>BLBF01000002.1:35465418-35489533 GCA_015471245.1 Laticauda colubrina
CTTCCTTCCTTCCTTCCTTCCTTCCTTCCTTCCTTCCTTCCTTCCTTCCTTCCTTCCTTCCTTCCTTCCTTCCTTCCTTCCTTCCTTCTTACCTACCTACCTATCTATATACCTTCATTCATTTATTCATTCCTTCATCATTAAATGATTTCCCCATGATTATATATAGTATATTATTCCATAACATTCCCCAGTTGCCCAATGAATATGCTTAACCATAGCTGTGTTAAGATTTCAAGTGGGAAGAAACACATGTGCTCTATCCAAGTATATATATTCATTTCGGCAATGATTGTGATGTCAAGAGAATTCTGAGAGTTGAGGTCCACTTCTCTGGAGGAACCCAAGCTGAAAAGGCCAATTATTTTTTTTAATGCCAGTAAATATTGCTGCAGGTGATGAGTTTCATTGCTGTTTTGAATACATGTAGAGGTAAAATGCATTAAAAATTATACAGTTTGAATTCAGGGGCAGTTTGGAAGCTTTGCATTTTTTTATCAAGTTGCAAATTTCTTAATAATTTGATTTCATTTATTTTCTCTGAGGAATATTATAATGAGCCAAATATTTTATGTTGCTCTTTTGCAATTATATAGTTACATACTTTTTCATCATTAAATTGATATTGTTTTTTAGACAAATTGCCTATTCTGGATTCATATATCACACTTCCAGTTATGATAAAACTGTATTAATTTGCAGTAATTAGATGATATTGAGTTTTGTACGACTCTCGCTTTTATTTAAAATGTATTAGAAATATTATTTTGCTATTTCTTGAATAGATTTATTTTTTAAAAGCTTGCAGCAGCCAAAGAACAATGTGTTCTCTTGACAAACAACCTAAAGTTATTTTGTTCAACCACTGAATTTTATAAGACTGAAGTAGAAAAACATGTGATAATTAGGCATCATTAGACAGGATAATTATTCATAACTACTCTCAAAAATATTTCCATGTGCATATCCTTGTTACTCAAGGCTTATTCTGTGCATATCATAACATTGCCAACTATCTCTATTCCCCACCATGTCTTTCTTCTCCAGTGTATCAGCACTGAAGTCTCAAAATGGCCTTTGTCAGGTTAGCTTCAGGGTTGACAGAGAACGATCCTTCACCCCCTCAATGTCGTTTATTTATTTATTTTATTCAATTTGAATGGTCCACAACTTCAATGACTCATCTGTATATATCACTTTTTTTCCACAGATTGTCATCAAGTATTATTGTTTAATTTAACAATAAATTTGTTAAATTTTGTAATGATATAGCGGAATAAAAATTGACTTCGGTTTGCCACATCTAATATCAAAGTACAAAGAAATCCCACTTTTTTTTTATTCTACTAAACTGTAAAAATTGGCTCAAACCAGTTGATACCAGATTGATTTTTAAGTTGTGGAGATGGGTTCTGAGTTTCTTGAAGAATATTTCTTACACTGTAATGTACATTATAATGTATTTTTGTGCCAACCTTTGGTCTTCCACAATGTTTTAGAAATGTTAACCCAAATGCAAAATTAAACAATATCCCACAACATACAACTGAAAATTACAGCATTAATATCAAACAGTATTTTTTAAGCACTATTTTTATACTTTGACAAAGTTTGGGTGGTGTTTTTTAGTTTTTTTAAATTTTATTTGGTTTGTTTATAAGAAAATAGGTATAAGTAAAAACTTAGTTAATGAATACACGGGTACATATAAGAAAAATAAAAGAAACAATAGGACAGGGACGGTAGGCATGTTGGTGTGCTTATTCACATTCTCTACAGACCTCTTAGGAAAGGAGTGAGGTCAATCATAGAAAGTCTAAGGTTAAAGTTTTTGGGGTTTGGGGGAGAAACCACAAAGTCAGGTAGAGTATTCCAGACATTGTCACTCTGTTGCTGAAGTCGTATTTCCTGTAATCAAGTTTGGTGTGATTAACCTTGAGTTTGTATCTATTGCTTGCTCTTGTATCATTATGGTTGAAGCTGAAGTATTCATTGACAGGTAGGACATTGCAATGTATGATTTTATATACTATACTTAGATCGGACCAAAGGCAGTGTAGTTCTAGGTTTTCTAGGTCTAGAATTTCAACTCTGGTAGCATAAGGTATTCTGCAACGAGTTGAGGAGTGGAGAACTCTTCTTGTGACATATTTCTTTTATGGGTTCACAATGCTTACTGAAGACCTAGGATAAACTTTGGCATTTTTGTGTTGAACAGACTTTAGAACCTCAGAAGATAAGCTTGGAGGCCACATATAGACTCCATAGCAGGATTTATCCAGTATTGTTACAAAGTTGTCTTAATTATAGAGAAATAAAAAGTGTGTATACCTACACATATATAAAATGAATATTTTCCTCCATTTTAGAACAAACAATTACTTCTGAAATGGATTACATTAAATACAACATGTTAATCCACCCATAACATCAACGCTTGATTAGATACCTTTGTTACAGATGCAGATGTTGATGCATTTTTCTTAAGTTGTTTTCAAAGTTATAAGCAATGAGCTAAACCTGTTTGTAGGTTGTTTCAGATGAATAATTCTCAGTGTCTTTACAGTAAATTGAACTTCTTAGCTGTATTTGCTTTGCCAAGTGGTGCACTGCTTTTCTGAATGCATCACTGCCTTTACTATTTATATCCATACATGTACATTATTAAAAGAAAAAGTAAAGAGACCAGTTAAACAAGACCTTTTTGTGTGTACAGATGAATAGATTTTTCCCTAAAGAATTAATGAATAGTCAAGACATAAATCATAGAAGAAAAAGTTGTAATGTTAATAAGATTGTAGCAGCAGACCTGAAAGATGAATTGTTGAAGTATTAGCCCTTCTTTTTTTTCCCCCCACTTCAGGGAAAAAAGAAAAGCAAATGGAAGTGAAAGACACAAAGTACTCAAGGAGGGTAAGGAAAGGGACATTTAATGCTCTTTCATTGTTCAAAGGAAGGAGACACAAAATCCAGGACATAAAATAGTTAATTCAATTCAGACTAGAAAAACTTTTGTTACAATTTATGCACATTTTCACAAAGCTCAATCCTATTGATTAATCAAAATGAATGTGTATGAGTCCAGTACGATATTGTTTACCTGTTTCTTATTTCCCAGCAAGCAACAGCACCTGCTCTTATTTTATTTTTCAGTTATAAAAGATGTTGGTACTTACCACAATGCTTAACAGGAGAAATGCTTTCAACACAAAGCATTCATTTTAGTGAAAGCAGCTAAATCTCTTCCTTTTATTTCAAATACATTAGGGATATTACAGCAATAAACTTCTCTGTATAGTGGGCATTGTTGTATAGTTGTCATAGCCTGCATTGTTTGAAGGCCAAAAGATATAATAAAAGAACTGTGATTCTGTATTCTCCATTTGGAATTACACTAATATTCTTACAGGCAATAGAAACACTTTACACATTTTAATGCTACTAATATTATTTAGTGTTAGACAAGAAACTTGAGAATACCATTTAGAGGGGGGAAAAAAAACATCCAAACCATTGGCTCACTGAACGAATCAACCGGGAATTTTCACTTGCAGCACAAATGACCGAGGTCAAATTATCCTATTTTGGACACATTATGTGAAGATCTAGCTCCCTGGAGAAGGCTCTAATCTTGGAAAAGTTGGAAGGGAAGATAATATGACCAGTAGCAAGGTAGGTGAACTCAGTTATAATGGTGATAGGGGCATTGTTGGAAGAGCTGAAGGGTTCTTTATTCTATCTCACATTATTTAGATAACACTCATTCATTATTTGCTCGCAAAGGCCAGTTGGGATTATTTTTATAGTTTACAATTTTGTTTTGGGCCTTGGTCATACATAAGAATGGATTTGTTAACAGGCTGGATGAAGGCCAATAAACTGAAGCCGTATCCCAACAAAACAGACATGAATTTTGGATATAGGTTTAAAACCGTTTTGTATGAAGGAGCTGGGTCTCCAAAGAAGTAAATAATTGGAATGCAATATGATCCAGCATTTTCTCTTAAAGTCACTATTAGTTTAACAAAATGAAATGCTTTTCATCAGCTTTCTTAAACATATATAATGCAGAATGCTACTAGAATTGTCCTTGAAGATAACCCAGAGCCACTGTTGAAAATTATATTGGCTGACTGGTTGTTTAAAGTACAAGTGAAAGTGCTGATAATATGTCAGAACTAGCTCCTTCCATACCAGGCAGATCTTGTTTAAAGACTTGTTGTCTATAATGGTCACACATTTTGTATGGATTAAAACATACATGTACTTATGCAGAAGAAGGAAAAGATTCCCCAAGATTCAATGGAACTATTCAAGGGTTGATAAATGATGAAAGGTTGATTGGGATTAATTAATCTTTTGGGCTCTCTGTCCCTAATTCTGAAAGTAAAGTGGCTGATGGTAAAAGGGTTAACCGGGTTGAAAGTGTTAACCAGGGTTGAATGGTCAGCTTCCAGAAGCAACATTTATTATTGCCATTATTATTGTTGATCACACAGTGAGCCAGATATTTAATCCGGATTTGAGACTTTTGTCCACCTATCCAGTCTTTCCCAAGGACCCACAATAGAAAGAATTTATAACATTAAAGATATTATTATAGTATCATAATATAATTCCAAGTACAGTTGTTTTTGGCAATTGACTGATGATGATTTTGTGGTGTTTAAGTGGTGATGGTGGGGTTTAAGTGGTGATCCAGATGTTTTGCAATTGCACTTAAGCAACCTATCTCTCCTTTCTTTTGCCATGGCTGGTTTTTTTTTTTTTTTTAAGTCTTTGTATTTTGTGATTTTTCTCCAGTTCTTTCTCTTTTATTCTGCTGTTTAAAAGTTTAAACATAGTATTCAAACCAATTGTATTAAAAACAAATTAAAAGCTTGGCAAAAGAGATGTGTTTCTGCCCTGTTGCTAAGTACTGGGAAAGTGGGAATCAAAGGCACCTCCCTAAATAGAACATTTCATTGTCCCATCTGATGGTGATCTCACTGCTCCAGGACATTTCCCCTACTCCGCCAACTCAAATAATCTCCTCCAAAGTGGCTTAATCTGGAACTAAAATCCAAGCATTTCTTGTTCTACAAAGAAAGTTGTTTTCCCAAATCAGCAGGAATATGAATTAACCGAGAGCTAAAGCTTCTATACTCTAAAGCTCCTTTACTTTCTCACATCAACCAAATGGTTGATTGCAGCCTCTCTCCCTTTTTATTTTTTTAAGGCCCTGTCACACTGCCCAATGGATGCAAAACGTTAGTAAAAAGGACACAACGGACGAGAAAAATGTTCCTTCCATTGTTATCCACTCTCAAAAGGGGCAAAAATTTGCATAACCAGAGCGGATAACACGGAAAGGAACGGACGCAGGGAGGACGCAGAGCGGATGGAAAGCGGATGCGTAACGGAAGCCTAGCGGATGGAAGCAGATAAGAGCAGATGGCACATCCGCAAGGCTTCCGGGGGACCTCAGCAAAGCAGATGCGGAACGGAAAAAGCGGATGCAGAACGGACGCCGAGCAGATGAAGCGGATGCAGAGCGGATGAAGCGGATGCAGAACGGAAGCCTAACGGATGCACAGCGGAAGCCTAGTGGATGCCGAGCATTAATTGCACATGTGGGGGGGATGCATTGCGTAAGCCCCGTGGATATAAAGGGAAGCAGCTCGGAAGCAGGTCACCATTCAGAGGAAAGACCTGCATCCAGACACATCGAGTGCCTTGCCAGCCTGCCCTGCCAGCATGCCTTGCTGCCAGCCTTGCTACCAGCCTTGCTGCCAGCCTTTTTGCCAGCCTCCCTGCCAGCCTTGCTGTCTGCCTGCCTGCCAGCATCCCTGCCAGCCAGTCTGCCTGCCAGCCTTGGTGGCTGCCTGTCTGCCAGCCTTGGTGCCTGCCTTCCTGCCAGGCTTCCTGCCAGGCTTCCTGCCAGCCTACCTGCCAGCCTTTGTGCCTGCCTGCCTGCCAGGCTTCCTGCCAGGCTTCCTGCCAGCCTGCCTGCCAGGCTTCCTGTCAGCCTGCCTGCCAGGCTTCCTGCCAGCCTGCCTGCCAGCCTCCCTGCCAGCCAGCAACCCCACAACCATGGGGAAGAAGAGAAAGCAGCAACATGCCGCCATCCCTGGAAAGAGGGACAGGGCAACCCCCCCGCCCCCTGTCCCTGACTCTGCTTCTGCTGGGCTTTCTGCTGCTTCTGATTCTGGAGGAGCTGATGATGATGCTTCTGGTGGTGGTGTTTCTGCTCGTGCTTACTCTGCTGAGGCTGCTCCTGGCGGTCGTGCTTCTGCTCGTGCTTACTCTGCTGAAGCTGCTCCTGGCGGTGGTGCTTCTGCTGGTGCATACTCTGCTGAAGCTGTTCCTCGTCCTGCTGGTCCTGCTCATCCTGCTTGTGCTCCTGGTCTTGCTCATCCTGCTCGTCCTGCTCATGCTCCTGGTCCTGCTCATGCTCCTGATCCTGCTCATGCTCCTGGTCCTGCTCATGCTCCTGGTCCTGCTCGTGCTCCTGATCTTGCTGGCGCTGCTGGTGCTTACTCTGCTGCTGCTGATCCTGGTCCTGCTGGTCCTGCTGCTGCTGCTGCTGCTGCTGCTGCTGCTGATGATGATGATGATCCTGCTGGTGCTGCTGCTGGTGCTGGTGCTGCTGCTGCTGATGATGATGATTATGATCCTGCTGGTGATGATGATGATGATGATGATGATGATGATGATGATGATCCTGCTGGTGCTGCTGCTGGTGGTGGTGTGGAGGAACAGCCCCTATTACCTGGGAGCCCCTCTGATGAGGGCCCATCTGGTCCTGCAAAAGGGAGGAAGAGGTGTATGCGGGGACGGGAGAGGAGGCAATACTCCATTGAGGAGGAACACGAGGATGAGGTGCTGGAGTGGTTGAGAGAGAATGACTATCTGTGGCGGAAGGGACACCGGCTCTACAGGGACACCAAAAGGAAGCAGGCTGCTTGGAGAGAGAAGGCGGAGAGTATGGGCTACACTTTGGAGGTGCTTCTTGGCTGGTGGAAACTTATGCACACCTGGTACGGGAAGCTGCACCTCAAGAAATCTGGCCAGGCCACGGTTAAGCTGACGGACAGAGAGACCTATGTCATGGCCAGGTTCAGCTCTCTGGAGGGTGAGATCCACCACCGAGGAACACCAGCAGCCCCTCTCACTACCCTCTCTCTCTGGCACCCTGCTGAGACCAAGTCCTCTTCCGGCCGAGAGTCAGTTCCTGTCTCCAGGCAGGTTTCTGTGGAGCGTGCCACAGTGGAGAACCTGCGGACAACTGTTGTAACTGTGTTGAAGCGCATGGAGGACTCCCTGGTGCAGTGGGAGAAAGGAGACGGCACTTCCACCACAGCCCTACCTGCATCCACCCCCAGCTCCACCTCCACAGAAAGGCAGAGAGCCAGACCGGAGGGGCAGAGCCACACTGTCCTGCTGGAGATCAGGGACACCATCCGGAGCAGCATAGATCTCCTCTCTCAGCTGGTGCACACCGACTCCTCATCCTCCAACCGCAAGCCCTTCCTCACCTATGTCAACCAGACCCTCACGGACATGGCGGAACCCCAGTACCAGGTGGTGAAGGACCGGATCACCGAGCTGCTTCACAACCCTCCAGGCCCAGCTGAACCTGCTCCCACCCAGTCCAGGTCTGCTCCTCCACCCCAGGTAATGTTCCTCCCATTCCAAGGCTTTCCACAGGCCCTCACCGACCAGGGCTACGGCTACCAGGTGATCCAGCAGCATAGGCAGCAGCCCTTCCCAGGCCAGGCACAGAGTCATCGGGTGACACCGTTGCCATCGGTTCCGCTGATGCCACCGATGCCACCCACGACAATGATGCCACCCACAACAATGATGCCACCCACACCACCGATGCCACCAACGCCAGTCCCCACCCAGCTGCAGACCAGACAGCCCCACTACACTACTCCTTCCTCCACCCCAGAGCCAAGCCCGGCCTCACTACATCTGTCCTCGGTACTGGGGCTGACACCACATGGTATGGAGGAAGGAGCTCTCAACATCACGGGTCTGAGCCAGCTGTCCGAGAGCTTTCTCAAACCGTCACTTGTTGTCCTCTCGTGGCCAGGCACCCCAATGACGCCTCAGACCAGTACTCCAGCAGCACCCACCTCCACAGCACCTGTACCCTTCAACCCTGAGACTGGGCACACCTCTGAGTGAAAGAGAAGAGTGCCAGAGACTGGCTGGCTGGCTACCTGTGGACTTTATTTGGACACTTGACTTGGGTCATTTTTCTTTTACAGCTTGTTGTTAATAAAGTCTATCTTTGATTCACACACTTGCTTCATTTCTTTTTTTTAATAAAGTCTTGGTGGAAACTTTTATCAATGGTTTAAGCCTTTGCATGCTTGTGGAATGGGTAAGGATAGCAGTGGGATGGGCAGGGATACCTTTGGGATGGGTAAGGATAGCAGTGGGATGGGCAGGGATACCTTTGGGATGGGTCAAGATAGTTGTGGGATGGGTTAAGATAGCTGTGGGATAGATAAACCTCCAGTGCAAGCATAGTGGGACTGTATGGTCCACCCTCCCAGGTGCCACACCTATGGCCCTTCATTATCAATAACAATGTAAGCATTGATCCACACATTTCAACATAAACACAACTCTTTATTAAATGCCCTGCTCATTGTAGGCCCACCCAACATACATGGCCCAATCTCATCAGTGTGATGAGACAGGCTGAAGGAAGCATCCATTAAACATCTACCATCCTGTTTTGCCACTCCATGGCTCCAGCTGGGGAGATGCACCAGTGTCTCAGGAGGTTGCATTGCTTCTTCTCTTCACGTGAGGCTCTATTGGGGCCTTGCACATCCTCAGTGTCTATCAGGTTTTGCCCTTGCCTCCATTCCCCAGGCTCCATGTCCCCATTGCCTTGTTGGAGGTCCAAAAGCCTATTCTGCAAGACTGGGTAGCGGGTGCACATGAGATTGTGCAGGATGCAGAAAGCTTCCACGATCCTCCTCACGGACTCTGGGCGATGCTGCATGGTGGTGAGAAGTACCTGGAACCTGTTGGCCAGGATGCCAAAGGCGTTCTCCACCACCCGTCTTGCCCTGGACAGCCTGTAGTTGAAGATCCTCTCTTCACGGGTGAGGCATCTGGAGGTGTAGGGCTTCATGAGGTAGGTTCTGAGGGAGAAGGCGTCATCCCCCATGATGAAGTAGGGCACATCTTGCGTGTCGTTGGGCAGGGGGTCTGGATCTGGGAAGCCCACGATGAGGTTGCATTCCAGCCCCTCCGTGAGGTCACTGGCATTGTATACCTGGGCATCTGAACATGACCCGTTGCCTGAAGCATCGATGTACATGAACTTGTAGTCAGCATCGACCATGGTGAAGTGGATGATGCTGAAGAAGCCCTTGTAGTTGAAATAAGTGAAGCCTGACTTGGCTGGAGCTTTGCAGGCCACGTGCTTGCCATCTATGGCTCCAACGGTGTGGGGGAAGTTCCACTTCTGATAACACTGCTCTGCAACTTTCTTCCAGCCTTCTTCAGTGGAGGGGCACTGGAGGAGCTCTTCCAGGTATTCTTCAATGATGGCCTGCACCACTTCTCTGACCACAATGCTGATGGTGTTGTGTGTCACCCTCCAGCCGTACTGCATGCTCTTGTAGGTGGTCCCTGAGGCCAGGTGGCGTAGAGTGAATGCCACCTTGAGCCCAGGGTCCAGGCTGGGCCGGAAGTTGGTGCTCTGCTTGGTTAACCTGGGTGTCAGCCGCTGCACAACTTCGTCAAACATGGCTGGAGGCATCCTCATGAAGTTCTGGAATGCACGAGGGTCTTCCTTCCTGAGCTCCCCCATCAGCTTGTTGTACAGTCCGTACTCTGCTCTTCTGGCAATCCATCTTCAGACTCAGACGCCTCTTGGCCACCTCTTTTTTTTCCCGTAGTAGAGTTCACAGAGCCAGTAGATGGCTTCGCACTGTTGCAGAACAATGGTGGCTGCCAAAAGGACTTTGTTATGATCCATGGTGGACATGACTGGATGCTGTGGAAGAGGAAGAGTCAGATTAAGGCTGCAGAAGTCTGCACAGCTGGTCTGCTGGTCTGAAAGTGAGATCCAGATGAGTTGCTCCCCCTTTTTATTGGCAGTATAGGTTTTCCCCTATGAGTCCCTTTGCATCCTCTAGGCATCCTCTAGACATCCTTAATATCCAAGATAGGTCCCCTCTGCGAACGTTTTTTCTATTTTAAATGCTTTCTTTGCAAGCTGCATCCGCTTCCATGCATTCTGCATCCGTTCTGCATCCGTTCTGCATCCGTTCCGCATCCGTTCCGCTTCTTCCCTGCGTCCGTTTACCACTGGAGCGGATCGAGTTGCATGGATGCAGAGCGGATGCCTAGCGGATATAGCGAATGCGTAACGGATGCAGAACGGATGCCTAGCGGATGCCTAGTGGATGCAGAAAGGACGAATTGGATACATTTTCCGTGCAAAAGTTTTGAGAAGCTCAAAACCCTCTGAGCGGATGAAACATCAATAGACGGATGCTGGACGGATAAAGCAAAACGTATGCAGTGAGTACAAAACGGAAGCATCTCATTAACCAACGGATGACAAGTGTTTTGCTCCGTTTTACATCCTCTGCACCGTTGGTGCAGTGTGACAGGGGCTTTAATTTTTAATGTAAAAATACTCTTATTGCTAAATAAATTCTACATTAAACTTGATTTAACTTGATGGCACATATTTTTTAAATATATTTTTAAATAATTTTTGGAAATTTCTGAAAATTTGAGAGGAGGGAAACTTTAAAATAGTTTAAATAATAGCTAATATAATTTGCAACAGTTTTTCAGATGCTGCCATATCAAAATAGGTCTAATCCAATTATCCACTACAGATTAATTTTTTCTTTTCTTTGGTAATTGTTACGATTCTCCTTAGTGTACTAAATCCGTAAACCACATTTGAGCCATACTTATTCTTGTAAATTCAATTTGTAAATTTAGCATATTTTTAAATGCCACTGTAATTTGAAAGGAGGAAGAAGAGGAGGAGGAGGAGGAAGAGCCATTTTCAGTGCATGATTCAAGTTCCTAAAACTGCAGGGATTACCTTCAAAATCAGAAGTTGAAACTTCCGCAATCTTTCACCTCATCTGTACATTGGCTTACTCTGTAAGACAGATCAGGTTGTCCACATGAAGCTGATTTCATGAATTATGTTTCAAATAGAAAGAGCTTAAATATTTTGCTTTGGATGAGTTTGGTTTCTCTTATATGCACATTAAATCTCAGCAATGCATTATTAATTAAATGTTTTATCAATTTTGATATATATGATTATACAAACCACCCTTCTCTAAATATATTCCGGATATATCATTTCTGTATTGAATACCTTGCTTTTCACTGTGCCTATGTGTGATATTTTGAATTATTTAGATTTAAATCTATGCCAACATTCTATCCATTTCATTTTTAGAAGCTTGAATTAAAAAGTAATCATTTGAATTGATTGATTGGTTGATTTAGATCATGTTTATGGCACTCACTTTAATAACAAATCTAGGTCATTTACGTATGGTTAAATGCATAAGATAGAAAAATAATATAAATAAAAATAAAAAACAGAACAAACACCTAATACAGGATAGCAAGCCAGTATATTGCCATTCCATTTCTGAATGCACTTATTCAGCAATCTGCTCCAATGGGCCAAGAGAAAGACCAGGTTTTCAGGATCTTATTCTGAAAACTCCCAGGACTGGAGTTATCTAATCTTGGGTTGAATGCTATTTCATAAGGTAGACACTGTGACATGAAGCAATTGGCTCCTAGGACCAGTTAGATGGTTCTAACCCCTAGGTGGTAGCCTGTCTGCTGTATCTCATAGAATGAATAGAAGCAAAATCAAGTGGTCCTACAAATAGCCTAGCCTTCTGTGGCTCACAAAATAGTGATGTTGAATGGACTGGTATATCTATAACTGCTGTAGCTCCTGGAGAGTATTCAAGAGTATTCCCCATGTGGAGGACATTACAATAGTCCACCCCCCAAAAAAGTTATCACAACATGAATTAATAATAAGTTGAGGAGGAAGAAAGATTTCAAGAAAGTTGACACCTTTATGAGTTTACTTAGAAATAAGGTTCAAGGCATTTTTTCTGGAAAATGGGTATAAAATTATAATCTTTCACTATAAATATAAAGTGCACTTCATAAATATAAATTAAAACGTTTGTCAGATTGTTGGAAAGAAAAGTTAAAGTGATATACTTTAACATGAAAATAAGCAGTATGAAACTGTTAGAAAATAAATGTTAACTATTAGACCTTGTGATTGTGAAGAACTTGCATTTATATTGCTGAATGCATAATGTAATGTGATTGAGGACTAGTAAAATTTACTAATTGGAATAATCTATTTACATGACTTTGCAAAATGTCCGCTATAATATTTACGGATGTAAATGTATCTTCATAGATATTTATAGGATAGATAGATAGGAAAAATGCAATGTTAGATTGATACTTTTTATATTGTCATAAATCTATATGAATAGAGAAAGTTTCCAATGCTATATTACAGTAAGTTATTAAATTACTTATGGAAATATATTGGTCATAGAAATAGCTGTGTGACACATGGTTATTATGAAATAGTTTTCAGCTTTGGTTTTGGTTATACAGTATAGTATTCATGGCAATCATATTTAGGCAAGTATTTCTCTATTTTTTTGACTTATCACAGATCACTGCACATCCAATGTAATTCTTATGGGTCAGTAAAACATTCTTCATTGATTTGATGCCACTGGGCAACATCTAATATTTCAATGCAAATTTTAGAGCATTAAAGCTTCAAAATATAGTGTGTTAGCAAACACACCAAAATTAAAGTCTGTTTATTATTCCTTGCATTATTTGAAAAGCACACCAAAATTAAAGTCTGTTTATTATTCCTTGCATTATTTGAAAAGCTAAGCAATTTTATAAACATCATTACTGTGTTTTAATGTTAATGTATAAGCTATAAAATTTGGGTTTGGCTTCAGTTTCTTTGTTAAAAGAGTTTCAGACAAAAAAACATTAATGAATTGCTGTCTTGTAGAACAGTTTGTCTCAATAAATCTCACAGGAACTAGGTGGGAAAATGATGGTGAGTAGAAAGCTTGTGAAAGCTTATTTGTGTGTGTTGACTAGGACCTGTGTTGTTGTTTGTTCTTTTGTGTTTGAAGGCCACAAAACTGGGAATAGTTAACCTGTGATAAACATTTATACTAACATTAATAAAGGGTTGAAGAAAGCCTCTTCTTTATATGCCAGTGATGCCCAGCTGAAAAACTGGTCCTACTACTTCTAAATGTAGTTTTGTAATGATTAAATGAAACATTTCTACAACACTTAAAAAAAACTTATTTAATTTCATCATTAAACAAACTGTCCATCTTCTCCCACCTAATTCTTTCCAGATTTATTAAGATAACAATATAACAGGATAGTTTATAAACTAAAATATTGCTGAAATATATGAGAGGGGGAACTTAAACATATGTGCATGGAGGAATATTTCTGAGCTGTATAACCTGTAAACTGGAGAAGCTTCCAAAAGCAATAATAGGAAGACTTATAGCAAATTGCAAGAAATGTTCAGTAGGTGCTCTTTTTTTGCCAGATGAGTTATCACAGTGAAGACTGAAAAGATATCCAGATTTCTGCACCTACCAATGGTATCCAGTATTTTCTTATTTTGAATTTTTAAAGGCTAGGTTCCACTGGCCGACAGACGGAAAACGTATGCATAAAGGACACAGCGGATGAGCAAATTTTTGGGGGTGGCTCCATCCGTTGTCATCCGCTCCAAAAAGTGGTGAAAATTTTCATAAATAGAATGGAAAAGAACAGAAAAGAACGGACGTGGGTAGTATGTAGCTGGGATGTTAAGCGGATGTCCATAGGAAGCCTAGCGGATGACAGCGGATGAAAGCGGATGACACATCTGAAGGTGTTCCGGGGGAGAATTGCGAAGCAGACGCATAGCGGAAGGGGCGGATGCATAGCGGATGACGCGGATGCATCACGGACACCAATAGAAAGCAAAGCAGATGCCGCACAGATGTATATCGGATGCAAAGCATTCACTGCGCATGTGGGGAGTATGAATTGCGTCAGCTCCCCAGATATAAAATGATGCAGCTCGCATGCAGTCAGCATTGAGGGGAAAGACATGCTGCCACATACATCTTGCAGGAACACCATGGTTCGTCAGTCAGGGAAGAAGAGGAAGCCAGTGCCTACTCATTCCAGCCCTGGCAAGAAGGCCAGAACCAGCATCCCACCCCCTGGCACTGACTCTGAACCTGCTGTTACTGCTGCTGTGGTGGACCAGCCCAAAGGCCCTCAAAGCCCTGCTGCTGAAGGCCCTGCTGCTGAAGGCCCTGCTGTTCAAGCCCCTGAAGGCCCTGCTCAAGCCCCTGCCAGAGGGAGGAAGAGGCAAGGAAAGGAGAAGGGAGAGAAGAAACAGTACACCATTTCTGAGGAGCATGAGAATGAGGTGCTGGAATGGCTGAGGGAGAACAAGTACCTATGGAGAAAGGGCCACAGATTGTATCGGGACACCAAGAAGAAGCAGACAGCTTGGAGAGACAAGGCAGAGAGCCTGGGCTACACTGCAGATGTACTCCTGGGAAGGTGGAAGCACATGCAAACCTGGTATGGCAAGCTACACCTCAAGAAATCCAGGCAGGCCGCTGTCAAGTTCACTGACCGGGAGATGTATGTCATGGCCAAGTGCAGCTTCCTGGAGGGTGAGGTCCGCCACTGAAGAGCAGCCCCTCTGACACCCCTCTCCCTCAGACAGCTCACAGACAGCCAATCCTCTTCCAGCCAGGAGACAGCTGCCCTCTCCAGGCAGGTGTCTTCAGAGGGCCCCATGGCAGAGACCCCCCAACAGCTGCACTCCCCATGCAGGAGGACCTGGAGGATCCCCTGTCACAAATGGAGGAAAAAGCGGCAGCCACCAGAGACCAACCCACCCCCACCCCCAGCTCCACAGGATGCAGGCAGAGAGGCAGACTGGAGGGCCAGAGCCACACTGTCCTGTTGGAGATCAGGGACAGAATGAAGACCAGCACAGAACTTCTCTCTCAGCTGGTCCACTTGGACAGAGGATCTTCGGGCCGCCACACTTTCATCACCTACATGAGCCACACCCTCAGGGAACTGCCCAAGGCCCAGTACCAGGTGATGAAGGAGAATATAACAGCAGTTCTGCACAACCCTCAAGGCCCAGCTGAAGCTGCTACTACCCAGTCCAGGTCTGCTCCTCCACCCCAGGCAATGTCACAGCCCTTCCACGACTTTCAACAGCCCCTCACCTACCAAGGCTAAGACTACCAGGACTTCCCACAGCACAAGCAGACCTTCCCAGTCCAGGCCCAGGTTCATCGCACACCACAGATGCCAGTCCTCACCCAGTTGAAGACCAGACAGCCTCACTACACTCCTCCTTCCTCCACCCCACAGCCAAGCCCGTCAACGGACAATCTGTCACCAATCTTGGGCCTCACATCTCAGGTCCTTGATGAAGACCTCTCAACCTCACGGGACTGAGTCAGCTCTCGGACAGCTTCCTGAACACACCATCCCCTGTTGTACTCTCAGGGCCAAGCACTCCAATGGTACCTCAGACCAGCACTCAAGCCATAGCCACCTCCACAGTCCCTGCCCGCTTAACAGCTGAGACCATGGACATGACTCAGAGTGACTGAAAATAGTGCCAGAGACTGAGTTGTTTACTTGTTCAGTTTATCTTTGCTTAAGACACTTTACTTGGTTCATTTTGCTTTTTTAATAAAGTCATAAAGTTTACCTAAGACAGTTAATAAAGGTTACCTTTGCTTAACACACTTGGTTCATTTTTTTTACTTAATAAAGTGTTGGTAAAAACTTTTAACAAATGGTTAAGACTTTGCATGCTTGTGGGATAGATAAAGATAGTTTTGGGATAGATAAACCTCCAGTGCAAGCATAGTGGGACTGTATGGTCTCCCATCCGAGCTGCCACACATATGTAGGGCCACTCAACATACATGGCACAATCTCATCAGTGTTATGAGACAGCCTCAAGGAAGCATCCATTCATCATCTACCATCCTGTTTTGCCACTCCACTGCTCCAACTGGGGAGTTACACCAGTGTTTCAGTCAGTTGTGCTGCTTCTTCCCTTCATGTGAAGCTCTGTTGGGGCCTTGTACATCCACAGTGTCCATCAGGTTACATCCTTGCCTCCATTCACCAGGCTCCATGTCCCCATTCCCTTGTTGACAGTCCACAAGTCAGTTCTGCAACACTGGGTAGCGGGTGCGCATGAGATTGTGAAGGATGCAACAAGCTTCCACGATGCTCCTCACAGTCTTGGGTCATGCTGCATGGTGGTGAGAAGTGTCTGGAACCTGTTGGCCAGGATGCCAAAGGCGTTCTCCACCACCCATCTTGCCCTGGAGAGCCTGTAGTTGAAGATCCTCTCTTCACAGGTGAGCTATCTTTAACTGTAGGGCTTCATGAGATAGGTTCTGAGGGAGGAGGCGTTATCACCCACGATGAAGTAGGGCACATCTTGTGTGTCATTGGGTAGGGGGTCTAGATCTGGAAAACCCATGATGAGGTTGAATTCCAGCCCCTCCTTGAGGTCACTTGCATTGTATACCTGGCCATCTGTCGCTTACCCGTTGCCTGAAGCATCAATGTACATGAACTTATAGTCAGCATCAACCATGGCAAAGAGGATAATACTGAAGAAGCCCTTGTAGTTGAAATAAGTGGACCCTGAGTTGGCTGGAGCTTTGCATCTATGTGCTTCCTATCTATGGCTCCAATGGTGTGGGGAAAGTTCCACTTCTGATACCACTCTTCTGCAACTTTCCTCCAGCCTTGTTCAGTGGTGAGGCACTTGAGGTGCCCCTCCACGTATTCTTCGATGATGGCCTGCACCACTTCTCTGACCAATTTGCTGATGCTGTTGTGTGGCACCCTCCATGTATACTGCATGTTTCTGTATGTGGTTCCAGAGGCCAGGTGGCGCAGAGTCAGTACCACCTTCAGTCCAGGGTCCAGATTGGGATGGAAGTTGGTGCTTGGCTTGGTCAATTCTGGGTCTCAGACGCTCTACAAGTTTGTCAAACATGGCTGGTGGCATCCTCATGAAGTGCTGGAATGCACGAGGGGTATCATTCCTCAGCTCCACCATCAACTGGTCATACAGTCCAAACTCCATTCTTCTCACGATCCATCCTCGCACCCACATATCTCTTGGACGTCTCCTTCTTCTCCTTCTATATGAAACTTGAAACAGTCTGAACTGTTTGGTTCTGGTGATGAATGATCGCAGCTACCATACGGACTGTGTCATGACCCATGGTGAGAACAATTGATGATGTGGAAGACCAAGACCAAATATGAAGAGCTCTGTACACCATGGCTGCTGGACTCATACTGAGATCCAGATGATTTTCTCCCCCTTTTTATAGGAAATATAGGTAGTCCGCTAGGTGTCCTTCTACATACTCTAGACATACTCCAGACATTCTAAATATCTGAGATACATCCCACATACAAAAGTTTTGTCTGTTTTAATCCTTTATATATGAGATGCATACGGTGACATTCTTTCTATTTCCGTGCTACTAACGCTCTGTAGACGTTCCGTGCACCTTTCATTTCCTTCCTCTTTCCATTTTCAGCTGGAGCGGATGTGAGTTAAGGGGATGGTCAGAGGATGCAGAGAGGATACAGCGGACATTTAACGGATGATAACGGACATTGAATGTTTGTTTCCCATATATGTCATGGATATAAATCGTATGCGGCGGAAAGTTCATCCATTCACAAAGTTTTGTTCAGCTCAAAACTTCTTGTGTGGATGAAATCGCAGTGGACGGATGCTCAAGGGATATAGCATGTGAAACACGTATGCAGTGAGTACGGAATGGATGCATATCGTTTTCCAACGGATGGCAAGCTTTTTTTAACTTTTTACATCCTCTTTGCATCCGTAAGTGCAGTGGGACAGGGCCTTAAACAACTGCTCATAAATGCATGCATATTTGCAGAAAGATGGCGTAGCTTTTAACTTCATACATGTTATGGATTGTGTCAGTCCCTGTTGTTTTGGGATTCATTGAAACAATTTGATGGGGTGCCGAAATTTTTGCATACTGCACAGCCATACATGTAAACAGCATATGATGTGTAAATAAAAAATTGTTGTGTAATTAAATAAAATTTATTTCTATGTCCTCATAAAACCAGGCATGTTCGATACATTTTATAGGGAATGAGTTGAAATGAATCATTCACAATCTTCTGAAAAAAAACAAACAGCTGTTTATCATGCAAACTGTGTGCCTTTGTTTTAAGATTCTCTGCCAGAATAGAATGAATTCTGCCTCTTGTTTTCCATAAATAAGAATATAAGAGAGAAGGAAATAATGAAAGGACACTCTGCTTATGAGAGCAGCAAAGCCATTCTGAAACGTCAAAGGTTCCTCTCTTCTTCCCTCCAACTGTGTCTCACACAGCACACATTTAATTTCGTATCTTAAAAACAATGTGCTCCTCAAATGGTGAGCTCAATGCTTATGTTTAATAACACCATTTTCATCTGGAATGAAAATTAGCTTTCTAGGAAGCCAATATTCATATACTTCACAAATATATTATATATTTTATCAAAAATACATTGAGGCTCTAGAAAGAGTGCATAGAAGAGCAAAAAGATGTTTAGGAGACTGGAGGCTAAGACATATGAAGAATGGTTGCTGGAACTGGGTATGTCTGGTTTCCCTAGTGAAGACTAGGGGTGACATGATAGCAGTGTTCCAATATCTAAGGGATTGTCACAAAAATGGAATCAAAGCATCTTAGGGCAGGATAAGAAGCAATGAATGGAAACCACAATCAAGGAGAGAAGCAGCTTAGAACTAAGGAGAAATTTCCTGACAGTTAGAACAATTAATCAGGAGAACAACTTGCCTCCAGAAGTTGTAAATGCTCCAACAGTGGAAGTTTTTAGGAAGAGATTGGATAATCATTTGTCTGAAGGGTTTATTGCCTAAGCAGTAGGTTGGACTATAAGATCTACAAGGTTCCTTCCAACTCTGTTATCCTATTCTATTCTATCATGGGCGAAAGGAGGTTCAGTAATGTATTTGGTTATATTTTATTTCAGGTAGTCCTCAACTTACAATGGTTCATTTAGTGACCATTCAAAGTTACAACGTCATTGAGACCTATGAACATTTTTCACATTACAATTGCAAGATTCCCATGGTCATGTGATCAAAATTGCTTCACAACTGATTCATACTTTTTGATGATTGCAGGGTCCCAGGGTCACGTGTCTTAGGAATATAAGTCTCCTAACAGGTATTTGGGTTAGAAATATATACACCAGGATAAACATTTTAAAACTGTATCTTTAAGAAAATGCAAAATTGTAATTAGGTGTGGTTTCACAAAAGGCCATAAGATGGAGCCAGAAACCTGGGTTGTTTAGTCTTAGTCTCAGAAGAGAGTGTGTTTGAGTGAGTCTCTGTTTTTCATTCTGTTGGGAAAGTATTGCTGTTCCTCCATTTTTCCTAATTGACTGATATTACTGGATTTAATGGAAGTCTGTAACTGAACTGTTTTTTGACACTGGACTTTGATATTTGGATTATCCCTGGGTTGCAAACTGACTGAAATTTGTGAATGACTTTGGATTGCTTATATTGGACTTTGCTTAAACCTTTCTGGAAGTAAAAACTTACATTTACTGTACAGTGTATCTGTGTGCTCTGTGTGTATAATTCCAACACTACTCTCCATACGTCTCCCTGTATGTGCTCATTCTCGTAATGGGGAATTACCTCAACACTGGTTATGGGCCCAGGCCATACCAGGCTCAGATTACTGAGAGTTAGTGTGAATGCACAGTACTGTATATAGCCAGCTGTTTACTTTTTAATTGTGGTTTACAATCCTGATAAAGATGGCACAAGACATTTCAAGTCTATCACTCATAACTTGGTTGGATGGAACAAACTATGTTTCCTGGTCTATGAAATTCAATCTACTTCTGCGTAGAGAAGGTTTATGAAATGTAGTTCAAGGTCCACCAGATATAAATGCTTGGGATCCAGAAAATGAAGATGATGCCAGGAAGATTGCTGACCTGAAACAGAACAATGAATGAGCTCTTTGTATAATTGGACTAATACTGAGTGACCAGCAGCTAGTCCATATTCATGGAGAAGAGTCTGCTGCTAGGTGTTGGGAGAATTTGAAGAGGATTTATGTTCGTGACAGTGTAGGTGCACATATACATCTTACACGTAAACTGTTTAGAGCACGTCTTCTGAAAGGTGGAGATATGCTCATTTAAACTTCATGAAAAAAACTTTTCAAGAGCTACATGAAAAGGAAATGATATTTTCAGAACTGCATCAAGTTTATATCATTCTTTCCTCGTTGGATGAAAATTATGATGATTATGCATCTTCACTGGAAGTACTGCCCAGGGATAAACTGACATTGACTGACATAACTGGAAGGTTGCTAGAAGAAGCAAGAAGATGACTGGATGGAGACCAACTGAGGAAGGAACAACTACAAGAAGAGGATTTATCTTCAACTGCCTATACTGTTAGAAAATGTTTTTCTTGTGGGGCTAGGGGACATATAGCTAGATTCTGTAAGAAAAGAAAAGGACAGAATACTGGCAAACACCAGAAGGCTAAGAAGAATGTTAGTTTAGCTATGTCTAGCAATTCAACGGTAAACCATGATTTGTGGGTTGTTGACAGTGGAGCATCACAATGCATTACTAAGGATAGAAACAGGTTTGTAAAGATGTCCACAAGTAAACAACATGTATCATTGGCAAATGGATGGAAGATTAAAGGTACTGTATCAGGTGAAGGTACTGCATATTGTTCTTGTATAAACGAACATTTACCTATGTTATATGTACCTAAACTGAAATTTAATTTGCTATCAGTAAGGGCTTCAGTTAATATTGGTTATGTAGTAACCTTTAGGGGAGATAACTATATAACAGAAAGAGTGTAAAAGTGTTACTGCTACTTTAAAAAATGATTTATATGTGATACATGATGATCAGTTGAAGATGGTGTCAGCCTTCAAGATCTTCTACTATCGCTTTTCATCTTTCGGCTGTCATAAGAAATGGGGGGGAGGGGAGGTAGGGATAAGTTTAGGAAGTGAGCTGGAGGGGTTACATTGTTCTGTTGTGTAAATGAGGGGGGGGAGCATACAATAGAGTTAGGTTTCTATTTCTCACTTTGCTTTATTTTCTCTGCGCAACTGCAACCCGTTATCAAAGTATGCCAAGATCAAAGGACAGAGGCCTCATCATCTCCTGAAGATGCCCACATGATCATATTCACAACTTCTAATTGGAAGTTTCATCTGAACTATTGGGGATGGGAACACTTCCATCACTTTGTATATGTGAATTGTGCACCTAATTTCTCAGATTCAGAATTCTTTGGTTGTTACCACTTCACTTTCAGTAAAAGATATCTTTTCTCTAATTTAAAGAGTCTAAGTATTTCTTTCTTGGATTTTGAATGGAGCTCCACCTGACATTATTCTGAATCTCCCTCCACCAGCCCACCTGGAGAAAACACCCAATTTTCTTCCGAGGGGGCCTGGACATCATGTCATCTTCAACTAGTGATCAGGAAGACCTGGGAGCCATTGAAGGGCAAGATTCTTTGCTGGTACAGGAAGCCCAATCGCTAGCAGAGCTCAATCTGGAAGAGGATCCAGCTGTGAAGCCCAGATGGTCGGTGGGGGTTGGCTGGAAAGATCTGGAGAAGGATCTCCAGATCCTCCTGGGATCACAACTACCCGCCGGCGTGGAAAAGAGGAGCCATGGCAAGAGAAGAAAAAGAGAGAACTCTCACTGAATCAAGCCAGGAGACTCCTTGAAGAAGCTTTTGAACAACTCCAAGCTGCACAAAGGTATGAAGGGGAAGGGGAAGTAACCCCAGCTAGAAGAAGCAGAGCAGCCCCCTCTCCCATAAATCAACCTGAGCCAGCAGCAGCCCCGGGGCCCTCAGCAGGGGGCTGTAATTCCTAGAAGGCGTAGAGCTCCTAGACTGCCTCCATTAGAAGTAAAATACGAGGGAAATCCCAAAACCTTGGGATTTTTCCTAGCTCAAGTTTAGAGCTATATGGAAGAATACGGGAAGGATTTTCCCTCAGAAGCAACCAAAGTGATATGTGTTACCAGGGCTTTGGAGGGAACAGCTGAAGAGTAGATGGTGACCTTGCATAATAATAATGCTCCCCAGTTGATGAATTATAACCTGTTCATGACTGTGCTGCGGGCTAGGTTTGAGGACCCACTGGTAGAGCGCAAGGCCCGGATTAAGACGAAGACCATAAATCAGGGGCGGAGGTCAGTGGCTGACTACACCCAAGAATTTAGACAGTTAACTGGTCATATCTGAGGCTGGTCCCAGGAAGCCCTGATAGAAGCATTTAAAGATGGTTTAAATGAAGATGTGTATGAGAGATGCATTGCTAGAAGAGACCCAAATGACTTGCAGATGTGGTACTTGCTGGCAGAAGAAGTGGAAATTGATCTAAGCCGAAGCAGATGGTGGGGAGGTTCTGGGTGGAGCAAGCCTTCCCCCCCACGTCCTCAAGAGGTCCCCAAACCTCAGAGGGGAGTAGTGGCGGCAAGACCCAACCCCTCAGCCTGCTTTTGATGCGGGAAGGAAGGTCACCGGGCTGTGAACTGCAAAGTCAAGCTGGAACCAAAGGGGGCGCCAAAAGAAGGGAAGAAACCTGAAAAATCCCTAGCGAAGCCTCGTGAAGCAGCACTAAAGTCGAAAGAGACGGCAGAGGTCGCCCCTCCCGCAGGAGAGGAATCAGAAACCGCAGTTACCCCTGAGGAGGATGATTTCGACTCAGAAGATGACTTCCTGGTAAGTCCAAGTGTGGGCCCAATGACCATTCCGGTGAAGTTGAGAGTACCCAATTCAGGGGTCAAAGGAGAAATGCTAGCCCTGTTAGATTCTGGGTGCACAAGGTGTATAATCAACATGGAAGTAGTGGAGAAAATGGGCTTAAAACTAAAACCTTTGAAGATGCCCATTTCCTTTTAAAATTAGATGGATAAGTGGCTGGAGGTTGCCCTGCACGTTTTATCACGGAACCTATAGAAATGATCATGGGAGAGCATGATGAGACTCTGTGTTTCATTGTGGTCCCCTGGGATGGAGCAACCATTAATACTGGGATTGCCCTGGCTCCGGAAATGGAACCCCCAGGTTAACTGGAGAAAGGGGTTGTTGCGCATACACACCAAGCAGCGACCGGGAAAAGAGGGCAGATCTCAGCTGAAGCTTCAGATTCCGATTGAAATAGCTTCCACAGGTACTGAACCTGTTAGGGATAACATTGTTCACCCTAACTGGTTTAGGTGAAATAATAACTATGAATCATAGTTAGTGTATGCAGCTTTAACTGTGAAATAGCAATTGTGGGAGTGGTTATGAAAACCATTTAAAAGTAGCAAGTCTACAGCTTGCTCTCTCTCTCTGGCTTTGATGATCCCTGATTACTGCTTGGAATCAAGACTGCATTGCTCGAACGGGAGAGACAACAAAGGACTGATATGTAAGTGAACTGACATAGGATATTCTACATGGACTTTGCTAACTGAATATCCCTGAATGGACTGACTACATGGTAAAATGATATTTGGACTGTTATTTGACTATGCCATAAACTTATACTGGAATAAAATATATTCTTGATAGCACAAGCGTATCTGTTATTTTTACTGTATGTTAATAAACATACAAGCTTAGCTCACTCATTTATCTGTGTGCCTATCTGACTAACGCTGCACATTCTGTTTAGCTTGTCTACCTAACCCTGGTTGGGGAACCCAGGCTTAACACTGGTTATGGGCCCAGAGGCTGCAAAGTCAGTTTAACTAGGTTAAACAGATTTATGTAAAAAGTGAGAGTTTGTATTGTTATACATTACAGTAAACAGACAGCTGTGTTTTATTAATTATATTTTTATATCCATATAAGAAAAAACATGGCACAAGTCAATTTACAAAGTT
>BLBF01000002.1:35494533-35530146 GCA_015471245.1 Laticauda colubrina
AAGATGCCAAATTACCTCCAGGAGAAAAATCCATTGGGTGCAAATGGATATTTAAAGTAAAAACTGGAAATGATGGGACTGTTACCCATAAAGCTAGGTTAGTAGCTCAAGGATTTAAACAAACTGCATCTGATTATGATGAAGTTTTTGCACCAAGCCTTAAAGCTACATCTTTAAGAGCAGCATTAGTATGGGCAGCTAAGAAAAACTATGTCATTAACCATTTAGATGTAGAAACTGCTTATCTACATGCACCATTGCAGCACACTATATATTTAAGGAAACCAATTGGCATAAATGACAATAAATTAAAAAGTAATGATTGTTGGAAACTCAAAAAGAGTCTTTACGGGTTGAAACAATCTGGGTTTGAGTGGAACCAATATATTGTGAAAGAGTTAAACAATATAGGTTTTAAATCTGGTTTAGCAGATCCGTGTGTGTTTAAAAGAGAAAATAATGGAACGGTGTCATTATTATTATTATTTACTGATGATATTGCTTTAATAACTAAGAATAATAATGAAGCTAATGAGATTATATCATTATTAGCCAAAAAGATAAAAATAAAGCATTTAGGTGAAATTAAAAGGTATCTAGGATTGACAATTAATAAAACAAATAATGGTTTTAAGATATCTCAAGAAGATAAAATTTGCCAATTAATTAAAACTTATCAGATGGAACTTTGTAAACCGGCAAAGACTCCAATGAGTCAGGAAGTTTGCCAAACTAATGATCAAAGTCCCAAATTTGATAAGTCCATATATCAATCTTTGATTGGTAGCTTATCATATATAAGCAATTGGTCAAGGCCAGATATAGCTTATAGTGTAAATCAGCTGGCACGTTTTAATTCAGATCCAAAAGAATATCATTGGAAATCCTTAAAAAGAATATTGAGATATCTCAAGGGAACAATAAACCATGCATTATATATAGAACCAAAGGGTGATTTGAGTCTTAGTTCTTATGCAGATGCAAGTTTTGCAACTGATATAAACACTAGAAAATCTACATCTGGGATGGCTATATTATTTGGTAAGACACTAATAGGATGGAGGTCAATCAGACAACAGCATATTAGCTTATCCACGATGGAAGCAGAATTTTCATGTCTGTCATTATTATGCACTGACTTGATTTTCTATAAACAGTTATTGTTGGACATGGGTATAACTGTAAAGGATTCCATTATGGTGTATGAGGATAACCAAGCAGCTATAAAGTTAGCTACTAGTATTGTTGTAAAAACTAGATCAAAACATACTGATTTAAGATATTTGAATGTAAGAGAATCAGTGAAAAATGGATTAATTAAATTGGTATACTGCATGTCAGAAGAAAACATTGCAGACCAATTTACAAAAGCTCAAGGAGCAATTAAGTTTAAAGAAAGTTGCGAAAAATATTTTCTAAAGATGTAAATGATTCATAGTTATTATGTAACCTAAAAGGGGAGAATGTTAGGGATAACATTGTTCACCCTAACTGGTTTAGGTGAAATAATAACTATGAATCATAGTTAGTGTATGCAGCTTTAACTGTGAAATAGCAATTGTGGGAGTGGTTATGAAAACCATTTAAAAGTAGCAAGTCTACAGCTTGCTCTCTCTCTCTGGCTTTGATACCAGAAAACAACTTCAAAGCTTTTTGGGATTTGCAAATTTTTACCGGCAATTTATCCCGATGTTTGCTAAGATAGCAATGCCCATCAAAAATCTCTTAAAAACAAAAGGGGAGGTGAAGCCAAGGCCAGGCAAGCCGTTGGAGTGGTCCATGGAGTGCCAAGCAGCTTTTGAAAAGCTAAAACGACTGTTTGCTGCAGAACCAGTGCTAAAGCACTCAGATATGGAAGCTCCTTTCGTGATTCAAGCCGATGCAAGTGATGTGGCTTGGAGCAGTGTTACTTCAAATCAACGAGAAAGGGACCTTACAGCCTTGTGCGTATACCTCCTGTAAGCTGTCTGAAACCGAGAGAAGATGGGCTTTTGCAGTTCGTTGGGCCTTACTGACCTGGAGACATTTCCTGGAAGGAGCAAAACATCCATTTGAGGTATGTACAGATCATAAAAATTTGGAAGCCTTAAAAACGCCTCGGAAGCTGTCCCCTAAACAAGTTCGCTGGGCCCAGTATTTCAAGCGGTCCAATTTCTCACTGAAGTACATTCCAGGAGGGAAGAACTTCATGGCGGATGCTCTCTCTAGACTACCCCCATATAATAGTATGCGCCAGGAGGCGATAAGTCCAATTGTCTCAACCAAACATCTAGCCGCCCGAGTGATCACCAGAGCCCAAAAGAAGAAACAAGAAGTGGATTTATCGAATGACCTAACCGAACAACTAAAAGAAGCTTTAAAACTGGATGAGTGGTTCCTGGCTCATTGAAATGACTATACAGTTAGAGATGGTTTGGCTTGGGTGGGGACCAAGTTGTATGTGCCACAAGTGCTGAGGGGCCAAATACTACAACAAGCTCATGATTCTAAAGCAGCTGGTCACTTTGGATTTGTGAAAACCTTACACCTGGTTAAGCGGCAATTCTGGTGGCCTACTTTAAAGAAGGACATTGAAGCTTATGTAGCTAGCTGTCCAATTTGTGCTTCGGCAAAGAGACCTCCTGGTAAGCCAGTAGGGTTGTTACAAAATGTAGCTAGACCAACAGCTCCCTGGAAGGAAATCTCTATGGACTTCATAGTAGAATTACCCAAAAGCAGTGGAAACACGGTTATCTGGGTAGTAACCGATTTGTTTTCCAAACAAATACATTGCATACCTTGTTCCAAGATTCCATCTGCTAAGATGCTGGCTAAACTGTTTATTTCACATATCTATAGGTTACATAGTGTTCCGGAACGCATAATCTCTGACAGAGGGGTCCAATTTACCTCAAATTTTTGGAAAGAGTTCCTGAAGTTGATAGGCTCCGCCCAGGGCTTAAGCTCCACCCACCACCCTTAAACCAATGGGGCCTGTGAGAGAACTAACACAGTGTTAGAACAGTATCTTAGATGTTACATAAATTATCAACAAGATAACTGGTCCGACTTCCTACCATTTGCCGAAGTGGCATATAACAACTCTGTACATAGTAGTACTGGATTTACTCCATTTAAAGTAGCTTTGGGACAAGATTTTGTGCCCATACCTGAACTTCCTCATGAAAAGCCTAACATCCATTGGTTGGATGAATGGATAACTCAACTCCAATTTAACTGGCCAGTGACACGCAAAGCATTAGATGAGGCCCAACAAGCTCATAAGAAGTTTGCAGACAAGAAAAGATCTCCACAGAAATTATAGAAAGTGGGCGACAAAGTTTTCCTGTCCACCAGATACCTGCAAACCACTCAAAAGTCAAAGAAGCTTGGTCCTAAATATGTTGGTCCTTTCACGATTGAATGGATTATAAATCCTGTAACGGTCCAGCTGAACTTACCGAAAACTCTTCAATGAATTCATCTAGTGTTCTATGTTAGTTTGCTAAAACCTGAACATACTTCTGATTTAAGACCCATCCAGGCTGACCCTCCCATACCAATACTGATTGAAGGTGAACAACATTTTGAAGTTAAAGAAATTCTAGACTCTCACAAATGGAGTGGTCGGCTCCAGTATCTTGTAGCCTGGAAACATTTCCCTTCTTCACAAGCCGAATGGGTTAATGAAAACGACGTTAAAGCCCCTAAGTTGATCAAAGCATTTCGTTCCAAGTATCCTGATAAGCCCTAGGAGTGTATTATTTTGTAATTGTTTAATGATTAATAATTGTCTTTATATTTTGTCCTCTCTCTCTTCTAGGACTGATGGTTTTCCTTTTTCTAGGAGGGCCGAATGTCAGCCTTCAAGATCTTCTACTATCGCTTTTCATCTTTCGGCTGTCATAAGAAATGGGGGGGAGGGGAGGTAGGGATAAGTCTAGGAAGTGAGCTGGAGGTGTTACATTGTTTCTTGTGTAAATGAGGGGGGGGAGCATACAATAGAGTTAGGTTTCTATTTCTCGCTTTGCTTTCTTTTCTCTGCGCAATTGCAACCCGTTATCAAAGTATGCCAAGGTCAAAGGACAGAGGCCTCATCATCACCTGAAGATGCCCACATGATCATATTCACAACTTCTAATTGGAAGTTTCATCTGAACAATTGGGGGTTGGAACACTTCCATCATTTTGTATATGTGAATTGTGTGCCTAATTTCTCAGATTCAGAATTCTTTGGTTGCTACCACTTCACTTTCAGTAAAAGATATCTTTTCTCTAATTTAAAGAATCTAAGTATTTCTTTCTTGGATTTTGAATGGAGCTCTGCCTGACAGATGGCTAATTCAGTTTATAACAATGTAAAGCCACATGATGAATGTATACATTTATTACATAGACATCTAGGGCAGATTAATTTCAAAATGTTCAAACAAACTGTTGAATTGTCAGAGGGAGTTAAATTGAAACCCTGTAGCAAGTATTTACACTGTAATGCTTGTAGTCAAGAAAAGAACAAGGTTACTCCTGCAAACAGACTAAAACAGACTTTGGTTTAAGACCAAAGAACCTTTATAGGTTGTTTTTGCTAGCATAATTGGTCCTAAGAAACCAAGTTTAGGAGGTGCCTGTTATATTTTGAGTATTATGGACCATGACTCAATATACGGTTTCTGCTATCTTATGAAGAACAAAACAGAAACATTCCAACATTTCTTTAACTGGATAAGGTTTGCTGAAAGAAAAATGAAAAGTAAAGTAATTACTTTAGTCACTGATAATGGGACTGAGTTTCTTAACAAAAGATTCCAAACAGTGTTGAAATTGGCTGGTGTTGAGCATAAACGTTCTGCACCTTACAGACCACAACATAACTCGTTTGTAGAATGAAGAGAGAAAACATTACAAGCCATGGCTTGTACTATGTTATCTGATTCAGGTTTACCTGAAACACTGTGGGGTGAGGCCATAATATGTAGTAACCATGTTTTGAACAATGTAGTTCATACAACAACTGGAGAATTGCCATTTACTCCTTGGCATGGCAGAAAACCAAATTTAAGTTATTTACACACATTTGGAACTCCGGCATGGGTGCATATTCCTTCACAAATAAGATTGAAAGGGCAACATAGAGCTAAGAAGAATTATGAGGCCAACCATAGAGCATTTAGATTCTGGGATCAAGGCACAGCTCATGTTTACTGTAGTGCTGGTGCAAAATTTCTTGAGCACATTGGGTGGGATAAACTGGAACAGGAATCCAGCAGTGATATTATTATTGACACCCAAATAGTCCCTAAAGATAAAATAAATAAACCACAAATAACCATTAAAAGGGAAGAACAGGAGGAAATAGTAGAATAGGCACATGAAACAGAACAGGAGGAGGTAGAAGAACAGGAGCAGGTGGCACATGAAAGTCCATCAGTAAGTCCTGTGTTACCAAGATGTTCAACCCGAGTAACACGACCACCTGATAGATATCAGGTTAGTGTTGTATGCCAAGTGAACACAGTTCCAAGAAATTATAGTGAACTAAAACTGTATCCTGCTAAGGATCAGGTTGCTTGGCAGGAAGCAATGGATAAGGAACTAGAATCTTTTAAAAAAATAGGATGTATACGAAAATGTTAAGTTACCAGCAGGTAAACATGCCATAGGATGTAAATTAATATATAAACTGAAGACAGGTGTGGATGGGACTGTTACCCATAAAGCCAGGTTAGTAACACAAGGATTTAATTAGACAGCAAATGACTATGGTGAGGTGTTTGCATCTAGTCTGAAGGCTACTACATTAAGGGCAACATTAGTGTGGGCAGCTAAGGAGAAATATATTGTAAATCATTTGGATGTAGTCAGCTTATCTGCATGCACCGTTGCAACACACTATGCATTTAAAGAAACCTTTAGGCCTCAAAAATGATAATACTGATAATAATGATTGCTGGACATTGAAAAAGAGTCTTTATGGTTTGAAGCAATCTGGATATCAGTGGAAAAAATGTGTAGTTAAAGAATTAACTAAGATAGGTTTTGTAGCTGGCATGGCTGATCCATGTTTGTTTAAGAGAGAAAATAATGGTATGATTTCATTGTTGCTATTGTTTACTGATGACATAGCATTAATCACCAAAAGTGAGCAAGAAGTTGCTGAGATAATTTTACTACTGGAAAAGAAATTTAAGATAAAACAGTTAGGAGAAATCAAAAAATATCTTGGTTTAAAGACAGGTAGAACTAGAGGAGGATACAAAATCTCACAGGCAGATAAAATTAATCAATTACTCAAAAGTTATAAAATGGAACTTTGTAAGCCGGCTAAAGCACCAATGAGCCAGGAGTTTAGCCATAGTGATGTTCAAAGTCCTATTTTTGATAAGAACATTTATCAGTCCTTGATTGGTAGTTTATTTTTTCTCAGTAATTGGTATTGCATACAATGTTATTGCATACAATGTTAATCAATTAGCGAGATTTTACACTGAGCCAAATGAAAGGCACTGGCAAGCTGCTAAACGTGTGTTAAAGCCCCTGTCCCACTGCACCAACGAATGCAAAGAGGATGTAAAATGGACAAAAAAGCTTGCCATCCGTTGGAAAACATGATACATCTGTTGTGTACTCATTGCATACGTGTTTCATACGCTCTATCCGTTGAGCATCCGTCCACTGAGATTTCATCTGCGCAAGAAGTTTTGAGCTGCACAAAACTTTTGAACGGATCAACTTTCCGCCGCATACGATGTACATCTGCAAACATATATGGGCAACAAACGTTCTATGTCCGTTATCATCCGTTAAATGTCCACTGTATCTTCTTGGCATCCTCTTTCCATCCTCGCAACTCACATCCACTCCAGCTGAAAACGGAAAGAGGGAGGAAGCGAAAGGTACACGGAACGTCCACACAGCATTAGTAGCACGGAAATAGAAAGGATGTAAGCGGAGGCATCTCGTATATGAAGCATTAAAATGGACAAAACATTTATACATGGGATGTATCTCGAATATTTAGGGTGTCTGGAGTATGTCTAGAGTATGTGGAAGGACACCTAGCAGACAACCGATATTTACTATAAAAAGGGGGAGGAAATCACCTGGATCTCAGTATAAGTCCAGCAGCCTTGGTGTACAGACCTCTTCACCCTTGGTCTTGCTCTTCCACATCATCCATTGTTCTCCACCATGGATCATAACACAGTCCTTATGGTAGCTGTGATCATTCAACACCAGAATCAAGCCCTGTTCAGACTGTTTCACCTTTTCTACGCAAGGAGAAGAAGGAGACGTTCAAGAGCTGTGTGGGTCCGAGGATGGATCATGAGAAGAATGGAGTTTGGACTGTATGACCAGTTGATGGTGGAGCTGAGGAATGAAGATCCTCGTGTATTCCAGCACTTCATGAGGATGCCACCAGCCATGTTTGACAAAATAGTAGAGCGTCTGAGACCCAGGTTGACCAAGCCGAGCACCAACTTCCGTCCCAACCTGGACCCTGGACTGAAGATGGCACTGACTCTGCGCCACCTGGCCTCTGGAACCACATACAGAAACATGCAGTATGCATGGAGGGTGCCACACAACAGCATCAGCAAAGTGGTCAGAGAAGTGGTGCAGGCCATCATCAAAGAATACGTGGAGGAGCACCTCAAGTGCCTCACCACTGAACAAGGCTGGAGGAAAGTTCCAGAAGAGTGGTATCAGAGGTAGAACTTTCCCCACACCGTTGGAGCCATAGATGGGAAGCACATGGCCTGCAAAGCTCCAGGCAACTCAGGGTCCACTTATTTCAACTACAAGGGCTTCTTCAGTATTATCCTCTTTGCCATGGTTAATGCTGACTACAAGTTCATGTACATCGATGCTTCAGGCAATGGGTAAGCTACAGATGACCAGGTATACAATGCAAGTGACCTCAAGGATGGGCTGGAACGCAACCTCATAATGGGTTTTCCAGATCCAGACCCCCTACCCAATGACACACAAGATGTCTCCCTTCTCCTTCCCTTGCCTCTTCCTCCCTCTGGCAGGGGCTTGAGCAGCAGGGCCTTCAGGGGCTTGAGCAGCAGGACTTTGAGGGCCTTGGGGCTGGTCCACCACAGCAGCAGTAGCAGCACCAGCAGCACCAGCAGCACCAGCAGCAGCAGCAGGAGAAGCACCAGCAGCACCAGCAGCACCAGCAGGAGAAGCACCAGCAGCACCAGCTGCACCAGCAGCACCAGCCGCACCAGCCGCACCAGCAGCACCAGCCGCACCAGCAGCACCAGCACCACCAGCAGCAGGAGAAGCACCAGCAGCAGCACCAGCAGCACCAGCAGCTTCAGAGTCAGTGCCAGGGTGTGGGATGGTGGTTCTGTCCTTCTTGCCAGGGCTGGCAGGAGTAGGCACAGGCTTTCTCTTCTTCCCTGACTGACGAACCATGGTGTTATTCGAAGATGTCTGTGGCAGCACGTCTTTCCTCTGAATGCTGACTTTTTGCGAGCTGCATCATTTTATATCCGCTGAGCTGACGCAGTTTATCCTCTCCGCATGCACATTGACCGCTTTGCATCCGCTATGCATCCACTATGCATCCGCTTTGCTTCTTATAGGTGTCCATGATGCATCTGTGTCATTTGCTACGTATCTGCCCTTTCTGCTATGCGTCCACTTTGCAATTCTCCCCCGGAAGCCCTTCGGATGTGTCATCCGCTTCCATCCGCTTTCATCTGCTAGGCTTCCTACAAACATCTGTTTAACATCCCCGCTACATACTACCCCTGTCCGTTCCTTTCCGTTCTTTTCTGTTCTGTTTATGCAAATTCGGGTCACATTTTGGAGTGGGTAACAACGGATGGAGCCACCCCCAAAATTTTGCTCATCCGCTGTGTTCTTTTTGCATATGTTTTGTATCCGTCAGCCAGTGGGATCTAGCCTTAAAGGTATACCTTATCATACACACACACAAACACGGTTTAATGATAGGTGATAAATAGTTTGACTGTCAGAAAGGAGTCCACTCATTCAGCATTCAAAATTACAACAGTGCTGAACAATGGTACTTGTGATAAATCCTCCTAGTTATGGTCATTGCAGCATCCCCTAATCACATGATTGTGATTTGGGCACTGGGGCTTGCAATTATAGTGTGTCACATCACCCTGTAATCAGGTTGTAAGTCAGCATGATCATGTTGTGACGTGTGATAACACACAACTGTATTGCTTAGCAATGGAATCCCATTCACAATTGCTATCAGTAAACAAAGACTACCTACCTACCTAGTTAGCTACCTACCTACAGATTCTCCTTCTCTTCTTTCTCGATCTTAATGAGTTTCGTTTACCAAAGAATTTGGGTCTAGAATCTGATAGAACCACTAAAATATAGAAGATTATGCTTAATGTCTCAACATTACCATTTAGTTTTAATTAAGAAGAGAGGTTTATAACTCTTCTCTGGTGTGGCACATTAAACAGCTATTTCGTAGCTAGTCACATCTTAGTTCAAAAATTGTTAATGACCTTTTATTCTACTCTTTAATTTTAAAGCCTACTAAAGTAATAGAATAGGTGCAAGATGGATCATCAGTCACCTGAAGCATCCGTATATTACTTCGATTTATGAAGCAGGATGTACTTCATTTTTATCTCTGCAGCTCTCCTTGTTTCTCCCTTGTTTTATCGAAAAGAAGAAATATATTCATTAAAGCTGTATAGTATAACTCTTGGAATCTGAAGGCAAAAAAGGTGATTCAGAATTCAACTATATAGTCCCCCCCAAAAAGCCTAGCTGGTTTCACATATCATAGACCAGTGCTTTATCCAAATAGATTTAAAAACTACTTGGAGCATTTCTTTTTGAATATGCACGAGGTTTACATTAAGAAGGAAAGGATATATGCTCATAGAAGCAGCCTTCAGCTTATTGCCATTCACTTACTAGCCGTTCAGAATTATGGCAGGCCTCCTCAGGGCTACTTATACTCAAGGTTTGAACTTCTGATGGCTGCCTCCCAACACTGCAGTCCTATAGATACAAGTTGGGCACTTGGCAACTTATCCACATTCATGTAGCCATTTGTTGCATCCCACAGTTTACTTAATGGAAGTAACCAAGATATTAATGAAGAAATTTTAAAAATTACAGCTATTATTCCTGTTTTATCTAATTCAGAGGATTCAGAATCTGGCTGGTTTAGAGTGGTAAACATGGCATTTAATTTGGATGTCTCCCTGGGATTAAAATCAGAAAACTGGTTCAAGAAAAAACATAAACCTTTTTCTTAACTAAAGCTGCATATTTATCTGCTCAATATGTCAATACAGAACTATGATTTATTGCAGATCAGCCTGTTTAAAATTCCATCTGTTTAAATCTATCAAAATATGATGCTCTTTTTACTCCAAACTTGGTGCAATGATAGCAGGCATAAAGTTCACCCACAGTGGACATCAGGCAAATTAGTATATAATGATCTGATTTATTTCCTTCCTTATAGATGAAAAAAATGCCTAATGCTAACTATTGGCTATTATTTCAGTTTTATAATATAATTAAACAGTGGAATATAGCATTGGGTATGATTTCATTTATTTATTCTTGCTGATAAAAAAATCCCTTTATTTGAATGATCTATCTCTTGCAAAATATATTTTTCACTTTCTACTCCTAGTATTAGCATTTTGGAGCTGAAACTAGGCCAGCTTGAAAACTGCAGAGCTAAGTAGGTCATGGGATATGTTTATATCTCCTTTCCATCTGATGAGAGATGGGGAAACAAATAATAACAAGTTTATAGAATACCTAAATGCAGGAAATAGATGGTAAAGAGTGAAGAACTTTACCATTGTTCTTAGATGCTGTACATTTGTCTGGGATGTTCATAAACTGCAAAACATTCATTAATCAATCCTGAGATAGGACTACAGGCTAGCCCTGCAAAGTGATCAATCTGAAAAACATGCAGAGTAAGAACCAGTCAGAAAATGTAAACCAGGGTGGAGTGAATGGCAGACTGGACATCAGGAGAATAAAGGAAGCGCCAGTGAGAGTATTTGTAGATTTTCCTCATAATGCTACATGAATACATTCCCCTCTCAGCACTATCCATTTCTTTTTTTTCCCCCTGTACCTACATTTGCAACTCATTTCAACAAGTGTTCAGAGGACCTAACTTGATCCTGCATCTTAGTAATTCTCTTACACTTTAAGAATGAGGTTACTTTCTTTAATGCTATTTTTCTGATAATTTATTATAGTTCAAACATATCTATTTAGGATTGCTTGCTGGACATTTATTTTAAGATTAAATAAATAATCTTTAATTAAGTAAAGATCTCTAGTTTCTGACTTCTTCTATTTGCTGCTTAGTCCAAAATTGGAAAATTGTCATCCTCCCCAATACACACACATGTTAACTAAACATAAGAACTCAGAGGGGCAAGTAGAATGATGCATTTGAAACTAACTTCTTCATGAACAACCTTATAATTAAGAACAAGTGAGGTACTAATACCACTATATAAAAACTTAGTAAGATCACATCTAGAATGCTGCATCCAGTGTTGATCACCACACTATAAAAAAGATGTTGAGATCTGAGAAAGAGTGCAGAGAAGAGCAGCCAAGATTAGGTAGCTGGAGGCTAAAACATATGATGAACAGTTGCAGGAACTGGGCAATATTTGATGGGCTGCCAGAGAGAGGAGGGGGTCAAGCTATTTTTGAAAGCCATTTTCCAATGGATGGAAACTGAACAAGGAGATATATATTATAGAGATAAGTAAATTAATTGATAATCGACTAGACCTCTTAAATTGCTCTGTTCTACTCAACCTCATTTTGGAAGAATATTCCAAAGTCATATTTATTGTATTAATCAAAATATGCATTTGAGTGATTTCCATATTTCCTATGGCAACTCTGTCATGACTGAGAGTACACTGAACAAAATATGAAGCAGGAAATACTCAGTTTCCCTAGTGTGGAAAGATGCTATGACATATTAAAACTGTTTATTATTTCAGTTAGCTAATTATATTTCACTATCTGAAACAGTGAACCAGAACTTTGTATTTGTATATTTGCTTGGTTGAGCACTGATTTTTTATTTTTTTTTCGTCACAATGAATTGTGCAGCAGAAAAAAAAAATCACCTTTTTAAAATTTACATTGAAATAACAGTTACTGGAAATATGTGTTTCAACCAGCATTTGGGCAAGTGATTATTAAATTAATTTAAACAATCATCTTTTCATGCAATCAATGCATTGTCATTTCCATTATAATTCCTCCTTGTCTTCTTTCATTCTGAAAGTATTTGCATCACAATTGCTCCAAATCGCTTTGGCTACACAACTGAGACCTGAATCCTGCTAGCTGGGTGATATTAATGGCAACCCTCTCAAATTGAAAATGCTATTGTGTCTTTATAGCTAATAGTTCTGTAATATGCCATGATCAGGCAAGCTGAAAAGATGGTATGGAAATATTGCCTTTGTTTTTTACCCCCCATTTGGGGATGTCAAATAACTCATGCTTTGAAATATCAGCTGGAGAGAAAAGAAAGAGGGAGTCAGCAGGCTGAAGACTTACTGCTCTGGATATTATGAACATGTCTGTGTGAAGATATGCATAGCAAAGCTTTCTCTTGGTGGCACATTATTGAAATGCCACAAGATGAAACAGGCAGCTAAGATAAACCCATTGCTGCATATAATAATGTTCCATCTGCCAAGGCTGACAGTCTTTATCTGTGCTTTCCCTCACACAAGAGCTTCTCCACAACATTAATAGCATTATTATTCCACTTTAGATGCAGTTTTCATACACACTTATTAATAACCCTCTTCCTTAAAAGAAAGCATGATCATCACAACCTCATTATGCTTTTAACTGTGGGATACATTTGCATTCAAAGGCTTTTAATGCACTATCTGACCATATTACATCTTTTTGAAATAAGACTGATGGATATTTTTCCAGGCCAAAATATCTACTAAAGAATATATTTTCAGACAAGAGGAAAATATTATTAGCTACTTTATTATCAGGTGTACAGGACTGCGGTCATCCTGTATGACCCCATCCTCCATATGTACTACCCCTCCCCTGGAAGAACTGGTCTGCAATATAACAATATACCTTATTTCAAATCTTTCTCTGAATTTTGAGATAAGTAAGGAGAGGATTGTCTATGGATACAGACTATGTACAGACAAATATAATAAAATTGGGTCACATTTATGCAAAATACAGTAGGTTAAAAACATTACACACACACACATATAACATAGCTACATATGGAATGACATATTTTTGGTGTGGCATTTTTTTCACTTTTATGAATAAACATTCATTATGTGTGTGTGTTTTCTTTTCTTTGACAATGCATGTATTTTTATCTTTGTGTTTTTTCTTTTTTTCTTTCATAATTTTAAAAGAAGAAAAAATAAATAAAGAATAAGCAAGGAACAAAAATGCAAAAACATTGTGTAATTGTGCTCTCTGGCCAGTCCTGTCTGCAAATAGCCATGCTTGTGTTATATTGTGATTTGATTACTGCAATAAACTAGATGAGGCTTAGTTGGAAACTTGATTGATACAAAATAGTGCAGTAGTTAAGTAGTTTGTTTGCAAGATATCTTTCTTGTTGAAATGTCTGCAATGATTACTAATGCCTTTCTTGACACAATTGAGTATATTGGTTCTAAGCTTTAAAACCTAAACTAATTAGAGCTTGACCATTTGATGGATCTTCTCTTATTAAAACTCTGCTGGAGTTACTTCAAACTTCAGGAAAAAAAGCCTCTACATTTTTTTAATCCCATTTGTCAAACATACAGGGAAAGCTTTTCCCTCTGGAATACATTTTCTTTTTAACCATATACAACACCATTTCCCAATTTTAAGAAGGGTTAGGGTTAGAGTTAGAAGTAGGGTGAGTTCAAGATGTACAAAATTATCATAAATCAGTGTTCCCTCCAATAAGACCCCAGATAAAAAACCATAAAGACCATACAAACTGAAGATCAGTGCAGAAATACAACAGCTGACATAAAATGGTTAAAGACATCTGGCCTGAAGTTGCTTTTAGAATGCAAATCTAATGAATAAATGAATGCAAATAAATAGATCAATACATAAGTAAGAGATTAAGGAAGAACTATGAGTAAATGGCCCATCATCAGAAAGCAATAAATGGGTATCTAGGCATTTATATTAAGAAACACAATAAATAGAACACCATGCTACAGATTATTCTACTATGTGAATAAAAGTTAGTTCCGGGGGAGAGTGCTAATCGCCAGATGACTGCAAAGAAATACAGTCCTTCCATTCTCCACCACCACCACCATCTGATCAGACCCTATTCTTCCTTCCTCCCTTCCACTGGTATCACAACTGATAATTTTTTTTGGATGAGAAACAAAACATTTTGCTCTTCTTCCTAAAGGGAAAAAAACCTGTCCAGTTGCCTTTTGAAAAAGCACCTTTGAGATATTACATGCATGGTTCATAATACAAACTCTGTAGGCTATTGCTCAAAAATACAAAAGAAAGTTGACAAATGGACAAAGGCAAAGCAGGAAATAACAGGTTTCTTCTATAAACATGGAAGATGATCACTTAAAGATGGAAGTAGGGACAGATTGGGCAGGAAGCACAGCAGCAAATCCAATATCAAATATGCTTTCTATAATAGAAGGCAAGTTGTCAGTTGGGTGGGCAGAATCAATCACTGTTGTCACTTCAAAGAACAAATAAGAAAAAATTATATCATAATAAGTATACTTATATACTTATACTTAATAATAAGTTTATTATTAACTCCTCATTAATAATATACTTCTAAAATGAAATTGGTGTTGCAGATTACCTGAACTATCCCTTTTAGAAAATTTTTATTTTGATCAAAAGTTTTGCAATGAACATAAAAACAAATGCAAACTAATAAAGACTAAAGGAAGCAAAAAAGATTTACCTTTAGGTAAATTTTCCAGGTCATGTTTGATCCACAGAGGCTCAGTCTTAGTAGCAGATAACACATATCAAGAGGCAGTTTATCTAAATCAGCTACTTTCACATTAGGCATTAATTGCATCAGATTCTGAGTCATTACTGCAATCAATGCAATCAATGCAATCAATGCAATCAACTTTAGGAGAGCCTAAAATTGATACAGAAAGAAATTATTCATTCTCACACCATATTGATATGAAGTATTTCCTGTTGAGGAACTTGCAGGATGAAGAAATCATCAATCTCCAGTATGGCCTTCAGAAGAGGTGGCACAAATATATCCAGCAGCCTCTATGCAGCAAGTGTCATTATAGAGTGCTAAGTACATTAACCTCATGGAGTGATCTATAAGCTATTGATAAGAGATACTGAAACAGCAATGGTGAGGATCACGTCAAGGCTGTGAGTCAAGGGTTAAACATTACATTTGAATGAATTGTATTATTATATGGTCACTTGCAGGGCATTTTTTTTTTCATGCAAAACAATCTGATTTTGTAGAGGGCCTGCAGATTTTATTAATGCTTAGTGCAATGTGTGAACCCAACCAACAAGTTGTTTGAATGATAAACAGTATCATGTTACAATTAAAATGTCACATAGGATGTGTTTAGGTGGTGGACCTAAGATGTCTTTATTACGAAAAATAATCCGTAACAAGAAAGTTCAGATATCTGCATCTAAATCCTTATAGGGACCCTGGTATTTATTATATAGTACAATTTGTAAAAGTAAAAATGAGTGGTTTTCAATAGATATTTAAAAACAGCCCCATTTAATCACTTTTAAAATGTTTCTATTTGCATTGTTTTCATCAGGAAAAAAAGGTTGATTATGCATCCTTTTCATCTTGAAAGACTTTCAAATCCGCACATGATTTTATTCTATTTATAATTCTTAAATATAACCATGCTATTATCTATTTGACTTCATATCAGTAGAGAAAAGGGAAGAATTTTAATTAGCATTATCAGCTCGCAAAAGAAAAGAAGTGAAAATTCAACTATGGGATTTCAAAATAGTCTTAATTTAGGATTTAGCAAATTCATTGAATGCCTTGTAAATTATACTTTTCTCAGGAAAATTAATTGACTTCAAGTCTATGGACTACTGTAGGTTCCTGAATAGGAAATTACTGTGCATCTATAGTACAAATAAATAAGTTACAGATGACTTTAACTTCCATTGGGAATTTTCATAAAATAAATAGTGACAGAAGAGTGGACAGTTATCAGTGTTACTGAGTGATATAAAATATAAAATAATAAGTGCTTGGCTTCTATTAACAGAATCCTGGGCTATGTGTTGTTATGATAATGATAAAATAGTGTGATAACATCATCATACAAGTACTGTTATGTAATAATTTCAGACATCTACCAAATATAATATCAACAGTAATAGGCATTTGAATGCAATTCCAAAATATCTAGAGCATCACTTGAACACCATCAACTTTGATCAAATCACCATCAATTCATAAAAAAGGCAGTTGTTCTTGGGAGCGTTTTACATAAGTGGATATTAGTACCAAGATAGTTTAAACATGCAATGACTCTACAAATTACCATGAATTCATGCATGAATTAATAATAATACATTGTTTCAATCATATGAAAATTTCAACAACAAAAATATTTTTAAAAACCACATTAAAAGCATTTTCTTTTTCAATCACAGAAAAAGTAATAAAAGGTCATTTCATTTCTGGGCAGTGCTAATTAGAGGATTGCATCAGTTGTGTACTGAAGACTGTTCAGCAAATATTGAAGGTTTTGAAGTCAGGGAAAAATAATATCAGCTAAAACCTTTTCAGCATTTTCAATTCCCTACTGAGAAAGTTCTTTGTTGAACTCACAAGGATATCAGCTCAAACTGAACCTGAATCTATCATAAGTCTGGCTTGCCTGTGCCAGAGGCAAACTTTGTTAATACTGTTTTGTGACCCAAGAATTCTGGATACTAAACAGATGTGATCTGTGTCTGACAGGATGTCTTGAATATTTCAGTGCAGTTTGTCCTGTAATTTGAAGTTCATGGTCAAATAGCATTTAACTGATTGAGTGTAATATACCTATGTATTTGGTTTTATTTGTAAAGGGTTTTTGATGAAACAGTGGTTTAAGTTCATATTGTTGATAGTAGCAAGGAAAAACAGAAAAAGTATGAATTGTAAAGTATGATATATAGGTTGTCCCCAAAGTTATAACCAGCCTGGAAAAGGGAACAAACAACCCATTTCAAAGTTTGACAGTCCTACTCTCTTTACAGTCACATGACTGAACTTCAAGTGCTTGGCAACACAATTTCATTTATGGTGCTTGCAACATCCGGCAGTCATACAAATTTTTTTGTCAAAAAATCTGCACTTATTTCTGGTTTTCAGAAAAATCACACCACAGCAAACCATTGCTTTACCTAATGACCATTGTATTTGCTTAATATCTGCTTTACAACTGCCTTGTTTATTTAATGACTACTTCAAAAAATGTCATAGAATCAGAGCAGTCATGTGACTGTGACAGGTTTTTTTACCACAATCATGATGTACGGCTATAATCGATAGGCTCCATTACTGGAGAATGTCAAGGACTACCTACAGTTTCAATTGTCATAAATATGTCCTTCCTATGAAAAACTAAACATAAATGATGCGTTGTTTGAAAATATTTATTTTGAAGAGAATACAGGAAACATCCATTTTAAAATTACATTCCATGTTATAATTGAACATACTTTTTAATGTGTTGAAAATTCAACAGGCTGAAAATTATGTGTTGAAAACAGATCTAGCATTTGTCAGTACACAATATTGCAATCCCTGGGCTGAGTCTCACCCTATTTTAATGCTCAGGGGAAAATCCAGATGTTATGCTATGAGGCCTTCTGGATAAAAGAGGAGAGTGTCCTATGGGCTGCCACTAAAAGAGTAAAAAAGGTAAAGAAGTCCCTGTATATTTTACTCTGCTGGTCATTGCAGATTATATGAGGTGGTGCTCATCTCCATTTCAAGCCACTGAACCAGTGCTATCCAAAGAAATTTCCATGGTCATGTAGCCAGCATAATGTTATAGAGCACTGTTATCTTCCCACCAAAGTGTTACCTATTTATCTACTCACATTTGTATGCTTTGGAACTGCTAGGTTGGCAGGAGCTGGGCCAAGGATGGAAGCTCACTCCATTGTGTGGTGCTTGGATCTTAAACTCGGGCTGCTGGCTTTTCAGTCAACAAGCCCAGTGTTTTAATCTCTTGAGTCACCATGTCCCCCTCTAAGAAAGTGAAATATCCATATTTTTTTAGAAAAGACTCCAAAGTGAGATAGACAATTCCAAAGGAAGAGGATATTTGCAGCTAGACTATTTCTGCAATGGAATGCTTCTTCCAAACAGTTTAGCTGTGGAAATTCATGTTAAAATTTAAATGGGAATAGAATGCAGAGCAAAGCAAGCACATAATAATATATATTAGTAAAGGTACCAAAAAAATGAAATTATAACCAATTTCAGAATGGTTCCATTATGAATTATAACTGTATTTTGTTTTTCTAATTTTTACATAAGGAAAGAGCCAAACATATTGAATTGCTTAAGCTCTAGTCTAAAACATATCCACTGGTTTTTCTGACTAGGATTATCAAACATACCCGAAGAGCTGGAGAGTGCCATGTTGACAAACCCCGAGTAACAGTCTTATAGTGTTGTTGTTCTGGACGTAAAATAGAGATCTCCTTATGCCTTGAGCTCTTGAAGAAGCTCAGACTATTTATCTATTTAAGGCCCTGTCACACTGCCCAAAAGATGCAAAACGTTTGTAAAAAGGGCACAGCGGACAAGAAAAATGTTCCATCCGTTGTTATCCGTTCTCAAAAGGGGCAAAAATTTGCATAAGCAGAGCGGATAACATGGAAAGGAACGGACGGGGGGAGGACGCAGAGCGGATGGAAAGCGGATGCAGAACGGAAGCCTAGCGGATGGAAGCGGATGAGAGCGGATGGCACATCCGCAGGGCTTCCGGGGGGCCTCAGCAAAGCGGACGCAGAACGGATACAGCGGATGCACAGCAGATGAAGCGGATCCAGAGCGGAAGCCTAGCGGATGCACAGCAGAAGCCTAACGGATGCCTAGCGTTAATTGCGCATGCGGAGAGGATGCATTGCGTAAGCCCCGCGGATATAAGCGAAGCAGCTTGGAAGCAGGTCACCATTCAGAGGAAAGACCTGCTGCCGGACGGATTGACAGCCTTGCCTGCCCTGCCTGCATGCCTGCCTGCAAGCCTTGCTGCAAGCCTTGCTGCCAGCCTCCCTGCCAGCCTTGCTGTCTGCCTGCCGGCCAGCCTTGCTGCCAGCCAGTCTGCCTGCCAGCCTTGGTGCCTGCCTGCCGGCCAGCCTTGATTCATGCCTGCCTGCCTGCCTTGGTGCCTGCTTTCCTGCCAGCCTTGGTTCCTGCCTTCCTGCCAGCCTTGGTTCATGCCTACCTGCAAGCCTTGGTGCCTGCCTGCCTGTCTGCCAGCCTTCCTGCCAGCCTTGGTGCCAGGCTTCCTGCAATCCTTGGTGCCTGCCTGCCTGCCAGCATGCCTGCAAGCCTTGCTGCCAGCCTGCCTGCAAGCCTTCCTGCCAGCCTTGGTGCCAGCCTTGGTGCCAGCCTTGGTGCCTGCCTGCCTGCCAGCCTGCCTGCCAGCCTTGGTTCCTGCCAGCCTCCCTGCCAGTAGCAACCCCACAACCATGGGGAAGAACAGAAAGCCTCAGCCATCTGCTGCCAGCCCTGGCAAGAGGGACAGGGCCACCATTCCACCCCCTAGACCTCACTCTGGTTCTGTTGGGGCTTCTGTAGCACGGGCTCGCTCTTCTGGGGCTGGAGCCTCTGCTGCTTCTGCTTCTGGAGGAGCTGATGATGCGGGGGATCAGACAAGCACTCCAGCACCAGCCACCTCCACAGCACCTGGACCCTTCACCCCTGAGACTGAACGACCAAGAGGAGTGCCAGAGACTCATGTTAATAAAGTCTATCTTTGATTCACACACTTGCTTCATTTCTTTTTTTTAATAAAGTCTTGGTGGAAACTTTTAGAAATGGTTTAAGCCTTTGCATGCTTGAGGGATGGGTTAAGATAGCAGTGGGGTGGGCAGGGATACCTGTGGGATGTGTAATAGCTGTGGGATGGGTAAGGATAGCAGTGGGATGGGCAGGGATACCTTTGGGATGGGTTAAGATAGCTGTGGGATAGATAAACCTCCAGTGCAAGCATAGTGGGACTGTATGGTCCACCCTCCCAGGTGCCACACATATGGCCCTTTTTTATCAATACTAATGTAATCATTCATCCACACATGTCAACATAAACACAACTCTTTATTAAATGCCCTGTTCATTGTAGGCCCACCCAACATACATGGCCCAATCTCATCCATGTGATGAGACAGGCTGAAGGAAGCATCCATTAGTCATCTATCATCCTGTCTTGCCACTCCACTGCTCCAGCTGGGGAGTTGCACCAGTGTCTCAGGAGGTTGTGCTGCTTCTTCCCTTCATGTGAGGCTCTGTTGGGGCCTTGCACATCCTCAGTGTCTATCAGGTTTTGCCCTTGCCTCCATTCCCCAGGCTCCATGTCTCCATTGCCTTGTTGGAGGTCCACAAGCCTGTTCTGCAAGACTGGGTAGCGGGTGCGCATGACATTGTGCAGGATGCAGCAAGCTTCCATGATCCTCCTCACGGTCTCTGGGCGATGCTGCATGGTGGTGAGAAGTACCTGGAACCTGTTGGCCAAGATGCCAAAGGCGTTCTCCACCACCCGCCTTGTCCTGGACAGCCTGTAGTTGAAGATCCTCTCTTCACGAGTGAGGCATTTGGAGGTGTAGGGCTTCATGAGGTAGGTTCTGAGGGAAGTAGGGCACATCTTGCTTGTCGTTGGGCAGGGCTTCTGGATCTGGGAAGCCCACAATGAGGTTGCATTCCAGCTCCTCCTTGAGGTCACTGTGGTTGTATACCTGGGCATCTGAAGCTGACCCGTTGCCTGAAGCATCGATGTACATGAACTTGCAGTCAACATCGACCATGACGAAGAGGACGATGCTGAAGAAGCCCTTGTAGTTGAATAAGTGGACCCCGACTTGGCTGGCGCTTTGCAGGCCACGTGCTTGCCATCGATGGCTCCATCGGTGTGTGGGAAGTTCCACCTCTGATACCACTGCTCAGCTACTTTCTTCCAGCCTTCTTCAGTGGTGGGGCACTAGAGGAGCTCCTCCATGTATTCTTCGATGATGGCCTGCACCACTTCTCTGACCACAATGCTGATGGTGCTGTGTGGCACCCTCCAGCCATACTGCATGCTCCTGTAGGTGGTCCCTGAGGCCAGGTGGCGCAGAGTCAGTGCCACCTTGAGCCCAGGTTCCAGGTTGGGCCGGAAGTTGGTGTTTTCCTTGGTCAACCTGGGTGTCAGCCGCTGCACAACTTCGTCAAACATGGCTGGAGGCATCCTCATGAAGTTTTGGAATGCACGAGTGTCTTCGTTCCTGAGCTCCACCATCAGCTTGTTGTACAGTCCGTACTCTGCTCTTCTCCCGATCCATCTTCGGACCCAGACGCTTCTTGGCCACCTCCTTTTCTTCCCGTAGTAGAGTTCACAGAGCCTGTAGATGGCTTCGCACTGTTGCAGAAGGATGGTGGCTGCCAAAAGGACTTTTTTATGATCCACGGTGGACATGACTGGATGCTGTGGAAGAGCAAGAGTCAGATGAAGGTTGCAGAGGTCTGCACCGCAGGGCTGCTGGTCTGAAAGTGAGATCCAGGTGAGTTGCTCCCCCTTTTTATAGGCAGTATAGGTTTTCCCCTAGGTGTCCCTTTGCATCCTCTAGGTATCCTCTAGACATCCTTAATATCCAAGATAGGTCCCCTCTGCGAACGTTTTTTCCATTTTAAATGCTTTGTTTCCATTCTGTATCTGCTAGGCATCCGTTCTGCATCCGTTCCGTGTCCGTTCTGCTTCCTTCCTGCGTCCATTTACCGCTGGAGAGGATGGAGTTGCGCGGATGCACAGCGGATGCCTAGCGGATATAGCGGATGCGTAACGGATGCAGAACGGATGCCTAGCGGATGCCTAGCGGATGCAGAACAGACGCATTGGGTACATTTTCCACTCAAAAGTTTTGAGCAGTTCAAAACTTTCTGAGCGGATGAAACATCAATAGACAGATGCTGGACGGATAGAGAGGATGAAAAACGGAGGCAGTGAGTACAGAACGGATTAATCGCGTTAATCAACGGATGACAAGTGTTTTTCTCCATTTTACATCCTCTTTCCATCCGTTGGTGCAGTGTGACAGGGGCTTTACCTTCAACCATTCATACATATCTACATGAAGTTTGTTGATTTTGCCTGAGGAGAATATAGCAGCAAATTAAAGGTTAGATGCTTTTCTCTTTCAAACAGAAGCACACTGTAGATATTACAGTAATGTCTTTCTTGAAGGTCTATACATAAAGATAATATTCTTTTTTTTCTCTTCTAACACATGCTCATTCAGTGTCTTTCAAATTACTGCAAAGAGATCAGAGGCTAAACATAGGCTTCAGTATTACAGGACATAGAGAGGGATTATTTTTGCAGATAGTACATCTAAACCTGGGATAGTCATGATAAAACAAGTGAATAGTACCAAAGAAATGTCAAATGATACTATAAATGTTCTAAAGTGTCTTTATGTGGGATTAAATTTATCAGTAATAGTATGTGGATAATATACGATTTGTCCTTTCTCTATTTTATTACTACCTTTTACCAAAGGTGTATAGATTAGTATAACTGAATTAAACTATCACAGTATGCTTAATAAAACATAGGTAAATGAGATACCTTGTAGAACTATGAGGCTTTGGATTGCATATTTAGTTATTCATTAAATTCATATTGTTCATAAATTTACTGTTATCTTGCTGTCCCATCTTGCTATTCAATGTTAACTTTGTAACCTGAATTCATCAAACTATTTAGTGAAATAGTATTTTAGTTAATCCAAGCTTTTTTGAAAGAACAGAAAACACATAGAAAATAATATCCATTAGAATAGACACTGAAAATTGAATTTGCTCTCAAGTTCATTTTAAAAGTCCAACATTTAAAAAAATCTTCGCAACATGACCCCTGAGTAACCTTTTGAGTTATTGACTCCCTCTGATACTACAGACCAATCTGAAAATGAGGATTATTGGAAAGATTAAAGTGTAGCAATGTAAATAATTAGGGCACAGATAAACTTCCAAGTCTCCTCAATGACTTCAGAAGGAATGCTAATTACCAGATAACTGCATGGAATATAAATCCTTCCACCCTCCATCATTCAATTAGAACTGAAGAAACTTATTGGATGAGAAGCAGAACGTCTTCACGAAAAAACAAAGTCCAGTTGCTTTTTGGAAAAACACCTTTGGGATGTTTTTGGTAGCTTTTCTTAATTATTTATTTTTTTAAATTTAAAACAAATATAGATAACTAGCCAATAACCTGGCATTGCCCAGGTATTTATTTATCCCAATCCTGTATTAGACAGGAAAATTTTGTAGTCGGGACTCATGCTGTTGTACTGTCTGTCTGCAGTTGTTCTATTCCCCCACAAAAGGGAGCCCTGTAAAGTCATTACCATGGCAGAAGCCATTTTAAGGCACACACATAGACTCTGAGGGGTGTTAGGGGTGTCTTATCCCCCCACAGTATATGATTCCAGAGGATAAGTCATCTGTGTACCAAGTTTGGTTGAAATTGCTGGAGGCATTCTATATAAAATAAAAACATATATCAAAGAATAGAAGATATAGATTTTGAGTTAACAGCCATAATTGCGGTTAGGTACTGTTCCGTTTGGATAATAAGGTATGCGAGACCGGTATCTCAACAAACAACTCTTTATTTTACAGTATAGTGACTTGTAACGGAACGTCTGTCGAAGCCGCGGAAGCCCTTCGTATAGCGGCTGCTCATGGTTTGCACCAATGACAGGTCTTTGAGAATTTCTGCCGTCAGGAGGGCCAATCAGAATGGTCCTTAATTGCCCAATCTGAGAGTGGCCTTTTCAGCCAATCAGTTTTAGTTATTTGGAGTCTTCTAATTTCCATACACAATACCCCTCCCCCCTTGGTTTCGCCCAACATGCATAACGGAGTCACGCAGATAGGTGAGGCTTTTGCGGGTCCTACTTGACCTGCCAAGCTCAGTCTCATCGTGGTCTTCCATCGGTTCGGACAGGATCGCTTTTTCTCCACATCTTCTCCATGGAACCTCCTGGAAGGGTGAGTCAGCCTTGCAGCTCCCACCTGGGTCTATCGGGCTGGTTGAGGTGGCTCTGCCGCTCCCTCCTGGTTTGTCCAGGTTGGTCGAGCTGGCCTGGCTGTCTTCTTCCAGGAAGGCCTCGCTTGCTACCAGTTGTCTTCTCCGGAGGTCATCTATGGGTAAGTGCTCTTTTTGTCTTACCGGGGGTTCTAATTCGGGTTTGTGTTGTGTCTTTTGTCGTGTTATTGGTGGTTCGTCTCTCCCTTTTTTATTATTTTGTGTTTCCCCCCCCCCTTGGTTGTTTTTGGATTGTTTATTGGTGTTTGCGGTGGTGCTGTAGTATTTCGTTTCAATGTCCTAGAGCGAAGCTGGTCGAACTGCTGCTTCCATGTTCTGCCATTGTCTAGTGTGAGTCAGTATGAGCGGGGCCCTGTGATTTGAGTAATTGTGGCTGGAAGCCATAATGGGTCCCCGGTAATATTTTTTGTGTAGACTAAGTCATCAATAGCAAAGGAGCAATATTTACTGGAGGAGTCAGGGGTTTTTTCACAGGTATAAGTGGGGTGTAGTCTATCTAGGTAGGAACTCAGTTTTCTACCCATGAGGAGTTCAGCTGGGCTTTTGTTGGTGGTTGTGCTAGGGGTGATATGCTGAATCATTAACAGTTTAAGTTTATCTTGGATGTCCCCTGTGTCCAGTTTGTCTAGGACCTCTTTAGTATAACAAACCATGCATTCAGCCCGTCCATTTGAAGCCGGAAGAGCCAGTGCTGTTAGGGCATGTCAGATGCCCTGCGTAGCCAGGTATTGCTCGAAGGCTAAAGTAGTAAACTTTAGCCATTGTCAGAGCTATTGCTCATTGTCAGAGCTATTGCTCATTGTCAGAGCAAACTCAATCCATTGTCAGAGACTACTACATCTGGTGGTCCATGAGTAGCAAAAAGTCATTTCAATTGTTTTACAACTGCTTCAGTAGTAGTGAACGTCATAAGGATAATCTCTAACCAAATAAGCGTCAACAATTATAAAATATGTGTTCCCTTTTGTTGGCCCAGCAAAGTCAATATGCAGTCTCGACCATGGGCTTCTGGGAGTTTCCCATTCTAGGACTGGTGCAAGAGGGGGGTAGGCCTTGATTTCTGGCAGTCATGGCATGTTGCCACCCATTTTTCAATGTCTTTGTCCAGCCCTGGCCACCAGACTTAACTCCTGGCCAGGGATTTCATTTTTACGATGTCCGGGTGTCCCTCGTGCAACATGCACAACACTTCTTCCTGTAACTTTTTGGAATTACCACCCTGTCTCCCCACAGTATACAACCCCTTCCAATGGACAGTTCAGTCTGCCGGGTACAAAAAGCTTTAAAAGTCTCACCTCTATTCTCAGCCAGCCAGCCCTTATCTACCCAATGCAGGATTCGAGCTATCAGCGGGTCTTTTGCGGTGGCTTTAGCAACGTCTGCTGCAGTTAGTGGCAGGTTCGGCCATGTCTTGATCTGAAGAGTGGAGACGGCAGGAGTTGGGTCACCTTCCTTGTTGGGCAGTGGGGAACGGCTCAAGGCATATGCATGGGTGATGGTCTTTCCAGGGCGATGGATGAGTGTGTAATTGTATGCAGCGAGGAATTCTGACCACCTCGTCATTCTTGGTGACAGGATGTTCGGGGTTGGTTTGTTCTCTGCCAGGATCCCTAGCAGGGGTTTATGGTCTGTGATAATAGAAAATGTCCTACCATATAGGTATTCATGGAATCTTTTGATGCCTGCTATAATTGCGAGGGCTTCTCGGTCAAGTTGGCTGGAGTTTCTTTCAGATTTTGACAGCGTTTTGGAATAGAAGGCAATTGGTACTTCTCTGTCATCTGGTAGCTTGTGGCTCAGCATGGCGCCAATTCCAAAAGGCGATGCATCACAGATGACCGTCAGTGGCAGGGTGTTGCTGTATTGTATTAAAACGGTGTTGAATGTTAATAAGTCCTTAATGTTTTGGAATGCTGCTTGTTCTAGGTGGCCCCAATTCCAGACAGTTTTTTAAATCTAATAGTCGATGCAATGGCTCTGCTACGCTTGCCTTTTGGAGGAAGAAGACATTGTAGAAGTTAATGAGACCTAAGAATGCCTGTAATTCTGTTTTGTTCTTAGGCCTGGGTGTGTCTTTAATCGCCTTTATTTTCTTTTCAGTGGGGTGTATCCCTTGCTCATCTATAAGGTAGCCTAAGAATTCGACTTGATTGGTGGCTAGTTTACATTTTTCTCTTTTGACCTTAAGCCCTGCCTCCCTGAATCTTCGCAAGACTTCTCTCAGTCTATTTTCTAATTGGTGTTTATTTTTTGCTGATACTAATATGTCATCAAAATAGGGAACTACTCCTTTTATTCCGTTTAGGAGGCGCTCCATGAGGCTTTGGAAAACGCCTGGGGAAACGCTAACACCAAATTGAAGTCTGTTACATTTGAATGTCCCTCTGTGCGTGACTTTCATCTGTGCCTCTGCAGTTTCAGGGTCAACCAGCAGCTGTTGATATGCTTGTGCGATATCAAGCTTCGAGAAATATTTTCCTCCCCTTAATGAATGCAACAGGTGTTGAACTACAGGAACAGGGTATGTGCTTTGCTGGAGTGCATGATTTAGGGTAGCCTTAAAGTCACTGCAGATGCGCACTGATCCATCTGGTTTGACAGGAAACACGATGGGAGTTTCCCACCTGCCATGGTTGATTGGCTCTAACACCCCTTGTGTGATGAGTTTGTTAAGTTGCTCATCTATTTTTGGTTTTCAGGCAAAGGGAATGCATCTGGTTTTGAGCCTGATGGGAGCTATCTTAAGGTCAAGACTGAATGTTACTGGGGTCCCCTTGTACTTGCCTAGGGTCCCGTCGAATACATCCCGGAACTCTTCCAGCAGGCTCTCCTCCCAATTGGTCTCAGCGACGCTGTTGATCCCAGTCACTCCGATTCCCAGGGGCACGAACCATTCGATTCCCAGCAGGCTAGGGTGATCACGGTCGATGATTGTCAGAGGAAGTACTTCAGCGTGGTTTTTTAATTCTATTAGGAAATGTCCAAGACCCACCGGAATTCAGTTTCCCTGGTAATCTTTGAGTATTAGCTTTTGCTGTTCCAGTTCTCTTTGCTTGATGTCTGGTATCAGGTTTCTGATAGTATTCCATGATACCATTGACAGGTATGATCCGGAGTCTACTTCCATCTCACAGGGCTTTCCTTTGATTTTCACATTTATTCGGACCTTTTTTGCATTTGCTGCATTTCCGATGATTATTGTTTGATGTGTTTGATTCTCTGTCATTCATTTGCCGGTTTCTGTTCTCTCGTCTCCATCAGCTTCCAGCTTGTCTCTCTCTGTTTCGGGGAGGGGGGGCTGCCACGTCTCTTTGGACTATAGCTCTTTTTGTTTCGGCAGACCCTTGCAATTTGCCCCCGTTTCTCATAATATCTGCAAAGGGCATCCAGGAATCTGCATTCGGAACGCAGGTGATCCTCTCCACATCCAGCACACTGGAATTCTCGCCTCCTTCCTCTTTTTTTCTGCCATTTTCTTTCCGACTGAAGCCTATGTATGTCTTCGTTGTCATCATCAGTGTCGCTCGGGGAGTCGAGGTCTTCATGGTGGGCAGTCGCTGTGGGCTGTTTTTGGTTTCCTTCCACCTTCTTTTCTCGGGTTTGGTTCAGTGGTTCTGCATTTGTTGAATTCATCTGGCGCATGGTGGCTGCAGATTTCTTGGCTGCTTCAGTGGTGGTGGCTTCTGCAATGGCCTCAGCCACTGTGATATTTGGTCTGTTTGCTTTGGAACGTAATGTCCTTCAATCCCAGGACCACGCGGTCCCTCATGGCTTCGTCCATGTTCTGAAATTCGCAGGCTCCCCCGATATTTCTTAGGGCTGCTACGAAATCTCCGATGCTCTCATCTTCCCGTTGGTCTCATTTATAAAATTCATGCTTTTAGATCAGATTGGAGACCACAGGTGCATAATGGGCTCATAGCATTCAGTTTAATTCTGGCAATGCCATTTGTTTACGTCCCGCGGTTTGGCTAACGCCTTTGCCATTTTGAAAATGGCAGGGCCACAGTGCGTGAGGAATACAGCTCTCTTCCTCTGGTCAGTTATTTCTTGTAGCTCGTTGCTTTCTAAGAACATCAGAAAGTGGTCAATGTATGACTCCCAATCTTCTTCGACTGGGTTGAATGGTGCGGGTGGCGTATTGTTACCACATTGCCATCTTGGTTGCTTGGTTCTGGTTGCCGCGTGCTTTGGTCTCGCTCTTCTAGGATGATCCCACCTTCGTCGCCAGTGTTCCATTTCAATAATAAGGTACGCGAGACCGGTATCTCAACAAGCAACTCTTTATTTAACAGTATAGTGACTTGTAACAGAACGTCTGACCTTCTTAGAGTGGCTGCTCGCGGATTGCGGTCAATGACAGCTCTTTGAGAATTCCTGCCATCAGGTGGGCCAATCAGAATGGTGCTTAATTGCCCAATCCAAGAGTGGCCTTTTTGACCAATCAGTTTTAGTTTTTTGGAGTCTTCTAATTTCCATACACAACAGGTACTCTGTTATTAAGTGATGTGGTCATAAAATCACACAACCATGCTGACTTACAGTAGCAGTTCTGTTTTCAGTCATTAAGCAAATCATATTTAGTTGTTAAGCATGATCCACTTGACCGTGATTTGTGCATTCCTGCCAGCTTCCTTATTGACTATGCTTGTCAGAAGCTGGCAATGAAGATCACAAAGCATGTGGAGATGGGATGCTGCAACTGTCAAGATTGCATCCTGGGTACCAAACATTCAAATCATGTTTACGAGACTGCAGGAATACTACAGTAACAACAACTCTGAGGATTCGTCATAACTCTTCTTGTTCAATGCCATCACAACTCTGGATACTGAATGAGTGGTTATTACATGAGGACCACCTAAAAGGGTGGTTTTGGCATTTAGCTCTGAGATTCACATCCTTATTCGTAATATTAAAATACATTAAAGCCATTTGGACTTTGGAGATTAATTTCTCATCAGCAGCAACATATTGAGCACTAACTGTAGACATTTGATCATTCTTTTGTCTGCTTATAGATGCCGTATCTCTGTATCAGTTTTTTTTCTTTCTTCGTGTTTGTTCCATTTTCTTTTTTTAAATAAATAAATAGCTCCATAAAGTGAATTAGACTGAAGCAGTAATTAATCCAGAATATAACCAGATGGATATCTGACAAGGAAACTTTAATTTGGACACCTTTACTGAATGGCAGTTTGTGGCTGAGGGCTTGTGATTCTGAGATATTCTTTTAAGTTCCAAGGTCGTAGAAATTTTCATTTCTGTATCTTCCATCCATGCCCATCTTAATCACTATGCCATACTCCACTTCTGCATTTGTGACTTTCTCATTGGCATTTGGTGGGCTACTGTGAGAACAGTTCTTCCTATTTTATATTTGGTATGCATTTTCTTTAATATAATGTATACACTCCTTAGTTCACAGCTCAATAGTCACACTAAGATCAATTCAGATCCCTTATTGTGAAAGATATTTGGGATTATAATACTATCCTTAAAAAGGAAAAGAATGGAGTCTCCTGCTAGTTATTGCTTTTATTTTAAAATTGGATTCACATTTGACACTGCAGGGAGTTAGAATAGCTAGTGCAAGTCATTACCTGACTGAGATAACTGCTGGTTTCCTAAGTGATCATTTTCAAAAGATATATACAGTGACTGGCAATATTTTGTATCATAAACCAGGAAGTGTGAAGATATATTTAAGATGTGTTGAGTTTTCCATTAAAACAGCTAAAAATGCTCAAGTAGTTCTACTGTGAAAATGAACCTGTACCAAGATGACGAATATTACTGTGTCCTCTTATAAGAACTTTATTTCAGTCAGCAAACAGTAATATAAAATATAGTAGAATGCAATGGGCATATGTAGATACAACTAGAAATACAGTAATATAACATACAATTATGAGCATTACATCAATAAAATTAATACCTCTATATGAATAGATTTAAAATAAATGTAATAACTAATTATTAAAACTAATTATTTTATATACTCTATTATATATTGAGGTATAATAGAAATAGTAACAATAGAATATGTAGATTAGCTACAGTTAATAATTAATAATCTAAAATACTGAATAAAAAAAACAATTTAAGAGATACAAAATTCTAAGATAGTGTTTCTTTAACATATGAAAGCCTTGCAATGGTGGAGAATATCTCTAGCTCGGGTGTAGGATGAAGGTGAAAGTTCCTTCTCCAATCTTATCGATTGATTTCCAAATTTTTATATTTCTATATTTCTACTGATTTCCAATTCCTTATAAACCAGAGGAACATTGACACTGACATTGCCTAAATTCTGCTGAAGATGTTACCTAGCCTGGTAATGAAACATTTGGAAATCAACCTGTAAAAGCGTGGGAAAACAGAGACTCGAGACCAGCGTACTTCAGCTCTTTATTAAATTGTATAGATCTGTGCTGGACCTGCGAGCCGCAGCAGTTCTTATAGAGCTTGCCAGTGGCTCTTACCCAATGACAGCCTTCTGAATCTCCTGCAATCGGCTCGCCCAATCGCGGAAGATTCTTTACTGACCAATCACCATTGTTCTTCTGTCCAATTACAGTGCAGCCCATCTTAGCCAATCAGGTTAGAGTATTTCAAGAATGTTAACATGGAACACAACCCACAAGCTCAGATAATAAATCTCTACCCGCATTCTAAAGCTGGATGTACTGCAGGTGTTGGTCTATTATTATTTGACAGCCTTATGACTACTGAATTATCAAAGGTTACATAACCCTATAGAAGCTTTTCCTCCTTTATTGGGATACACAGGCAGAGAGAGACAGACAGACAGACACACAAACATACACATTCCATACAGCCGATTTTTTGTGAGGAAATACAGAAATTGTTTTTTTTGCAACCACTTGTGATCAGCTGGCAGTTGCTGATTCCACCATGCTCTGAGCCATAAATGCAGTTTTTCAAGGACTGAAGTTTAACCAAACCTCACCTTTTCAACACTTTGGAGTCTTACTTTCTAATTGCTTGAGATTGAAAAACCTTTGAAGCCACAAATCTACCAGTCCCTGGGTGGGATTCTCTTCAACTCAGTTTAAAAAAAAGAAAATCATGCTTTCCAGCTTTGTAAGATCTGTATTTGTTGAAATTTCTTGTAATACACAGAAAAGAGGTGATTTAAAAGTTTCTGGAAAGCTTTATAAAAGCTAAGGCTTTGGGAAATTAATTTAAAGAACAACTTTGAATTAGAAAGAGCCTTTTGTGTGGAAAAAAATCTGTGTTTACAGATCAGTTGCAAAACAACACTTTGAAGGTATAAGCGCACAATTGTGCCTACCATCCCGGTCCTATTGTCCCCATTTATTAGTTCCTATTTCTTATATTTAAACATGTTTATTCTTGTTTCTATTATATTGTAAACTTTTAACAAAATAAATAAATAATAAAAATAAAGATTGATTATTCGAGCCCAGAATACCTACTTTAAAGGAAATGTGGCTGGTGATTTAGCTGGTGAAGTGCTTGAAGTTTTTAACTCTGTACTTGAACAAAAAGTTACTAATGAAGATGAACAAATTCCTCTGGAGAAAAATTTTCTGAATTCTAATATAGATTTAAAAATGACAGTTTATAAGGAAAAAAATGGAGATACTGGTTTTATAAATGCAATTCAATGAATGATTAAAAATTGGAAAGGACATTGTATTAAAAGAATGATGTGGACTATCTTTTAAATTTAAATATAAGAGATTTACCCACTTCATAAAAATTACATGGATTTGGACAAGGATGATAAGTTTTCAAGAGAAGAGCCAAAACTAACAGAAGAAAAGAGGATTTATAATTTTATTTGTAGGACTTAAGGATGGCCTGAAAGAAGAAGACAACTTTTGAACATGAAACAACATGAAAGCATAAAACCAAATCAAAGTGAAGAGTTCTTTTTTCACTCAGAGTGAATTATTACTCTAATCCTAGAAGAAAAACTTACTTTGGAAAGGAGAAAGTGTGAATCAGGTATTGCGTACCAGTCACACAAGAAGAGCAAGACATCCAAAAAGAGAAGCCACCTTCTGGTCGGGGACTCAATTGTAAGAGATGTAAATTTAGGAAAGAGGCCAGGTGTCTACCAGGTACTACTGCCAGCAGAGACAAGAAGCGTATTCTTAAGATAATCAAGAATGCCAGCAAGGACTGTGATGTTGATGCTATTATACATCTTGGTACAAATGATCTATCCCAGAAGGATGTACTTTCTGTTCAGAAAGATTTCCAGAGCTTGGGGTATGAATTTAGAAATATGGGCTGTCGGCTTGTCTTTTCAGAGGTTCTACTAGTATACAAGGAACAAAAAGAGAAAGGGAAATGTGCAGCAGAGTTTAATGTGTTAATATTAACCTTCATGCCAACCAAAACCAAACATTTAAGAGTGAGTGCCATACCATGTGCACTAATCAAACTGGTGACAAGAAAGTAGGGGCAGGCAGGCACAACACAGATTATGTAGACAGTAAACACAGTGTCAGACATAAAGATCTCAAGTGCCTACATACAAATGCACAAAGTCTGGGGAACAAGCAGGGTGAACGCGAACTACGAATACATGAAGGTAAATATGATATAGTTAGAATAACAGAAACTTGGTGGGATGAAACCCATGACTGGAACATACTGGTAGAAGGATACAAACTGTTCAAAACAAACAGACCCCATAAAAGAGGAGGTGGAGTTGCACTGTATGTAAATAACCACCATATTGCTACAGAAATGCATGAAACCAAAGATGAAAACCTCCTAGAATGCATATGGGTCAATATAAAAGAAAAAAAGAATGACATGGCCATAGATGTATATTATAGGTCACCCAATCAAGCAGAAAATATGTCCTTTTTGCCAGCCAACTAACAAACATATGCAGGAAACAAACAACAATAGTAATGGAAGACTTCAATTATCCTGATATGAATTCAAAAACTAATTCTGCATCAAGTGAGAAATCAAATAAGTTCCTAACCAATCTAGCTGACAACTTTGTTGTCCAAAAGGTAGAGGGTGAAACTAGAGGGACAGCCATACCGGATTGAATTCTTACAAACAGAGAAGAAGTGATAGAGGGAGTTGAAACTGCAGGAACCTTGGGTGAGAGTGACCATGTCATACTAGAATTCAACATAACACAAACATAAGCAACAGAACATAATGACACCAGACTCTTGGATTTTAAAAGAGCTGATTTTAATAAACTCAGAGAGAACTTGGAAAAGATTCCATGGATGAAAATCCTAAAGGGGAAAACAACTTAAGTATCTTGGTAAACTCTAAAAAGTATGATCATCAAAGACCAGACCAGCACAATACCACTATATTACCACTATATATACCACAATACCAAAGCAGAACTGCTTAACTCATTCTTTGCATCCTTCTTCACGGAAAAAGAAACTATAGCTCAACCCACTAAAAACATAACTGTAAAAGACAGACCAGAAATAAAAGTTAAAATAAGCAAAACAATAGTAAAAGAACACTTGATGAAAACAAATCACCAGGGCCTAATGGATTACACCCCAGAGTTTTAAAGGAGCTGGCAGAGGTCATCTCAGAACCACTGCACCATATCTTTCAAAAATCCTGGAGCACTAGGAAACTACCAGAGGACTGGAAAACATCTGATGTGGTTCCCATCTTCAAAAAAGGGGGAAAAAAAACAGACCCAGGAAACTACAAACCAATCAGCCTAACATCAATACCCAGGAAGATACTGGAAAAGATAATAAAAAAACAGATCTGCCAACATCTAGAAACAAGTAAAGTAATAACTAGCAGTCAGCATGGGTTTGTTAAAAACAGATCATGCCAAACCAATCTCATTCCATTCTTCAACACAGAGACTTAATTAGTAGACCAGCAAAATACTGTGGACACAATATATTTAGATTTCAGCAAGGCATTCGACAAAGTAAACCACAACCTACTTCTAAATAAGCTAGAAAAAAGTGGAACAGATAGCACCATCACTAGATGGACTTGCAACTGGCTGGCAAGCCATACTCAACAAGTAGTCCCTAATGGGTCTAAGTCTACATGGAGGAAAGTAAGCAGTGGGGTGCCACAAGGTTCTGTCTTAGGCCCAGTACTTTTCAATATCTTCATTAATGACTTAAATGAGGGAATAGAAAGGGAACTTACCAAATTTGCAGATGATACTAAGTGGCAGGAATAGCAAACACCCAAGAAGATAGGCCAAATGGATCTTGACAGATTAGAACACTAGGCCATATCTAACAAAATGAAATTCAATGCAGAGAAAAGTAAAGTCCTACACTTAGTCAAGAAAAACCAGAGGTACATATATAGACTGGGTGAAGTGACTGAGTAACTGTGAGAGGGATCTTGGAGTCTTAGTGGACAACCAGCTAAATATGAGCCAGCAGTGTGCAGCAGCAGCCAAAAAAGCTAATGCAATCCTAAATTGTATTAACAGAGGGATACAATCAAGATCAAGGGAAGTACTAATACCACTCTATGAAGCCTTAGTAAAACCACACCTAGAGTACTGCATCCAATTTCGTTCACCACATCATAAAAAAGATGTTGAGACTCTAGAAAAAGTTCAGAGAAGAGCAACCAGGATGATTAGGGGACTGGAGACTAAAACATATGAAGGACAGTTACAGGAACTGGGCTTGGCTACTCTAGTAAAGAGAAGGACCAGGGGAGACATGATAGCAGTCTTCCATTATTTGAGGTGCTGCCACAGAGAAGAAGGGGTCAAGCTATTTTCTAAAGCGCCTGTAGGACAGACAAGAAATAATGGATGGAAACTGAACAAGGAGAGATTTAACCTGGATAAGGAGAAACTTTCTGACAGTGAGAACAATCAACCAATGGAACAGCTTGCCGTCAGAAGTTGTGGGCCATCACTTGAGACTTTCAAAAAGAGATTGAACTGCCATTTGTCAGAAATAGTGCAGGGTCTTCTGCTTGGGCAGGGATTGGACTAGATGACCTACAAGGTCCCTTCCAACTCTGATTATCTGTTATCTGTTATCTGCAGTTGAAGGTTTGTTAATAAATAAATGAAATAAAGAGAATGGGAGAATGAAATTAGGAAAGGATGGGAATATTTTTATTGTTATTAATGATTTATAAAAATATAAGAAGAGAAATATGAAAAAAAGAATTAATTATGGAAAGTTTATAAGTGTTCCCAAGGAAGTATGGTATTCAATTTAAAATAATTGTTAAAGATGTTAAGATTCTAATTAATATTAATGATGGTATTGAAATGGAACAGAATGAGTGTTTT
>BLBF01000002.1:35530246-35542431 GCA_015471245.1 Laticauda colubrina
ATATATATATATATATATATATATTATTCGGGTATTATCCCACATCATTGTAGTGTTTTTAAAGTTGTAGCAACGTTTCAGCAGAATCTCATCTGCCATCATCAGACTTCTGTATTGAGTTCATATGTGGGTCAGGCTATCACAGCCATTAGTTTTAAATTTGAGGCTAGCCTACTGTTGTCCCAGGATGGTTTTTTCCACATCCTGATTGGTTGGGAGTCTTGGTCTGTGTTTATTGGACTTGGAGTTTGTTTGATTGATGTTTCTGGTTTCTTCTGTCTGTTTTGTGGCTTTGATTGGCTGGTAACACTGTATTCCTGTGTTGGAGGCTTTCAGTGCAGCTTGGCTTCGGGTAAAAGGACAGCTGTTATCTATTAGAAAGCTAGGTTTCATCCGGGTGCCTCGTTGGGGTGTGTTTGAGCTGGAGGTATCATGGGGAGTCTGTTTGTGCCCAGGTGTTTGCCTGGCTTGTGATGTGGAAATCTTTCTATTTGAGAGTGCAGGCTTCCAAATGATTGACAGTCTGGTGGAATCATCATGCTTTTTTTATTCATGCTTTCAGGTCTTTTTTCAATCTCTATGGCTTCTCTGATGATTCTGTGGCTGGGGTTTTCTATAGTGGCTAGGGTTTTGGTGCCATTGAAGTTGATGTTATGACTTGTGGCTTTCATGTGTTGGACTAGTGAGGAAGTATGTTCCAGCTTTTTTATTGCATTTTTGTGTTTATCCAGGCAGGTACTTATTCTTCTATTGGTCTGCCCAATGTATGTGACCGGGCATAATGCACAGGGAACTTCGTATATGCCTTGGTTTTCCAGGTCAATTTTATCTTTGGGGTTTCTAAGGATGGATGCTATTTTTTGTCTGTTTTGAAGGCAGTCTTAGTGTGATGCCTGTGCAGTATCTTACTGATTTTGTCTGTAGTACCTCTTATGTAGGGCAGGACAGCTGTTCCATAGGTCTGTTCATCTTCTAGGTCTCTATTATGTCTTAGTGTGTTTTTGTGGATCAAGCTGGTGATTTTGTTTTTGTGGAAGCCGCTGGCTGTCAGTACTTTAGTCAGGGTGTACAGTTGAGTCTTTATATGTGTCTTGTCTGCCAGACATTTGGTTCTGGTAATTAGTGTTTTCGCTACGGAATTTATCTGTGCTGGGTGGTGGTGGGATTGGGCATTGAGGTAGCGGTTGGTGTGTGTTTTCTTCTGGTATACGGTGTGGTGGGATTGGGCGTTGAGGTAGCGGTTGGTGTGTGTTTTCTTCTGGTATATGGTGTGTCCTAGTGTGCCATCTGTTCTTTTGTAGATTAGTACATCTAGGAATGGTAGTTATTTGTTTATTTCCGTTTCCATGGTGAACTTGATTTTGGGGTGTGTGCTGTTTAGGTGTGTTAGGAAATTGTTTAGGTTTTCTTTTCCATGGGGCCAAATCACAAATGTGTCCTCGATATATCTTAGCCATAGTTTCGATTTGTGGGTGGCATTAGCCAGGGCTCTGGATTCAAATTCTTCCATGAACAGGTTTGCAATGATGCGTGACAGTGGTGATCCCATAGGAGCTCCTTCAATTTGCTTGTATCTTTGTCCTTTGTATGTGAAATATGTGTTGGTTAAGCAAAGTTCTGTTAGTTCCATGAGGTGTTTAGCTGGTTGGTATTTATTTTTGATGATTTCGAGAGTTTCTTTTATCGGGACTTGAGTGAATAGTGAAACCACGTCGAAACTTACAAGCAGATCTTCTTGTTCCACGTGTAGATCTTTGATCATTTCTAAGAAGTGGTATGAGTTTTGTACATATGAAGCTGCGGTTTCAGCATGGGGCTGTAGTTGTTTTGCTAAGTGTTTAGCTAGGTTTTGTAGTGGTGCTCCTTTGGAGCTGACTATGGGTCTGAGAGGTATGCCTTCTTTGTGTATTTTTGGGAGGCCGTATAATTTGGGGCATCTAAAAGATTTTTCTCTTGGGATGATCGTCTGTTGGATTTCTTTGCTTATGTGGCTGGTTATAATTTTCTTCTTGGTTAATTTTTCCAGATATGTGGTTGCATCTGTGTTTATAAGTTTGTATGTGGAGTCTTGGAGTAGGTCTGTCAATTTTGTTTCGTAGTCTTTTCTATCCATTACTACTGTGGCATTCCCTTTATCTGCTAGGAATATGATTATGCTGTTATCAGTTTTCAGGGTTTGTAGCGCTTTGAATTCATCTTTGTGCAAGTTGTTTTTGGGTGGTTTGCTTGTGCATAGTATGTTAGTAACCTGGTGTCTTATTCTGTCAGCTTCATCTGTATTTAATTTGGTTAGGCTGGATTCTACTGCACATATGATGGATTCTGTGGGGATTTTTTGGGGTGCTATAGCATTATTGAATCCTTTGGTTAGGACATCTGTTTCTGTTTTGGTGAGTTCTCTGTTGGAAACGTTATATACTAATTGTTTCAGGTGTTGTTGTGAGTTGTTGGGGGCTTTCTTGTCATGTTCTAATTTCTTTAGTTTCTTCAAGAATTTTTCATTTTTGTAAGTGGTTTCAGTTTCAGCTCTCCAAGTTGTAAGTTGTTTTATTTTATCCCAAAATAGATGGTGGATTTTGCTGCTCAATTCCAGGTGTAGTGCTAGCAAATCTTTGTTTAACTGATCCAATTGGAATCTCTTACTGTGGACCTCGTTCCTGAGTAGAGCTATTTCAGTTCTTTTCAGGATACGTATAGTAACTGCTGTGCTGTGATGAAATGTTAATTTGAAGCAGGTTGGTGTTGCATTGTTGTCTGCAACTGCGTAGGAATTTCAGGTCACATAATATTCCTGGTCTTTTAACTTCCAGCTTCTCATCGGTTTTTTGTCTGGCTATTTATTTTCTCCCCATAGAGGTCTGATATTTGTTTTTTTAAGCTTTCGCGGATACTTACATGTGTGCTGTTCAGCTTAGAGTTTGATTGATTGGTGTTTCTGGTTTCTTCTGTCTGTTTTGTGGCTTTGATTGGCTGGCAACACTCTATTCCTGTGTTGGAGGCTTTCAGTGCAGCTTGGCTTCGTGTGAAAGGACGGCTGCTATCCATTAGGAAGCCAGGTTTCACCTGGGTGCCTGGTGGGGGGGTGTTCGAGTTGGAGGCATCAGAGGGAGTCAGTAGTAATGGACAGAAAAAACTATGAAACAAAATTGACAAACCTACTCCAAGACTCCACATACAAACCTATAAACACAGACCTATGGAACAGCTGTCTTGCCCTACATAAGAGGTATTACAGATAAAATCAGTAAGATACTACACAGGCATCACATCAAGACTGCCTTCAAAACAGACAAAAAAATAGCATCCATCCTGAGAAACCCCAAAGATAAAATTGACCTGGAAAACCAAGGCATATACAAAATTCAGTGTACATCATGCACGGCCACATACATTGGACAGACCAATAGAAGAATAAGTACCCGCCTAGATGAACACAAAAATACAGTAAAAAAGCTGGAACACACCTCCTCACTAGTCCAACACATGAAAACCACAGGTCACAGCATCAACTTCAATGGCACTAAAACTCTAGCCACTGTAGAAAACCCCAACCACAGAATCATCAGAGAAGCCATAGAGATTGAAAAAAGACCTGAAAGCATGAATAGAAGAGATGATTCCAGCAAACTGTCAATCATTTGGAAACCTGCACTCTCAAATAGAAAGATCTCCACAACACAAAACAGACAAACACCTGAGCACAGACAGACTCCCTCTGATGTCTCCAACTCAAACACCCCCCCACCAGGCACCCAGGTGAAATGTAGCTTGCTGATGAATAACAGCCGTCCTTTCACATGAAGCCAAGCTGCACTGTAAGCCTCCAACACAAGAACAGAGTGTTGCCAGCCAATCAAAGCCACAAAACAGACAGAAGAAACCAGAAACACCAATGAATCAAACTCCAAGTCCAATGAACACAGACCCAGGCTCCTAGCCAATCAAAATGGACCAGCCTCGAATTTGAAACCAGGAAGTGTGAGACACACATCCATACAGATGCCTGATGATGGCAGATGAGATTCTGCTGAAATGTTGCTACAACTTTAACAGCACTACAGTGACGTGGGATAATACCCGAAGGAAGCTAAACAGCATATATATATATATATGGGTGTGTGTGTGTGTGTGTGTGTGTGTGTGTGTGTGTGTGTGTGTGTGTGTTGGACTAGTGAGGAGGTGGGACAAACCTCCTCACTAGTCCAACACATGAAAACCACAGGTCACAACATCATCTTCAATGGCACTAAAACCCTAGCCACTATAGAAAACCCCAACCACAGAATCATCAGAGAAGCCATAGAGATTGAAAAAAGACCTGAAAGCATGAATAGAAGAGATGATTCCAGCAGACTGTCAATCATTTGGAAACCTGCACTCTCAAACAGAAAGATCTCCACACCACAAAACAGACAAACACCTGAGCACAGACAGACTCCCTCTGATGCCTCCAACTCAAACACCCCCCCCAAGCAGGCACCCAGGTGAAACCTAGCTTGCTAATGAATAACAGCCATCCTTTCACATGAAGCCAAGCTGCACTGAAAGCCTCCAACACAAGAACAGAATGTTGCCAGCCAATCAAAGCCACAAAACAGACAGAAGAAACCAGAAACACCAACGAATCAAAGTCCAAGTCCAGTGAACACAGACCCAGGCTCCTAGCCAATCAGAATGGACCAGCCTCGAATTTGAAACCAGGAGCTGTGTGACCCACATCCACACAGAAGCCTGATGATGGCAGATGAGATTCTGCTGAAACATTGCTACAACGTTAACAGCACTACAATGACGTGGGATAATACCCGTAGGAAGCTGAACAGCACACATGTAAGTACCCGCGAAAGCCTAAAAAAACATACATACAAACATACATACATACATACATACATACATACATATATATATATATATATAATACCTTCGGGTATTATCCCACATCATTGTAGTTCTGTTAAAGTTGTAGCAACATTTCAGCAGATTCTCATCTGCCATCTTCAGGCTTCTGTATAGAGTTAGTTCCTGGTTTCAAATTTGAGGCTGGTCCATTCTGATTGGTTAGGAACCTGGGTCTGTGTTCATTGGACTTGGAGTTTGATTGATTGGTGTTTCTGGTTTCTTCTGTCTGTTTTGTGGCTTTGATTGGCTGGCAACACTCTGTTCTTGTGTTGGAGGCTTTCAGTGCAGCTTGGCTCCATGTGAAAGGACGGCTGCTCTTCATTAGCAAGCTGCTATTCATTAGCAAGCTGGGTTTCACCTGGGTGCTGGCTGGGGTGTGTTTGAGTTGGAGCTATCAGAGGGAGTCTGTTTTTGCCCAGGTGTTTGCCTGGCTTGTGGTGTGGGGATCTTTCTATTTGAGAGTGTATGCATTTTAAGAATGTACCAAGCAGAATTTGGTTGGAAGTTTTGTGCTATATTGACTGTTATAATTTTAAAGGCATAAATTGAAGTTTAAATAAGAGTTGAATGGATAAAATTAAAAGATATAAAGGTGTCATACTCCAATTAGTAACTACAGGGGAAAATTCGTTTAATGAGAAAAGCTAATATGAAATTGAAACAGGAGAGACAAAAGTTTAAATATAATGATTAGAAAGACATTGAAACTTAGAAAAAGATATGTAATTGAATATTGATATGAGATAATTAAAAATAAAGTTGAGGAAACCGAGGGGAAAAATTATGGAGAAAATGTTAAACTAGTAATAAGATAAGGAATAGAACACAAAGATGAATGTGAAATTGAGTTTGTGTCTGTATGGAGAAGTGATAACCCGGGATCATGCTATTCTCAAAAAAAGACGTTTTATTTGTATTATGTGTTTGTGAAAACCCAAATAAAATTTATATTAAAAAAAAAGATTGTGAGAGTTTATACAGAAAAAAATGTGCAATTCTATGAACAAAATTCAAATCATGCTCAGAATAAAATAGACATCCATATTCTATTAGTAAATAGCTGTGTTCCAAAGAAACAAAAGTCAGATCAGCTTAAATAATTTGTCCTTGATGGAGCAAAACTCAAAAACCTTCAAGTATTCCATCCAAGTCTTTTGACCTTAGCATAATATAATGATAGACATTTGAAATGCCCTTGCCAATTCCAGCATAGAATTATCTTTCATGTTCATACCAAAGTAAATTTTCTTCATCATGTCTGCTGTATTACTTCCTGGAAAAGCTGATTGGGAATAAAATGCTTTTATTGGCACAGGAAAGCTTTTGCATTATCTCATACATTACCACAGCGTAATTATATAGAGGATATCTAGCATCTTCTCCTTGAAATTCTTTTCCTCCCTCCCTCTCTCTCTTATTTTATATATATAAGTGTCTGGTTTAGGGGATTTTAGCTATACTTGGTCATGTGATGTTATTCAACAAAGGATCGATTTTGATTATAAAAGGACATTTCACACAGTAGACATATATATTCAGAACTGCAGAACAGAGCCTCTGATGATTGGTAGATGGGTACCATTGGTAGATGGGTACCATGGGAATCGGTAAAATTTGAGATAATTATATTATAGGCAATGACTTTGTACAACTAAAAGTCATCCAGAGGTATTTTGAACAGTTGTAAATTCTTGCTCAAAATAGTAATGGTGGGCAAATCTGGCAGACCTTGGCACTGGTTGCTCAAAACTGAAGCAGATTCAAAGCAGAATGGAACATTTAGTACTGTGACCTAAGTCCACAGATAGCAACTCTTTTCTCTCTGAAGATATACGAAGCACATGGCTCCAATATATTCTTGAACAAACCAATAATTCATATGCTAGAATTAGAGCCCTTGTGACTCTTGTTACTGGAATATAGCACCCATTGGACTACTTAGTCCTGACTCATGGGAGTTAGCTTCATTTCTTCTCTTCTTCATGGACCACATCCATGGGGGAAATGATGACAGTCTCTTCATCCTTGTGTCATGCAGGCTGACAAGCATAAATTCATTCTTTGTATTCAAGGGCTTTGTCTTCCCACTGTTCCAGTGTGAAATCAGACTGCCAAGGTTTTGTTACCTTCAGAATTATTTTTCTTTCCTAGAGTGCACCCAGATTTTTTTTAAAAAAGCCAAGAGATTAATAAAGCAGGATATTGTTTACTAGTTTGTCATGTACAGAATTTGCTCAACCATGAATTTCCATACACAGTGGTCAAAGAGACACATAAATTTGTTTATCTGGACCCTGAACTCTGATGGAAGACTGATAAATTTAAAAGTAGAGTGGGCTTATGAAAATCTATAAAATATCAATGTTGGATGGAACCTGCTAAGGAGTTGGCACCTGGCCATGAAAAACTGGGAAGTTTGAAAGTGCTAAATAGACTACACATGGGTTCAGCAAAATAAGAGGTACCTTGAATAAATGGGGATTCTTGGTGATTTCTGCCTACTGCAAATGTGAAGATCTGCAGTCTTCCACACATATATACATTTGTCCCATGTGCCCTGTCCAATGTGCTGTTGAGACCCTTATGATTGTGCATCAGATTCCATCAATTTTACATGCTTCTTGGCAAGCACTGCATAAAATAGGCTTTTATATATTTTAAATTTTATGTCTTATATTTGTACTTATGCCCACATGTAAAATCATGGCAAAACATCTCTGGTAATGGGATAAGACCAAAGTGATGTCTGTCTCTACTTCTCTGGGCATTTCATATGCAAGATCTAAGCATATGTGATACGTCTTCACATTAGACTCTAGGACATGGCTCAGGACATTAGACTCCAGGACATGGCACAATCATAAGGGTCTCAACAGCACATTGGACAGGGCACATGGGACAAATGAAATGAGTGTAGCTATTAACTGCTTAAGCCCATGTCACACTGGCCAACGGATGCAAAAAGGACACAGCGGACTTGCAAAATGTTCCATCCGTTGTTATCCGCTCTCAAAAGGGGCAAAAATTTGCATAACCGGAGCGGATAAAATGGATGCGGGGAGAACGCAGGGCGGATGCAAAGTGGATGTGGAACGGAAGCCCAGCGGATGGAAGCGGATGGGAGCGGATGGCACATCCGTAGGGCTTCCGGGGGGCCTCAGCGAAGCGGACGCAGAACGGATACAGTGGATGCAGAATGGACGCTGAACGGATGAAGCGGATGCACAGCGGATGCACAGCAGATGCACAGTGGAAGCCTGGAGTTAATTGTGCATGCGGGGAGGATGCATTGCGTCAGCCCAGCGGATATAACAGAAGCAGCTCAGAAGCAGGTCGCCATTCAGAGGAAAGACCTGCTGCCAGATACATCGACTGCCGTGCCTGCCCTGCCTGCATGTCTGCCTGCCAGACTTCCTGCCTGCCTTGCTGCCAGCCTTGGTTCCTGCCAGCCTCCCTGCCAGCCAGCAACCCCACAACCAAGCGGAAGCACAACAAGCCTCAGCCATCTGCTGCTAGCCCTGGCAAGAGGGACAGGGCTACCATCCCGCCCCCTGGCCCTCACTCTGGTTCTGCTGGGGCTTCTGCAGCACGGGCTCGCTCTTCTGGGGCTGGCGCTTCTGCTGCTTCTGCTTCTGGAGGAGCTGATGACAAGCACTCCAGCACCAGCCACCTCCACAGCACCTGCACGCTTCACCCCTGAGACTGAGCGACCAAGAGGAGTGCCAGAGACTCATTTTTGTCTTATAGCTTGTTGTTAATAAAGTCTATTTATGATTCACACACTTGCTTCATTTCTTTTTTTTAATAAAGTCTTCCTGAAAACTTTTAGAAATGGTTTAAGCCTTTGCATGCTTGTAGGATGGGTTAAGATAGCTGTGGGATGGGCAGGGATACCTGTGGGATGGGCAGGGATACCTTTGGGATGGGTTAGGATAGCAGTGGGATAGATAAACCTCCAGTGCAAGCATAGTGGGACTGTATGGTCCACCCTCCCAAGTGCCACACCTACGGCCCTTTATTATCAATAATAATGTAATAATTATCCACACATGTCAACATAAACACAACTCTTTATTAAACGCCCTGTTCATTGTAGGCCAACCCAACATACATGGCCCAATCTCATCCGTGTGATGAGACAGGCTGAAGAAAGCATCCATTAAGCATTTACCATCCTGTCTTGCCACTCCACTGCTCCAGCTGGGGAGTTGCACCAGTGTTTCAGGAGGTTACGCTGCTTCTTCGCCTCACATGAGGCTCTGTTGGGGCCTTGCACATCCTGAGTGTCGATCAGGTTTCGCCCTTGCCTCCATTCCCCAGCCTCCATGTCCCCATTGCCTTGTTGACAGTCCACAAGCCTGTTCTGCAAGACTGGGTAGCGGGTGCGCATGAGATTGTGCAGGATGCAGCAAGCTTCCACGATCCTCCTCATGGTCTCTGGACTATGCTGCATGGTGGTGAGAAGTACCTGGAACCTGTTGGCCAGGATGCGAAAGGCATTCTCCACCACCCGTCTTGCCCTGGACAGCCTGTAGTTGAAGATCCTCTCTTCACGGGTGAGGTATTTGGAGGTGTAGGGCTTCATGAGGTAGGTTGTGAAGGAGAAGGCCTCATCCCCCACGATGAAGTAGGGCACATCTTGTGTGTCGTTGGGCAGCGGGTCTGGATCTGGGAAGCCCACCATGAGGTTGCTTTCCAGCCCCTCCTTGAGGTCACTGGCGTTGTATACCTGGGCATCTGAAGATGAGCCATTGCCTGAAGCATCGATGTACATGAACTTGTAGTCAGCATTGACCATGGCGAAGAGGATGATGCTGAAGAAGCCCTTGTAGTTGTGATAAGTGGACCCCGACTTGGCTGGCGCTTTGCAGGCCACGTGCTTGCCATCTATGGCTCCAACGGTGTGGGGGAAATTCCACTTCTTATACCACTGCTCTGCAACTTTCTTCCATCCTTCTTGAGTGGAGGGGCACTGGAGGAGCTCCTCCTTGTATTCTTTGATGATGGCCTGCACCACATCTCTGACCACAAAGCTGATGGTGCTGGGTGGCACCCTCCAGCCATACTGCATGCTCCTGTAGGTGGTCCCTGAGGCCAGGTGGCACAGAGTGAGTGCCACCTTGAGCCCAGGTTCCAGGCTGGGTGGGAAGTTGGTGTTTGTCTTGCTCAACCTGGATGTCAGGCACTGCACAACTTCGTCAAACATGGCTGGAGGCATCCTCATGAAGTTCTGAAATATCTTCGCTCCTGAACTCCACCATCAGCTTGTTGTACAGTCCGTACTCTGTTCTTCTGGTGAACCCTCTTTGGACCCAGACTCTTCTTGGCTGCCTCTTTTTCTTCCCGTAGTAGAGTTCACAGAGCCTGTAGATGGTTTCGCACTGTTGCAGAAGGATAGTGGCTGCCGAAAGGACTTTGTCACAATCCACGGTGGACATGACTGTATGCTGTGGAAGAGGAAGAGCCAGATGACAGCTGCAGAGGTCTTCACCGCTGGGCTGCTGTTCTGAAAGTGAGATGCAGGCGAGTTGCTCCCCCTTTTTATTGGCAGTATAGGTTTTCCGCTAGACATCCTCTAGGCATCCTCTAGGCATCTTGTAGATATCCTTAATATCCGAGATAGGTCCCCTCTGCGAACGTTTTTTCCATTTTAAACGCTTTGTTTCTGTTCTACATCCGCTATGCATCCATTCTGCATACGTTCCGCATCCGTTCCGCTTCCTCCCTGCGTCCGGGCAGATGCGAGTTGCTCGGATGCGCAGCGGATGCCTAGCGGATATAGCGGATGTGTAGCAGATGTATAGCGGATGCGTTGCGGATGCATAGCGGATGCGTAGCGGATGCGTAGCGGATGCAGAATGGACGAACTGGATACATTTTCCGCGCAAAAGTTTTAGGCAGCCCAAAATTTTCGGAGCAGATGAAACGTCAATAAACGGATGCTGGACGGATAGAGAGGAAGCCAAACAGTGGCAGTGAGTACATCCCATTTTTGAACGGATGGCAAGGTTTTTTGTCCGTTTTACATCTTCTTTGCATCCGTTGGTTCAGTGTGACATGGGCTTTAGTTGAGGGCTGTCAGTTTGGGAAAGTATAGAGTAAGCATGGTTTCTTTATCATGGATAGCAAGATCTAAATATAATAGGCAACATTCTCCCTGGAATGTATATCCTTTTGCTCCAAACTGAACACCCCAACTTACCCTGCCCAGCCTAAATCATGAACAGCAGGGATATGGTGGTTCCTGCTGCTGACAATGCTTCATGCACGCAGTTTTAAAAAGGCAATATTATATTTGCAAGAGGCAAAGTAGAGTTCCAATCATCTTTTAGAGCAGTATGGAGCATTCATAGAAACAGGCATCCATTGTTTCATTCTTGAATTAAAACAACAGGCCTTGAACTGTACATGAAACAGAAACGGTGAAGCATGTGTTTTGTTCTAAGCACAACATACTTTAAGTGTTGATTTTGTGACTGAAATGTTCATATGCAAATTCTTTTTTCAATCCCAAATTCAATTCTCTTTGAGTGCAGAGATAATTTGAAGAAAGAAATTATTTAAACTAATATTCCAAAAAATATGTTGACACCAATCTAAAGATGGATATATGTATGTCCGTATGTGTGTTTTTCTTCCTTAGGGAAGCAGCCTAGAAACACGTTCCTTCCTATGCTTTCAGATGATACATGTGTTTTTCTGCCACCATTATAATGAATAAACTATATAAAGGATGTTGCTTTTAGAATCATAGTCCAATCCAATAAATGTTGCTTCTTTGTAGACAGATTGACTTATTTAAGGTTATTTAATGCAATTGAACCACACATCCTACTAATCTATTTATTTTTATGAATAATGAGGGAGGAAGAGAAAGAATGTTGTAATAACATTTTGATTCTTTAAAAAATATTTCATTCAAAAATGCAATTATTTCTTGTAGCTTTTATCAAGAGGAAAGAGATAACTGTAATTCACACTGAATTCATTAAAACAAACTATCATACCTTAAGCCTACTACAGATTGTATTTAATTTTTTAAAAAAATCAAATTAGGAGCAATGCTCTTCCTTTTGATGCATAATTATCATTCATGATATATAACTGTTAGGGATAACATTGTTCACCCTAACTGGTTTAGGTGAAATAATAACTATGAATCATAGTTAGTGTATGGAGCTTTAGATGTAAAATAGCAATTGTGGGAGTGGTTATGAAAACCATATAAAAGTAGCAAGTCTACAGCTTGCTCACTCTCTCTGGCTTTGATGATCCCTGATTACTGC
>BLBF01000002.1:35572431-35583676 GCA_015471245.1 Laticauda colubrina
TTTTTTTTTTTTCCTTTATACACTCCTTATACATTGTGAGCCCTATGCATCTGCATGTTTTGTGGAAAATGCAAAAGAGGTTCAGATAGAAAAATAATTGAAGTGAGCATTGTCAACTGCATAATTTACAATAACAAGAAAGCCCAGATATTGTTATACATAACAAGATCTGCTATGTTTAGCTGAACACAAGGACCTCTTGGCCATACCATTGTTATTTCTATACAGCATAACATATAAAGCATGGTTGTCTTTCCTAATAATAAAGGCAATCTTATTAAAAAGACAATAAACACAACATATATACACACACCAAGAAGCAGCACATTGCATTATTGGTTTATTTTCTGAGTCATGCCAGATTTATTGCAATGGTCAGTGAACCATACAATTATTTCTGCTACGTGTTCAAGGAGAGCTTTGAAAACAATTTATAATATGATATGAAAAGAAGGAAGCACCTTGGATGCACCTATATTGTTAGGGTCATCAAAATATTTTCAGCCCTAAAGAATGTCTTCTTTTCTTCTGTCTCCATCATTTACTTTAATACTGTCCATATTTCTTCATTCATTGTCTGGGTTGTTCAATTGCTTTTAAGTCACATTCTGACTTTATTATCTTGCCTATTATAACTCCTGTTACAGAGCAGTGAAAAGCTGTTGACACAAAATAGAGTAGAATAATAATAGTAATAATAGTAATTATTATTATTATTATTATTATTATTATTGTTGTTGTTGTTGTTGTTATTGTTATTGTTATTGTTATTGTTATTGTTATTATTAACATAAAAATATAAAACCATTGCTACCAGTTCCTTCGCTGGTGCTGGCTATCCTATACAAGTTCTTCTCAATATCCTAGAGAACCATAATATATTAGGATAATATATGTGCAGATTCAAAATATTATTAACTGCTGTTATTATCTCAGAGTTAATATTTGAGTTTGCAGTGGCTAACTAAAAGAAGAGAGACATAAAAGGAGAGGAAAAAAAATGTGAGACCCTACTCATATTTCTATATATTTCAAGTCTGGCCTTTTGTTCGCATCTACATATAGTTAATTCATATCTTTGTGTAATGTGAAAATCTTAGTTCACATTTTCATGTACTTCATATCTATCTTTTACCTTTGGCAGCCTTTTCTCCTCCCCCTGCTCTTCTTTTTAGGACATAGCACAGTTACTGCTAGAAAAAAAATGACATATTTACATAGAATCAACTCTTATACATCATCAGAACTGAGGAAATAAAACAGCAAGACTGAGGCCACACAATTTGCATTGAGTTTCCTTATGCAAATTTATTTGCCCAGATGCATATTTAAAAAATAATTATTGTAACTAAAATTAAATTACAATGTATTTCTTCCCATAGTGGGAATAGTCAGACCAGTTTTCCTCTGAGCTTTCTCAGCTCAGTTACCAGACATACACAAATCGAAATCATGGCATTCCCTTGTTATGGTTCATTCTTTTTAAATCAGACTTCAATTATTGCATTGTATAGAAATATAAAATGGATAACAGTCCTCAAAAAAGATCCACTCACAATATTGAACTGTTGTTTGGAAAAAATAGATGCGCAAGAATCTTGTACGCTGCTCATTGATTTCACCTCTCGGTATTCATGCTTCTTAGTAAATTTTACTGTGACTCTGGCATTTGGATCATCCTTATAATTCCAACAGGGACAAACAATCTGTGGAAAGTTTCCAGAAATTCAGGGTGTTGGTTTTTTTTCCCCCTTTGTAGGGTCTGACAAATAAAAATGGAAGCAGTCACTATGGAAACTCTCTTTTACAAAAGCTTCCTGAGGCCTTCCCAACTGCTCTAATTAGCTGTGTGATATGCAAGTTGTTCATCTGGTCCTACAGTTAAATCCTATCTGTGATGGAACTGTTTATCAGTTCAAGACAATAGGAAACCTAGAATTGACTGAGCAGTACATTGCTCTGTAGTGTTAGATTTTGGCCTAAGGACCTGGCTCCTCAGGTGACTACCATCAATTACATTATCAAAGAAGATTAGTAAAAATGACACTTATAAGATGGCTGGGAGTAGTGAAGCAACTGAGAATGCCTCAATGAAGTGTGTAATGCCGCTGAAGGTCATAATCCTGCTGCTATGTTACTTATTTAATGTACTCGTTTATTAAGAAATAAATCACATTGATATTACTTTCAGGGCTGAGGATTTTCCTACCCCTGTGACAGTAAAAAAATATGTCTTGCTCTTTGTTCATTTCATCCCATCATTTTTCTCATCTCTTATTTTATTGCTAGAGCAACGTATACCATTTCTAAAAAATCTTATGGACTGTCAATTAAACAATGTAACATTTGGATAGTATTGCTAAAGCCCCTGTCACACTGCACCAACGGATGCAAAGAGGATGTAAAACGGACAAAAAAGCTTGCCATCCGTTGGTTAATGTGATGTACTCACTGCCTCCGTTTTGCTTGCTCTCTATCCGTCCAGCATCCATTTATTGACGTTTCATCCGCTCAGAAAGTTTTGAGCTGCTCAAAACTTTTGCGCAGAAAATGTATCCAATTCGTCCATTCTGCATCCGCTACGCATCCGCTACGCATCTGTTCTGCATCCGTTACGCATCCGCTATATCCACTAGGCATCCGTTCTGCATCCGCGCAACTCGCATCCGCTCGGATGCAGGGAGGAAGCGGAACGGATGCAGAATGGATGCAGAACGGATGTAGCATGGAAACAAAGCATTTAAAACGGAAAAAACATTCGCAGAGGGGACCTATCTCGGATATTAAGGATGACTAGAGGATGCCTAGAGGATACCTAGAGGATGCAAAGGGACACCTATACTGCCTATGAAAAGGGGGAGCAACTCGTCTGCATCTCACTTTCAGCCCAGCAGCCCAGCTGTGCAGACCTCTGCAACGTTCATCTGACTCTTCCTCTTCCACAGCATCCAGTCATGTCAACTGTGGATTGTAACAAAGTCCTTTTTGCAGCCACCATCCTTCTGCAACAGTGCGAAGCCATCTACAGGCTCTGTGAACTCTACTACGGGAAGAAAAGGAGGCGGCCAAGAAGCATCTGGGTCCAAAGATGGATTGGGAGAAGAGCAGAGTACGGACTGTACAACAAGCTGATGGTGGAGCTCAGGAACGAAGACACTCAGCAGCCATAGTTACAGACCTCTTCACCTTTGGTCTTGGTCTTCAACATCATCAATTGTTCTCTACCATGGATCATGACATAGTCCGTATGATAGCTGCGCTCATTCATCACCAGAACCAAAACCTGTTCAGACTGTTTCAAGTTTTATACAGAAGGAGAAGAAGGAGACATCCAAGAGCTGTGTGGGTCCAAGGATGGATCGTGAGAAGAATGGAGTTTGGACTGTATGACCAGTTGATGGTGGAGCAGAGTAATGAAGACCTTCATGCATTCCATCACATCATGAGGATGCCACCAGGCAAGTTTGACAAACTTGGAGAGCAACTGAGACCCAGGTTGACCAAACCTAGCACCAACTTCCATCCCAACCTGGACCCTGGACTGAAGGTGGCACTGACTCTGTGGCACCTGGCCTCTGGAACCACATACAGAAACATGCAGTATGCGTGGAGGGTGCCACACAACAGCATCAGCAAAGTGGTCAGAGAAGTGCTGCAGGCCATCATCGAAGAATACGTGGAGGAGCTCTTCAAGTGCCCCACCACTGAAGAAGACTGGAGAAAACTTGCAGAAGAGTGATATCAGATGTGGAACTTTCCCCACACCGTTGGAGCCATAGATAGGAAGCACGTGGCCTGCAAAGCTCTAGCCAACTCAGGGTCCACTGATTACAACTACAAGGGCTTTTTCAGTATCATCCTCTTTGCCATGGTTGATGCTGACTACAAGTTCATCTACATCGATGCTTCAGGCAACGGGTCAGCTTCAGATGGCCAGGTATACAATGCAAGTGACCTCAAGGATGGCCTGGAACACTACCTCATCATGGGTTTTACAGATCCAGACCCCCTACCCAATGACACACAAGATGTGCCCTACTTCATCATTGGTGATTATGCCTTCTCCCTCAGAACCTACCTCATGAAGCCATACACTTCAAGATACCTCACCCGTGAGAGAGGATCTTCAACTACAGGCTATCCAGGGCAAGACCGGTGGTGGAGAACGCCTTTGGCATCCTGGCCAACAGGTTCCAGGTACTTCTCACCACCATGCAGCATCGCCCACAGACCGTGAGGAGCATCGTGGAAGCTTGCTGCATCCTGCACAATCTCATGCGCTCCCGCTACCCAGTGTTGCAGAACAGGCCTGTGGACCATCAACAAGGGAATGGGGACATGGAGCCTGGTGAATGGAGGCAAGGACGTAACCTGATAGACACTTTGGATGTACAAGGCCCCAACAGAGCTTCATGTGAAGGGAAGAAGCAGCACAACCTACTGAGACACTGGTGCAACTCCCCAGCTGGAGCACTGGAGTGGCAAGACAGGATGATAGATGATGAATGGATGCTTCCTTGAGGCTGTCGCACAACACTGATGAGATTGTGCCATGTATGTTGAGTGGTCTTACAATGAATAGGGCATTCAAAAAAAGTTTTGTTTATTTTAAAATGTGTTGATCAATGAATAAATTGTTCTTGATAATAAAGGTTCATATGTGTGGCAGCTGGGATGGTGGACCATACAGTCCCACTATGCTTGCACTGGAGATTTATCTATCCCACGACTATCCTTATCTATCCCACAAGCATGCAAAAGCTTAACCATTTTTGAAAAGTTTTCACCAACACTTTATTAAGGTAAAAAAAATGAACCAAGTGTCTTAAGCAAAGATAACCTTTATTAACTTTCTTTGGTAAATTTTATGACTTTATTAAAAAAGCAAAATGAACCAAGTAAAGTGTCTTAAGCAAAGATAAACTTAACAAGTAAACAACTCAGTCACTGACACTGTTCTCAGTCACTCTGAGTCATGTCCATGGTCTCAGCTGTTAAGCGGGCAGGGACTGTGGAGGTGGCTGTGGCTTGAGTGCTGGTCTGAGGCGCCATTGCGGTGCTTGGCCCCGAGGGTACAACAGGGGATGGTGTGTTCAAGAAGCTGTCCAAAAGCTGACTCAGTCCCGTGAGATTGAGAGGCCCTTCTTCAAGGACTTGAGATGTCAGGCCCAATACTGATGACAGATTGTCCATTGACGGGCTTTGCTGTGGGGTGGAGGAAGGAGGAGTGTAGTGGGGCTGTCTGGTCTGCAGCTGGGTGAGCAGTGGCATCTGTGGCATGCGATGAACCTGGGCCTGGACTGGGAAGTTCTGTTTTTGCTGTGGGAAGTCCTGGTAGTCATAGCCTTTGGAGGTGAGGGGCTGTTGAAAGCCATGGAAGGGCTGTGACATCGCCTGGGGTGGAGGAGCAGACCTGGACTGGGTAGGAGCAGCTTCAGCTGGACCTTGAGGGTTGTGCAGAAGTGCTGTGATCTTCTGCTTCATCACCTGATCCTGGGCCTCGGGCAGGTCCCTCAGGGTCTGGCTCACGTAGGTGATGAAGGTGTTCCGGCCCGAGGATCCTTTGTCCAAGTGTCCCTGATCTCCAACAGCACACTGTGGTGCTGGCCCTCCAGTCTGCCTCTCTGCCTGCATCCTGTGGAACTGGGGGTGGAGGTGGGGGTGGGTTGGCCTCTGGTGGCTGCTGCTTCTTCCTCCATTTGTGACAGCAGGGCATCATCCTCCACGGGATCCTCCAAGTCTGCCGGCATGGGGAGTGCAGCTGTCGGGGGGTCTCTGCCATGGGGACCTCTGAAGACACCTGCCTGGACAGGGTAGCTGGCTCCTGGCTGGAAGAGGACTGGCTGTCTGTGGGCTGTCTGAGGGAGAGGGGTCTCAGAGCGGCTGCTCCTCGGTGGCCGATCTCACCCTCCAGGAAACTGCACTTAGCCATGACATGCATCTCCCGGTCAGTGAGCTTGGCAGCGGCCTGCCCAGATTTCTTGAGGTGTAGCTTGCCATACCAGGTGTGCATGTGTTTTCACCATCCTAGGAGTACTTCTGCAGTGTAGCCCAGGCTCTCTGCCTTGTCTCTCCAAGCTGCCTGCTTCTTCTTGGTGTCCCGATACAATCTGTGGCCCTTTCTTCAGAGGTATTTGTTCTCCCTCAGCCATTCCAGCACCTCATCCTCATGCTCCTCAGAAATGGTGTACTGTTTCCTCTCTCCCTTCTCCTTCCCTTGCCTCTTCCTCCCTCTGGCAGGGGCTTCAGCAGGGCCTTCAGGGGCTTGAGCAGCAGGGCCTTCAGGGGCTTGAGCAGCAAGGCCTTCAGGGACTTGAGCAGCAGGGCCTTCAGCAGCAGGGCTCTGAGGGCCTTCGGGCTGGTCCACCACAGCAGCAGCAGCAGCTTCAGAGTCAGTGCCAGGGGGTGGGATGCTGGTTCTGGCCTTCTTGCCAGGGCTGGAACGAGTAGGCACCGGCTTCCTCTTCTTGCCTGACTGACGAACCATGGTGTTACTGCAAGATGTGGCAGCACGTCTTTCCCCTGCATGCTGACTGCATGCGTGCTGCATCCTTTTATATCCGCGAAGCTGATGCAATTCATACTCCCTGCATGTGCAATGAATGCTTTGCATCCGATATCCATCCGCGCGGCATCCCCTTTGTTTCCTATAGGCGTCCGTGATGCATCCGCTATGCCTCCACCCCTTCTGCTTTGCGTCCGCTTCGAAATTCTCCCCAGAACCCCTTCAGAGGTGTCACCTGCTTCCATCCGCTTTCATCCGCTAGGCTTCCTATGAACATCCATTTAACATCCTCGCTACATACTACCCACGTCCGTTCTTTTCCATTCTTTTCCGTTCTGTTTATGCAAATTTGGGCCACTTTTTGGAGTGGATGACAACGGATGGAGCCACCCCCGAAATTTTGCTCATCCGCTGTGTCCTTTATGCATATGTTTTGCGTCTGTCGGCCAGTGGGACCGGCCCTCTAGGATTATTTTTACTGCTGGATTGTTTGTCTAGTATTGCCCGTCATGTAAACCCCTGCCTACTTGAGTACTGATGATTGCTGGCAATGTGTTCAATTTTTTTATTTTCTTTTTAGCTTTTTTATTGTCTCTCTTTTTCATGATTTATATCTGGCATAAATAATGAGGAACAGGAATTGTGTTCAAAGCACTAAAAGTTGATTACATGCTACTTATACACAAGTATATGATCTACTAATGGTCAAGTCAAACTGGCACCACAGAGATCTTTTGTGGCTGTGTAACGATACCAAACTGATATGAATATGATCCCGCTTTTGGGTTCTGCCTGGTCATCTCTTATATCTTGTAAATATTGTTTATTTCTGTTTGCCTGCTGATGACTGATTTGTCTGAAGTCCAAGCTTTCAGAAATTCATTTCAAGATGAAATGAAGCAGAATCAGTCAAGAAGAAAGGTTTAAAAAATAAGTTGAGAATCAGGATGAAAGATAAATGATATTTGGTTCAGGTTCAGGAATCCAATAGATTTCCACTTTGAAATTAAGTGTTCGAATCATTGATTCTTTCAGGGTCTTTCTAGAGCTTAAGGGAAAAAATTTCCTAAGTCAGTGCTATTGCTTGTAGTTTGCCAGGTTGTTTATCTGGAAACAATTATGCAATGTGGTTTCATGAAAATGCAGCATTATTCCAAGAAAATTCTGATGGGAATGGGGGATTAAATTGATCTGAATGTCTCCAATCAACAGGAAAAAGCAGTGCTGATGTCATAAATGCTAATTTTCAGGATACAGTGTATGAGGAAAAAAATGTCTTCAATGATTTGGGCTCAAAAATACTATCAGGAAATTTCTCTGCTACCAAAAATGTCAAAAATGTTTGACAATAATTTATGGTTTTTGTGAGTTGTGTGGCACTATTTTGTGTCAACTGTTAGGGATATCAGAAAGGTCAAATTTTGTCTCAGCATACTCTTTGCAATATGTAAAATGTACTATGTGAACTAAATCCACTGATTCCTCTCTCTTTTTAATAAATATTGTGCTACCAAGTCCAAGATTCATATTCTATAAGCAATATTATGATGAGGCAAATGGCAAAAATGCATACAAATAATTGGTTTTATTGTCACCATACTCAAAAGAAAAGAAAAACAATGAACAGACAGTCCACACTTGGACATGTTAATAAACTAATATGCCAAGGAATTAATTTTTATCCTTGCACTTAAGTAATTAACTTATTCAGGTGAAAGATCAAAGCATTATTTAAATGTGCTCTATTATCCTCATTAAACAAATTTGTGTGGAAAAGGTGACACTCCGCTTGCTTTAAACTCTTGAACTTTTTATTGGTCTGGAATTTAAACCCATAATTTTGGTGTCCTGGGTGGACATTTTACCCTTTTATTCAGGAATCAATTCTGAAAAATTAATATTCCTCCCAGACCACCACTGAATTTTTGCAGATTTTAACATTTTTGCAAGTGTCCATAAAGACATGATATTCTCACAGTGGGTGGAAAATATGCTACACTTAATTGAAATGGGACAAGAACAGATATATTTAATATATTGACATTTCAGTTTGGTGTACAAATAGATTGAGCAAAGTGATTCCTGTTTAAAAATGCAGCATGTGATACCAAGAGGCTCCTTCACAACCCATAATTTACACGTGCTGTGTTGTATAAGGCTTTTTTTCCCCTTCATAAGCCAATTTTGCACCCAATCAAGAATAATTACCAGTTGATATGTATTTATAACCTACTGATGTCACTTATCATTGATATAGCTTTACAATGTGCCTATTGAGTATATTTTTCTGTTAATAGTTTATTTCACATAATGATTGACATTCATTGTAGATATATTTGCAAAATTCCTTTCCCCCCTTTTTTTTTAACTGGGAGCCACACATTTGGCCTTGGAATGGTGCCATGGGATTATAAGAATTTAATTTCATTTTATTTACATGCAATTGAAATGTATATTTAATATGAATGCTAAGCAGTCAGGTATTTTGTAATGTTTCCCTAATGTCAAATAAAGAGTTACAATTTAGTAAGAAAATCTGGTGCTCTGGGACTTGGAGCCTGCTTTGTACCAGTCAACCCAGAGGCATCTTTCCCATAGGAGCAATCAAATAAAAATGACATCGCTGACTTGGAAAATAACTGGCATCAAAATATTATGCACAATACAGGAGCTATCACATAAAAGTGTCATGTGAAAATATATTATGAGTCTTGACAATAATTTACAACCATTTTATCAGTTGTCTTTGAAAGCATATTTTTGCTGAATTATAAAGATGTTATTAGCCAGATGGAAAAAAATGGGGGTGAGAAGGTACAGTTGGTATTATTACAGTGTCTTTGCAGTCTTTGATTTTGATAAAGCAAAAACTTTTATTCAAAGGGGGAATTATACAAGTCTGTCAAAAAAGAATAAACATTTATTTAAATCACTGGAAGAGATTCATAAACATTACTGATATTGAACTTCCCACCAGACTCAGTGGGATTTTATTTTGAATAGGCATGAAGAACATTTTAAAGTCTTTGAAGACTTCAATCTTTCCAGGTTAAGGAGTTTGTTTTGCAAATGCTTCCTAAGGGAAACATGTATTAAAAGCATTTTTTTAAATTCAAAATGCATTCTCAAGTTATAAATCTTCAATTGCTTGATGCATGATAGATTCTAATGTGAATGACAGCTCTGGAATTTTCTCCCATGACTGAATCACTCTCTAGAGATTTATGGCACAATCTGACATATGCAGTGCTTCCTAAAATTGCAGTGAAAATATCATCCCATCTTAATGCAGGGCCTTCCTGGCAGTATAGAAAGGGAAAATTAAACATTTTAAATGATGATTTGTCTGGAAATTGGGTAAACTATTTAAATATTTGACATTTAAAGGGCATTCATGCCCTCAGAAGGTATTCTTTTTATGATGCATCAGGAAATATTCTGTTCTCCCCAGTCATCTCCAGATTTGAGTGTCACACTATTTTATAACTTTGTAAAGGATGCAAACCCTACAAGTTATGACACAACTGCAAACCTTTAATCAGATATGTTATTTTATTGTCCTCTCTTTTTTCCTAACAGTAAATTGTTGTATTCAATTTATTATTTTTATCGTAAAAACTAATCAAAGACCATAATAAAGGTAATTGCTTTGATTTGATGTTTGACAATTAGAGATCATCTCTCTCTCTCTCTCTCTCTCTCTCTCTCTCTCTCTCTCTCTCTCTCGCTCTCTCTCTCTCTCTCTGAGAAAGGGAGAGAGAAATTGTTTTTAAGATGGAAATGGAAATCATAGTGATCAATGGCTGCACTGCCTCTGAGGGCCATCTGTTAGAAGACCCATGTGCTTCCTTGTGCAGTTGGTTGGTTGGATCCATTATTGATGTTCTTACATTCTTTCTCTGTCTCAGTATTATGCCTCTAACATTTTGTTGCTTGTCTTCAAGGCATTTACATGCTTAGCCCATCAAAGCATTTTTTGCATTAGTAAGTAGACCTATTACTTTTGGTCCATGTAAAGCACCTCCTTTTTTGTCAGTCAGACCTTAATGAAATATGTCTGCAACTCTTTCAAGAATCCATAGGAATTATTAAAATATTGGCTGCCTGTGTGAAACATTATATAAGCAATAATGTTCCTTTTCTGAGTTAAAGAGCTTTTTTGTGATAGAATATAAATATTAATTAACATACAATATTGCCAAGAACTCCATGAAACAATAATAAAGTGTAGACAACAAACAACAATCAATCATGGTCCACAAAACCAAGAGCACGGGATCATAATCTGAATATTTCAAGCATGTATTTATTTTTAGAGCTACAGTAGTTAGGGTTAGTGGTCAGTGATCATAATTTTATGCAACATTGTGATCTGGATCATATAAATCAGTTTTGTACCATTATCTTATATAATGCTCTGGAAACAGATGTACCAGCAGCTTTCCAATACTAGTATTGATTTTGATAAATTGTCAGGAAATTGGACTTCTGCTACTATGTGAAAAGTTAAGCTTTAACCTTTAAAATTATTGATTTTTGTTCACAGAAAAGAAGAAAAATATTTTCTTTCAAGATTAAAATCATTCTTTATGCTATATGGACCGTCTATGGTCTATTATCATTTTAAAAAAAGATGTATAAGCAAGTTTTTCTCCCTTTCCCCAACATAACATTACTTTGATTTGTTTTCTTTTAGAATAGAATAGAATAGAATAGAATAGAATAGAATAGAATAGAATA
>BLBF01000002.1:35583686-35610974 GCA_015471245.1 Laticauda colubrina
TAGAATAGAATAGAATAGAATAGAATAGAATAGAATAGAATAGAATAGAATAGAACAGAACAGAACAGAACAGAAGCGAAGCGAACCGAACCGAACCGAACCGAACCGAACCGAACAGAATAGAATAGAATAGAATAGAATTCTTTATTGGCCAATTTATTTAAACAATTACAAAAAAATAAATCTGAATCAATTATGAGCACTGTATGAAAAATAAGTTAAAGCACTAATCTGGCATAAAGTACATATCTTTGAAAGAGTGCTTCATTTTGACAGAGATTCAGGTGAAGTACCCCTATGAAGCACTTTTTGAAGCAAAGAGACATCTCATTTCTAATCAGTGGAACAGAAGAGCCACAACAGCTTTAGTACATGTGCATTGCATGCTCAGAAGCTGCAGCTAATCAAGACAAATTGTCCCCATCTCAACTTTTTACCATGGTGGAACAACCTGCCTCTTCAAGAATTACACATGGCCATGGTTCAGCAAACCTCTTCTACAGTACATGACAAAGCACCTCATTGAGGCAGATCACCTCCTGGTGGGTCAAATGTCAGTATATAGTCCCATCTAGTATTGCCATGGTTGCCTAAAAATACATAAAATAAAGTTCAACACATTGAAATAAATCCAGTAGGAGACAACTGTATATATATTGTGTGTGCATTCTTAAAACATATATGGTTTCCATGTCCAATCTCGTCTGACTTTAGGGGGCAGAGCTCATTTCCATTTCTTGACCAAGGGAGGCAGCAATGTTCTAAGACACTTCTATGTTCATATGACCAGTGTGACTGTATGTTAAGGCTGACAAGACACTGTTACCTACCTACCAATGGGGTATCTATTTATCTACTCACATTTGTATGCTTTCAAACTGCTAAATAGGTAGCAGCTCAGGCAAGTAATGGAAACCCACCCTGTCACACAGAACTCAGGTTTCTAATAGCGGCTATCAACTTTCCAACTGACAAGCCAGCTCAAGTGCTGAGCAACTGTGCCCCATAACAATATATTCTTGAAAGATATTGAGATATTTGTTTTCTTTTTTTCAGTATTTGTTGTATTGTTTTAAAATGTGCACAACTCCCTCTCTCTCTCTCTCTCTCCCTCCCTCCCTCCCTCTCTCTCTCAAATATTGAGAAATATTGAGAAAAGGATATTTTGAAATATTGAGAAAACAAATATTGAGAAAAGGAAAAAATGCTTAATATCTTTCAAGTTATGTGCCCTCCAACTGAGTTGGGTCTACAATTCCCAGAATAATTATAATAATGACTGGGAACTCTTAAGATTTGCAGCCTGCATATACACAGAGAATCTCAAAAGGAAAAAGCTTGTCTATGAAAACTATTACAGTTATAAAATATGTGTCACATATTTTATTATTTGTTTCTTAATTTTGTACTATGTTCTTTCTTCTCAGAACTCCAGATGTAGCACTCACTCCCTAATTTTTCCTCACAAATGTGACTTCATGAAATAAATTGTGCTATTATGACAGGTTGTGCAGAATAATGATTAAGAATCATATAGAATTTTACCTGTGAGATGAAGCTGAATTTCCTGTTCTCTATTAGATCAGAAAGATTATTGACAAGTTAAGAGGAATAAGTTAAAAAATAATAAAAAAGAAACTTGACATCAACATAATTTTTTATTCTTATGATGTATTTATAAAGGTGTTTATGTGATTTTGATTCACCTCTATATTCTTTTACTCTGATTTCAAGTAGAAATGTACGGCGATGTCTAAAGTAATTTGGGGGGTGAGCTAGGATTTCAAAATGGTCATTTCCCAAAATGGCCTGGTCAATGTTGATTCATTCCAATCTAGGTCAGTGCCCAGATTTGAAATCTGATACATAATTCTGTCTCCCACAATCTGGTATGCAAGCTTCAATATTTGTTTCCCAGTGGACTGGATCAAATTTACATACAAATTGTAGGAAAGATTAATTGTAGCTTTTAGGTACATCTTCTGGAAAATCTGTTTTTCTTCTGGAAAAATTTTCTTCTTTAGATTGAATTTGATGGAATTATTAATGATAATAATTCCTACAACATAGAACATGCTTACCAAATTTCAGATGTATATATTCAGAGAATTTTGTGCAAATTGAAAGGTATAATATTTCAAGGTATAATAACATATTTTTGCTGAAGAAATACCAGTGTAGCTGATGATTCCTTTGGTGTTTGTCAATAGTAAGTCAAATCATCTAGCTCATACAGTTAACAAAATAGCATCCCTGATTTTTTCACATCATGTGATTGGGCAACAGCAGATGAATGTTCAAGATCCTTAGAATCCTCACAGAATATTACAACTGGAGAAATTCTGATTTTAGGAAGATTTCTCTTTCATTTAACCCCATTTACCTCCCATATTTTATGTTAAACATCTTTCCTTTTGTTTTTCCACAGCTGTTGTCAAATAGCTTCTTAAGCATTCTTTCACAGAACAAGCAGTTTTTTACAAATTATTCTATAGAACTCTGAAGAAACAAATCAGGATCATAGCTTTGCTGAAACCCTCAACTAAAATGAAGCAGGGTTTATTCCCTTCTCTGTTTCACAACTGGGTTTTGGCCTAGACCAGATATGCATCTCCAGAGCCTGCAATTTATCATTCTAAAACACAAAATCTAAAATGTTTGATTTATAGGAATACAAGTCTCATATATGTCCAAGCGTGTCAAAATCTTGGACTTTGAATTTCACAGAGAACTATTTCTGCCTGGGGCATTTCAATGGAAGTATCATGAAACTTTGAAGATCAAAAAATTCTTGCCTGATATAGTTACTTTAAAGTGGAAAGATCATAGACATCATTTGATTTATACACTTTCCTTGAAGTTACAAAACTAAAAACTCTTCCACTGTATCATTTTTTCATTATTTGTGTTGTTCTGCTATGCCATAAAATATAGCAACTCATACCTATCAAGCTGATAGCTCCATGATCTCTTCTTCTTCAAACAGTAGCCTCCAAAGGACTCTAAGCCCTTGCCTTTATGTATCCATATCTTCTTAATCCAGTTCATCAACCTGATGAGATAGACTTTCTCCCTCCAAACTGAAACTACAATAAATCAATTAAGGGTTTTGCACTCCTTAGTATACCTTGGATTATTCTGAAAACGAAATGCACTTAAATCTATGTGGACTCTATGTGAAAAATAACACTGTCCTTATTCAAAGTATTTTATTTTTATTGGAAGGGAAATGGAGGGCATTATCGACACTTTTTATGAGCATTGTTTAGAATATATCAGGAAACTGTTTTGCACAAGGCATTGCTATGAAATCTCAGGCTTCCCATATTTGGTCTGAGATGCTTACCTTGAAACCTGTTTAAAAATAATTGACCCTACCAAATGTGTCCTTCTCTACAATAATTACAACTTACAGTGAATCTTTCCTTCTTAAAAACAGAATGAGCCAGAGGAAGCACCATTCTGAACATATGTATTTATCATAGGTTCAAATGTTTGGTGATGGCAATAAACTCAAGTTTTGCATGCAAATCAACTGGTGGAGCAACCAATTTTATTAACAAGTTATTTACAAAATAATTGGTATTTAAAATTGTTCAGTATTGTGTGAGAATAGTGAATTATATCACCAAACCAAACCTACTTTCCAAAGTTGGTCTTAAATTGATTTATTTTTCTTAACTATTGTGGGTGGATTTCCCCCCACCTCCATTTCTTGATTTTCTTCCATGCTTTTCAACTTTTATGGAAAATCAAAAATCATAAAATCAACTTTTATGAAGCTGATATTACTTTTATGAAACTGAAAATACAAAGAAAGTCAGTGGAAAGACAATTTTCTTTAAATTGAAAGCTTTTTTCTTCATGGGACAAAGATTAAAAAATTACTACATTTTATTAATTGTAATATATTCAAGAGAACTGCAGGACAATACTAAGGGATTGGAATGAATTTGAAAATCTTATAATGCATACTACTGAGAATCAGTTAGGTACAATTTATAAACTGCTATTGAAATATAATTCAGAATTCATATTTTATTTTTATTGGGAAAGACCTAATCAAATTATGACAGTATGTCCAATATAATGTTGACTTAAAAAGTAAACCTGTTGTAATTCTATTTGGAAACCATTCTTGGATTATAAAGTTATATATGATTTTATGCCATATCAGAGATTTCAGTTTCTTTCCAATAGAATCATATTTCTACTTGATTTATAACTGTCGATATTGAATTATTGTATTGATTTTTTTAATGTCTTCAAGTTAGTCTTGATTCTTGGAGAAATCCCTGGAGAAGTCCCTGCAGTTTTCTTTGCAATGTTTCAGAACTAATTTCCCAATATCATTTTTCCTAGGTCTGAGAGATGTGATGACCCAAGGTCGTTCTAGGTCCTATCTCCATTGCTCCTTTGCTTTCCTTATCTGGAAAATAATAGTAGCCACCTGAAATGGTACATATGAGAGTAACACACAAAGGAAAAATTCATGTCCAGGAGGAGATCTTTTAGTCTGCAAAGCCAGTATCATTAAAGATGCAACATAAAGATTTTGTTTTGACAGAATTCTTATAAGGCGTCTATCATCCTGCTTTGTCTTGACTCTATTTCATACTCTAAGCCAACCAAAAGGTGATACTAATAGATTGTGTTTGTAAACTAATGCATGAATTGCTGGACACGCTTACAGATCTTCTGAAAGCCAGCCTCTTGACCTTCCCATGTTAATGACTCAACCAATGGGAAGATGAGCATGAAAGCTAAGCAGAATTAATTGATTGCTATGTCGCAGACTCCAGGTTACCTTTTGCTGTGCAGTAGATTTAGTCAGACAGTGCAAATAAAAAAGGGAGAGAATATCTTAGAAGGCAATATCAAAGCCATCAGTTTGCAGGGGAAAGCTATTGAAAACAAGACATGCTATCAGGGGGATAAAGGTATTGAACTAGATACTAGTTCCAACAGTATGATAGAATAGAAAGAATAGCTGATGTTTTTCCCCACAAATTGTTCTTAAATCTGGGTCATGAAAGCAGTTACATACAATTTACAAATGTGTACAACACAACAAAACCTTTAATGGCTGAATAAATTTTAAATAATAATCTATGCCATCTTCCTGAAATTTTAGTTTTTATTTTAAGTAATAGTCTTATATATATATGCAGAAGCCCTCCACTGATTTTTTTTTTTATCAGTGAGGAAAACATCTCAAATTGTACTCAGCTTCTATAGAAACTGACGGTGGGCTACATATGCATTAAATACACTGTACATATAGAGACAGAATTGCTCATAGCCGAATCTGTTTGGAATGCAATTGCCATTTTATCTTCACATGATTTCATGTATTTTCTTTCTATTGTTGGTCTTGGTTTTGAGTTGCTTTGACCTCTCATGATATGATGGCCTGTAAGACCAATTTTGAATTCATTGTGAATATTTTCTTCTTATTATGGATTTCTTTTAATAATTGTATGTGTGCAATTGTATGTGTGGGTGGATATTTTATATGATGTTTTAATGCATTTTATTTTAACCTGCTTGGAGTCAAAATGATATAGTGGCATGCTTGGAGTCAAAATGATATAGTGGCACTACTATTACTACTACGATGACTTCTACTACTACTTTAGAAAGAAATCTTATCCAGATAATTTCGGAATTACTGAGCCAAGATACAAAACACAGGCACTACTACTACTACTACTACTACTACTACTACTACTACTACTACTTTTTCTACTAGTGTTTCTACTACTTTAGCAAGAAATCTAATCTTATTCATTTCTGAGCCAGGAATATAAAACACAGACAGTTGCTTAAACCAGTGGTGAAGTTCATTTCTAAGAGTGCAGTGTACATAATGACCAGTAAAAAGCAGAGTCACTAAAGTCTTTTCTAAGACCACCTTATACAGATAAACCTGGCCTTTGTTCCTGGAAAGCAGGTGAAGTGTGTCCTTTAGGAATCCACAAAAGTGTACTTAGCCTGCACTCCAAGAGAAAGTGGTTTGCAGTTAGGCACTCCGTTAGTTGAAATTTCTGCTTATTTAGCATTTGTTGATTGAAAACAGAAATTTCTTCAGGGAAAAGAACTATTTTATTTATTTTATTAAAGAGACCAGGCCAAGCTCAAAATGAGAGGAATGACTGCCCTATTGTTGATGTTTCCTGTTGCATTTTAAAGTTTGTCTAGAACTTATTCTAATTTTTGATTTTGAAGCTTTTGTCCTGTTTATAGCAGTAAAGCCCATGTCACACTGAACCAACGGATGCAAAGAGGATGTAAAATGGACAAAAAACCTTGCCATCCATTGGAAAACGCGATGTACTCACTGCCTCCGTTTGGCTTCCTCTCTATCCGTCCAGCATCCGTTTATGGACGTTTCATCTGCTCCAAAAGTTTTGGGCTGCCCAAAACTTTTGTGCGGAAAATGTATCCAGTTCGTCCGTTCTACATACGCTACGCATCTGCTACGCATCCGTTACACATCCGTTATGCATCCGCTATATCTGCTAGGCATCCGCTACGCATCCGCAGAACTCCATCTGCCCGGACGCAGGGAGGAAGCGGAACGGATGCAGAACGGATGCAGAAAAGAAACAAAGCATTTAAAACGAAAAAACGTTCGCAGAGGGGACCTATCTCGGATATTAAGGATGTCTAGAGGATGACTAGAGGATGCCTAGAGGATGCATACTGGAAAACCTATACTGCCTATAAAAAGGGGGAGCAACTCGCCTGCATCTCACTTTCAGAACAGCAGCCCAGCGGTGCAGACCTCTGCAGCCTTCATCTAGCTCTTCCTCTTCCACAGCATCCAGTCATGTCCACCATGGATTGTAACAAAGTCCTTAAGGCAGCCACCATCATTCTGCAACAGTGCAAAGCCATCTGCAGGCTCTGTGAACTCTACTGCGAGAAGAAAAGGAGCCACCCCAAAAGAGTCTGGGTCCGAAGATGGTTCACCAGTAGAGCGGAAGACGGACTGTACAACAAGCTGATGGTGGAGCTCAGGAGCGAAGACACTCGGACGTTCCAGAACTTCATGAGGATGCCTCCAGCCATGTTTGATGAAATTGTGCAGCGCCTGACACCCAGGTTGACCAAGGCAAACACCAGCTCCCAGCCCAGCCTGGAACCTGGGCTCAAGGTGGCACTCACTCTGCGCCACCTGGCCTCAGGGACCACCTACAGGAGCATGCAGTACAGCTGGAGGGTGCCACACAACACCATCAGCATTGTGGTCAAAGAAGTGGTGCAGGCCATCATCGAAGAATACAAGGAGGAGCTCCTCCAGTACCCCTCCACTGAAGAAGGATGGAAGAAAGTTGCAGAGCAGTGGTATCAGAAGTGGAACTTCCCCCACACCGTTGGAGCCATAGATGGCAAGCACGTGGCCTGCAAAGCTCCAGCCAAGTCGGGGTCCACTTATTTCAACTCCAAGGGCTTCTTCAGCATCATCCTCTTCGCCATGGTCGATGCTGAATACAAGTTCATGTACATCGATGCTTCAGGCAATGGCTCATCTTCAGATGCCCAGGTATACAACGCCAGTCACCTCAAGGAGGAGCTGGAAGGCAACCTCATTGTGGGCTTTCCAGATCCAGAACCCCTGCCCAACAACACAGAAGATGTGCCCTACTTCATCATAGGGGATGACGCCTTCTCCCTCACAACCTACCTCATGAATCCCTACACTTCCAGACTCCTCACCCGTGAAGAGAGGATCTTCAACTACAGGCTGTCCAGGGCAAGGCGGGTGGTGGAGAACGCCTTTGGCATCCTGGCCAACAGGTTCCAGGTACTTCTCACCACCATGCAGCATTGCCCAGAGACCGTGAGGAGGATCATGGAAGCTTGCTGCATTCTGCACAATCTCATGCGCACCCGTTACCCAGTCTTGCAGAACAGGCTTGTGGACCTCCAACAAGGCAATGGGGACATGGAGCCTGGGGAATGGAGGCAAGGGCAAAACCTGATAGACACTGAGGATGTGCAAGGCCCCAACAGAGCCTCACATGAAGCGAAGAAGCAGCGCAACCTCCTGAGACAATGGTGCAACTCCCCAGCTGGAGCAGTGGAGTGGCAAGACAGGATGGTAGATGCTTAATGGATGCTTCCTTCAGCCTGTCTCATCACACGGATGAGATTGGGCCATGTATGTTGGTTGGCCTACAATGAACAGGGCGTTTAATAAAGAGTTGTGTTTATGTTGACATGTGTGGATAATTATTACATTATTATTGATAATAAAGGGCCGTAGGTGTGGCACCTGGGAGGGTGGACCATACAGTCCCACTAGGCTTGCACTGGAGGTTTATCTATCCCACAGCTATTACCCATCCCACAGGTATCCCTGCCCATCCCATAGGTATCTTAACCCATCCCACAGCTATCTTAACCCATCCCACAAGCATGCAAAAGCTTAAACCATTTCTAAAAGTTTCCAGCAAGACTTTATTAAAAAAAAGAAATGAAGCAAGTGTGTGAATCAAAAATAGACTTTATTAACAACAAGCTACAAGACAAAAATGACTCTCTGGCACTCCTCTTGGTCGCTCAGTCTCAGGGGTGAAGGGTGCAGGTGCTGTGGAGGTGGCTGGTGCTGGAGTGCTTGTCACCAGCTCCTCCAGAAGCAGAAGCAGCAGAAGTGCCAGCCCCAGAAGAGCGAGCCCGTGCTGCAGAAGCCCCAGCAGAACCAGAGTGAGGGCCAGGGGGCGGGATGGTAGCCCTGTCCCTCTTGCAAGGGCTGGCAGCAGATGGCTGAGGCTTGCTGAGCTTCCTCATGGTTGTGGGGTTGCTGACTGGCAGGGAGGCTGGCAGGAACCAAGGCTGGCAGGAAGGCTGGCAGGGAGGCTGGCACCAAGGCAGGCACCAAGGCTGGCTGGAAGGCTGGAAGGCTGGCAGGCAGGCAGGCAGGCAGGCACCAAGGCTGGCAGGAAGGCAGGCACCAAGGCTGGCAGGAAGGCTGGCAGGCAGGCAGGCACCAAGGCTGTCAGGCAGACTGGCTGGCAGGAAGGCTTGCAGGCAGGCTGGCAGCAAGGCTGGCAGGGAGGCTGGCAGGAAGGCTGGCAGGGAGGCTGGTAGCAAGGCTGGCAGCAAGGCTGGCAGGCAGACATGCAGGCAGGGCAGGCAAGGCAGCTAATCCATCCGGCAGCAGGTCTTTCCTCTGAATGGCGACCTGCTTCTGAGCTGCTTCCGCTATATCTGCGGGGCTGATGCAATGCATCCTCCCCGCATGCGCAATTAATGCCAGGCATCCGTTACGCTTCCGCTGTGTATCCGCTGTGCATCCACTTCATCCGCTCTGCATCCGCTCTGCATCTGCTCTTTCCATTCCGCGTCCGCTTTGCTGAGGTTCCCCGGAAGCCTAGCAGATGTGCCATCCTCTCTCATCCGCTTCCATCCGCTGGGTTTCCGTTCTGCATCCGCTTTGCAGCCGCTCTGCGTCCTCCCCGCGTCCGTGTTATCCGCTCCGGTTATGCAAATTTTTGCCCCTTTTGAGAGCGGATAACAACGGATGGAACATTTTGCTTGTCCACTGTGTCCTTTTTGCATCCGTTGGGCAGTGTGACATGGGCTTAAGCATGTTAGGCAGAAGGATTTGATTGCCTTCTTATAATCTTAAAATCAAGCAGGGATAGCACCCATGGTATCCCGTGTTTTGGGATTGTACCTGAGGTGCAATTTGCTTGAACACCATTGCTATTGACTAAAGCATCATCAGTCAATTGCAAAAGGAAACTTTATTTGAAGCAATTTACATCTTGAGACAATAGTTTTAATATCATCAAACAATATCTGCCTATCCCAAATCCTTGAAAAGAGCTCAATGAGGAGGTAAAGGAGTCTGGTTGTGTCCATCTCTAGGATACAGTGCTCATCTCTGTTTCTTACCTGAGGGAACTAGCATTGTCAAAAGGCACTTTTGTGGTCCTGAGGCTAGAATGACTATACACTGAGGCACAAGGAAACTGTTACCTTGTTACTGAAGTGGTACTAGATTAGTCAAATCTAATCTAAATAGATGGTTGATTGTGCAACCAACCATAATAATAAACTGATACAGATATTGATGTTGACAAATCCATAAATAGCTAATTAAAATTTCCAATGAAATTAAAGAAAAAATAGATATAAAATTAAATATTGCTTCAAGACAGATATATGACCTTATATTAAGATCACATTAATGTAATTTAAAGAGATTGATTAATATTAAGCCATTTTTATTTTATATTTATCTAAATAATTAATTTCATACGATGATAAATTTCAACTTTCTCTGCTTTCAGATATAGCACAGGCAAATGTTTTTATTATTATCTCCTTATAGTATATTATCTAAGAAATCAATTTCAAGAGACATTATAGGCTCATTTATAAAAATATTATTTCACCTATCTGATATCTGGGCAGAAACCTAATTCTCTTTTCAGTGAAAATGTATTTATATTTCCTGCACTAAAACTTCCAAGATATATTTCAAAGGTGAAAATATATATTTTAGCCAAAACAAATTTACTGTTTTTGGTAAATTTGAATTGCATGTAGGTCTTTTGGGAGGAAGACTGGAGAAATCAAGGTGAGTAAGAGTATTAATGTCAGTCTTCAAGATCTTCTGCTGTTGCTTTGCATCTTTTTGACTGCCATAAGTAACAGGGGGGTGGAAAAGGGAGGTAGGAATAGCTGGGGAAGTGAGCTGGAGGAGTTACATTCGTCTGATGTATAAATGGAAGGGGGGAGCATAAAATAGAGTTAGGTTTCTATTTCTCGCTTAGCTTTCTTCTTTCTCTGCGCAACTGCAACCCGTTATCAAATGGACAGAGGCCTCATCATCACCTGAAGATGCCACATGATCATATCCACAACTTCTAATTGGAAGTATCAGTTGAACTATTGGGGGTGGGAACATTTCCATCATTTTCTATATGTGAATTGCGCACCTAAATTCTCAGATTCAGAATTCTTTGGTTGCTACCACTTCACTTTCAGTAAAAGATATCTTTTCTCTAAACTAAAGAGTCTAAGTATTTCTTTCCTGGATTTTGAATGGAGCTCCGCCTGACATTATTCTGAATCTCTTTCCACCGGCCCATCCGGAGAGAATACCCAATTTTCTTCTGAGGGGGCCTGGACATCATGTCATCTTCAAATAGTGACCAGGAGGATCTGGGAGCCATTGGAAGCCAAGATTCTTTGCTGGTGCAGGAAGCCCAATCGCTAGCAGAGCTCAGTCTGGAAGAGGATCCAGCTGTGAAGCCCAGATGGTCGGTGGGAGTTGGTTGGAAAGATCCGGAGAAGGACCCCCCCCCTGGGGTCACAACTACCCGTCGGCGTGGAAAAGAGGAGCCTTGGCAAGAGAAGGAAAAGAGGGAACTCTTGCTGGATCAAGCCAGGAAACTCCTGAATGAAGCCTTTGAACAACCTCAAGCTCCACAAAGGTATGAAGGGGGAGGGGAGGCAGCCCCAGCCAGAAGAAGCAGAGCAACTCCCTCTCCCATAAATCAACTCGATCCAGCAGCAGCCCCGGGGCCTTCGGCGGGAGGTGTGACTCCTAGAAGGCGTAGAGCTCCTAGGCTGCCTCCGTTAGAAGTAAAATACGGAGGGGATCCCAAAGCCTTGGGATTTTTCTTAGCTCAAGTATGGAGCCATATGGAGGAGTATGGGGAGGATTTTCCCTCAGAAGCAGCCAAAGTGAGGTGTGTTACCAGGGCTCTGGAGGGAAAAGCGGCAGAGTGGATGGTGACTTTGCATAATGATAATGCTCCTCAGTTGCTGAATTATAACCTATTTATGGCTGCACTGCGGGCTAGGTTTGAGGACCCACTGGCGGAGCGCAAGGCCTGAATTAGGATGAAAACCATAAGACAGGGGCGGAGGCCTGTGGCTGATTACACTCAAGAATTTAGGCAGTTAGCAGGCCATTTCCGAGGCTGGCCCCAAGAAGCTCTGATAGAACTGTTTAAAGATGGTTTAAATGAAGATGTGTACCAGAGATGCACTGCTAGAAGAGACCCCAATAACTTGCAGATGTGGTACCTGTTGGCAGAAGAAGTGGAAATTGATTTAATCCGAAGTAAACGGCGGGGAGGTTATGGGTGGAGCAAGTTTTCCCCCTCGCGCCCTCAAGAGGCTCCTAAACCTCAGAGGGGAGGAGTGGGGGCAAGACCCAACCCCTCAGCCTGCTTTCAATGCGGGAAAGAAGGTCACCGGGCTGTGAACTGCAGAGTCAAGTTGGAGCAAAAGGGGGCGCCCAAGGAAGGAAAGAAACCTGAAAAATCCCCAGCGAAGCCTCGCGAAACAGCACTAAAGACGAGAGAGACAGCAGAGGTCGCCCGTCCCGCAGCAGAAGAATCAGAAGCCCCAGTGACCCCTGAGGAGGAGGTTTCTGACTCGGAAGACAACTTCCTGGTAAGTCCAAGTGTGGGCCCTATGACCATTCCGGTGAAGTTGAGAGTACCCAATTCAGGGGTCGAAGGGGAAATGCTAGCCTTGTTAGATTCTGTGTGCACCAGGTGTATAATAAACATGGAAGTAGTGAAGAAAATGGGCCTAAAGTTAAAACCTTTGAAGATGCCCATTTCCTTTTGCCAATTAGATGGATCAGTGGCTGGAGGTTGCCCTGCACGTTATGTCACGGAACCTATAGAAATGATCATGGGAGAGCATGATGAGACTCTGTGGTTTATTGTGGTCCCTGGAATGGAGCAACCATTAATACTGGGATTTCCCTGGCTCTGGAAATGGAACCCCCAGGTTAACTGGAGAAAGGGGTTGTTGCGCATACGCACAAAGCAGCGACCGGGAGGAGGGGCCAGATCGCAGCCGAAGCCTGGGGCCCTAATTGAAATAGCTTCCACAAGTACTGAGCCCATAAAAGATGAGGAGAAAATTCCTAAAGAGTATTGGGATTTAAAAGAAGTGTTCAGTGAGAGGGCCTCGGATGAGCTTCCGCCTCACCGACCAACAGACTGTGCTATTGAGATTTTGCCTGGGGTGAAACTCCCAAAACCAAAATTGTACTCAATGACCCCACGGGAATTGAAAGAGCTAAGATTGTTTATTGATAAAAATTTGGAACGTGGTTTTATTCAACCCGCTAGACCCCGGGTAGCGGCCCCAGTATTGTTCCGTGAAAAGAAAGATGGTTCCAAATGCTTGGTGGTGGATTACAGAAATTTGAACGCTATTTCTGTGGAAAACATGTACCCCCTTCCTTTGATGAAGGACATGTTGGCCCATTTAGCGAAGGGAAAGATCGTCACCAAGTTGGATTTGAGAGAAGCTTACTACTGGATTCAAATTAAGGAAGGGGATGAGTGGAAGACCGCTTTTAACTGCCCGATGGGATGTTTCCAATTCAACGTTCTTCCTTTTGGTTTACAAGGGGCCCCAGCTGTATTCATGCAAATGATCAATCAAGTGTTACATGAACATTTATACAGGGGGGTTTGGTTTATCTTGATGATATCCTTATCTACACAGAGACCCTGGATGAACATGTGAAGTTAGTGCGGTCGGTTTTACAGAAACTGTGTGCCGCTAAGTTGTATGCTAAATTGTCAAAGTGTGAATTCCACCAAGACAAAATTGACTATTTGGGATATCGCATTTCATCTGAAGGCATAGAGATGGATCCAGAGAAGGTGCGTGCCATTCTGGAGTGGGCTCCACCACGCACTAGAAAACAACTTCAAAGCTTTTTGGGATTTGCAAATTTTTATCGGCAATTCATCCCGACGTTTGCTAAGATAGCAATGCCCATCACCAATCTCTTAAAAACAAAAGGGGAGGTGAAGCCGAGGCCAGGAAAGCCACTGCAGTGGTCCATGGAGTGCCAAGCCGCTTTTGAAAAGCTAAAACGACTATTTGCTGCAGAACCAGTGCTGAAACACCCGGATATGGACACTCCTTTTGTGATTCAAGCTGATGCAACTGATGTAGCTATTGGAGCGGTATTACTGCAAATCAACGAGAAAGGGACCTTACAGCCTTGTGCGTATACCTCCTGTAAACTGTCTGAAACAGAGAGAAGATGGGCCGTCTGGGAGAAAAAAGCTTTTGCAGTTCATTGGGCCTTGTTGACCTGGAGACATTTCCTGGAAGGAGCAAAACACCCGTTTGAGGTATGGACTGATCATAAGAATCTGGAAGCCTTAAAAACACCCCGGAAGCTGTCCCCTAAACAAGTTTGGTGGGCCCAGTATTTCAAGCGATTCAATTTCTCATTGAAGTACATTCCGGGCGGGAAGAATTTCATGGCGGATGCTCTCTCTAGACTACCTCAATATAATAGTATGCGTCAGGAGGTGATAAGCCCAATTGTCTCAGCCAAACACCTAGCTGCCCCAGTGGTTACCAGAGCCCAAAGGAAGAACCAAGAAGTGGTTTTAGCGAATGACCTTACCGAACAATTAAAAGAAGCTTTAAAACTGGACGAATGGTTCCTGGCTCATTCAAGTGACTATACAATTAGAGATGGTTTGGCTAGGGTGGGGGCCAAGTTGTATGTGCCACAAGTATTGAGGAGCCAAATACTACAACAGGCTCATGATTCTAAAGCAGCTGGCCATTTTGGATTTGTGAAGACCTTACATCTAGTCAAGCGGCAATTCTGGTGGCCTACTTTAAAAAAGGACATTGAAATTTACGTAGCTAGCTGTCCGATTTGTGCTTCGGCAAAGAGACCTCCTGGTAAGCCAGTAGGATTGTTACAAAATGTAGCTAGACCAACGACTCCTTGGAAGGAAATCTCTATGGACTTTATAGTAGAACTACCCGAAAGTGGTGGAAACACGGTCATCTGGGTAGTGACTGATTTGTTTTCCAAACAAGTACATTGCATACCTTGTTCCAAGATTCCATCTGCTAAGACGCTGGCTAAACTATTTATATCACATATCTACAGGTTACATGGCGTCCCGGAACGCATAATCTCTGACAGAGGGGTCCAGTTTACTTCAAATTTTTGGAAAGAGTTCCTGAAGTTAATAGGCTCCTCCCAGGGGCTAAGCTCTGCCCACCCACCCCCAAACCAATGGGGCTTGTGAGAGGACTAACTCAGTGTTAGAACAATATCTCAGATGTTACATAAACTATCAACAAGATAACTGGTCCGAATTACTACCATTTGCTGAAGTGGCATACAACAATTCCGTACACAGCAGTACTGGATTTACTCCATTTAAAGTGGCTTCGGGACAAGATTTCGTTCCCATACCTGAACTTCCTCGTGAAAAGCCAAATATCCATTCGTTGGATGAATGGATAACTCAACTCCAACTTAACTGGCCAGTAACACGCAAAGCATTAGATGAGGCCCATCAAGCTCATAAGAAATTTGCTGACAAGAAAAGATCCCCACAGAAGGAATATAAAGTGGGCGACAAGGTTTTCCTGTCCACCAGATACCTGCAGACCACTCAAAAGTCAAAGAAGCTTGGTCCTAAATACGTTGGTCCATTCACAATTGAACGGATTATAAATCCTGTAACGATCCAGCTGAACTTACCAAAAACTCTTCGACGAATTCATCCGGTTTTCCATGTTAGTTTGCTAAAACCTGAGCGTACTTCTGACCTAAGGCCCATTCAGACTGACTCTCCCATACCAATATTAATTGAAGGCGAAGAACATTTTGAAGTTAAAAAAATTCTGGATTCTCACAAATGGAGGGGTCGACTCCAGTATCTTGTAGCCTGGAAACATTTCCCTTCTTCACAAGCCGAATGGGTTAATGAGACCGATGTTAAAGCCCCTAAGTTGATCAAAGCATTTCATTCCAAGTATCCTGATAAGCCTTAGGAGTGTATTGTTTTGAAATTGTTTAATGATTAATAATTGTCTTTATATTCTCTCCTCTCTCTCTCTTCTAGGACTTCTAGGACTGATGATTTCCCTTTTTCTAGGAGGGCCGAATGTCAGTCTTCAAGATCTTCTGCTATTGCTTTGCATCTTTTTGACTGCCATAAGTAACAGGGGGGTGGAAAAGGGAGGTAGGAATAGCTGGGGAAGTGAGCTGGAGGAGTTACATTCGTCTGATGTATAAATGGAAGGGGGAAGCATAAAATAGAGTTAGGTTTCTATTTCTCGCTTAGCTTTCTTCTTTCTCTGCGCAACTGCAACCCATTATCAAACTATGCCAAGGTCAACGGACAGAGGCCTCATCATCACCTGAAGATGCCACATGATCATATCCACAACTTCTAATTGGAAGTGTCAGTTGAACTATTGGGGGTGGGAACATTTCCATCATTTTCTATATGTGAATTGCGCACCTAAATTCTCAGATTCAGAATTCTTTGGTTGCTACTACTTCACTTTCAGTAAAAGATATCTTTTCTCTAAACTAAAGAGTCTAAGTATTTCTTTCCTGGATTTTGAATGGAGCTCCGCCTGACAATTAATATTTTAGAACTTCTTGTTGCCAATTTTGGATTGATTGATAAAACACGTTTCCTGAGTTGCCTGAATCCAGAACAACTCTGGGAAGCTTACAAATTAAAAAGGGGAGAAAATCATGGCAGCTGCCCAGAGAAAATGATAAAAGTACCCCAGACAATATCCAGTCTAAAAGGTCTGAAAAACACCCTAATCCAAGGCCCTAAGAAGGGTTTCAAAACTCATTTAAAGTCAGTCAAAGAAGGGGCAGTTAGAATCTACAGAAGAGAATAGAAGTAGTCCTTGACTTATGATAATAACAAGCCTATAATGTCTGCTGTTAACTGAGACATTTGTTAAGTGAGCTTTACCTCATTTTATGACCTTTCTTGCCACTGTTATTAAGGTGAATCATTGTAGTTGTTAAGTTACCAGTAGTAACATGGCTGTCAAGTGAATCTGGCTTCCCCAATGACTTTGCTTGTTAGAGAATTGACAAAGATCATGTGATCACTTTTCACAAAAAGTGATCACACGATCCCAGGGTGCTGTGAACATCATAAATGTGAATCAATTGCCAAGAATCAGAATTTTGATAGTTTGATCATAGGGATGCTGCAATGGTGGTAAATGTGAAAAACGGTCATAAGTCACTTTTTCCAGTGCCATTGTGATTTTGAATGGTCACTAAATGAACTGTTTTAAGTTAAGGACTACCTGCATTTGTCTCTCAGGGTTGAATTGTGAGGACCTTGGTGCTCTTTGAGCTTGGTTGTTTTCTTGCAGACACTTCATTACCAAACTAAGAAATATCATCAATATACAGTGCATAGTTAAAATCTCTGTATCATTTCAGATATCCAAAGAGAAGTTTGGGTTGTCTATGGAGATTATCAATCATTCAGGTCCTGGTTGTGCCAAAGGCGCTTCTTCAAAAGGCAAGTGAATTTTGTTTGTCCTTTTGTGAAGGCCCTATTGGGATAGCCAAGAGGTCTAAGGTTTCCTTGATATGTTTTAGTTCTTCTTTTCATCCTTGCTGGTTGGCAAACTTACAGCTCAGTTGTGTAAGGTTCAGATCACTCCCATTTTGTGTTCCCGTGGACGGTGAGAATCAAAATGTAAATATTGATCGGTGTGTATGAGTTTTCTGTAATCTTCGAAGTCCAGTTGTCTTTTGAAAAAGCAGCTTTAGGCATTTGGGTTATTTAAAGTTTGGACAGCCAGTTAATTTGAATTTATTTCTATGGCTTTGAGAAGAGCAGTAAAATTGCAAAATGTTAAGGTGAATTATATGCTCAACATTTTGAAATGAGCAACATGTGAAGAACTTTAGCTTTATTGACTGGGCTGTGCAGTAAATGAAATTACTTTGTTTTGATGGAAGACATGTTTGCTCTGGATTTACAATTGTGGATTGATAGGTATTCGCTTTCTGCTTATGAACTAGTTCTAACTATTTCAACATAATGAAAGGATTGATCAATATTACCTTGTATGGCCAAGGATTTATGATGTATTAAACATTGAGCTGTTTTTCTGTATGTGTTGTTTTGGTCCTTTTTTATTCTTTCCATTTTAACATTTTGTACCTTTTCCTTCTTTATTCCTGAATGAAGCATGTAAAATGATTTTTTAAGACATATCTTTTTTTTTTGCTATTGATCAATAATTTCATGAGTTCGCTATTATTAACTTTTATCTGTAGTTTTTACATTTTGATCTTATTGTTTTGTTTTTAACTTTTGCCAGCCAATGTGTATCAAAGAAATGGATACCTCATTAATGTAACGAGGAAGGAATATAAGCTTCTGTTCTTCTGATTCCAGAAGATGGAATAGGTTTGTTCATGTCATCATCTTTGAAATGCTGGAAATATCACACTAATACAGGTGTGCATAAGCGCACAATCGTGCCTACTGTCCCTGTCGTATAGTCACCAATTATTAGTTCCTATTTCATGTATTTATACATGTCTATTCTTATTTCTATAATATGGTAAGCGTTTGACAAAATAAATAAATAAATAAATAAAATACTTTAGGTGTTACAAATTGTTCCATTTAGGTAGTTTTGCTGTGCAATTGTATAAATACTATGTGCTTTTGACTGGGAGTCAGTCCAGTTGGGCAGGCAATATTACAATCTCAAGTTCAGATATATCTCTTTTTTAAAAAATCTATTTCAGGGAGCAGAATTAATTATCTGCAGTAACACATATAAAAGGATAGGACTTTGATCACAACTGCTCTTGCAGATTTTGAAACCCTTCCCTCTGGGAGCTGTTTAATTTTGCTACTATTAGGACCTATCTTGTATGTAAATTACAGATAGTCTTAATATGCAACCACAATTAGGACCATAACTTCCATTGTTAAGTAAGGCAACTCTTAAGTGTAAAGGTAAAGGTTCCCTCACACATACGTGCGAGTCGTTTCTGGCTCTCAGGGGCGGTGCTCATCTCCGTTACAAAGCTGAACAGCCAGCGCTGTCTGAAGATATCTCCGTAGTCATGTGACCAGCATGACTAAATGTCAAAGGCGCACAGAACGCTATTATCTTCCCACCAAGTGGTCCCTATTTTTTGAGTTGCATTTTTACATGCTTTCGAACTGCTAGATTGGCAGAAGTTGGGACTGGTAACAGGAGCTCAGTCTGTTATGTCGTGCTAGGGATTCAAACCACCGAACTGCTGACCTTTCTGTTCAACAAACTCAGAGTCTTAGGAAGATGCTGTGAGGATGCTGCAAATGTTATAGTACAAGGACTGATTTTCTTTTCTTTTTTCAGTGCCTTTCCAGTTTAAAACCTGATATGTGACTTTTATTCACAATATATTCAGAATATTTTATTTTGACTGTTTCTCAGAGAAACATGCACTGAGATATATATGAGTGAAAGCATTCAAAAGTTCTCACTGGTTTGTTACTACAAGTTAATTCTTTAAAAAGAATTAAAGAAGTAAAAATAATTGTGAGTTTTTAATATTTATTCTGGACGGCAATATCTCTTCATTAGCAACCTCCTTTGAAGTTCTTCATACTTTGATTTGTTCGTAATATAGATAGTCCTCGATTAGAAAAGTTCATTTAGCAACTGTTCAAAGATACAATGTGTCTTATGACCGGTTTTTATAATTACAACCATTGCAGCATCTCCATGATCATGTGACCAAAATTGAGTTGCTTGACAACTGATTCATATTTATGACTGTTGCTGTGTCCCAACCTTCTGACAAGCAAAGTCAATGGGGATGGCAGTTCACTTAACAACCAGGTTACTAACTTATCAACTGCAGTGATTCACTTAACAACTGTGCCAAGAAAAATAAAAAATAGGACAAAACTCACTTAGCAAATATCTCACAACAGAAATTTTGGGTTCAGTTATGGTCATAGGTTGAGGACTATCTGTATTGTTAATGCTGCCTGCTATAGAAATATCCAATAGAAATATTCCCTAAGCATACAATTCAATGTATGTGCCTATGTGTATGTTTTCTGTGATAGCTCATCATTAAGAATTCTGGACATGTTCTATCTTAAAGAATGTGTAAGTTCAAGAGCTTATTATTGGTGTTTAAAAGTTGCCATATTTAATCTCAGGTTTTCATTGTACTGGGCCAGTATAACTACTCACACTCCTATTTTAGTCAATAGTGAATTATATTTCTGAAAAATACTTTCAAAGTTCAAGAGGAAAAATGTGGTCTGAATTAACTGCTAAACAGATAGAAGACTGAAGCACTGTGCTTATTAATCTCCTTATTTCCTTTCTCTTTTTCAGGGTGAGTCATCAGAATCAATATTCTCAGGGGAAAAGAAAGAAAAAGGACAGACATATAAAAGAGAAACTGAAAAACTTTTATAGACCAACACAGGATAATAAAAGACAGCTCAAGGTTCATATGAATTTTCTTCAGTTTAAATGAGAGAGATGAAATATTAAATTAACCTTCCCAACCAAGTGCCTCTTAGATGTTCTAAACTATAAGTGTTGGAGATGAAAGGCCTGGAAAGCTACATTTTTTTGTTGCTGTTGACCATTCCTTTATTTTAACCTTTATAAAGAGACAAAAATGGTGGAAGTCAGCACCAGTAAGGCACATAAACCTCCTATCATTCCTAAACACACCTTTTATAAACACACAGAGAATCTCAAACAAAACTTTACCATTTGGCTACAGGATCCATAACATTTCAAAGATCAAGGAATGTAGAATGTTTTGTTCGGAAAACACACGAGGTAGACCGGGTTCCAACAACAAATACTTTATTCTTCAACTAGTTAGTAAATAGGAACACTTGGCTGAAGCCGAGGCCAGCCTTTTATACAGGCTGGCTTGCCTGCTTGCAGCCAATGGCAGTTGTTTAAATTTGCCGCCTTTTAGCAGCTCTTTGGATTGGTTCCTAGTGAACCAATCCAATGCTTATTTTATTTGACCAATCAGGTTTGCAGATTTGGAGTCACCCACTTTACATATAGAACACCCCTCCCCCCTTAGTTCAGTCCTACGTGGTGACGTAGTCTCGCAGGTAGGCAGGGCTTTTCCGGACTCGACTTGACTTGCGCGGTTCATTCTTAGTGAAGACTTCGACCGGTTCGGATGGGGCTGCTGTGTCGTCCGTTCTTCTCCTTGGAACCGTCTGGAAGGGTGAGTCAGCCATTTTACCGCCGCCTGAGTTTCTTAGGCTGGCGGTTTTGCCGCTCCTCCCATTTCCTCCGGGCAGGTCGAGCTGGCCTGGCTGGCCCCTTCCAATGGGCTCTTCACGCAAGTCTCTCCAAACAGTGAGTCTTTTATTTGCTCTTTTTGTTCATATGTTTCATTGGGTTTGGTTTTAAACAGTTCTTTATTTATTTCTCGCCTTTCCCCCCCCCACCTTGGTTTGCAATTCACCGGTTTTTTCGGTGAATGTTTGTAAGTCTGTGGTTCTCTCTATAATTCGGGATCGAAGCTGGTCTATGTGCCGCTTCCATTCCCTGCAATCCTCTATTTTTAATCGGTAGGATTTGGGGCCTGTGATTTGGGTAATCTGTCCTGGTAGCCATACCGGGTCCCCGGTGAAGTTTTTAGCGTATACCAAATCACCTATTTCAAATTGTCTAAACCGTGTAGAGGAGTCAAGGGGGGTTTCTGGGGTAAAATTTGGGTGTAACCTATCAAGGTGAGATCTTAACTTTCGCCCCATAAGTAATTCTGCTGGGGACTTGTTGGTTATGGTACTGGGTGTTATGTGCTGGAGTGTGAGCAAACGGTTTACTTTCTGTTGGACATCTCCAGCGTCCATTCTTTCTAACCCTTCTTTAGTAAACCGGACCATTCTCTCAGCCCTGCCGTTCGCAGCCGGGTGAGCCGGCGCGGTTAGGGCATGTCTTATACCTAGGGAGGCTCGGTATTGCTCAAATTGTATGCTAGTTAGCTGTGGCCCATTATCTGAGACAAGAACGTCCGGTATGCCATGGGTGGCAAAAAGTTTGTCCAGCTTTTTAATTACAGTTTCTGTTGTCATTGATGGCATAACTTTTACTTCAAGCCAATTTGAATAGGCATCAACGACAATCAGAAAGGTATGCCCCTTGGTAGGACCCGCGAAATCAATGTGTATTCTTGACCAAGGTCCCCGAGGGGTTTCCCAGTCCTTAACGGGTGCTTTTGGTGGGGACGGTCTAATTGCCTGGCATTTGTGGCATGAGCTTACCCAATACTCTATGTCCTTATCAATACCCGGCCACCAAACATAACTTCTAGCAAGGCTTTTCATCTTAACCATTCCCGGGTGCCCTTCATGTAACAACCTAAGTACCCTGGGTTGTAATTTGGCAGGGATTACCACCCGATCACCCCACAACAAACACCCCTTTTGGATTGAAAGTTCAGTCTGTCTGGACCGGAAAGGTTTAAAGTTTTCAGTTTTTTAATTCTCTGGCCAGCCTTTACCTACCCAGCTAAGAACGCAGGCAGTCAATGAGTCTTTCGCGGTGGCTCTGGCGACATCATAAGCTGATATGGGTAGATCTGGGCAAGTCTCGATTTGTAGCGTTGTCATCGCTGGTGCCGGGTCTTCGTCGGTTGCTGGTAAGGGTGCTCTGCTCAGAGCGTCCGCATGGGAAATTTGTTTCCCTGGCCGATGTGTCAGAGTGTAGGAATAAGCTGCTAGGAACTCTGACCATCTAGTCATTCTTGGGGACAGTATATTAGGTGTTGGCTTGTTTCCCGCCAAAATCCCCATTAGCGGTTTGTGGTCTGTTATGATTTGAAAAGTCCGCCCATATAAGTATTCGTGGAAGCGTTTTACTCCAGCGACAATTGCTAGAGCTTCCCTGTCCAATTGGCTGTAATTCCGCTCAGTTTTTGATAGAGTCCTAGAGTAATATGCGACGGGTGCTTCTCTGCCATCAGGTAGTTGGTGGCTCAGGATGGCACCTACTCCGTATGATGAGGTGTCGCAGGTCACTCTTAATGGCAGTGTGTTGCTAAATTGGATGAGAACGTTTGTTGATGTTAGCAAGCTTTTAATATTTTGGAAGGCTTTTTTTTCTTTGTAACCCCAAGTCCAAGTTGCCTTCTTGTCTAGCAGATGGTGTAATGGTTCTGCTATAGTGGCCTTGTTTGGCAGGAACACATTATAAAAATTAATTAGTCCTAAGAATGCTTGTAGTTCGATTTTATTTCTTGGTTCAGGAGCGTCTTTGATTGCTTTAACTTTTTTGTCTGTAGGGTGGATACCCTCTCCGTCTATTGAGTAGCCCAGGAATTCGACGCTATTGTTAATTAAACAGCACTTTTCTCTTTTTACCTTGAGGCCAGATTCCCTAAACTTAGTTAATACTTCTTTGAGTCTTTTCCTTAATTGAGTTTCATCTCTGGCCGAGATTAGGACGTCGTCAAAATAGGGAACGACTCCTTGTATGCCATTTAGAAGGCGTTCCATCAGACTCTGGAAAATGCCAGGGGCCACGCTTACTCCAAATTGGAGCCGGTGACATTTGAATGCGCCCTTATGGGTGACTATAATCTGTGCTTCTGCTGTTTCTGGGTCCACTGGGAGTTGTTGATAGGCTTGTGCCAAGTCGAGTTTGGTGAAAACTTTGCTTTTTCCCAGGGAATGAAGCAAATGCTGGACTACTGGCACCGGGTATGCACTTGGTTGTAATGCGTGGTTCAGGGTAGCCTTATAGTCACCACAGATTCTAATGGACCCGTCAGGTTTTATTGGTGTGACAATAGGTGTTTCCCACTTGGCATGGTCCACAGGTTCTAACACCCCTTGGGCTACTAATTTGTCCAGCTGTTCCTCTATTTTTGCCTTTAGTGCAAAAGGAACTCGCCTGGCTTTTATTCTTCGTGGGGCTATTTGGGGGTTTAGATTGAAAAAAATGGGATTTCCCCGATACTTGCCAAGTGAGCCGTCAAAAACGTCCTGGAATTCTCGGATGAGGTCGTCTTCCCAGCCGGTTGTAGTCACTCGATCGACCCCGGTCATCCCAATGCCCAATGGGGCGAACCATTCGATGCCCAGGAGGCTTGGTCTGTCTTGGTCGACTATGGTCAGCGGAAGCACCTTGACGTGATGTTTGTAGGCGACTCGGAATTGTCCCATGCCTACCACAGGGATTTGGTTTCCCTGATAGTCCTTGAGGGTTAGGTGCTACTTCTTCAATTCTTTGGGTTTGATACCTGGGACTAGCTGTTTTATTGTGTCCCACGATACCATGGAGAGGAAGGACCCCGAGTCCACTTCCATCTTGCAGTGTTTTCCTTCGATTTTCACGATGACTTTAATTTTCTTCCCACTTTCCATCTGAGCGCTCTGTATAATGACAGTTTGGTGTGTATTGGCTCGCTTCTCTTGTTGCCACTTTCTCTCAGCTCGTTTAGGCTCAGCTCATGTTGGGGAATTTCTGCGTCTCGTCGGGCTGCAGTATTTTTCGTTCCTGCAGACCTTCTCGATGTGCCCTCGTTTCTTGCAATGCCGGCAGATGGTATCGAGAAATCTGCATTCGGCTCGGGGATGGCTTCCTCCGCAGCCAGCATATTCCCGCCAATTTCTTCTTTCGCACTCTTTTCTGTTTGTGAGCAAACGGTGGACCTCGTCGTCTTCTTCGCTCGATTCAACTGTTTCGCCCGACTCTTCATAGTGGGTTGTGGTGGCAGGCTGCTTTCTGTCTTTGGTTGTTGTTTCTTTGCTGTGTGTGTTCATCTTTTTCATGGCTACGGCAGATTTTTTTCACGGCTTCAGTGGCTGTGGCTTCTGCGATGGCTTCGGTAACGGTGATGTTGGGCTTGTTGAGTAGTTTACTCTGTTTGGTCGAGTCTCTCAGGCCCAACACCACGCGATCCCTCATTGCTTCGTCAATGTTCAAAAATTCACACTCACCCCTAATTGTCTAAGGGCAGCGATGAAATCGGCGATGGTCTCTCTCTCTCTCTGGTCTCTGTGGTAAAATTCGTGTCGCTTTATTAAGTTTGACACCATTGGAGCGTACTGTGCTTTGAGGACTCTTTGCAATTCTGTCCACGTTAGCTGTTTAACGTCCCGGGGCTTCGCAAGGGCCTTTGCCATCTTGAAAACTGTTGGCCCGCAGTGCGTCAGGAATACCGCTCTCTTGTGTTGCTCTGAAATGTCTTCCATTTCATTGCTCTCCAAATACATTTGGAAGCAATCAGCATAGGAATCCCAATCCTCTTCGTTGGGATTGAAGGGTGCGGGCGGTGCGTTGTTTCCAGACATCTTGGTTGTAATCTGGACTTCTTATCACCGCGTGCAGATTTTTTCATTCAGGACGATCCCATCCTCGTCACCAGTGTTTTGTTCAGAAAACACACGAGGTAGACCGGGTTCCAAAAACAAATACTTTCTTCTTCAACTAGCTAGTAAATAGGAACACTTGATGAAGCCGAGGCCCGCCTTTTATACAGGCTGGCTTGCCTGCTTGCAGCCAATGGCAGTTGTTTAAATTTGCCACCTTTTAGCAGTTCTTTGGATTGGTTCCTGGTGAACCAATCCAATGCTTATTTTATTTGACCAATCAGGTTTGTAGATTTGGAGTCACCCACTTTACATATAGAACAGTGTGAATGTGGGAGGAAGTTTGAAATAAAACTTTATGTACTAGGACACCACAAATGTCATGGAATTATTGCTCTCCTTGTGGTGTTCTGAATGCTCTAGACCTGTTTAGGACGGGTGGCCACCCTGCACCGTACTGTGATATAGAACCTTGGATTACCACCTTCTGGCCATGATTGCCAAACATTATGACACAAACTTTCTGCTAATGTTTGAAATTGGGAAACATTAAAATTTAATTTCTATCTTATGGATATCTTGTTTCTATACAACTCCAAACAGAATCATGGCTTCTATAAAGTGACTAGTAGAGAAACATAACAGTGAACTATTTTGATGATCCATATAGTACAATTAATGGATACCATATTCTACCTTGCCATTTCTGCTTTCAAAAGATCCTTAAAATAATTATCTGCTGTACTGTATCAGATGATTTATTGTATTATATATTATTAGTATGACTTTCTCCCAAACTCATATTTTTTTATTCATACTAAATATCAAATGACCCAGCATTCTGAAATAGTTTACTTTAGAAATAAATATTATAATACAAAATGAAATAATAGGACACTTGTGAATAATAGAAAGTTCTTCATGCATTATTGAAAAATGCTAACATGAATGATTTAGAGGTAACTTTTATAAGTGGGTAAAAAGAACAGCATATCCATGTTGTGGAACAAATATAAGCAGTTCCAAACTGAATGGCTCATTGGAATTCAAAATATTGCTGTAGAACAGGATTTCCTAAACTCTCAGTTGTATCTCCTTTGAGGAGATGCAGATGGAGTCCAGAAATGGTGCGAAACACCTTTTTTTATATACTGTAAAAATAAGCCCACCTTTTCAAAGTTTCATTGTATTGTCTTCATTGGTCATTTGTGTTCATTTTGGTAATTGAAATTTTAGGGGACATATGCACATGAGGGAGGTCTGATTACAAAAAGTTTAAAAGACTTGGTTTAGCAAAAAACCAAAAAGCTTTTCTTTCTCCAAAAAACTTACTTTGGGGGGGGGGGGGGGGAGATTTTGCAAAACTGCTAACTGGCTCAATGTATCAAAAGGATTTTCCTCATAATATTCCATGCCAACAAAATGTAATAAGGTACCCAACATTTCACATTTATTTTTTCTGTTACTTTGATTTGTAAAAAAATACAGTTCCTTTGATAAAAGCAGCTTTCCTCTCCATGTCAACTTGCAAAGCATCCTGATACACTCCATTTATTTACTTTAAATGTATATGTCACCCAAAGAATAAACTGTGGGCAGCTCATGGTAATCTAAAATAAAACCAAATAATAAAAACACAACATAAAACTAAGAACAAAAATTCAGTAACTAGGATATGTTCATCATTCACCAGACCCAGTAATCTCCACTTTGAAATACTGGCAGTGAAGAATAGCCTTCATCTTTTTTTAAAGATAACCTGACTTCAATCCTGACTTCAGAAGAGTAGTCCATATGGTCAAGAGAGCTACAGAAAAGGTCTCTTTCCATATGATTATTCATGACTTTCCAGATGGAGAGATCACAATCTTACTTTGCATACATTGGAATAAGATAGGATAAGATAGGATGATAAGATAAGATATAAGATGATAAGATAAGATATAAGATAAGATAATGTGGAACAAGGCGAGGCAAAGCCAGACACAAGGCAAGGCAAGACACAAGAAAAGAGAAGGGAAGGGAAGGGAAGGGAGCGGAGCAGAGGGGAGGGGAGGGGTGGGGAGGAGGGGAGAGGAGAGGAGAGGAGAGGAGAGGAGAGGAGAGAAGAGAAGAGAAGAGAAGAGAAGAGAAGAGAAGAGAAGAGAAG
>BLBF01000002.1:35610984-35679369 GCA_015471245.1 Laticauda colubrina
AGAGAAGAGAAGAGAAGAGAAGAGAAGAGAAGAGAAGAGAAGAGAAGAGAAGAGAAGAGAAGAGAAGAGAAGAGAAGAGAAGAGAAGAGAAGAGAAGAGAGCCATGGTGCGTAGTGGCTAGAGTGTAGTATTGCAAGCGACTTCTGCTGACTGCCAGCTGACTGCAATTTGGTTCAAATTCAGATCACATCAGGCTCAATTCATCAGTTCAAATCTCAACAGGCTCAAGGTTTACTCAGCTTTCCATCCTTCTGAGGTGGGTAAAATGAGAACCCAAATTGTTGGGGCAATATGCTGATTCTGCAAATGGCTTAGAGAAGACTGTAAAGCACTGTAAAGCAGTATATAAGTCTAAATGCTATTGCTCCAAGTGATAAGATAAGGCAAGGAAAGATGAAAAATAAGATAAAAGATAAGATAAAAGATAAGATACTGTATGATAAGATAGAAAAAGAGGCCGTGGTGGCTCATGTGGTAAGATGCTGGGCCTGCGCACAGCTGAGGTCAGCAGGTTGGGGGTTCAATTCCATTGAGCGAATAAACGGTGCAGGGACAAGAAAGGAGCTTCCCCCAAATGCCAGCTGGCGTTCAGGTGTCCCGTGGCTAAAATATACATACCCATGGGTAAATAACAACACCAAAAACATTCTTTTCACAGAGGCAGCCCGTCACTTCGGTGATCCCTGGCTAACACATGTCATGCACTAAATAAGTAAATAAATAAACTTTTATTGTCATTTTTTACTGTGAGCATACTGACACACATTAAAAATGAAATTTCATTGTCCTCAAAAGAAAGTGTGTATCTGTGTGTATGTGTGTGTGTGTGTGTATGTGTGACGCACACATATGTAACAAACATATACACATGCTATATATATACATATACAGTATGTACACACACACACACACACACACACACATATATATATGGTGTTCAGCTTTGTTCGGGTATTTTTCCACATCATCATAGTTGTGCTTTTAAAGTTGTAGCAACGTTTTGGCAGAATTATTAGAAGAGATGTTTCCACCAGACTGTCAATCAATCATTTGGAAGCCTGCACTCTCAAATAGAAAGATCTCTACACCACAAGCCAGGCAAACACCTGGGCACAAACAGACTCCCTCTGATGCCTCCAGCTCAAACACACCCCAACCAGGCACCCAGATGAAACCTAGCTTCCTAATAGATAATAGCTGTCCTTTCACGCGAAGCCAAGCTGCACTGAAAGCCTCCAACACAGGAACAGCGTGTTGCCAGCCAATCAAAGCCACAAAACAGACAGAAGAAACCAGAAACACCACTCAAACAAACTCCAAGTCCAATAAACACAGACCAAGACTCCCAAACAATCAGGATGTAGAAAGAAACATCCTGCCACAGCAATAGGCTAGCCTCAAATTTAAAACCAAAGGCTGTGAGAGCCTGACCTACATACAAACTCAATACAGAAGCACCTATGGGATCACCACTGTCACCCGTCATTGCAAACCTGTTCATGGAAGAATTCGAATCCAGAAAACATATATATGTTTTCTGAGATTTTCGCAGGTATTTGTATGTGCATCTTTGGTTATTCGGGTTTTCTCCCACGTAGAATTGGAAGTATCTAGGCAATGTTTCGATGAAGTCTCATTCTTCATCTTCAGGCTTGTTTCTTCAGCTCTGTGCTTCTCAGAGTAATGTGAGCTTGCAGCTGCTTCTTCCTTTTAATTGCTAGTGGGGGTGTGACTTGATTGATTGGGGGTTTGGCTGTGTTCTGACTGGTAGGTGGGTTGGCTGTGTTCTTATTGGCTGGGGGTGTGTTCTGTTTAGGTGGGGGCTTGGTTGTGCTCAGGTTAGTCTTAGTTGCTGGGGGATTTGAGCGGGTGAGCTGTGGTCCTGTTGTTTGGCTTCGTGTTCATGGTCATGCCACATCTTCATGGTGGGTGTGAGTCTTTTTTCTACGTAGAAATGTGGTGGTAGCATCTTGTGTGGCACTTTTGGGTGTGGGTCTGGTGTCATTCTTCATGTTAGGTACTCGTTTATTCATGAGGGCAGGTTTCCAAATGGTTGGTAGGCGGGAGGTATCATCTCGTTTCTTCATGCTGTGTGGGCGTTTTTCTATCTCTATGGCTTCTCTGATTATTCTGTTGTTGAAGTGTTCAGTTTTGGTGATAGTTCTGGTATTTTTAAAGTACCAAAATCGCCAAAACTGAACACTACAATGACGTGGCATAACACCCGAAGGAAGCTGAACAGCACACATTTATCCTGAAAAGAACAGAGATGGCTTTGCTCAGAAATGAAGTTCACAGTAAAAGATTTCATTTGGATCAGTTAAATAAAGATTTGCGAGCACTACACCTGGAATTGAGCAACAAAATCCACCCTCTACTTTGGGATAAGATAAAACAACTTACAACTTGGAGAGCTGAAACTGAAAATACTTACAAAAATGATAAACTCTCAAAAAAATTGAAAAAATTAGAAAATGACAAGAAAACCCCCAACAACTCAAACAATTAGTATATAACGTTTCCAACAGAGAACTCACCAAAACAGAAACAGATGTCCTATCCAAAGGATTCAATTATGCCATAGCACCCAAAAAAATCCCAACAGAATCCATCATATGTGCAGTAGAATCCAGCTTAACCAAATTAAATACAGATGAAGCTGACAGAATAAGACACCAGGTTACTCACATCTTATGCACAACGAATCCACCAAAAAGTAATTTGCAAAAAGATGAATTCAGAGCACTACAAACCCTGAAAAATGATAACAGCATAATAATACTCCCAGCAGACAAAGGAAATGCCACAGTAGTAATGGACAGAAAAGACTGTGAAACAAAATTGACAGACCTACTCCAAGACTCCACATACAAACCTATAAACACAGACCCAACCACATATCCAGAAAAATCAACCAAGAAGAAAATTATAACCAGCCACATAAGCAAAGAAATCCAGCAGACGATCATCCCAAGAGAAAAATCTTCTAGATGCCCCAAATTATACGGCCTCTCAAAAATACACAAAGAAGGCATACCTCTCAGACCCATAGTCAGCTCCCTAGGAGCACCATTACAAAACCTAGCTAAATACTTAGTAAAACAATACAGCCCCATGCTGAAACCGCAGCTTCATATGTACAAAACTCATACCACTTCTTAGAAATGATCAAAGATCTACACGTGGAACAAGAAGATCTGCTTGTAAGTTTAGACGTGGTTTCACTATTCACTCAAGTCCCGATAAAAGAAACTCTTGAAATCATCAAAAATAAATACCAAACAACTAAAGACCTCATGGAACTAACAGAACACTGCCTAACCAACACATATTTCATGTACAAAGGACAAAGATACAAGCAAATTGAAGGAGCCCCTATGGGATCACCACTGTCACCCTTCATTGCAAACCTGTTCATGGAAGAATTCGAATCCAGAGCCCTGGCTAATGCCACCCACAAACCCAAACTATGGCTAAGATACATCGATGACACATTTGTGATTTGGCCCCATGGAAAAGAAAACCTAAACAATTTCCTAACACACCTAAACAGCACACCCCCCAAAATCAAGTTCACCATGGAAACGGAAATAAACAAACAACTACCATTCCTAGATGTACTGATTTACAAAAGAACAGCACACATGTAAGTACCTGCGAAAGCCTAGATTTTTTAAAAAATATTTTGAACAGCTTCTTCCAGAGCCATGTATAGTCTAGGCTTAGTTGTATTTATGACATAAGCTGTTAACAAACTCTTTTTGCATCTGTTGGTTGTATATATCGAGAGATCTTCCTATATCTTTTTCAGCTTCCTCACAATCTCTCATAGTCACACCAAGATTTTGAATTATATCTGGCAATGCAGTGCCCACAATAGAAGTACTCTCCTCCTGAATCAGCTGTCATGCATTAACATGCAGGCAACTGCGTTTGAACATTTGTAGTTTTGCCTTTTTCATTGGAAGTCCTGAACAAAAGCACATTATAATAACCCAAATTAAATTAGGGTAGAGAAACTCCACTTTCTCTCTTCTGTGGAGAAAATATTTTGCAGTATAATGCTTTAGATATGAGTGATTATTTATTAAAAAGATTATAAAATATTTACATATTATAAACTTCAATGAATTATTTAAAAAACATGTTTTATAATGCCTTGTTGCAATCCCTGTTTTTTCTACTTGCATCAGTATTTAGATCAGAAAGTCACAATATTACAATATATATGTCATCATTTCCTCCTTGCCTTCCGCCATGGCATCCACAGGAGAAGAATATGACATCATGAATGTGATAAGGCATATAAATTTTATGTCACTATTTCAGATGTTCTGATCAAATTGAAGCCTTTGCATATTTACTTTCTCACACATGTCATGATTTTGGTACCACTTTTGTCTTTGAAGATGTTGCTCAATATCTCCTCTGAATTGTTGGGTAGCCTTTCAGATGGCTAGTTCTCCTTCTCACAGTATTTTGAAGCAGTAATAAGAAAAATATCTCAACATCTAAACTCTGAATATCTTAAGACATGTGTTATGGCTTATTTCTGAAAGTTTTTCCCCTGCCAACTTAACTAAATATGGCACTCTGTCTCACACACACAAATCCAAGTGTATAAAGGCAGATGATTTCTTAAATAGTTGAGCGCTAGAAAACTCACCAGCAGCTTGCAAGATTGGACTAGCTTTAATAATTCACCAGAAGAGCTACAAAAGAAAAAAAAAAGTGGTGCACTATTTTAAAAGATAATGGAGAAGGAGAATGCAGTGTTTATAATACTGTAAACCAGTCAACCTCATCAGATGTAGGATGTCACAAAAATGAAAAATGGCCTAATTACCAGAAGACTTATCCCATGAACTGGATGTGCAGAAAAAGAGATAGTGATAAAATAATTGCTGGCCCAATAGAACTTGAAGAAGGAAAAGTTCAAGGGGAAGAAATGTATTAAAAATTACCACCTACACTCAGGAAAGTTGGGAGCCCTACTGGAGAAATAACTGAGAGTAAAGTAAATTAGTCAAATTGCATAACTGTTGTGAAATCAGCAAAATAGTCTGACATTATGACTGAAGCTGATTGCAATAGGAAGCTGTTATTTTAGTATTGGACTTAAGTGGGTCATTTTCCTCAAAACATCATGCATTTTCAGGGACAGGAATTGAAGAGTTACCAAGGTAAAAAACTGAAGAAGAGGATAAATGCCTCCAAACAGTCAAGAAGTTTCTGGGGTGAAAAACTGGAAGAACAATTTGAGAAATCTATTGGCCAGTTGCATTGCAAAATTGTGCTGTTGAAAGAAACTTAGTTTTACAAGAGCAGAAAAGAATTAAGTATAAAAATAACAAATTTAAAAGATAACATATCATCTGTAAATAAAGATGAAGACATGGTCATTATGAAGGATGGCCACTATTAAGAATAAGAAATAATTATTTCTCATTAGGAACTTTGCTGGATTAATAAATTCTGCAAAACTCTATAGAAAACTGCAGGGAAAATTTCAGTCCAATATCTTTCTTCAAGTATTTAAATCAGTATATCAAAGCAACATTAAAATGTTGTTGGGTCAGGAGGCAATCAAGCTTCTTTTTAGCTGTATTTAGCTTATTTGGGAGCACACAGCATTTTCTAAGGAGTTCATCGGTGCTAACAACTGTGCATTAAAGTTTCTAGAAGAAGGGATATAGCTAGGGTTTTGAGGCTAGACACTTGGTTTGAGTATGTGTGACTAGTTCCTTATGCTCTTTTATTTTTAATTCTGCTTCTTTGTTCATTGCCCAGAGTGTCTCCAACTGGGGAAATCTATTAGTACTTAAAATAAATAAAGTTGCTATAAACATCAAAAGGAGGAACAATTTCTTTCTACAAAGTTTTTGTATATACTGGTATTTATTTATTTGTTTGTTTGTTTATTTATTTATAGAATTTTATATGGCTGCTCACACTCACTTTAAGTGACTTTAGGTGGCTTACAAAAAATAAAAAACCCCAATATACAAAGAATAAAAACAATAACCCATCCTCTGGCACTGACAAGCAATCAAACACTCTTTCCTAGACTCTTTGACAAAACCAGGTCTTCAGGGTTTGAAGAAGAGTATCAAAGTGGGAGTTGGTCTAATTGCCACAGGAATGATGTCCCAAAGGGAGGCAGCCACCACAAAGAAGGGCCTTTTTCTAGGGCCTGCCAGATGTACCTCCTTAGGAGAAGGGAAATTGCAACATTCCCTGCCTCCTCATGGATCAGATTGATGTAACCTGGAAGAAATAATCCTTCAGATAACCTGCACCCAGACCATTGAAGGTTTCAAATGTGGGATTCAATTTTTTTTACAACCAGTTCTGTGGCCGTGGCTTGGTGGGCTTGGCAGGGGAAGGATACTATAAAATCTCCAGTCAGAGGTAGTGTTTGCCGGTTTTCCGAACTACTCAAAATTTCTGCTACTGATTCTCCAGAACTGGTCAGAACTTGCTGAATACTACCTCTACTTGAATTGCTCCCAGAAGGAAAATGGCAGCCAATGCACTTCTTGCAATAGGTCTGCACAAAATGATGCAGCTGGTACTTTTAAATCAATTGGAGCTTCCGGGTGGTTTTCAAGGGCAGCCCCATGTTAAGCATGTTACAATTGGGTGGTGACTAGGGCTTGAGTACTTTGAACAGGGATTGTGGGTCCAGGAAAGGGTGTAACTGGTGCACAAGTCATAAGTGCACAAGGGCTGTGCTTTCTACAACAGCCACCTGTTTCTCGAGGAGCAGCTGGGTCAAACTTATTCCAGAAGAACCTTCCCTGGACCAGCAACCACAGCTGTAGATTGTGATAAAATATATTTTAAGTCTTGTTATAGTAATATTTTGTCTGTATCCAGACATTTCCAAAGTATCAACTGTTTTCCTATATCCCTTTATGCTCATAGAAGTGGTTAGTCCATTTAAAATTTATATTGGGTGGGTGGGAAGAATTGGAGAATACTAGAGTCAGTTTCAAATAACACAACTACATTATCATCCTATAGCATGAGGTTGCAAAACATGTATAATTAAGGCTTTGTGTGTCTAGCCAAAAGGGAATTCCTGCAGTAAGATTAATGGATAGAAAATGAAAACTGCATGCATCATACCTGCATCTTAGAAATAATAATGGAGGACATTTATTTTACCATACTATACTGTTTTCATATGCTGCAATGATCAATCAGAAGTACTGATGTCTGAATTTTTCATTGTGAAATGATTACTGCATATTTTTGTCCAATCTGCTCATATTCTATACTATGCATATGGTCAATAAAATAGGTCACATATTGTCCTAAATTTAGTACTATGTTATTCTCTCTATATACTGTATGTATGTTCACATTTTACGCTGTTCCCAAGTGTTTTACATATCCATTCTTATTAGTCCTGAATATTTTTCCCATGTTTGTCAAGCAAATATTATACTGTACCAGAAACACTATGTCTCATAGTACTGACTACACAAGCAGTCAACTAACATGCATTGCATTTCATTAATAATAGCTTGAGGCCATCTGCAGCTTAAATCTGACAAAATGGAATTATTTGATTATGTTTCTTAATCTGTTGTGGCATTTTGCTAACTGAACCAGTTGTTACAAATCATATTAATAAGTTCTTAGAGTTTACAAATTGTTTTTTTCTCTAAATATGAAGCTATTTCTAAATATGATGTTAATAGCTATCTATATTGCATTTTAGTTTTAAAATTTTGAGGACTGAGAGAGAATTTTTTTCTCTCTCAGAAAAAGAACATGTCCAAAATCAATTGACATGAAAATGCAAAAGGAGAAAATATTGTTTTCTAGGCAGAATGCTTTTGTTCCAAAAACAATAAATACAATCCAATATTGCATTTTAAAAGAATCCCAAGTAGGAAAAACTGAGCTTTTATGACAAATGAATACTTATAGATACATGAAGTATTTTCCATTCCATTCCGCTAGGACACCGAATTCCCTCTCACAGTTATTACTGTTGAGCCAGATACCACCTATTCAGACATATCCCTACCCACTTGGCTTTTCTTGCCGAAGTGTAGAACCTTATTTTTTTCATTACTAAATTGCATTTTTATAGGGCCCAGTGTCCTAGTCTATCAAAATGTAATGGCATGGCATGGCACGGCACGGCACGGCACAGCACAGCACAGCACAGCACAGCACAGCACAGCACAGCACAGCACAGAACAGCACAGCACAGAACAGAACAGAACAGAATAGAATAACTGAGTTGGAAGGGACCTTGGAGATCTTCTAGTACAACCCCCTGCTTAGGTAGGAAACCCTATGCCATTTCAGACAAATGGTTGTCCAATCTGTTCTTTAAAACTTCCAATGTTGGAGAATTCATAACTTTTGGAGGCAAATTTTTCCAATGGTTAATTGTTCTTACTGTCAAGATCCTTTGGAATCTTGAATTTATTTTCCAAAATTTTAGCTATTGCCTTTAGCCTGGTGAATTCCCTTTCTACCTCCTCACCTGGTGGCCACCAGAAAGGTATGCTTCCAAGATCCTATCAGATAGCAATGTTTAAGAGAGGGACCTACACCATACCCACTTTATCTAACCAAGAAGGATAGACAGATACCCACCAAGAGAAGTGGTCCTGAAAATGTGTGACTACTTCTAAGAAGCTTTATTTCCCACTTTCCCTTTCTTAAGACAATTTTGGCATTCTAGATTAGCAGACAGATGAAATAATAAACAGGCAACATAAAGATGTTTCTGATCAAGAATCTAATGGTTATATGGATATGGCTTTGGAAAACAGGAAAAAGAGTCATTGCCTCGGCTAGAGTTCCCAACCTTTTTGGCTTTGCAGACTGGCAGCCAGGAAGAGAGGGGAGGCTCCTACATGAGCGGCTGGTAAGTGCATGAGTGCACAGCTCCATTTGCATGAGCGGCATGCACATGCACCCATCACTTATGCAAATGGAGTACGGATGCACGCACTCACCCTCTAAACACACAAGTGGGGATGTGTGCATGCACCTTCTCCCATTGTTTCTTTGGTCTGGTTGCAAATAGCCCACTAGTTGGCCACAGCCCAGAGGTTGGGGATCCCTGGCCTAGACAACAGCCTAATTAAAAAGCAAATATGAGTTACAAGGAGAAAGTATGGACAAAACAAATCTTACTCTCGTAGTTTTAGAGAGACTAAAAATAAGGATTGAGAGAGGTTAATGTCAGGCTTGGTAGAATCTTATACTGTAACCTTAAAATGGCAGTATAGTACTGATGATTGGTGCTATTTGCCTGAACTACTTCAAAAGAAGAGAAAAAGTGTAGTATATAGATTAAACCTATTGTCATCAGTTTTAAATAATTTGACTTATTTATTCACTCTTGCTATCCCTTAAACCTGGAAATAATGAACACAAATTATGCAGGTACCATTGAATTATAGAGCTATTCTGAATATCATCAGATTTTATTTCTTCTGATGATTGATAATAGTTCAAAATCATCAAGAAATATTTTGTTTTAAAAAGCACATGTACAACAGATGAACACATAGCTGCATCTTTAACAGAGTCATTGTACAAAGTAGTTAGACTGCAAGGACTTTAATTCATGCCATTATGCTTCAAACAAAATTAATTACTCAGATTGTTTTATCTGTAAATCGGAGGAAGATAGCACTGCAATGGGACTGGGAGGAAATCTCCCATTCCTATTGCTGCTTAATATTAGAAAATCTTTTTTTCCCTGAAGTCTCTGATGTCTGATCAGAGCATGTTCAGAAATAAAAAAAAAAAAGCAATGCTCTGCTTAGAAAGAATATGTGACACTATATTCTAGTCATAAAATCTAGAATGTCTGTATTAAGAAGTTATAACTAGGTTAAAAATGTGAGATTGAATGGATGTCCTCATATGTGGAATAATACTAACAATGTTGTGTGAAGCATTTAAATAGAGCTAACTAACATTTATCCAGCAGGGCATTTTGTTCTATTAACATTTCTCATCTTTCCCTTTCCACATGAACAAATCACATTTCTCTCATTTATTAAATTATTAAATTGCTTTAATCATAATGAATACATTAATTAATAGTTAATATATTATTAAGTTAAAGTTTAAAATAAGGTGGAGCAACATTTCTAATGCAGCATCTAGGATCATGGAGCCATATTGAAGAAGTGCATTGTTGAGGGTTCAATTGAAACAAAATATTCAGGGTTTTGCAGAGTTACATTAGGAGCTAGCCATATGTCACTTTTTTCAATGCTGTTGTATCTTTGAACAGTCACGAAATGAAGTGTTGTAAGTTGAGGGCTACCTGTAATGCTGGTGTAGTGATTAACATGCTGGGTGTTCTATATGTAAAGTGGATGACTCCAAATCTACAAACCTGATTGGTTAATAAAATGAACACTGGATTGGTTCACTAGGAACCAATCCAAAGAGCTGCCAAAAAGGCGGCAAATCTAAACAACTGCCATTGGCTGCAAGCAGGCAAGCCAGCCTGTATAAAAGGCTGGCCCCGGCTTCAGTCAAGTGTTCCTATTTACTGACTAGTTTACAATAAAGTATTTGTTGTTGGAACCCGGTCTACCTTGTGTGTTTTCTGAACAAAACACTGGCGACGAGGATGGGATCGTCCTGAATGAAAAAATCTGCACGCGGTGATAAGAAGTCCAGATTACAACCAAGATGTCTGGAAACAACGCACCGCCCGCACCCTTCAATCCCAACAAAGAGGATTGGGATTCCTATGCTGATCGCTTGCAAATGTATTTGGAGAGCAATGAAATGGAAGGCAGAGCAACGCAAGAGAGCTGTGTTCCTGACGCACTGCGGGCTAACAGTTTTTAAGATGGCAAAGGCCCTTGCGAAGCCCCGGGACGTTAAACAACTAACGTGGACGGAATTGCAAAGACTCCTCAAAGCACACTACGCTCCGATGGTGTCTAACTTAATAAAGCAACACGAATTTTACCGCAGAGACCAGAGAGAGGGAGAGACCGTCGCCGATTTCATCGCTGCCCTCAGACAAATAGGGGGTGAGTGTGAGTTTTTGAACATAGACGAGGCAATGAGGGATCGCGTGGTGCTGGGCCTGAGAGACTCGACCGCACAGAGTAAATTGCTCAACAAGCCCAACATCACCGTTACCGAAGCCATCGCGGAAGCTACAGCCGTTGAAGCCGCGAAAAAATCTGCGGTAGCCATGAAAAAGATGAACACACACAGCGAAGAAACACCAACCAAAGACAGAAAGCACCCTGCCACCACAACCCACTACGAAGAGTCGGGCGAAACAAATGAATCGAGCGAAGAGGACGACGAGGTCCACCGTTTGCTCACGAACAAAAAAAAGCGCGAAAGGAGAAATTGGCGGGAATGCGCTGGCTGCGGAGGAAACCATCCCCGAGCCGAATGCAGATTTCTCGATGCCATCTGCCAACATTGCAAAAAACGAGGGCACATCGAGAAGGTCTGCAGAAACAAAAAATTCTACAGCCCGACGAGACGCAGGAATTCCCCAACACGAGCCGAGCCTAAACGAGCCGAAAGAATATGGCAACAAGAGAAGCGAGCCAATACACACCAAACTGTCATTATACAGAGCGCTCAGACGGAAAGTGGGAGAAAAATTAAAGTCATCGTGAAAATCGAGGGAAAACACTGCAAGATGGAAGTGGACTCGGGGTCCTTCCTCTCCATGGTATCGTGGGACACAATAAAACAGCTAGTCCCAGGTATCAAACCCAAAGAATTGAAGAAGCAGCACCTAACCCTCAAGGACTATCAGGGAAACCAAATCCCTGTGGTTGGCATGGGACAATTCCGAGTCGCCTACAAAAATCACGTCAAGGTGCTCCCACTGACCATAGTCAACCAAGACAGACCAAGCCTCCTGGGCATCGAATGGTTCGCGCCATTGGGCATCGGGATGACCGGGGTCGATCGAGTGACTACAACCGGCTGGGAAGACGACCTCATCCGAGAATTCCAGGACGTTTTTGACAGCTCACTTGGCAAGTATCGGGGAAACCCCATTTCTTTCAATCTAAACCCCCAAATAGCCCCACGAAGAATAAAAGCCAGGCGAGTTCCTTTTGCACTAAAGGCAAAAATAGAGGAACAGCTGGACAAATTAGTAGCCCAAGGGGTGTTAGAACCTGTGGACCATGCCAAGTGGGAAACGCCTATTGTCACACCCATTAAACCTGACGGGTCCATCAGAATCTGTGGTGACTATAAGGCTACCCTGAACCACGCATTACAACCAAGCACATACCCGGTGCCAGTAGTCCAGCATTTGCTGCATTCCCTGGGAAAAGGCAAAGTTTTCGCCAAACTCGACTTGGCACAAGCCTATCAACAACTCCCAGTGGACCCAGAAACATCAACGACAACAGAAGCTGTAATAAAAAAACTGGACAACCTTTTTGCCACCCATGGCATACCGGACGTTCTCATCTCAGATAACGGGCCACAGCTAACCAGCATACCATTTGAGCAATACCTAGCCTCCCTAGGTATAAGACATGTCCTAACCGCGCTGGCTCACCCGGCTGCGAACGGTAGGGCTGAGAGAATGGTCCGGTTTACCAAAGAAGGGTTGGAACGAATGGACGCTGGAGATGTCCAACAGAAAGTAAACCGTTTGCTCACACTCCAGCACATAACGCCCAGTACTATAACCAATAAGTCCCCAGCAGAATTACTCATGGGGCGAAAATTAAGATCTCACCTTGATAGGTTACACCCAAATTTTTGGTATACGCCAAAAACTTCACTGGGGACCCGGTATGGCTACCAGGACAAATTATCCAAATTACAGGCCCCAAATCCTACCGATTAAAATTAGATGATGGCAGGGAATGGAAGCGGCACATAGACCAGCTTCGATCTCGAATTATAGAAAGAACCACAGACTTACAAACATTCACCGAAAAAACCGGCCCAAGTGCAAACCAAGGGGGGGGGGGGGAAGGCGAGAAACAAATAAAGAACTGTTTAAAACCAAACCTAACAAACAATACGAACAAAAAGAGCAAATAAAAAACTCACTGTTTGAAGAGACTTGCGGAAAGAGCCCATCGGAAGGGGCCAGCCAAGCCAGCTCGACCTGCCCAGAGGAAACGGGAGGGACCGGCAAAACCACCGGCCTAAGAAACTCAGGCGGCGGTAAAATGGCTGACTCACCCTTCCAGACGGTTCCAGGGAGAAGGACGGACGACACAGCAGCCCCATCCGAACCGGTCGAAGTCTTCACTGAGAATGAACCGCGCAAGTCAAGTCGAGTCCGGAAAAGCCCCGCCTACCTGCGAGACTACGTCACCACGTAGGACTGAACTAAGGGGAGAGGGGTGTTCTATATGTAAAGTGGATGACTCCAAATCTACAAACCTGATTGGTTAATAAAATGAACACTGGATTGGTTCACTAGGAACCAATCCAAAGAGCTGCCAAAAAGGCGGCAAATCTAAACAACTGCCTTTGGCTGCAAGCAGGCAAGCCAGCCTGTATAAAAGGCTGGCCCCGGCTTCAGCCAAGTGTTCCTATTTACTGACTAGTTTACAATAAAGTATTTGTTGTTGGAACCCGGTCTACCTCGTGTGTTTTCCGAACAAAACACTGGCCTAAAAACAGAAGGTGGTATTTAGTGGGTTCTGACCAGTTCTGGAGAACCAGTAGCCGAAATTTTGAATAGTTCAGCAAACCAGCAAATACCCACCCACATCATCCTGAGTTCCAGCTGATTGGCTGGGTCTTCTTTTGTTGCCCTGCACAGGAGAACGGAGCTGGAAAGTAGGTTAGTGGAGTGGGGAGGGAATGGAGATTTTGCAGTATCCTTCCTTGCCACTCCACCAAGACACTCCCACCAAGCCATGCCCACCAAGCCATGCCCACAGAACCAGTAGTACATTTTTTTGAATCCCACCACTGCCTAGAAACCAGGAGACTGACTTGGAGTCCTGCCTTAGGCATGAAAACTGACTATGTGACCTTACGTATAAATCATAAAAACAAGATAAAAATCAATCAATCAAACAAATCAGCAAATCAAAGAAATCCTAATCTAGAATAAACTCTGGCTTCTCGTGACTCCAGGCATTATGCGCTTTCTCCATTTAAGCCCATGTCACACTGGCCAACGGATGCAAAAAGGACACAGCGGACGAGCAAAATGTTCCATCCGTTGTTATCTGCTCTCAAAAGGGGCAAAAATTTGCATAACCGGAGCGGATAACACGAACAGGGGGAGGACGCAGGGTGGATGGAAAGCGAATGCAGAATGGAAGCCTAGCGGATGGAAGCGGATGGGAGTGGGTGGCACATCCGCAGGGCTTCCAGGGGGCCTCAGCAAAGTGGACGCAGAACGGAAAGAGTGGAAGCAGAGCGGACGCCGAACGGATGAAGCGGATGCACAGCGGAAGCCAAGCGGATGCACAGCGGACGTCTAATGGATGCCTGGCGTTAATTGCGCATGCGGGGAGGATGCATTGCGTCAGCCCCGTGGATATAATGGAAGCAGCTCGGAAGAAGATCGCATTCAGAGAAAAGACCTGCTGCCGGACGGATTGGCTGCCTTGCCTGCCCTGCCTGCATATCTGCCTGCCAGCCTTGCTGCCAGCCTTGCTGCCAGCCTTCCTGCCTGCCTTCCTGCCAGCCTTGGTTCATGTCTGCCTGCCAGCCTTGGTGCCTGACTTGCTGCCAGCCTTGGTTCCTGCCAGCCTCCCTGCCAGCCAGCAACCCCACAACGATGCGGAAGCACAGCAAGCCTCAGCCATCTGCTGCCAGCCCTGGCAAGAGGGACAGGGCTACCATCCCGCCCCCTGGCCCTCACTCTGGTTCTGCTGGGGCTTCTGCAGCACGGGCTCGCTCTTCTGGGGCTGGCGCTTCTGCTGCTTCTGCTTCTGGAGGAGCTGATGACAAGCACTCCAGCACCAGCCACCTCCACAGCACCTGCACCCTTCACCCATGAGACTGAGCGACCAGGAGGAGTGCCAGAGACTCATTTTTGTTTTATAGCTTCTTGTTAATAAAGTATATTTTTGATTCATACACTTGCTTCATTTCTTTTTTTTAATAAAGTCTTGCTGGAAACTGTTAGAAATGGTTTAAGCCTTTGCATGCTTGTGGGATGGGTAAGGATAGCTTTGGATGGGTTAGGATACCTGTGGCATGAGTAATAGCTGTGGGATGGGTTAGGATAGCTGTGGGATAGATAAACCTCCAGTGCAAGCATAGTGGGACTGTATGGTCCACCCTCCCAGGTGCCACACCTACAGCCCTTTATTATCAATAATAATGTAATAATTATCCACACATGTCAACATAAACACAACTCTTTATTAAACGCCCTGTTCATTGTAGGCCAACCAAACATACATGGCCCAATCTCATCTGTGTGATGAGACAGGCTGAAGGAAGCATCCATTAAGCATCTACCATCCTGTCTTGCGACTCCACTGCTCCAGCTGGGGAGTTGCACCATTGTCTCAGGAGGTTGCGCTGCTTCTTCGCTTCATATGAGGCTCTGTTGGGGCCTTGCACATCCTCAGTGTCAATCAGGTTTCGCCCTTGCCTCCATTCCCCAGGCTCCATGTCCCCATTGGCTTGTTGGAGGTCCACGAGCCTGTTCTGCAAGACTGGGTAGCGGGTGCACATGAGATTGTGCAGGATGCAGCAAGCTTCCATGATCTTCCTCATGGTCTCTGGGCAATGCTGCATGGTGGTGAGAAGTACCTGGAACCTGTTGGCCAGAATGCCAAAGGCGTTCTCCCCCACCCGCCTTGCCCTGGACAGCCTGTAGTTGAAGATCCTCTCTTCACGGGTGAGGAGTCTGGAGGTGTAGGGCTTCATGAAGTAGGTTGTGAGGGAGAAGTCGTCATCCCCCACAATGAAGTAGCGCACATCTTCTGTGTCGTTGGGCAGGGGTTCTGGATCTGGGAAGCCCACGATGAGGTTGCCTTCCAGCTCCTCCTTGAGGTCACTGGCGTTGTATACCTGGGCATCTGAAGATGAGCCATTGCCTGAAGCATCGATGTACATGAACTTGTAGTTAGCATCGACCATGGCGAAGAGGATGATGCTGAAGAAGCCCTTGGAGTTGAAAGAAGTGGACCCTGACTTGGCTGGAGCTTTGCAGGCCACGTGCTTGCCATCTATGGCTCCAATGGTGTGGGGAAGTTCCACTTCTGATACCACTGCTCTGCAACTTTCTTCCATCCTTCTTCAGTGGAGGGGTACTGGAGGAGCTTGTATTCTTCAATGATGGCCTGCACCACTTCTCTGACCACAATGCTGTTGGATGGCACCCTCCAGCCGTTCTGCATGCTCCTGTAGGAGGTCCCTGAGGCCAGGTGGTGCAGAGTGAGTGCCACCTTGAGCCCAGGTTCCAGGCTGGGCTGGAAGCTGGTGTTTGCCTTGGTCAACCTGGGTGTCAGGTGCTGCACAACTTCGTCAAACATGGCTGGAGGCATCCTCATGAAGTTCTGGAACGCCCGAGTGTCTTCGCTCCTGAGCTCCACCATCAGCTTGTTGTACAGTCCGTCTTCCGCTCTACTGGCGAACCATCTTCAGACCCAGACTCTTTTTGGGTGGCTCCTTTTCTTCTCGCAGTAGTGTTCACAGAGCCTGTAGATGGCTTCGCACTGTTGCAGAACGATGGTGGCTGCCGAAAGGACTTTGTTACAATCCACGGTGGACATGATTGGATGCTGTGGAAGAGGAAGAGTCAGATGAAGGCTGCAGAGGTCTGCACCGCTGGGCTGCTGTTCTGAAAGTGCGATGCAGGCGAGTTGCTCCCCCTTTTTATAGGCAGTATAGGTTTTCCGCTAGGCATCCTCTAGGCATCCTGTAGACATCCTTAATATCCGAGATAGGTCCCCTCTGTGAACGTTTTTTCCATTTTAAATGCTTTGTTTCCATGCTGCATCCACTAGGCATCCGTTCTGCATCCGTTCTGCCTCCGTTCCGCTTCCTCCCCACGTCTGTTTACCGCTGGAGCGGATGGAGTTGTGCGGATGCATAGCGGATGCCTAGCAGATATAGCGGATGCGTAACAGATGTGTAGCGGATGCGTAGTGGATGCAGAACGGACGAACTGGATACATTTTCTGCGCAAAAGTTTTAGGCAGCCCAAAACTTTTGGAGCAGATGAAACGTCCATAAACGGATGCTGGACGGATAGAGAGGAAGCAAAATGGAGGCAGTGAGTACAGAACGGTTACATCGCGTTAACCAACGGATGGCAAGGTTTTTTGTCTGTTTTACATCCTCTTTGCATCCGTTGGTTCAGTGTGACATGGGCTTTACATTAGCATTTCCAGCAGCCATTTATCTCTGTACTTTGTTTCATTTTAAGAAAGTCCAATGCATGTGGAGAAGCATACTCACTTCTTGAATCTATCCCATATTTAAGGATATCATTTGCAGAAGTTTCCTTCCAGCTACCCCTTTCCATTCTGCATATTAATGTCCTTATAGGTAAGCAGTAACCTTGATGGGTTTGAAAATGATTTACAAGCAATGCTGTCAGGGAACTGCAACCATACTTCACAGTGGAACAAATGTCTATGAAGAATATATTTGATCTGTCAGATAAACTTTTCTGCAGGAAATTGTCATTTTCCTCTCTGTTGTCCACACTAATGTGATTAAAAAAGGGTATTCTAGAATAAAATATATATAGTCCTTCCATTCTGTTGGCTACCACAATCTAATCTGAAGGTATTTTTTGACAATTACAAATTTGCATGCTTTTTTGAACATAAAAGATGGAGAACAATCAACACCTTCTTGCTGTTTGCAACATGTATTGATAATGGAATGGTTATGAAGAAAATTGTTGTTAATAATTGCATTTTATTCCCAAAGTTGTTAGCAGTAATGCAGACCAAGTATAGAAAGTAATGTGCTTAAATTAGCAATCAGTATTCATGCTACCAAACATTTCTACTTGGTTCTCTCTTATCCAAGTTAAAATATTTTAGAAATTATTAGATATCATACATAATTTTCTAGTCATATTGTCTATTGTTGGTGATATACATGGGATATTGACATTGAGAGCTAGACACATCATTATGTGCTGAATTAAAAGGTAGTTGGTAAGGGGCAGGTGGAGTGGGCATCACAACGATACAGCATGCGATCTTGGAGGTCCGAGATTGCTGCCAATATATTTGCTCCTGGACTGTCCAATTGGATCTAAACCATCCTGAAGAGATGGAAATCGTAAAGAGCACGTCTTGTCGATCCCAGGGATACCACAAAGTCCCTGGTAGCTCCAGGAAAAGCTCTTTTTGGCAGTGGCAAAGAGGCAGCCATTAAAGCTGCTGAAGTTGGGACAGCTCCGAGATGGAAGGGAACAGAAAGAGAAAGTGTGCCAGTTTGGTGAGAACCTTTTTTTATATATATATTAAGACTTGAAAGGACACCCTAAAGAAAAGAAAGAATCTGTAAAAGTTTTGACAGAAGTGATTAAGCGGCAATTTAAAACAAGGATGGCAAAGTAATAATTATTTTTTCTTCATTGTTGGATTTTTATATATGATTTTATATTTTGAAACTGGACTGATTACTGTTTTTTCTTGTTATTTACTCTTTTCTCCTTTTTGATTCTACAACATGTTAAGCTAGAGATTCCTTCTTAGTTATTTTTTAAATACTTTTTTTTCTTTTTTAGTTAATCCTTATTATATTTTGCCTGGAAAAGGAGAGGGGGAAAGTGAAAGCTAAAGAAACTTTGTGACACTGCCAACTAGAGGCTTGGAAGTATTCTGTTTTTTCTTTACCAGACAAAGTTGAGAAAGAATTGAGACTTTGTTTCAAGGACATTGCCTGGTAGATAAGATAGAGGGAAGAGCACGGGAGAGTATTATTGCAGGTGTTCTCCTGGGTTTCTATCAACAGCTGGAGTCTGGTGCTGGAACTTAGGAAAAGAAAAGGTGATAAGTTTTTGGAGAAGAGAGAAAAGAACTATAATAAGAGCCTTGGATAATTAAACAAAGTGCAGTGAACTCTTTTTATTTTTTTCTAAGCTGTGCTATCCCCCACCATCAGTTTATCCTTTTTTTTTTTTCTGGTAACAGATATTTGGACTTTTGGCTTTTTGGAACTTGTCTACTTTTCATATTGGTTTCTTTTTTGTCCATTTTTATGCACCTTTTTATATTTGAGATCTCTTAATTGGATTAAGATGTTGAAGAACCTGAAGAATTTTTTCCTTTCGTTCTTCTTCTTAGCCTTTTTTCTCACCTTTTTGCCTTTTTTGGGATTTTATAACTTCTTTTTTTTTGTGTTTGTTTATGATGTCCTTATGCTCTTTTTTTTCACTTTTGAATTTTTATTGTCATTTAAAGGCCATGTCACACTGGCCGACAGATGCAAAATGTCTGTAAAAAGGACACAGTGGATGAGAAAAATGTTCCATCCATTGTTATCCGCTCTCAAAAGGGGCAAATATTTGCATAACCAGAACGGACAACACGGAAAGGAATGGACGGGGGGAGGATGTAGGGCGGATGGAAAGCGGATGCTCCATGGAAGCCTAGTGGATGGAAGCAGATGGGAGCGGATGGCACATCCACAAGGCTTCTGGGGGAGTGTAGCAAAGTGGACATGGAACAGAAAGAGCGGATGCAGAGCGGACGCCGAGCGGATGAAGCGGATGCACAGCGGATGCACAGCGGATGAAGCAGGTGCAGAGCGGAAGCTGAGTGGATGCCTAGCAGATGCCTAGCGTTCACTGCGCATGCGGGGAGGATGCATTGCTTCAGCCCCGTGGTTATAAAGGGAAGCAGCTCCCAAGCAGGTCACCATTCTGAGGAAAGACCTGCTTCCAGACAAAGCTTGCCAGCCAGCCAGCCAGCCAGCCAGCCAGCCAGCCAGCAACCCAACAACCATGGGGAAAAAACAGAAGCCTCTGCCATCTGCTGCCAGCCCTGGCAAGAGGGACAGGGCCACCCTCCCACCCCCTGGCCCTGACTCTGCTTCTGCTGGGGCTTCTGCTGCCCGGCCTTGATCTTCTAGTGCTGGGGTTTCTACTGATGCTGCTTCTGGAGGTGGTACTTCTGCTGATGCTGCTTCTGGTTGTGGTGCTTCTGCTGGTGCTTACTCTGTGGATGCTGCTTCTGGGGGTGGTGCTTCGGCTGATGCTGCATCTAGTGGTGGTGCTTCTGCTGGTGCTTACTCTGATGGCACTGTTCCTGGTTCTGGTGCTTCTGCTGGTGCTTACTCTGATGGTGCTGCTCCTGGTGCTGGTGCTTCTGCTGGTGCTTACTCTGCTGGCGCTGCTCCTGATGCTGGTATTTCTACTGGTGCTTACTCTGCTGAAACTGCTCCTGGTCCTGCTGGTCCTGCTGGTCCTGCTGGTCCTGCTGGTCCTGCTGGTCCTGCTGGTGCTCCTGGTCCTGCTGGTGCTGCTGGTACTCCTGGTCCTGCTGGTGCTCCTGGTCCTGCTGGTCCTGCTGGTGCTCCTGGTCCTGCTCCTGGTCCTGCTGGTGCTCCTGGTCCTGCTGCTGGTGGTGGTAGTGTGGAGGAGCAGCCCCTACAACCTCAAGCCCTTCTGATGAGGGCCCATATGGCCCTGCCAAAGGGAGGAAGAGGCAGACGTGTGAATGGGAGAGGAGACAATACAACATAGAAGAGGAACATGAGGAGGAGGTGCTGGAGTGGCTGAGGGAGAATGAGTATCTATGGCGGAAGGAACACAGGTTCTATCGAGACACCAAAAGGAAGCAGGCTGCTTGGAGAGAGAAGGCGGAGAGCCTGAGCTACACTTCGGAGGTGCTCCTCGGCTGGTGGAAGCACATGCACACCTGGTACGGAAAGCTGCACCTCAAGAAATCTGGCCAGGCTGCGGTCAAGCTGACGGACAGAGAGACCTATGTGATGGCCAGGTGCAGCTTCCTGGAGGGTGAGATCCACCACCGAGGAACAGCCCCTCTCACAACACTCTCTCTCAGGCAGCACGCTGAGAGCCAGTCCTCTTCTGGCAGAGAGTCAGCTCCTGTCTCCAGGCAGGTGTCTGTGGATCATGCCACGATGGAGACCCCCCTGACAACTGCACTACCCATGGCAGAGCACGTGGAGGACCCCCTGACGCAGTGGGAGAAAGGAGACGGCACTTCCACCACAGCCCAACCCGCATCCACCCCCAGCTCCACCTCCACAGAAAGGCAGAGAGGCAAACTGGAGGGGCAGAGCCACACTGTTCTGCTGGAGATAAGAGACACCAACAGGAGCAGCGTAGATCTCCTCTCTCAGCTGGTACACACCGACTCCTCATCCTCCAACCGCAAGCCCCTCCTCACCTATGTCAACAAGACCCTCATGAACATGGCGGAACCCCAGTACCAGGTGGTGAAGGACAGGATCACCGATCTTCTTCACAACCCTCCAGACCAAGATGAACCTGCTCCCACCCAGTCCAAGCCTGCTCCTCCCCCCCAGGTGATGTCACTGCCCTTCCAAGGCTTTCCACAGGCCCTCACCTACCAAGGCTATGGCTACCAGGAGGTCCAGCAGCACAGGAAGCCCTTCCCAGTCCAGGCACAGGTACATCGGATGCCACCGGTGCCACTGATGCCACTGATGCCACCCACACCACCGATGCCACCCATGCCACCAATGCCACCGACACTAGTCCTCACCCAGCTGCAGACCAGACAGCCCCACTACACTGCTCCCTCCTCCACTCCACAGCCAAGCCCAGCCTCAGTACATCTGTCGTCGGTATTGGGGCTGACACCCCATGTCATGGAGGAAGGGGCTCTCAACATCCCGGGGCTGAGCCAGCTGTCTGATAGCTTCCTCATTTATCTGTGTGCCTATCTGACTAACGCTGCACATTCTGTTTAGCTTGTCTACCTAACCCTGGTTGGGGAACCCAGGCTTAACAGAAACAAGCAATCTTGAAGCAGCAAGAACCTTTGGAGTGGATGAGAGTGGAGGTCGGCTTATATGCGAGTTTTTGCAAAATTCCTCATTTGGGGGCAGTTTTTTAAGGGTCGGCTTATATGCGAGATCAGCTTATATGCGAGTATATACGTTATCTGATTGTAAATGTATTAACAGCAGCTGGGATTGTATTTGCTAAAAACTGGAAAAATGATAAGATACCATTACAGGATGAGATCATGAAGAAAATCTTGAAATGTGCTGAAATGAGTAGATTGACATTTGAAATTCAAAAAAAAAAATGATAAACAATTTTACAAAGTTTGGGATCTATTCTATCAATGGTTAGATAATAAAATATAGTAATGGAATATGTAGATTTTTAGAAAATAATAAACATATAAAGATGTATTTTTTTCTTTTTTGATTATATTTACAAAATGATTCTAGGATACATCTGGGAGGACAATATGAATTTTTATAAAATAAACTAAGTAAAATATGATTATTTTATAAAACATAAATCAATAAAAGTATAGTCAATGATTGATTAATAAAGATATTAAGGTACTTGATATTTGATTGAAAGTATGAGAGGATATATAATGTAATTGTAATAGAAGACTACGAAATGGTTGCACAAAATAATATGTAAATCAGCCGGCACACTGTATGTACATGTATGGAAGATGGTTTATGTTTTTATGTCATGTTTGTTTATGTTTGTTTTAAAATCAATAATTTTTTAAAAAATAAATAAATAAATAAAAAAGATGGGGAAAAAAAGGTAGTTGGTACAGGTTCTTATTGTGCTATTGTAATTACTAAGAAGGCATAGAAGGCACTAAATGCTACATAAAAGGAGTTATGCCTTGTCTGGAGACTTATAGTCTAAACTGTAAGAAGGAAAGAGAAGCAACTTAAAAGAGAAATGAGAACAAGTTGGGGGGGGAGGAACTGGGGCTCAAATTTTATGACTTAAAATACTGAACTGAACTGAAGAAGAAAATTGAGGCCTATCCCACCAGGTGACGTTCAAAAAAGCCAACAAGATTTGTCTGTTTTAGAAAATATTTTGGGGATTTTTGCTGACATACACATGGAGGAAGGAAAGAATGAAGGAAATTTAAGGCTAGGTTCCACTGGCCGACGGACGCAAAACGTATGCATAAAGGACACAGTGGATGAGGAAAATTTCGGGGGTGGCTCCATCCATTGTCATCCACTCCCAAAAGTGGCGAAAATTTGCATAAACAGAACGGAAGAGAACGGAAAAGAATGGATGTGGGTAGTATGTAGCAGGGATGTTAAACGGATGTTCATAGGAAGCCTAGCGGATGTATATCGGATGCAAACCATTCACTGTGCATCCTTTCTATTTCCGTGCTACTAACGCTGTGTAGACTTTCCGGGTACCTTTTGTTTCCTCCCTCTTTCCGTTTTCAGCTGCAGTGGATGTGAGTTGTGAGGATGCCCAGAGGATGCAGAGACGATACAGCAGACGTTTAACGGATGATAAATGGACATAGAACGTTTGTTGCTCGGATGTCACGGATTTACATCGTACATAGTGGAAAGCTCATCTGTTCACAAAGTTTTGTGCAGCTAAAACTTCTTGCGCGGATGAAATCTCAGTGGACGGATGCTCAAGGGATAGAGCGTATGAAACACGTATGCAGTGAGTACACAACAGATGCATAGCCTTTTCCAATGGATGGCAAGCTTTTTTTAACGTTTTACATCCTCTTTGCATCCGCTAGAGCAGTGGGACAGGGGCTTTACAGAATGTAACACATGGTGTGTCTAACTCTCACATGTTGGCATTAGGAAAAGGACATTTGGTGAGGTGCTTCCTAGATGGTAAGTGATAGCACCATAAACTACCAAATTGCTGCACTAAGGGGAAGGTAGAACAAGAGCAAGAAGACCCAAAGGGTTTCTATAAGAAAAGTTTTTAGATCTCCAGCCTTTCACTTTTCATGGAATGGATTTTATGAATAGATGCTCATATAGCCACATTTAAATAGATTGGTCAAGTACTCTACTGAGTTTGTTTAATTAATTGATAAAATATTGAAAATTTACAGCATTAATTGAAAATCTAATCAGAATTCCTGCTCAGATAGAAGTTTTTATACATACAGAAAGGGCAGAATATGGAAAGAAGGATAACATATGAGCCAGGGTGACGAAGTGATTAGAATGCAGTACTGCAGGTACTTCTGCTGACTGCCTACTGTCAGCAGTTCGGCAGTTTGATTCCCACTAACTCAAGGTTGACTTGGCCTTCCATCTTTCCAAGGTCAGTAAAATGAGGACCCAGTTGGTTGGGAGTAATATGTTAACTTTGCAAACTGCTTAGAAAGGGCTGCTAAGCACCATTATAATTGGAAGGATTGGAAGCCATTTCAATTGGACAATTAGAAGCCATTTTTTTGTATATTTTTTTCTCTGTCTTTTTTCTTGTCTTACTTACCTTTGACTTTTATTGTCTTTCCCTTTTCTTTAAATTTATGTACATATTATTTAATTTTGCAATATATTTCTTCAATAAAAATAATTATAAAAAGATAAGGATTTATATATATGAAAGGACAGTCATGTTTTACCCATATGGACTGTATCTTTAGTGATGTCACTGCAGTACAACTGATTTGTGTAGGACCACTCACTGCTAACTTGTATGTTATGTTCTATGTAGAAAGTATTTTCTGAAATAGCTAAAAAGAAGAATATTTTCCCTCTAAATATTTGCCATTAAAATAAAAGGTTAATTGTGGAGGTTGAATTATGCATTTTATTTAAACATGCCAACTAACATAAATATATGTGTTTCATATTGTAGAGCTGAGTTAAGCTTTTAGCAATTGTTCTATTTCAAATTTTGTATAAAATTAAATTAAATTAGTAGAGCTTAAAACACATCCCTTTCCCCGTGTGTTTGTAAAGCAGCCTACAAGAGGATTTAAGGTGAGGTCACATCAGCCGACGGATGCAAAATGTATGTAAAAAGGAGACAGCAGATGAGAAAATGTTCCATCCGTTGTTATCCGCTCTCAAAATGGGCAAAAATTTGCATAAACAGAGCGGACAACAATGGAAAGGGACGGACGGGGAGAGGACGTAGCGAGGATGTTAAGCGGATGCTCAACGGAGCCTAGCAGATGGAAGCGGATGGAAGTGGATGACACATCCGCAGGGCTTCCGGGGGAGCACAGCAAAGTGGATGCACAGCGGAAGGAGTGGATGCAGAGCGGATGCCTAGCGGATGACGCAGATACATCATGGACGCCTAGCAGATGCCTAGGGGATGCCTACTGGATGCCTAGTGGATGCAAAGCGTTCACTGCACATGCGGGGAGGATGCATTGCATCAGCTCCACGGATAGAAAAGGATGTAGCTCGCAAGCAGGTCATCATTCAGAGGAAAGACCTGCTGCCAGACACATCTCCAGCCAACAACCATGGGGAAGAAGAGGAAGCCTGTGCCTACTCCTGTCAGCCCTGGCAAGAAGGACAGGGCCACCATCCCACCCCCTGGCGCTGACTCTGCTTCTGCTGCAGCTTCTGTTGCTGGTGCTGACTCTGCTGGTGCTGGTGCTTCTGCTGGTGCTTACTCTGTTGGTGCTGCTTCTGGTGCTGGTGCTTCTGCTAGTGCTTACTCTGCTGGTGCTGCTCCTGGTCCTGGTGCTTCTGCTGGTGCTTACTCTGCCGGTGCTGGTCCTGGTGCTGTTGGTGCTGCTGGTGCTGCTGGTGCTGCTGGTGCTGGTGCTGCTGGTGCTGCTGGTGCTGCTGCTGCTGGTGGTGGTGGTGGTGTGGTGGACGAGCCCCTAGAGCTTCAAAGCCCCTCTGATGAGGGCCCAGAAGGCCCTGTCAGAGGGAGGAAGAGGCATTCATGAGATAGGGAGAGGAGACATGAGGAACATGAGGATGAGGTACTCGAATGGCTGAGGGAGAACGAGTTCCTCTGGCGGAAGAGACACAGGCTCTATTGAGACACCAAGCGGAAGCAGGTGGCTTGGAGAGAGAAGGCGGAGAGCCTGGGCTACACTTCGGAGGTCCTCCTCGGGTGGTGGAAGCACATGCACACCTGGTACGGGAAGCTGCACCTGAAGAAGTCTGGCCAGGCCACGGTCAAGCTCACCAACCGGGAGACCTATGTGATGGCCAAGTGCAGCTTCTTGGAGGGTGAAATCCGCCACCGAGGAGCAGCCCCTCTGTCTACCCTCACTCTCAGGCAGCCCACAGAGAGCCAGTCCTCTTCTGGCCAAGAGTCAGCTCCTGTGTCCAGGCAGGTATCTGTGGAGCGCCCCACGATGGAGAACCCCCCGACAGCTGCACTCCCCATGGCAGAACACGTGGAGGACCCCCTGATGCAGTTGGAGCAAGAAGAGGCAACTGCCACCAGAGACCAACCCACACCCACACCCAGCTCCACCTCCACAGAAAGCAGGCAGAAAGCCAAACCGGAGGGACAGAGCCACACTGTCCTGCTGGAGATCAGGGACACCATCAAAAGCAGTGTAGATCTCTTCTCTCAGCTGGTACACTCCGACATACCATCCTCTAACAGAAAGCCCTTCCTCACCTACGTGAACCAGACCCTCATGGATATGTCCGAATCCCAGTGCCAGGTGATAAAGGAGAGGATCACAGGTCTTCTGCACCACCCTCCAGGCCCAGCTGAACCTGCTCTGACCTACTCCAGGTCTGCTCCCCCACCCCAGGTGATGTCACAGCCCTTCTAAGGTTTTCCACAGCCCCTCACCTACCAAGGCTATGTCTACCAGGAGTTCCAGCAGCACAGGAAGACCTTCCCAGTCCAGGCACAGGTTCATCGCACACCACAGGTGCCACCAATGCCACCAATGCCACCGATGCCACAGATGCTACAGATGCCACCAGATGCCACCGATGCCTCACCTCACTCACCTGCAGACCAGACAACCCCACTACCCTCCTCCTTCCTCCACACCACAGCCAAGCCCGGCCTCAGAACATCTGTCATCGGTCTTGGGGCTGAGACCCCATGTCATGGAGGAAGGGGCTCTCAACATCACGGGACTGAGCCAGCTCTCTGAGAGCTTCCTCCATACACCATCCCCTGTTGTCCTCTCGGGGCCAGGCACCCCAATGGTGCCTCAGACCAGCACTCCAGCCACTGCCACCTCCACAGTCCCTGGACCCTTCACCCCTGAGACCATGGGCATGCCTCAGAGTGACTGAGAAGAGTGCCAGAGACTGGGTGGATACCTGTTGACTTTATCTTTGCTTGGGACACTTTTCTTGGGTCATTTTGCTTTTACAGTTTGTTATTAATAAAGATTATGTTTGCTTCACATACTTGATTCAGTTCTTTTAGTAAATAAAGTCTTGGTGAAAACTTTTAGAAATGGTTTATGCCTTTGCATGCTTGTGGGATGGGTAAGGATAGCAGTGGGATGTGCAGAGATGCCTTTGGGATGGGTAATAGCTGTGGGATGGGTAATAGCTGTGGCATAGATAAGCCTCCAGTGCAAGCATAGTGGGACTGTATTGTCCACCCTCCCAGGTGCCACACTTATGGCCCTTTATTATCAATAACAATGTAATCATTCATCAACACATTTCAACATGAACACAACTCTTTATTAAATGCCCTGTTCATTGTAGGGCCACTCAACATACATGGCACAATCTCATCAGTGTGATGAGACAGGCTGAAGGAAGCATCCATTAACCATCTACCATCCTGTCTTGCCACTCCACTGCTCCAGCTGGGAGTTGCACCAGTGTTTCAGTCAGTTGCGCTGCTTCTTCCCTTCATGTGAAGCTCTGTTGGGGCCTTGCACATCCTTAGTGTCTATCAGGTTTCGCCCTTTCCTCCATTCACCATGCTCCATGTCCCCATTGCCTTGTTGGTGGTTCACGAGCCTGTTCTATACCACTGGGTAGCGGGTGCACATGAGATTGTGCAGGATGCAGCAAGCTTCCACGATGTTCCTCACGGTCTCTGGGTGATGCTGCATGGTGGTGAGAAGTACCTGGAACCTGTTGGCCAGGATGCCAAAGGCGTTCTCCACCCCCGCCTTGCCCTTGTAGTTGAAGATCGCCTTGTAGTTGAAGATCCTCTCTTCACGGGTGAGGCATCTGGAAGTGTAGGGCTTCATGAGGTAGGTTCTGAGGGAGAAGGTGTCATCCCCCACGATGAAGTTGGGCACATCTTGTGTGTTGTTGGGCAGGGGGTCTGGATCTGGGAAGCCCATGATGTGGTTGCATTCCAGCTCCTCCTTGAGGTCACTGGCGTTGTATACCTGGGCATCTGAAGCTGACCCATTGCCTGAAGCATCGATGTACATGAACTTGTAGTCAGCAATGACCATGGCGAAGAGGATGATGCTGAAGGAGCCCTTGTAGTTGAAATAAGTGGACCCTGAGTTGGCTGGAGCTTTGCAGGCCACGTGCTTGCCATCTATGGCTCCAACGGTGTGGGGGAAGTTCCACCTCTGATACCACTGCTCTGCAACTTTCTTCCAGCCTTCTTCAGTGGAGGGGCACTGGAGGAGCTCCTCCAGGTATTCTTTGATGATGGCCTGCACCACTTCTCTAACCACAATGCTGATGGTGTTGTGTGGCACCCTCCAGGCATACTGCATGTTTCTGTATGTGGCCCCAGACACCAGGTGGTGCAGTGTCAGTGCCACCTTCAATCCAGGGTCCAGGCTGGGAGGGAATTTGGTGTTTGCCTTGGTCAATCTGGGTCTCAGCCGCTCCACAACTTCATCAAGCATGGCTGGCGGCATCCTCATGAAGTTCTGGAATGCACAAGGGTCTTGGTTCCTCAGCTCCACCATCAGCTTGTTATACAGTCCATACTCGGCTCTTCTTGTGATCCATCTTCAGACCCAGACACTTCTTGGATGCCTCCTTTTCCTTGTGTAGAACAGTTGAAAGAGCCTGTAGAGGGCTTCGCACTGTTGTAGAATGATGGCGGCTACCAAAAGGAGTGTGCGACGATCCATGGTGGAGATGTCTGCATGCTGTGGAAGAGCAAGAGTAAGATCAAGGCTGAAGAGGTCTGCACAGCAGTGCTGCTGGACTGAAAGTGAGATCCAGGTGATTTCTCCCCCTTTTTATAGGAAATATCGTTTTTCCACTAGGTGTCTTTCTGCATCCTCTAGACATCCTGCAGACATCCTAAATATCCGAGATACGTCCCCTATACGAACATTTTTTCTGTTTTAATGCTTTATATGCGAGCTGCATCTGCTTTCATCCTTTCTACGTCTGTGCTACTAACGCTGTGTGTCCGTTTCGCATCCGTTTCACTTCCTCCCTGTGTCCGTTTTCCGCTGGAGCGGATGTGAGCTGTGCGGATGCACAGCAGATGCCTAGCGGATATAGCGGACACGTAATGGATGACGACGGACCTATAACGGATGTTCCCCGTGTGCATCGCGGATGTATAACAGGCGTGTTGGATACTTTATCCACTGAAAAAGTTTTGTGCAGATCAAAACTTTTTGAGCGGATGAAATCTCAGTACACGGATGCTGGATGGATAGAGAGTATGAAAAACGTATGCAGTGAGTACAGAACGGATGCATCGCGTTAACCAACGCATGGCAAGTTTTTCTCTCCATTTTACATCCTCTTTCCATCTGTCGGTGCAGTGTGATATGGGCTTAACATAGAAATCAAAGACATATTTATTCTGATGTCTATACATAAATAGAAATATGAAATCTTCATTGTCTTTTCTGGGATTATGCATTCTAAATTCCAAGGCCAGGGTATTTTATTATTCCAAGGTCTTAGTAAGAAGACAAATGCAGAGATGCACAGACAGATGGATGGATATTTATATACTGATAGGATTTTACAGCACAGGTCTGCTGTTCAGCATCAGTATGCACAGTAGCTATTCATAACCAATTGAGAACTATTTAGATACTGTGAATTGTAGCATATGTACCTTATAAACATATTTCAGCATAATGGTGAAAGACTATGATTAGATAAACAGCAAACATAATTGGTACAAGGTTCTGATCTGCCTTGATCTTGTATAGATTTGAAACTGGTAAACAGCCCATCAATTTATTATGGACAAATCATTTATGGTTAACTCAGGTTGACAGTTTATCAGGGATGCTGTCATCTTTGGTCTTCAAACTTGAAGTCTGAAAAATTTGAACAGCTGATATGTCAAAGGTTATGTTTCTTTTCAGATAATTACTATTTTGTTTGATAAACATGTTTGTTTGTTTTTAACTAAGTAGTGGAAGTAGGTTTTTAAGGTTTTTCAGTGTCTCACCTGCATTTGAGTTTTCTATTATATTAGAGAACATTTTAGAGTATTATACAGGAAATGATTCTTGGGGTTATTATGTAAATAGAAAGCCATCCTTTGGGAACTTTCCTCTAAAACATTCTGCTAGAGAGAAGTTCCCAAGGATTGGTTCCAGCACAAGTCTGAATGCTCAGAAGAGTAAAACTCCAGTCCTGGTGACCAACCCAGACTGGATCCTGCAATGTTATCTTGACACATATATACTTGCCTTCATTTGTAAGACTCAATTTCACTTTCCACAATGGTGAGGCTTAAATTGTTCCCATTCTCCTGTGAGCTAGATATTAACCCCCATCACCCAGCGCTCATCAAGAATTTGCCTGAATTACCCAGGTGAAATTTAATCTGTGAATCAGTTCTAAAAAAAGCACTGTATTTTTACATGGATGCCTATTTTAAAGAATGATTGAATTTAATGTGAACCATTCATTGGTATATTATTAGACCTATAAGAGTTTGATCAGTATAAGAGTTTCTGTTTAAATTCTGTATTATTTCTTGTACTATATCATCTGCTGCTAGGAAAGTGGTTCTTTGGCACTGTCATAATAGAAGTGGGTAATTGTTACTGCTGGTCACACAATACACAAACATACAAGTGCATGTGAGCAAAGGATATTGTAGGTACTAAATTTGTATTAATCTTCCCAGTTAGGATCATAGTCACATCCATTAGCCCTTAATAACTTGCCATGCTTACTCTACCATTTACAAGACTTTGTTGAGTGGTAGAAATATTGATTTTTGCACATTTTTCAACTGCCCCCAGCAACAGTTGATAACTAGTGTTAACTATAAACAAAGAAAAAGAGTTTGTTTGATTAATGGCAAGGTCACCATTTCTCACAAATGCCTTTTGGCATGGCTTGAATGATGTTACACAATAATACAAATAATATTAATAAACCAAAATGTCTTATATATGTTTTCTAACTTGGAGTTGATAATTTTTTGAAATGAAAAATAAACTGGACCACAAAAAATTAAGTAAATAATCCCCAGCAGATAATAGAAGCTTTTTGAATCATATTCCAGCCCAACACCTTTTTTGTTATTATTGTTTCTGTCAATGTTTCTTTTTCTTATTAATAAGGACTAACAGAAGATATTCTGGGTTGATTCCAAATTATTCCACTGACCAACAAGTTACAGAGGGGGTGAGGGAGGGAGAGAGACTTTAAAATGTAATTTACTACTATTTATAATTTGCCTAACTCTTTCATAAGAATAAATGTATCACTGTTGCCAAATGGGGAGGCAAAAGTGGATGGGATTTGTAACAATTTCTTTTAGTGACACCATCAAAAAATTATGTTTTTGTGACGACCCAGAGTGGGATACAAAACAAACACAGTCACAGAAAGCAGGTGAAGGCCCTTTCATTCCTTCACTTTGCTTCCAAGCTCCAAATATCTTTGACAGAAGACAAAAAAAATTGCACACAGTTACATGAAGAAGGAAAAAAGCAATACAAACCAGGCAAGATAAGGGCTGGAGGATGTCCACAGAAAACCCACACTGGGAAGGACGCCAAACTCAGAGAGGAACAATAAACTAGAGATATTTACACACTTTGTTTCCAGCGTTTGCCAGTACGCAGGGCCATACTCTTATTCAATTGTCACAGCTGTAGCCCATGAAGAGGATCAAGGCCCTCTTCTCCCGAGTAGACCATGTCTCTCCCTTATCATCTCCTCCCTGTATGTCCTAGGATGGAGAGGGGATGGGCCTGGGTCCTCCTCTGACTGCTCAGCCAGCCTCTGCCCTTCCCCAGCCTCCTCCACAACCTCCAGAGCCACACTTCCGCTCCCTATGGGCTGTTCCTCTTCTCCCTCAGAGTCAGTCTCCACCAGGGGCATGTCAGTTTTTGTTATTTTTTTAATAGTACGAGTAGAAGCAAGCCCAATACAACTTAATTTTTCTGGGTCTGTATTTTTTAAATATTCTGTCATTCTATCTGGCTCTCCCTTTCTGGGTATGTGAAAAGCACTGAAATTGCTTTTCTAAAACTTCACCAAATTTCTCATTATATATTCTGAGATACAGAAAGGGTTTTTCTTTGTGTATATATTCTCTAAAATATTCTTCATTTCCTCTGCCTCTCTTTCAATCTTTTAATGTACCAGTTTTCCTTGGCACAGGAAAAAAAAAAAGCCAGAACTTTACCCTAGACTGTTTCTTCACTATCAATTTTCCTATTCATGATTAAAAGGTAAGCACTAAAATGTATTCTTTTTCATGTTCTCTGCTATGCAGTTTCTATAATGCTGTTCCTTTCTCAGTTTTAGTAGTTTAAACTAAACTACCCCCATAGAATTAGGTTCCAAATTATTCAAAATTTCCATTCATGCTTCCCCCTTGAGAAAAATGCACTTTGATCTAATAGAATTCTTCATGAATAGAAGAGGGGAGAGCTGGTAATAGTGCTCCGAAGGTTGGATCTCTAGGACATATCTCTGATCCCACAGTCAGAGATTCTGTCAATTCAACAGAGACACATGCTAGAGAAATGAAGACATTGGGAAAAGTAACCATTCAAGTTCTTTTAACATTCAAAGAAATAAATGAAAGGAATGGTTCCACTATATCTAGAGAGAGAGGTTAGAGAAATATAAACCATAGAGTGAGGCACTTGGAAGAAGGTTGTGGAAAAGCCTTATACTTGGAGCTATGCCAATCTCCATGTTCTTATAATTTGTGAAAGGGTCCATCCCTAGCGTCATTAAGCCACTGAACCACTGCTGTTCTACAATCAGTTATGTACATTGTCAGGTTATGACAACGTCTCCATTGATACTAATGAAAGGATATTCACTGATTTATGAGATTCATTAAAATGTATTCTTTCTAGTGCAGTTTAATAGAATTTTCCTATTACATTTATAAGCAGTAAGGATTTTGTTTTAATTTGTTGTTTGAAGTTTCAAAGAGTACTTTCCTAATGTCTGTTTTCCAGAACATATCAATTAGTGTTGTCAAGCATATTCTATTAACTTAAGTAGTACAACAATGCACTAGAGAAATTTGGGGCATATTAGGGAAATAAAGATAATCCAATGGATGTATATAAACAATGTAGACATGTAATTCTAATTCAAATGTAGTTTCATGTGATTGTGCCATATCAATGTAATGAAATTATCAGATTCCAGAGAAAAGATTGCTAAAAAATTTGTTAAATGAATATTATAGTTTTGTACTATAAGTTAAGGTTGCCATATTATATCCTGGGTATAAGTCCCATTGAAATCAGTGAAAGCTATTTCTGAATGGTCATGCATGAGATTTTATAGGTAATGTTTGGGATAGGAAGTCTAAGACTTCATGTAAAAACTCTTTATCTCTTCTCCCCATATTCTCAAGAGTAGAAACATGATTGAAGAATCAGCATTTGCTTTGTTTTAATCAGCAAATCAGTGGGAATGCATTCATGCCTTTAATCGACAAAATGATGTGGATTGTTTTTTGGATACTGGTTATCCATGAATTTTCTTTTAGTCTAAGGAACAAATATAATTTAAATCTCGTATTCCAGTTCAGTTACATTATACACAGTAAATCTTTTTATAATGATATACTGGCTTTACAGCTGCATTGCACAATGCACCTGTTACTGGGTAAGTCATTTGCATAATACATGAACCTGTAAATTAGAAAGAGTCTGGTAGCACATTTTAAAACTAACACATTTTATTATAAAATGGCTTTCATGAACTGTAGCAAACAAAAGCTCATATCTTATAACAGGTGTTAGTCTTCAAAGGAGCTACCAGCTGATTGATTTTTGGCTACAGTAGACTAAGATGTCTCTTTTGTTAGACCAGGTGTGTCAAACTTTCAGTGTCATGATAGTATCACGTGAGGTATCAGGACTTTTTTCCCCTTTGCTAAAGGGGGGGGGAGGGGGACAGGGCCAGCATATGACACATCCAGCCAGTGGGCTACAAGTTTGATAACCCTGTCTTAGCAAAAGACCTGGACATGAACTACATATAAACCCATAATAAGCAACTCATTGCATGTTGTATAAATCAGCCACTAGGTCTGAAATTGATATGTGCATTGTGTGTGTGTGTGTGTGTTGTATTTGTGGTAATTTTTTTTAAATAACATGTACATACTTTCCTTTCTGATAAAAGCTTTTAAAAAACATTTTGTAGAAGTTTACATTGGGGGGTAGAATTTTGTATGTAACAATCTCTCTGTTGGTTAAAGAACAGAACAGATATAATCCACTAATCCTTAAAAATTATATTGATTCACCTCTGTAATTTAAACAGGAAGATAACCTTATGGAGGATATTGCCTGAGCCACAGCAAAAAATAAATAAATAAATCTTGAAAAACTATGACTGAGTTCTTTTATGAAACAAAAGATTGGTTATCTGACAGGTTGAACTAATAAAACAATGGTGCACTGTAGCATGAAGTGAGCAAGGTTTTAAAAGTAATGTTAAGGAGGCTTGGCTTTCAGTGGTTTTATCAAAAGGTTCCATTAAGGTTGACAAGTCTGAGCATCAAAACCATCTTTGCTGTAAAATGACATGAGCTATTTATTCTTTTTTGAGATATAAATAGATTATTCAAGGAGACACTGATAATATGTTCAGTGCCTGGTTCTTTTGTCAGCCTTTCAGCAAATGGAGAATTTTCAATTCATTTCCACTGCAGACACACAGAGGATTGAGCATCCCAGACACACACACACATGCATGCTACATATACAAGCACACACACAAAAAAATCTCAAGTCAAGGACAGTCATGATACAATTCAAAGAATACTGGTAAAATGGCCTTGCTGTTACTGTCTCTATTCGACCTTGTTTTTTTTTTAAAAAAAAAAACACGCTTCTTGAAGCTGGTCATTTTACAATGCAAATAGAATGAAATACTTAGTTTCAAACAGTTTGTGATATTCATGACAGACTGTGCTACAAATTATATGATATTTTTTTGATGTTTGTCTATTTCTATCTATCATCTCTATCTCTATCTATCATCTTTCGGAATTACATGATACGCTGAAAATTATTTATTAAGCAAATTTATATAGCCACCAAGAGGAATTCTGGGCAATATAAAAAGTAAAAATACAGCATAAACTATTATTTAAAATGCTGAACTACATTGAGACCCTGCCAAAAATGTGTATGTCTTCACTAACCATATCATGTCAGTTTTATCAATCTCCTGGTCCCAGTGCCTGGGGGTGGGGGTGGAGAATCAGGTATTCATATATTTTTTTCAAACACCAAAAGTGTTTGAGTCATCTGTATTTCAGTATTCTGGTCTCTTTTACTTTGGAGAAAGCATCTAGACCAGGGGTGGAATTCTAGATTCTAGAATCTAGTTCAGACTAGTTCGGGCAAACCGGTAGTTCCAGTGATCATTTGGCCCTGCTCACCTATCCCTGTCCTTTTTTCAAAAGGCAACTAGATTTTGTTTTTTGTTTTTTCTATTTTCCTCGACTGTCAAAACTGAAGGAGCTTCTTGGATGAGAAGCAAAAGATCTTCCAGGAAAAACAAAGTCCAATTGCCTTTTGAAAAAAGCACCTATGGGATAACCATGACCTGTATAAGTGAGCATCTCCATGGACAACATATTTAAATAATCATTCTCTGTTTATTCCTTCTTGTGTTTGTTGTATCAAAGTTATTTATATTGTTTTGATCTATTGTATACAGTTCTGATCTTCATACTTCTGATATGCTATTTGAGAGATACAAGAGGTCCCAAGGGTAGGAAACCAAGATTTTTATGGGTTGTATGGCTTCACTGCATGGAAACTCTACAGTTTTGGAGGGTTTTTTTTTTAAACTTACAAAGAAAGCACATAACTGGATATATATTCTAAGGATATACAAAAAGAAACCCTACTCATCTGGAAGTGGAGCCTCAGGAATTCCTTTGAATAACAGGAATGCATTCGTAAGTATGATCTATTGTGTTCTGAACATGTTTTTTTTAACAAGATCCATAGCCCCCTTTTTAGAGCATCACAAAGAAGATGAACTTAGAAAGAACTGATACAATCCCTGCTCCCTAGAGAGCCAGTTTGGTTTGGTCTGGAGAAGTTATTACATATTCTAGTACATAACTGAGTTAATTATTATGCATTATATGAAAACTGTGAACAATAAAAATTTGTTCCCTTTATCTTACAATATTAGATTTCAATGTCATCTAAGCTGAAACTAAATGCAAAAAAATAAAAGGATGTATAAAATAAAAGGAAGTTCTTTATACTTCTCATGGCTAAATCACAGACGACCATGAGATGTGATTATAGCCACTCACTCATATGGTTTTATGAAGCCAATTTATGGTGCTAAGAGCTATCAGTATTTACTAGTTCTTATAACAATATAATATCTCCTGAATTACAGGCAATCTAAATATTAGTTGCTATGAAACAGAAAAGGAAGATTGTTTTTTATGACCTTCCTGGATGTAGTGATTGTGCACTGAATTCCAAGCTAAAGAACTGATCTAAAAAAGCATCTTCTTAAGTTATTATTCCAAATAATATAAATTACCTGTTTCCATGACTCCTGCTAATTATTAAAGTTCTTTTTAAATTGTAGCAATTTATCAAATTAAATTATTGTATTATTTCATACTGTTCTCACATCCAAATCCACAGACATGTTCCTATAACTTTCAATCAGATAATTAGATTGTATTTTCAAACACATAACATTTTGACCTTGTCTGTTGTCAAAAAAATGCCTTGCCTGCTTCCAGATAATAAGTTGGACTGTCACTTAGCCATCCACGAATAAACAAGCTTCTTCAATCTACAGAATATTTTGGGTCTCATGCAGGATTTTGCCAGTAGAAAGAAGCAGAAACATTATTCTAGAATTCTTGCTTTACCACCGTATCAAGGGTTCTTAAGCCTCTGATTTTCTAAGATGAGGGGGATAGAATGGACCGCAAAGAAAATGGGAACAATATTCCCAGAGATGAAAATACACATTTGGGCTATGGTGCACATTTTCCAAGCTGCCATAGCATATAAATACAACATGTTTCTGTATCTAATCATTCAATATATTTCATTTCCAATTGGCTTGAAGGAAGTTCCTGTTCCAAACGAAGTATTATCACAGGTACTTATCACAGGTTTATCTTCCAAGAAAGTTTATGGAGCTGACTTGAAATAAGGGAATTCACTTTAAAATTGTCTCACTTAGCAACAGAAATTTTGGGGTAAATTATGATTGTAATCAAAGACTACCTGTAGTTTCCTTTGTTTATTTTTTTTAATTTAAAAAACACATTGAAAAATTGGCAGAAACTAGGCTTATGGACATTCTCTATGGGATCAAATTGGCCACCATGATATTCGGCACCATGATATTATTTGTGTGTTGCTGTTGTGATGCAAGAGACATCACTATAGCCTCTACCAGTTACATCTAAAAAGGCAAGTATACAAAGAAGCATATGCGTGCAACTCCTATCCCTGCATAGTTTTAAGAGATAAGAGGGGAACTTTGAACGAGACCCACAATTTTGGTATGAAAACTTATACTTATGCCTGAAATAAATAATTATGTGAACTTATTTTTGAATTAGATGTATAGGATCACTGTTAATCCTCATGACTGTCAGAAATGTAGAAGAACTGAAAGGTTGTATTTTTACTTTGTTTTTCATCTTAAATCACATTCAAGATTATAAGCCTTTCTTACTCAACCAAACTTCAGAGTCAATTAAACCATTTTTTTACATTTTTCTAGGTCCCAAGTAGAGAACATTGTTACTCTTATTTCCATTAATCTACCATTAAAGAAACATTACATTGCATATGCTTAAGCAATACAGTTAGCTTACTTCTACCACTAATTTTATTAAGTAATATGCAATATCTTACAATCAGCTAATATTCTCAGAGATTTAATGAAAAGAAATGGGTATCAGTTTTTTACTCTTTCTCTGAGACTGAAAGAAACATTTGTCCACTAATAAAATGATTTACAATTGTACACTCAGTAGAAATGTTTCACCATATGAGGAGTAACTGAAAAAGGAGATAATTTTCTTTAGAAGGCTGTTTTTGTTAAGCTGAGTAACAATTGTCAGGTATAATAGGGTTATTCATCATTGTGATTTATTCATCTCTCTTCTTTTTCTGACTAACTGTACTCTTATTTCTCATCTTCTTTCATCCATACTGTTTTCAGAATCTGAACAGTTCAAATGATAAGATAATCATGCTACTTGTGAAAAACAGAATAGACACAGTTTAAAAATATACAGTAAGAAAGCAATGTTATTCACACTTAGCTGGAAATTAATCCTGTTGAAAGTAGTAGTGCTTATTTATTCATAGATATATATAGATCTGCATGTAAATTTTTGAACTCAGTATTTCACTATATTTGAGCCCACTGAAACTAAATATTCAGTTAAAATTGTCGAAAACACCTTATGCTGAATAACAGCATAAGGACAAATTAATCAACAAGTATATAACTCAGAATATATAACTCAGGGCAAAGTGTTTTCCTTTAGTCACAGATGCAATGATGAAAGCAACTATGTTTTCAGTGTTGAAGAACAGTCCTGCCAAAAGTAGATTAGGAGATTCTGGGAAATTTAAGAGTGATTTGCAAATACATAATATTTCAAGTGCATAAAATAGTATCAGTTCAGAACTAATTTCTCATGTTGTTGATAATGAAGTCAGAAGAAAAATATTGATATTTTTGAAACAAATGGTGGCATGTCCATCAACCCCCAATAGAAGGAAAGAGACAGGCCCCAGAGCTTCAGACATGCTATGGGCTCAAGACCCTGACCTAGAGTAGGCCTGGGCAATGTTTGAAGAGACCAGAAAGCTCCTGTTGTGGGAACAGACAGTTCTACTACCCAGGTGAAGTCACCAAAAGAGCCAACCTATTTTTTCAAGCATTTGGGAGTGAGGTTTGACAAGGAATGGAATGAGAAGTGTTCCGTCTGGAAAGAAGCGTGGGAGACCGGGTTCCAAACAACAACTCTTTATTTCAAACCACTAGGTAAAGAAACGGAACATGGCCCAAACCGCGGCAGCCCTTTATATAGCAGCTAGCCTGCCAGCTTGTGGCCAATAACAGTTATTTAACTCTTCCCGCCGTTTGGCAGCTTCCCGGATTGGTTCCTAGCGAACCAATCCATAAGTAGCCTTTTCGGCCAATCAGAATGAAGTACTTGGAACCTACCAAGTTCCATACAGAACAAGAAGAATCTGAGAAGTGAGCTTCTTTCTTGTTATTTAATGTACATGCATGCACACATGTACATACACACACACATCAGTAACAATTTTTGCTTCTGATTATTAAAGTAAAAAAAATATTATTTTCCTGCTCCAGTCCTTCAGGTTTAGTTATTTTTCAGGCTGAGGGGGGGGCTCCCCCCTTATTTTATTTTTTTATTTTTTTATTTTTGTAAAGCATGTATTAGATAACAGATATAATTTGAAAATGATGAAATGGGTATGAATAAAAGAGGACATTAGGACAGGAACGGTAATAGAGGTAGTATTCAGCAGGTTCTGACCAGTTCTGGAAAACCGATAGCAGAAATTTTGAGTAGTTCAGAGAACTGGCAAATATCACCTCTGACTAGCCCTGCCCCCATCTATTCTCTGCCTCTCAAGTCCTAGCTGATTGGCTGGGTCTTTTTTTGTTCCCCTGCACAGGAGAACGGAGCTGGAAAACAGGTTTGTGGGGTGAGGAAGGAATGGAATTTTGCAGTAACCTTCCCCCTGGAGTGGAGAAGGAATGGAGATTTTACAGTACCCTTCCTCTGCCACGACCACCAAACCATGTCACACCCACAGAACCGGTAGTAAAAACATTTGAATCCCACCACTGGATGGTAAGCACATTGCTGCACTTATGCATGCGCCTTACAGACCTATTAGGAATGGGGCGAGGTCAACTGTAGACAGTCTAACAGTAGAAAGTCTTATGTTAATATCCTGGTATGGCAAATCAATAATACTCAATAATTCTTGAGGCTATATCTGAAATTACTTGGAAAGAAAATAATTTATGTGCTTGATCATTTTTAATATTTAATATCCTCCGGAGGACAACTCTTTGTTTTCCCCTCAAGAGGACACTGTGATTATTGCCCCAAGTAACAGTTTAAAAGCAATAAAATATATAATAAACAGTACAGGATAATTATTACTTTCTTCTGGAAATGGCAACAATTTCTTTTTTAGAGAAATGACAGACTTTTCAATTAATCATGGAAACTATTCATGGACTATTCATATCAGAGATTTGAAGTGAAAAATTAGATTTTACCTATTAGTTATAAGAAGGACAAACTTTTATGATGAGATAGGTATTTTTATTCTTAGTCTGATCTAGTCTAATTAATTATTCTTATTTGATTATTATTAATTATTTATATTATGGAGAGTTATAGCAATATATATAATTATAAATATAATATTTTTTAAAAAGCTTTAAAGTGCTAGATGGCTATAAGTTCATTTTTATACATAGTACTACTCTAATCATCCTTCAAAAAATGTCATTTAATTTTATACAGGTTGTAAATCTCTTTTTCTTTCTTTTCCTCCTTTTTCTTGTTTATTCAGTGTACCGTTCAATATCTGAAAATAAAATCAAATATACATAATTTACAGACAGTATCCAAAATGTCCAAATCTCCCTTCTTCCATCTTCTCATGAAACATGGAAGCTTAGGTGAGATTCTCAACTTAGGACTGGAGAGTTATAGCAATATATATATATGGGAACAACAACTGTAATAATTGTTATCTGTAATCATAATGATTATAATAATGTAATCATAAACTGTAATCACAATCTCATCAAGGGAACAGAATGTAAATCCAACTTTAATGAGACATGAAAGCTAAAATAAAAGAAAAAGATCAGCGTTTGACAGATAAATAAATCATAGATCCAATATTGGGGAGAAATACTGCAATGAAAAGAAATTCTGAAAAGGAGTGATAAGCAAATTGATTTTCAAAGGACTTCTTCAAAAAGAGCTAAGGTATGGATTACCAACTCTGAGAAATTACCAAATGGTTAACAGTTACAATAGAAGAGAATATATCTAGCTCAGGGTTGAACTGCAAAATCTGTAATGCTCTTTGAACCAGGTTGTTTGCTTGCAGATATTTCATTCCCGAACCAGGCAACATGAATAATGATCATGGGTAATGAAACATCTGCAAGCAAACAATCCACATTGACATTAATGCTAACAATGTTAATGGAAACATTGTGATGGGAGAATTACAAGAATCTGAATGGATCTTCTTAAGAAGCTTTCCTTCAGATATTTACAAAACAAAATGTTTTTTAATAGTTCAATATTTAGTTATATCATCTTCATTACCGGAAATAAAATTCCTAGTTTTAGATACAGTGTTAAAATAGATCATAAATGTAGACATTTATGATGTAGACATTATGCATGTAGACAAGGGGAGAATGGCCTGAATATGAATTGAAACCACTACTCAGTGCTAAAGAAGATCATATATAAAATAATAAATTTAACTTTCAGAATTTGATTACATGATCTTCATAATACTGCCCTGTTATAATAATATTTGTCTGAATAGATAATATGAATTATTCATACAGACAAAGAGCAACTCAACTAACAAGATCCACAGTACAATTATGCTATGTGTCAAACTAAACATTGCATTTAATGGAATGACATTAAATCACATAACCCTGGTCATAGAGAGGAAGTAAATTAGCTACTTTATTGTATAAAGACCCTCCCACATTGGGTGGCACATACACTTAGAAAACAGCTTTGTTTCACACAAACTTTTACAGTCCCAACCACAGCATGGAGGAAATGATTGTTTTTCTTAAAGTAAATTTGTAAAAGAGATCTGGTCCCCATAATTATCTCCCTCATGCTCAGAAATATATGTTTAAACTCTGATGTATTGCAGCTGCATATAACTTTAATTTTGAGCCTGGATTCACAATAGTTTTATTTTAGTAAACATACTAAAAAGGGAAATGTGTCCTTCATCTTATTCTGCCTATCAGAAAATAAAACCGCACCTAATAGAGGTTCCTATTTGCATGTAAAAAAAAACCCACTCTGGCATATCAAGAAAAGGATCAGGTAGGAAATAATATGAACCATCTTGTATAAGTAATAAAAATGCAAGCAGTACTCTTGAGTATGACACAGGCATTAGCAGAATCTAGCTGACTGGAATCCAGATGGAAACTTGAAAAAAATACTGTAAAAGAAGACAATTGTCCAGAATTTGTTGTCAAGGAAATTACATCAACGTATCTGGGTAAATCCCACAAATCATACTTAACTGGAGACAGTCTACATAGAGTCAGAAAGACTATGTTGGATTAGATTGATCAAGAATCCTATGGCATTTAAATAAAACAAAGAAGCTTGACAGCATCACACTCAAGTGACAAAATGGCTATTATGACATCACAATTCAAATCCTGGACTTACATTCTGGCATTGAAAAGGGCAGGATTTCCATTGTGTCATTATTCTGTGCATATCATTGCTGTCAAGCTTCAAAGTCATTTGTGCTGTTGCAACTATTATTGCTTCCCCGCTTGCCAATGAACTATGGGTGGAAAGAAGGGAGAGATAGAAAGCAGGTGCAGACATCAAGATGTCAGCGTGAGAACCAAGGAAGTTTTGGCAGGTGTTTACCAGAGCTAAAAAAACTTTCTCGCAACAACACCAGAAGTCTCCATTGGACAATGTGACTTGGTCTAATTGTGGGGAGGGAGAACCTGAACTTTAACTATATGGGTTTGCACAGGAAATTGTTAGGTCTGGTTTTGCTTCATTCGTGGCAAAGTGATACACTCAATAAAGTTTTGCATTAAAAGATCAGATTATCTCCATTGTGCTTGCTTAGGTCGGGTAAGTCAGTTGGAACCTTGACAATTGCATCTTAATCATTATGGTTATTTGCAGAGACTCCTGTTTTATAAATAGAATCAATAAAGAGACTTGACTGAATAAATGAACAGATATGCATACAAACTCAATTCAACTTGAAAATCAAAATTACCATATTTTTTGCACTATAAGACGCAAAGTGGCTGGAAATTCTGTACATCTTATACAGTAAATGTTGCCACAGCCCCACCCACCCGCTGGCCCCCACCCTTCATGCTCTGCCAGCAATTTGCCTCCTTGCAGCAAATAGCAAATAGCTTAAGCATAGCCTGATTTAGATTGCCGATATCATCGGTTCCAGGCTGCAGGGATCACCATTGCTGATTGCTGTTCTTGACGCCAATTGCTTCCACCTATTACCACCTCCACATGCCCCATTTTTTGCCTCTGTGGGCCCCATTTTTTACCTCCATGCATCCCGCTTTCACCCCATTCCAGGCAGCAGGGATTGTCACCACCACCACCTATCCCCACCTGGAACGGACCGAAAAAGGGATGCATGGAGACCAAAAATGGGATGCACGGAGGCTGAAAATGGGACGCACAGAGGTGGTAATAGGCAGCAACAGCAATGGGTGGTGGAATCTTTGCAGTCTAGAACAGCTGATTGGCGGTATTCCAGGAGGCCGATCCAACTGCCAATCAGTTGCTCATGCTAAATCAGACTGTGCTGAAGCTGACCAGACTGTTTGCTGTCATCACTTGAGACTTTCAAGAAGAGATTGGACTGCCATTTGTCAGAAATGGTGTAGGGTCTCCCGCTTGGGTGGGGGAGGTTGGACTAGATGACCTATAAGATCCCTTACAAATCTGATTATCTGTTATCTGTTTGCTGCAAGGAGGCAAATTGCTGGGAGGCAGATTATTATTTTTTTCCTCCCCAAAAGCTAGGTGCATCTTATGATCTGTAGCATCCTATAGTGCAAAAAATATGGTATGTACTTAAAGACAGAAGCAGAGGGAAAGGGGAGAGAACGAAAGCATTAACATGATAGGGATGGGAAATATGGGAAGTTATGTGAATAAAGATGGAAGTGGAGCAGTGGTGGAATTCATTTTTTTTTTATTACCGTTTCTGTGGGTGTGGCTTGATGGGCATGGCAGGGGAAGGATACTGTAAAATCTCCAGTCAGAGGTGGTATTTGTCAGTTCTCCAAACTACTCAAAAGTTCTGCTACTGGTTCTCCAGAACTGGTCAGAACCTGCTGAATACCACCTCTGAAGTGGACACGTTAAAGAAAATTTTCAACTAAAAGATAAAATAGAGATTTTTTTGATATAAATTCTATGAAAGGTACTTGACCTAAAGAGAGAGACTCATGGAATTCAGTGAAAAGAAACATGCCTTCTTTGGCATAAATGTTCTCAGAAATTTGTTTTAGGGATACATATTAATATTTTATGTCAGATTAGAAATATATTCTTTTGGTCAATTGCTAGCCTCCTTCAAACAAACTCTGCAAACAATTACATTTGTCATTTGCCTTTCCTTAATATAATTCGGGAATCAATAGCAAATACAAATGACACAACTGAGCCCAAAATTTCCACTGTTAAGCAAGACAGTTATTAAGTGAGTTTTGACCCATTTTATGACCTTTTAGTCACAATTGTTAAGCAATTGTAACTCCCATTGTGAAGTGAATTATGTGGTTTGTTAAGCCTCATAGTTTTTGCTTGTCAGAAGCCACCTGAGAAGGTTACAAATTGTGATCACATTTTCACCACCATCCCAGGATCAGTGCAATTGTTACAAAGACATGCTAGTCTCCAAGTGCCCAAATTTTGTTCACATTATCATGGAGATGGTGCAATGTAAAATACAGTCATAAATCACTTTTTTCAGCACCATTGTAATTTTGAAGGCCACTAAACAAATGATTGTAAGGACTACCTGTATTTGTTTCTCAGGGTTGAATTGTGGGGACCTTGATGCTTTCTGAGCTTGTGTTCTGACCCACACCCTTTTCCAACAAATCAAACACAATCCAAAGGAAATAGAAACCTTTTAATGCTTCTGCAAAATAATTAGCTGTGATAAGCACAAGTCTTGCCAAACAGTACGAAACTGCCAAAAGATAACAGACAAGAAATAATTTGCAATACAAGAATAATAAAATAAGATAATTAAACAAAGTGCAGTGTGCTCTTTTTATTTTTTCTAAGCTGCACTACCCCTCCTCATCAGTTTACTTTTTGTAATAACTATTTGGATTTTTGGCTCTTTGGAATTTGTCTTTGGTTTTTTTTCTTCTTTGGAAGTTAAATTTCTACGCTTGCTTTTTATTTTAAAGGAAAAGCTTTAGTATTAATGATTCCTTCCTTTTCTTTTTAAGGGACTTGTCTTTTTTTCTCTCTCCCTTCCTGGTATTTTTGTCTTTCCATCTACCTTCCATATTGGTGTGGGTTTTTTTTTTTTAATCTTTCTGGCCTTCTTTTTTTTTCTTATGCATCCTTTTGTATTTGACACTTCTTAATTGGATTAAGGGGTTGAAGAACCTAAAGAATTTTTCCATTCTTTTTTTAGTTTTTTATTCTTCACTTTTCCGCCTTTTTCAGGATTTTACAACTTTTTCTTTTTGTGTGTGTGTTTATGGTTTTTTCCTTCATGTTTAATTTTTACTGTCATCTAACCAATTGATTGGATTAAGGTATACAAGAACCTGAAGAATTTTTTTTTCTTTTTTTATTATTATTACTATTTGGCTTCTTTTTTCCTACTATTTTTGTTTGGAACTGCAATTGGTTCTTTCACAATTGGATAAAGGTCTAGAAGAACCTGAAGATTTTGATTTGCTCGAAATGAGTAGGAACTTAACAGCTCCTGGTTCCTCAACTTCTACTTCTTCCTCTCCACCATCTGGAGGACAATGTTCAATATAGACAATGTTAAGGCAAGAAAAGGAACAAGAAAAAGTGATTCTGCAGATGATTATGCAAGGAATTCAAAATATTCAAACAAGATCAGAGAATATTAAAAAGAGAATAGAGAACATTGAACAAAGAACAGGGAAAACTGATGAAAAAGTGGAGAACATCCAACAAATGATGATGAAGTATGATGAGAGGCTCCAAGAAATTGAAGAAGAAGGTAAACAAAGAGATAAGAAGATTGGAGACATCGATAACAGATTAACTGTGGTTGAACAAGATAAAAGTGGTATGCTGAGATGGGAGATGGACAGACCAGAATTTTATCTTAGATTCCAAAACATAGAGGAAGAAAAAGGACAAAATCTAGCTGAGATAATGATAGAAATATTGGCTGAAGCTTTGGAAATAACTGAAGAGAAGGTGATGGATGGAATAGATGAGGTCTATCAAGTCGTCACAAGATTTACAATGAGAAATAGCTTACCAAGAGAAGTTCACATCAGCTTTACAAAGAAAGCCATTAAAACGCAAATATTGCAAGTGGCAAGAGAGAAAACATTGAAATACAAAGACAAGGAGATTGTGGTCTTGAAACAAGTACCCAGAAGAGTGAGAGAGATGAGAAGAGAAGAGAATACCAATTCTTGACCAAATTCTTGACCAAAAGAGGAGTGGTTTTATATATTAAAGAGACCATCCCAGCAAAATTGATTTATACTGATGACGACGGAAGAATACTAATGGTGGAAATAATGGAAAATAATATGAAAATACTCCTGATTGCAATCTATGCCCTGAATGACCATCAAGAAGAATTTTATAAAAAATTACATATGAAAATAATTGAACTGGATGATGCTAATATAGTTATGATGGGAGATTTTAATGGAATTGTAGACAATAAACTGGACTATACAGCACAGAAAACAATAAAGCAAAACAGAAATACTCTCCCTAAATCTTTTTTTTAAATGGTAGATGAAATAAACTTAAAAGATACATGGAGAAAAAGAAATGCTAAAACTTAACAATACACCTTCTACTCAAATTGACATTTATCATGGTCCAGAATAGATATGATATGGATGTCAACAGAATTGTTAACTAATATTCAAGAAATAAATATTGAAACAAGTACTTGGGCAGATCACAATTCAATGACAATTAAATGGAAAGGACAAAGAAGAAGATCGAGATGGACGTTAAATAATACTATTTTAAAGGAAAAAGACTTCACACAGTGGATGGAGAAAGAACTGGCTTTTTTCTTTAGAGAAAACAAAAAAGAAGATACATCAATCCAGAATGTATGGGATACAATGAAGGCATATGCCAGAGGCTTCATAATAGACTATACAAGGAAAAGAAATACCACAAAAAGATTAGCCTCTAAGGTATTAGAGGATGAGTATAAAGGGCTTGGAAAATTGCTACAGAAAATGCCACAGAAAAAGGACATTGTTAAAAATGGATATAACCAAACATAAAATGGGTTTAATAGAAAAAGAAGAATTAGCACAGAAAATTAGAGGTGTTAAACAGAACTACTTTGAAGATGCAAATAAATCAGATAGATGGTTAGCATATAAATTGAGAAAGGAGAAAGAATCAATGAAAATATTGCAATTAATAGATGATCAAGGCCAAGTTTGCTATGGTAATAAAGAGAAGAAGGAAAGCATTTGAGGCTATGATGGGAAAATATACATACAAGAGAATATTGATGAGGAAAGAGTTAAGTAGTACTTACAGAATGCTAATTTACCCCAGATACCTAAAGAGATTGAAACAATGTTAGAAAGCAATATAATGATGATGGAGTTAACTGAAGCACTCAAGAAGCAAAATAATGGAAAGGTACCAGGCCCAGATGGACTTCCGGAAGAATTTTACAAAATATTACAAGAATCGTGGAATCTTCCATTGCTAGAAGTTATGAATTAAGTTATGTTAAAGAAGAGGTTACTTAAATCATGGTCAGAAGCTTGTATTATACTTGTCCCAGAAGAGGAGGCCGATCCATTACAAATCAAGAACTATAGACCCATTTCCCTACTAAATGCAGATTATAAAATTTTTGCTTCAATATTGGCAGAAAGACTAAAAAAATACTTAAATAATTTTATCCATTCTGATCAAAATGGATTTCTGCCAAAGAGACAAATTAAAGACAATATGAGAGTAATCTTCGACACTTTGGAATACTACAAGGCACATCCTGAAAAACAAATGGCTCTGATATTTCTAGATGCACAGAAGGCATTTGATAATGTGAATTGGCGATTCATGTTATTACTGCTGAACAGATGGGCTTTGCTAGAAAATAGAAGCTATATATCATAAGCAAATGGCAAAGGTAACGATAGAGGGAGAATTGATAGACTCTATCGATATAAGAAAAGGAACAAGACAAGGATGCCCACTATCACCTCTGTTGTTTGTATTAACTTTGGAAGTGCTAAATAGAAATATTAGAGATGAAAATAATATAGAAGGGATGAAAATTAAAAAGGAAGAATTTAAGTTGCAAGCATTTGCATTTGATCTGTTTTTCATCTTAGAAGACCCACTAGAAACAGCATCAAAATTGAGAGAAAAGATAGAGACATATGGAAAGGTGGCTGGTTTGAAAATAAATAAAGATAAGACAAAGATCTTGACAAAGAATATGCTATCAAGACAAAAGAAGAACTGGCAGACCTATTGAAAATTCAGGTCACGAATAAGATCAAGTACTTGGGGATATACTTGACAGCAAGATATAGTACACTAAAAGAGAATAATCATATCAAACTTAAACAGCACATAGCATTAAATTTGGCAAAATGGGAAAATATACAACTGTCATTAACAGGGAGAATATCAACAATCAAGATCAATATATGACCCAGAATTTTATACTTGTTTCAAACAATTCCAGTTAGGGTTGGAAAAGACTACTCTGAAGATTTAAATAAAATCATGTTGAAAAATATATGGCAAGGTAAGAAAGTGAGAATAAAGTTAAAACTTATGCAAAATGCTAGAATAAGAGGAAGATTTGATTTGCCTAATTGGGAGTTGTATTACCAAGCTACAAATCTGATGTGGGTTAAGGAATGGATAACATGAAAAAATACTAGATTGTTGACATTAGAAGGACATGATCTGTTGTTGGGCTGGCATGCTTTTTTATGGTATAAAGGAACGAAAACACAGGGGTACTTTAGAAGACATTATAGACGGGAGTCTCTGTGGTTAAATTGGGAGAAGACTAAAAGACAATGTCTTTTATCGACTATTTTATCGACTATCAACTATTGAAGCATTTTCTTATCCTATAATATATAAAAAGAAACAAACAGTTAGATATGGTGAAATATTGAATGAAAAGGGTGAACTTAAATCTGTACAAAAATTAGAAGAACAAAGTATAAAGATGAATTGGTTTTTGTATGCGCAAATCCATTCAAGGTATGATAAAGATTATAAAACAGAAGGTTTCTATGATAAATTGACTGATTTAGATAAGATTTTGACAGGTGCTGATGAAAAGGTGATTAAAAATTGTATGGATATTTATTAGAAATTAAACTAGAAGAAGAACAACTTAAACTATGATTGCTTGGGGGAAGAATTTGGGATATGAGATTGATCTAGAGAAATGGCAAAATTTGTGGTCTCAAAATTATAAAATGACAATGTCAACAGCATATAAAGAAAATTTGTATCAGATGTTTTACAGGTGGCATTTTCTCCTGACAAGAATAGCAAGAATGTTCAAGAATAAATCCCAAAAATGTTGGAAATGTCGTCAGACACCTAGCTCATATTACCATATGTGGTGGACTTGTGCGGATGCTAAAAAATACTGGACTAAAATCCACACATGGTTGGAAAAAATGACAAAAAAACATATAGATTTGAAACCAGAGATATTTGGGGGGGGGGGAATTTTACCTGAAATATATAGTGAAGACTTGAAATACCTGATTGTAAATGTATTAACAGCGGCTAGGATTGTATTTGCTAAAAAATGGAAAAATGAGAAAACACCATCACAGGAGGAAATCATTAAGAAAATATTGGAAAGTGCAGAACAAGATGATAAACAATTTTATAAAATTTGGAATCTATTCTATCAATGGTTAGACAATAAAATATAGTAATGAAATATGTAGACTTTTACAAAATAATAAATATATAAAGATGTATTCTTTTCTTATTATATCTACAAAATGATTCTAGGATAGATTTGGGATGATAATATGAACTGTCACAAAACAAATTAAGTAAAATATGATTATTTCATAAAACATGAATGAATAAAAGTATAGTCAAATGATTGATTAATAATTATAATAATGTATTTCATATTTGATTGAAAATACGAGATTATATACAATGTAATTGTAATTGAACACTACGAAATGGAAGCACAAAACAATTTGTAAACCAACCGGCACACTGTATGTATATATATGGAAGATGGCCTGATGTTTTTATGTTTTGTTTGTTTATGTTTGTTTTAAAAACCAATAAAAATAAAAAAAATAAAGAATCTTCAAATATAAACTCAGGATACTGGAATGTCCATGAGGTTGGAGTTTCAAAATGTTTTTCCTCCTGCAAAAACAGCTGGCTTTTATCTTCTTGAAGGAGGGGCCATTACCTTGCAGCCTTACTCCCGAGTCACCTATGCTGTTGTAGCTGCTCTTTCCTGCAAGCAATCCTGAATGCATGCACACTTGGCACAAGCTCCTCGGGAACCTCCTCATCACTGCTGCCAGCCCCCTCAATCTCAGGACCCTAATGGTCCTGGCCCTTCATCTGACTCCTTGCTCTCCTCAGCTATCCATACGTGCTGCCGGCTAACCACAACAGCTTGATTGTTTTCTTGCACACATTTCATTACCAAACTAAGAAATATCATCAATATACAGTGCCTAGTTAGAATTTATGTATCATTTCAGATATTGAAAGAGGAGTTTTGTTTGTGTATGGAAATTCTCATTCATCCAGGTCATAGTTGTGCCAAATGTGCTCCTTCAAAAGGCAACTGGACTTTTGTTTTTTTTCCTTTTGGGAAGGTGGGGTAGCCCCAAATTCTAAGACTTGCTTGATGTGTTTTAGTTCTTCCTCTTTTCCATCCTTGCTTGTAGGCAAACATTCAACCTGGTTCAGTCCCATTTTGTTTTCCAGTGGGTGTATGAGACGTACATTATGTTAACATGACATTAATATTAATGATAAGATACAAGCACAGAACTAAAGCTAACTGTAAGAGCCGTGTTCTCCAGCTCATTGCATGCAACAGTTGGTAGCCTGTACGTAAAGTGTTTCACATTCTTCTATATAATAAGGTTGCAGAAAACCAATAACAATTGAATTGGGTTTTGCTTCGGGGCCTGGATTATCAGCAGATGGGTGCACTTTGCTTTTGTCCTGGTCATACAAAGCTGCTGTAAGGATTAGTAGGTCACTTTTGTGAAGACGTTGCCCTTATCCCTCCACTGAAAGATCAGCAGTGCTGACTGTTTCAAAGCTTTTCCCAAGTAATCTCATATGACAGTTGTTGTCTCTTGGGAAAACTAAAATGTCTTGCATTTTAGACATACTGCTCACCTAGAATTGAAATGAATCTGAACTTATAAGAAATACAAAAAGTTTCACCTCTTTGATTGTTAAAGATGCTGGAAGAATCATCTCATGAAACGAAAAATTATATTAGCGTGTTTTTGGAGCGAAATCTTGAATTGCAGCAATAAAGCTACATTACCAATAACACAGCAAGCATTCCACTTTAGAAAATCTGTTCCAAAAAAACAGATATTTCTCCAGGTGTTCTGATTGATATTTTTCAATGGGGATTTGTAGAACCCCATTAACAGAAGACTGATACATATATCAAAATTAAAGAAACAATCTGGGATTGAGGGGGAAAACTAATTATGCTAATGAATTTGGAAAAAAAATAGGGAGATAAATTTAGCTCCCTGATTCATAATTGAAAAGCAGAATAACAGAATTTGAAAAGATATTTTAAAATAACAGACATACTAATTTCTGGATATGTACCATCTTTTCACATCTCTCTCTCTCTTTGAAGCTAAGGATAGGTTTGTGGAAGCCTAGCATAATATTTAGCCCCTAGCAGGATTGTCATCTTTTATCTAATGTATCATGTCATTCCTTTTATGCTTCACTTGCACTTGTCATTTATTGTTGAACAATAGTTTCATAGAATAGTCTCAGATCTTCATCAGATCAGGATGATCTCAAATAAATGATATGTGAAGTATAGATTTGTAGCAACAGAGCTAACGATTAGCATAATACCTTTCAGGACAAGCTGACACTGTAGCTGACACTGCCAATTTTACTTGCGAAATACAAGGGTTTCAGCTGTGTAAACTATTCAAAATCGTTTATCCTTTGTACTTTCATAAAAGGAAAAAAAAACTTCTCTATATGTGTCTAACCAGGCAACATCCTCCATAAGGTTCTTGGGCAGGGAGAATATATTTTTGGGAATTTTCAAACTATTCTTTCTCTTGGAAGCATTGAAAGCATGTTGTAAGAAATAATTTGAAATAAATGCTTGCTGTTTAACAAAATAACAAAAAATATAACTACAAGCAATACCACAGACTATCTGGAAAAGTAGTTAATCCTGGAATTGATGGATAGCCAAAAATATTTGAATAATAAGTAAGTCTTCATAGGTTTTTGCAAAGAAGAGGCCAACTGAACATTCTCAAGAAGAGAATTCCATGATTCACATGTTGCCATTGAAAAAGTTCATTCTTAATCACTGCATTGTGAACTAAAATACCCTGTGGGACCATGAGCAGAATGTCTTCACCAGATTATCTTAAGGCCCAGTCCCACTGCACTTACGGATACAAAGAGGATGTAAAACATTAAAAAAAAGCTTGCCATCCGTTGGAAAACGCTATGCATCCGTTGTCCACTCACTGCATACGTGTTTCATATGCTCTATCCGTCGAACATCCGTCCACTGCGATTTCATCCACACAAAAAGTTTTGAGCTGCACAAAACTTTGTGAACAGATGAACTTTCCGCCACGTACGATGTACATCCGCGACATATACGGGCAACAAACGTTCTATATCTGTTATCATCCGTTAAACGTCTGCTGTATCCTCTCTGCATCCTCTGGCCATCCCCTCAACTCACATCCACTGCAGCTGAAAACAGAAAGAGGGAGGAAACAAAAGGTACATAGAATGTATACACAGCGTTAGTAGCACGGAAATAGAAAGGATGTAAGTGTATGCATCTCATATATAAAGTATTAAAAGCAGACAAAATGTTTGTATCCGGGATGTGTCTCATATATTTAGGATCTCTGCAGTATGTGTAGAGTATGTAGAAGGACACCTAGTGGATAACCGATATTTTCTATAAAAAGGGGGAGAAAATCATCTGGATCTCAGTATGAGTCCAGCAGCCATGGTGTACAGACCTCATCACCCTTGGTCTTGTTCTTCCACATCATCAATTGTTCTCCACCATGGATGAGGAAACAGTCCATATGATAGCTGCGCTCATTCATCACCAGAACCAAAACCTGTTCAGACTGTATCAGGTTTTACACAGAAGAAGAGGAAGGAGACGTCCAAGAGCTGTGGGGGTCCGAAGATGGATCGGGAGAAGAATGGAGTTTGGACTGTATGACCAGTTGATGGTGGAGCTGAGGAATGAAGACCCTCGTGTATTCCATCACTTCATGAGGATGCCACCATCCATGTTTGACAAACTTGTACAGCATCTGAGACCCAGGTTGACCAAACCTAGCACCAACCTCCATCCCAACCTGGACCCTGGACTGAAGGTGGCACTGACTCTGCAGCACCTGGCCTCTGGAACCATATACAGAAACATGCAGTATGCATGGAGGGTGCCACACAACAGCAGCAGCAAAGTGGTCAGAGAAGTGGTACAGTCCATCATTGAAGAATATGTGGAGGAGCTCCTCAGGTGCCCCACCACTGAACAAGGCTGGAAAAAACTTGCAGAAGAGTGGTATCAGAGGTGGAACTTTCCCCACACCATTGGAGCCATAGAGGGAAACACGTGGCCTGCAAAGCTCCAGCCAACTCAGAGTCCACTTATTACAACTACAAGGGCTTCTCCAGTATCATCCTCTTTGCCATGGTTGATGCTGACTACAAGTTCATCTACATCAATGCTTCAGGCAACAGATCAGCTTCAGATGACCCCCTACCCAATGACACACAAGATGTGCCCTACTTCATTGTGGGTGATGACGCCTTCTCCCTCAGAACCTACCTCATGAAGCCGTACACTTCAAGATACCTCACCTGTGAAGAGAGGATCTTACCCATGAAGACAGACTGCAGGCTGTCCAGGGCAAGACGGGTGATGGAGAACGCCTTCAGCATCCTGGTCAACAGGTTCCAGATACTTCTCACCACTATGCAGCATGACGCAGAGACTGTGAGGAGCATCATGGAAGCTTGCTGCATCCTGCACAATCTCATGCGCACTCGCTACCCAGTGTTGCAGAACAGACTTCTGGACCGTCAACAAGGGAATGGGGACATGGAGCCTGGTGAATGGAGGCAAGGACGTAACCTGATAGACACTGTGGATGTACAAGGCCCCAACAGAGCTTCACGTGAAGGGAAGAAGCAGAACAACCTCCTGAGACACTGGTGCAACTCCCCAGCTGGAGCAGAGGAGTAGCAAGACAGGATGATAGATGATTCATGGATGCTTCCTTGAGACTGTTGCATAAAACTTATGAGATTGTGCCATGTATGCTGAGTGGTCCTACAATGAATAGGGCATTAATAAAGAGCTTTGTTTATTTTAAAATGTGTTGATCAATGAATAAATTGTTATTGATAATAAAGGTCCATATGTGTGGCAGCTGGGATGGTGGACCATACAGTCCCACTATGGTTGCACTGGAGGTTTATCTATCCCACAACTATCCTTATCTATGCCACAAGCATGCAAAAGCTTAACCATTTTTTCAAAGTTTTTACCAACACTTTATTAAGTAAACAAAATGAACTAAGTAAACTTTATTAAGTGTCTTAAGCAAAGATAAACTTTATGACTTTATTGCCTGACTGACAAACCATGGTGTTCCTGCAAGATGTATCTGGCAGCACGTCTTTCCCCTGTATGCTGACTGCATGTGTGCTGCATCCTTTTATATCCGTGGAGCAGACGCAATTCATACCCCCCGCATGCGCAGTGAACACTTTGATTCCAATATACATCAGCGTGGCATCCCCTTTGTTTCCTATAGGCGTACATGATGCATCCGCTTCATCCGCTATGCATCTGCCCCTTCCACTATGCGTCCGCTTCAAAATTCTCCCCGGAACCCCTTTGGAGGTGTCATCTGCTTCCATCCACTTTCATCCGCTAGGCTTCCAATGAACATCCGTTTAACATCCCTGCTACATTCTACCCACGTCCGTTCTTTTCCGTTCTGTTTATGCAAATTTTCACCAATTTTTGGAGTGGCTGAAAACGGATGGAGCCACCCCCAAAATTTTGCTTGTCCACTGTGTCGTTTATGCAAACATTTTGCGTCCATCAGCCAGTGGGACTGGGCCTTAGTGTCTGAGTTGGAACATATTGGGGCAGGCAATAATTTAAGGACTTGAGTTCTAAGCTGCTTGTAGTTTTATAAATTAATGTCAGCTTCTGAAATTGGGCTTGGTAGCATGCAGGGGGTTTCAGAACAAATGGTCCCATTTAGTTACCCTGTTACCAAAATTGGACAACTGTGGTTTCCTCTAGAACAGAAAAGGGTATTACTAAATTGATGCTAATTGTACAGAATTTAAAGATCTAGGAAGCCTTACTTCAGGGTAATGCTTATTGACCATTCCCTCGTTTAACATTTTTATTGAGTTATCAGATAAAGGAAGATACAAAATACAAAGCTAAATAGGAAAACAATAGGGAGGGAGAGGGAGAAGAGAAGTGAGGAGGGATAAGGAAAAAAAAGAAAAAGAAACATTTCTATGAAGATCTATCAATCTAACTAGCCAAACCCAAAATCAAAGTTTCATTCTTTTCCATTTCAAGCACAAAGTTCTGAAGTGGTCTCCAATTAAGTGGCCTCATATTAAGAGCAACTGCGTTCTCTTCACTGATGATGTAAAGCTATTCAACACCACAGACAATACTACTACCCTCCAAAAAGACCTTCACTATGTATCAAAATGGTCAATTAAATGGCAATTTCAAATCTCAACAAATAAATGCTCTGTTTTACATCTTGGCCAAAAAAAATCAGAAAATAAAATACAAGCTAAATAGTCAAGACCTCTTTGAGGATCCAAACTCTGTCAAGGACCTTGGAGTACTCATCTCTGATGATCTAAGTGCTAAAGCCCACTGTAACTACATAGCCAAAAAGGCATTAAGAGTTGTTAATCTAATCCTACGAGCTTCTCTGGTGATATCACATGACTAACTAGAGCATACAAAAGATTTGCTAGACCTATACTTGAAAACAGCTCATCACTCTATGCATTGCAGAATACCTTTTTCCACCAGACTTGAAACTCTAGACCTAGAAAACCTAGAACTACGCTGCCTTCAGTCTGATCTAAATATAGTATATAAAATCTGTTGTGTATAGAACTTGGTAGACTCCAAATAGCTTAAACTGATTGGCCAAAAAGGCTGTTCTCGGATTGGTTACTTAAGCACCATTCCGATTGGCCCACTTGATGGTGGAAACACTTTAACAACTGTCATTGGCCACAAGCTGCAAGCAAGCCGCTATAAGAAGGGCTGCCATGGCTTGGGCAAACGTTCCGTTACAAGTCACTTAACTGTTTGAATAAAGAGCTGTTTGTTGGAACCCGGTCTCACGCACTTTATTTCCAGACGGAACACTGGCAATGAGGGTGGGATTGTCCTAGAAGAGTGAGACCAAAGCACGCGGCAACCAGAACCAAGCAACAGAGATTGCCAGTAACAAAGCGCCGCCTGCACCGAGGAAGATTGGGAGTCTCAACCCAGCTGAGGAAGATTGGGAGTCATATATTGATCGCTTTCTGATGTTCGTAGAAAGCAATGAGCTACAGGAGATAACTGACCAGAGGAAGAGTGCTGTATTCCTCACGCACTGTGGGCCAGCCTTTTTTAAAATGGCAAAGGCTCTAGCTAAACTGAGAGACATTAAGCAGATGGCATGGCCTGAACTGAACAGAATGCTTTGAGCCCATTAAGTGCCTGTGGTCTCCAACCTGATCAAAAGACACGAGTTTTACAAATGAGACCAACGGGAAGACGAGAACATCGGAGACTTCGTAGCAGCCCTAAGACACATCGGAGGAGCCTGTGAGTTCCAGAACATGGACGAGGCCATGAGGGACCACGTGATCCTTGGATTGAAGGATGCTACACTACAAAGCAAGCTGCTAAACAGACCGAATATCACAGTGGCCGAGGCCATCACAGAAGCCACTGCCGCTGAAGCAGCCAAGAAATCCGCAACTACTATGCTCCAGATGAACTCAATTCCAGATCCTCTGAATCAACCCAGAGAAAAGAGGGCCGAAGGAAGCAAGAAACAGCCCACAGCAACTACCCACCATGAAGAACTTGACTCCCCGAGCGACACTGATGACGACAATGAAGATATACATAGGCTTCAGTCGGAAAGAAAATTGCAGGAAAAAAGAAGAAGCAGGCAAGAATTCCAGTGTACTAGATGCGGAGGAAATCACCCGCGCTCAGGATTCAGGTTCCTAGATGCCATTTGCAGAGCTTGTGAAAAATGGAGGCATATTGCAAGGGTCTGCCGAAACAAAAAGAGCTATAATCCAAAAAGTCACGGTGGCACCCTCCCAGAAACGAAGAGACACAAGCCAGTAACAGATGGAGCCGAGAGAGCAGGAACCAGCGAACGAGCAACAGAGAAGAAACAGACCAAACAATAACCATTGGAAATGTCAGGGCAGCAAATGCAAAAAAGGTCTGGAAAAAAGTAAAAATCGAACGAAAGCCCTGTGAGATGGAAGTAGACTCCAGATTATACTTGTCAATGGTATCTTGGAACACTATCAGAAGCCTGATACCAGACATCAAGCAAAGAGAACTGGAAGAACAAAAATTGATATTAAAGGACTACCAGGGAATCCGAATCCCAGTAGTGGGCCTTGGACATTTCCTAGTAGAATTTAAAAACCATGCTGAAATACTGCCTCTGACAATTGTCGACCGTTATCGCCCTAGCCTGCTGGGAATCAAATAGTTTGCACCCCTGGGAATTGGAGTGACTGGGATCACCAGCATCGTTGCGGCCAACTGGGAAGAGAGCCTGCTGCAAGAGTTCTGGGATGTATTCGGCAGGACCTTAGGCAAGTACAAGGGGACCCCAATTTCATTCAGCCTAGACCCAAAGATAGCTCCCATCAGGCTCAAAGCCAGACATGTTCCCTTTGCCCTAAAGCCAAAAATAGATGAGCAGCTTAACAAACTTATTGCGCAAGGGGTGTTAGAGCCAATCGACCATGTCAGGTGGGAAACACCCATCGTGACTCCTGTCAAACCATATGGGTCAGTGCGCATCTATGGAGACTATAAGGCAACCCTAAATCATGCGCTCCAGCAAAGTGCATACCCAGTACTGGTAGTTCAACACTTATTGCACTCACTAGGGGGAGGAAAATGTTTTGCAAAACTTGATCTCGCACAAGCTTATCAACAGCTACCAGTTGACCCCGAAACCATAGAGGAACAGACTATAGTCACGCACAGAGGGGCATTCAAGTGCAACCGACTTCAATTTGGCGTTAGCGTTGCCCCAGGCGTTTTCCAAAGCCTCATGGAGCGCCTTCTAAACAGAATCAAAGGAGTCGTCCCCTATTTTGATGATGTATTAGTATCAGAAAAAAATGCAAACCAATTAGAACATAGACTAAAAGAGGTTTTGCAAAGATTCAGAGAAGCAGGGCTTAAAGTCAAGAGAGAAAAATGTAAACTAGCCACCGACCAGGTCGAATTTTTAGGCTACCTGATAGATGAGCAAGGGATACACCCCACTGAAAAGAAAATAAAGTGATAAAAGACTCACCCAGACCTAAGAACAAAACAGAATTACAGGTATTCTTAGGTCTCATTAATTTCTACAATGTCTTCCTGCCCCAAAACCAAGGGGGGAGGGGTGTTGTGTATAGAACTTGGTAGACTCCAAATACCTTAAACTGTTTGGCCCAAAAGGCCATTCTCGGATTGGTTATTTAACCACCATTCCGACTGGCCCACCTGATGGCAGGAACACAACAACTGTCATTGGCCACAAGCTGCGAGCAAGCCACTATAAGAAGGGCTGCCGCAGCTTAGGCAAACATTCTGTTACAAACATTCTGCATTTAACTGTTTGAATAAAGAGCTGTTTGTTGGAACCCGGTCTCACGCACCTTATTTCCAGACGGAACAAAATCATACATTGCAATTTCCTACCAGTCAATGAATACTTCAGCTTCAATCATAACAATACAAGAGCACATAATACAAACTTAAGTTTTACCGCACCAAACTTGATTGCAGAAAATATGACTTCAGCAACATAGTGGTCAATGTTTGGAATACTCTACCTGTCTCTGTGGTTTCTTCCCCAAACCCCAAAACTTTAACCTTAGACTGTCTACTATTGACCCCATCCCCTTCCTAAGAGGCCTGTAGAGGGCATGCATAAGCACACCAATAGTGCCTACTGTCCTAGTCCTATTGTTTCTTTTTATTTTTCTTATAAGTATCTATTTCATGTATTCAAAACTATGTTTATTCTTATACCTGTATCTTGTAAGTGATTGACAAATCAAATAAATAAAAATAATTAAATAATTGGAAACAAAAGTTCTTTAATCAAAATAGTCAATTTTTGCCATTTCACCCAATTCCATCATTGATCATTCCCTGCAAATAATCCTATCCTGCATTTAATAGGATCCCTAGTGGTGCTGTGGTTAAAATGGAGTATTGCAGGCTAACTCTGCCCACTGCCTGGAATTTGATCCTAAGAGGCACAAGATTGATTTAGCATTCCAATCCCTCTGTGGTCGGTAAAACGAGGACCCAGATTATTGGGAACCATATGCTGACTGTGTAAACCACTTAGAAATGTATGTAAAGCATTGCGGAGTGATATATAAGTCTAAGTGCTATTGCTGTCATTATTAGTGGTTTAATTTCAAAGATCAGAGATGCTTACTGCAAGTGTGTTCATGAAAATTGTATGCTATAGTTATCCACACGAAGCTATGAAACATATCTGCATTTGATTCTGAAGTATAAAAATAAAATCCATTAAAAAAGCATGAAAAAAAATTATTTTAGAAAAAAGTTAACCAAAAAAAGCATGAAATTGCTGAATTTACAAATATTGTAAAGTTTCAGACTATTTTTGAAAGTCTCCAAAAACAGAATGGACTTTTTCAATTTTGATTTCTAATTTTATACAATAAATATTAAATATTTATGAAAACTTTAACCTCATGGGACTACTGTATCTTGGATAATCTCTATTAAAGTCAACAAAGGTTATTTGAGGTGTACAGCCAAATTAGTTGATCTAGTGCTAGTTTACATGTTGCAAAATCATAAGCCTGATAAGTTTTCATCAGCATAATATACTCAGTAATGTAATTTAATTTGTGTTGTTTATTTGGATCCATAAAATATTTACCCCATTCAAGTCTTTAAAATTCAGGTAGTAATACAACTGGTACTTAATTAAATCAATCACTTTAGAAACAAGTCATAGAACCCTTTTTGAACCATAAAAATTATATTTTAACCAATGGTGCTGAACGACCATTTCTTCTATGTTCAAAACAGAATTCTACAGAACTGTGATAATATTACTCAATGACTAGAACAAAGTTACAATTCATTCCAAATGTATTACAGTAACAACCAGTAAAATTATATGTATTCTTATTTCATGCATTTAACTGTAAATTATACAAATGATGTAACTACATTTTACTTCTTGAAATAAAAATATTTTTCATCAAGGTCTGCAAAATCAAGACTTCACTATATTTGTAATATTAATAACCAGGTTAGAGAAAGTAAATGTAAATATAGAACACGCTAAAAATAATTTGCAACTCATAAAATATAAGTTAGTATCATGGTTTGTTGTTTATCACTGAACTCAAAAAAGAATTTGTGACTATTATTTCTTTATTTATATTCTGTGCCTCCACAAGCTATTCTGAATAATTCTGAATTATCTGCAGTAACCTTTTATAAAGTCTTTGGTATACTAAGAATGCTAATTATTAATTCCTTTGAAAACATGGTATCTATTTTATAATTGGCAGGATAATTTAGGAAGTAGAAGAGCAAAATAGGAAACAGTAAATCAATAAACAAACAAAGCACTTATGAACTAGAGGAAAATACAGTATGTTTTAGCCATAAAATGAAAGTCAAAGAAAGCAAGAACAAAAACCACAGAAGTATTTTGAGAAGAAGATAAATTACAGTTTCCGCTATATTTTATAGATTCTTTCATACCTATTTGTGTAACTTGTATAGCACTGGGACTAATTGGGGCTATTTTCTCTCCAGGCTTGCCAATGATACCTTCAAATTGGATATTTTCTGTCTAAGATCAATTCGTCCTGTATATTGTTATACAGGCATATCAGAAGAAAAGTTTTCATCAGTCTTCATTTGCTCTATTTATGCTGCAGCCCATGTGCAGTTCTTTCTTGAGAATTAATCTCTAAATCAAGTCTTAGTACAAAATAAAAATTAGGATAAGGTTATGAAGCTGAAGATCATAACACAAGTTTTAGTCTAACAGTTTATTACATGCTACTTACAGATTACATCATACCATATGTATATTTAAATTTAAATACATTTAAATCCTATCCTCTGGTTGATCAAGGACTGAGCATTTTATTCTTACAGTTAGCTAAGTTGTGGGCTAAGGGACAATGACTTATCCAAGGTCACCCAATGGATTCCATTGTCAGATAAGCATTTGAACCTAGGTCTTCCTGGTCCCAATCTTACACTTAAGCCCATGTCCCACTGCACTTAAGGATGCAAAGAGGATGTAAAACGTAAAAAAAAGCTTGCCATCCGTTGGAAAATGCTAAACATCCGTTGTATACTCACTGCATATGTGTTTCATACGCTCTATCCGTCGAGCATCCGTCCACTGAGATTTCATGCACCCAAGAAGTTTGAACTGCACAAAACTTTGTGAACGGATGAACTTTCCACTGCATACGATGTACATCCACAACATATACGGGCAACAAACGTTTTATATCTGTTGTCATCCGTTAAACGTCCGCTGTATCCTCTCGGCATCCTCTGAACATCCCCTCAACTGCAGCTGAAAATGGAAAGAGGGAGGAAATGAAAGGAACAGGGAACGTCTACACAGCGTTAGTAGCACGGAAATAGAAAGGATGTAAGTGGATGCATCTCGTATATAAAGGATAAAAACTGACAAAACGTTTGTATCCGGGATGTATCTCGGATATTTAGGATGTCTGGAGTAGGTCTAGAGTATGTAGAAGGACACCTAGTGGAAAACCGATATTTCCTATAAAAAGGGGGAGAAAATCACCAGGATCTCAGAATTAGTTCAGCAGCCATGGTGAACAGACCTCTTCACCCTTGGTCTTGCTCTTCCACATCATCCATTGTTCTCCACCATGGATCATGACACAATCCATATGGTAGCTGAGATCATTCATCACCAGAACCAAACCCTGTTCAGACTGTTTCACCTTTTCTATGCAAGGAGAAGATGGAGACGTTCAAGAGCTGTGTGGGTCCGAGGATGGATCGTGAGAAGAATGGAGTTTGGACTGTATGACCAGCTGATGGTGGACCTGAGGAATGAAGACCCTCGTGCATTCCATCAATTCATGAGGATGCCACCAGCCATGTTTGACAAAGTTGTAGAGCATCTGAGACCCAGGTTGACCAAACTGAGCACCAACTTCCATCCCAGCCTGGACCCTGGACTGAAGGTGGCACAGACTCTGTGCCACCTGGCCTCTGAAACCATATACAAAAACATGCAGTATGCCAGGAGGGTGCCACACAACACCCATCAGCATTGTGGTCAGAGAAGTGGTGCAGGCCATCATCAAAGAATACCTGGAGGAGCTCCTCCAGTGTCCCTCCACTGAAGAAGGCTGGAAGAAAGTTGCAGAGCAGTGGTATCAGAGGTGGAACTTTCCCTACACCATTGGAGCCATAGATGGGAAGCACGGGACCTGCAAAAGCTCCAGCCAACTCAGGGTCCACTTATTTCAACTACAAGGGCTTCTTCAGCATCATTCTCTTCGCCATGGTTGATACTGACTACAAGTTCATGTACATTGATGCTTCAGGCAACAGGTCAGCTTCAGATGCCCAGGTATACAACACCAATGACCTCAAGGATGGGCTGGAACGCAACCTCATCATGGATTTTCCAGATCCAGACCCCCTACCCAATGACACACAAGATGTACCCTACTTCATCATGGGTGATGACGCCTTCTCCCTCAGAACCTACCTCATGAAGCCCTACAGTTCAAGATACCTCACCCATGAAGAGAGGATCTTCAACAACAGGCTGTCCAGGGCAAGAAGGGTGGTGGAGAACGCCTTTGGCATCCTGACCAACAGGTTCCAGATACTTCTCACTACCATGCAGCATCACCCACAGACTGTGAGGAGCATAGTGGAAGCTTGCTGCATCCTGCACAATCTCGTGCGCACTCGCTACCCAGTGTTGCAGAACAGACTTGTGGACCATCAACAAGGGAATGGGGACATAGAGCCTGGTGAATGGAGGCAAGTACGAAACCTGATAGACACTGTGGATGTACAAGGCCCCAACAGAGCTTCATGTGAAGGGAGGAAGCAGTGCAGCCTCCTGAGACACTGGTGCAACTCCCCAGCTGGAGCAGTGGAGTGGCAAGACAGGATGGTAGATGGTTAATGGATGGTTCCTTGAAGCTGTGGCATAACACTGATGAGATTGTGCCATGTATGTTGAGTGGCCCTACAATAAATAGGGCATTAATAAAGAGCTTCGTTTATTTTGAAATGTCTTGATCAATGAATAAATTGTTTTTGATACAAAAGGTCCATATGTCTGGATGCTGGGAGGGTCGACCATACAGTCCCACTCTGCTTGCACTGGAGGTTTATCTATCCCACAACTATCCTTATCTATCCCACAACTATCCTTATCTATCCCACAACTATCCTCATCTATCCCACAACTATCCTTACCTATCCCACAAGCATGCAAAGGCTTAACCATTTTTAAAAAGTTTTCACCAACATTTTATTAAGTAAATAAAATAAACCAAGTGTGTGAAGCAAAGATAACCTTTATTAATAACTGTCTTAAGTAAACTGTATGACTTTATTAAAAAAGCAAAATGAACCAAATAAAGTGTCTTAAGCAAAGATAAAGTGAACAAGTAACAACTCAGTCTCTGGCACTATTCTCAGTCACTCTGAGACATGTCCATGGTCTCAGCTACTAAGCGGCCAGGGACTGTGGATGTAGCTGTGGCTTGAGTGCTGGTCTGAGGCGCCATTGGGGTGTTTGGCCCTGAGAGTACAACAGGGATGGTGTGTTCAGGAAGCTGTCCGAGAGCTGACTCAGTCCCATGAGGTTGAGAGGCCCTTCATCAAGTACCTGGGATGTCAGGCACAAGACTAATGACAGATTGTCCTTTGACGGGCTTGGCTGTGGGGTGGAGGAAGGAGGAGTGTATTGGTCTGCAGCTGGGTGAGGTGTGGCATCTGTGGCATGTGATGAACCTGGGCCTGGACTGGAAAGGGCTGCCTCTGCTGTGGGAAGTCCTGGTAGTCGTAGCCTTGGTACATGAGGGGCTGTTGAAAGCCGTGGAAGGGCTGTGACATCGCCTGGGGTGGAGGAACAGACCTGGACTCAGTCGGAGCAGCTTCAGCTGTGCCTTGAGGGTTGTGCAGAAGTGCTGTGATCTTTTCCTTCATCACCTGGTACTGGGCCTCGGGCATATCCCTCAAGGTGTAGCTCACGTAGGTGATGAAAGTGTGGCGACTGGAGGATCCTCTGTCCAAGTGGACCAGCTGAGAGAGCAGTTCTGTTCTGGTCTTCATTGTGTCCCTGATCTCCAACAGGACACTGTGGCTCTGATCTTCCAGTCTGCCTCTCTGCCTGCATCCTTGGAGCTGGGGGTGGGAGTGGGGGTGCGTTGGTCTCTGGTGGCTGCTGCTTCTTCCTCCATTTGTGACAGGGGATCCTCCAAGTCCTCCAGCATGGGGGATGCAGCTGTCGGGGGGGTCTCTGTCATGGGGCCCTCTGAAGGACAGACTGCCTGGACAGACTCGCTGGCTCCTGGCTGGAAGAGGACTGGCTGTCTGTGGGCTGTCTGAGGGAGAGGGGTGTCAGAGGGGCTGCTCCTCAGTGGCGGACCTCACCCTCAGGAAGCTGCACTTGGCCATGACGTACATCTCCCGGTCAGTGAGCTTGACAGTGGCCTGCCCAGATTTTTTGAGATGTAGCTTGCCAAACCAGGTGTGCATGTGCTTCCACCATCCCAGGAGTATATCTGCAGTGTAGCCCAGGCTCTCTGCCTTGTCTCTCCAAGCTGCTTGTTTCTTCTTGGTATCGCAATAGAGTCTGTGGCCCTTTCTCCACAGGTACTCATTCTCCCTCAGCCATTCCAGCACCTCCTCCTCATGGTCCTCGGAAACAGTGTACTGTTTCCACTCTCCCTTCTCCTTCCCTTGCCTCTTCCTCCCTCTGACAGGGCCTTCAGCAGCAGGGCCTTCAGGGGCTTCAGCAGCAGGATTTTGAGGGCCTTGTGGCTGGTCCACCACAGCAGCAGTAGCAGCAGCAGCAGTAGCAGCAGTAGCAGTATCAGCAGCACCAGCACCAGCAGCTTCAGAGTCAGTGTCAGGGGTTGCAATGGTGATTCTGTCCTTCTTGCCAGGGTTGGCACGAGTAGGCACAGGCTTTCGCTTCTTCCCTGACTGACGAACCATGGTGTTATTCCAAGTTGTATGTGGCAGCACGTCTTTCCTCTGAACGCTGACTGCATGCGAGCTGCATCCTTTTATATCCGCAGAGCTAACGCAATTCATACTCCCTGCATGCGCAGTGACTACTTTGCATCCGATATACATCCGCTATGCATCCGCTTTGCTTCCTCTAGGTGTCTGTGATGCATCCGCCCCTTCCGCTATGCGTCCGCTTCGCTATTCTCCCCCGGAACCCCTGCGGATGTGTCATCCGCTTCCATCTGCTGTCATCTGCTAGGCTTCCTACGAACATCCGTTTAACATCCCCGCTACATACTACCCCTGTCCGTTCTTTTCCTTTCTTTTCCATTCTATTTATGCAAATTTTCACCACTTTTTGGAGCGGATGACAATGGATGGAGCCACCCCTGAAATTTTGCTCATCTGCTGTATCCTTTATGCATACGTTTTGCGTCCATCGGCCAGTGGGACAGGGCCTTTAGCCATTAACCACAATGCCCATTTAAAAGAATTCTAAGCCAATTTTGACAAACAAAATCATCATCAAAAGCAAATTAGGTCCTCTATCTACATAGTCAATTAAATGTTGAAGCTGAGTTCACTTAAATTACCTTCCAGGAAGATGCCTATTCATAAAGAAAGTCACCGAATGTCCATAATTATGATACTGATAGGTTTAGCATAAAATGTAAACAGCCAAACTCTATCAACAGTTGAAAAAGATATGTTTAAATTCAGAATAGCCTGAAATAGTCTCGAAAGTGGCATCTCCTTCCCAGTCATATCACATAAAGGCTAAACAGATGTGGAGCAATTTCCAAAATCATCACAGTTTTCCAATAAATAATTTCAGTTGCAGAGCAAATGAAAGTGCAGATATTTGGATTACACAACTCATTGCTAAAGGCTATGTACTAAGCACAGCACACATCTTCCAAAAACTTATTGGCTATAGTTCCAAGACATGCCTACTGCTGTTTGTGTGACCATTTTCTTAAGTGTCTGTGTTAGCTTTATTTTATTTAGATTTGATATCTTCACTTTTATAACATCCATGTTTCCAGAAATATATTCTTATTTTTCCAAGGCTAAATAATGTAATACAATATATAAATATTGTGCTTCTTTCAATACTCTTTAATAAGTTAAAAACACTTTGTAACAAAATGTTGTGCAAGTTTACTTATTAAAGTCATACAGAGGCTTCTTCCAAAAAAAAAAAATAGTTGTCATTTTAAAAATCATAATTTGATGTTTTGTCACTGCAATTTTATTTTCTGATTTCATGCCGTGTCATTTTCTCTCATTAAGTCTCAAAAACTCTATTAAATATCAATATCTCCCTATCTATTATTATTAAATCTTTCATTAATAAAAAAATAACCTTCTCATGGATGACGAGATTCATAAAAACATTACATCAACAATAATTGACCATTTATACAGAAAATTCAACTCATTTATTTTAATACATTTATGAATAATAATTATATCTTGCCCTTTTTGGAGGAATTCAGACATCTATCTGGGTTTATGCATACACTATTTTATTTCAAAACTTATATGCTTTTTGACATTTAAGATGCCTATCAGGCATGGTTCACAAGTTTGAGAGATCTTGACTACAATCTGCAACTGATATCCTTAGCATTTGCTAAAATGTGGCCTTATTCTGATATTCTGGGCCAGTGGTCCCAGAATATAGTTGTATTCCACAGGGGCCACCTAAAGTTATTATTAATTTGTATTTTTTGGTATAAACAAGTGTTAGAGTTCAAGTAATACATTCATAACAAACACTCCTACCTCCCTATCACTCAGCTCCAATGTGGCAACACTGAAACCTCAAAATTGCCTTAGTCAGGTCAGCTTCAGGGTTGACAACAAGGGGATTATTAAATATATGTGAGCAATCTTTACACACATTTTTAGGTGCTTTTATGTCAGTGTTAATTGCAGTGTTGATCCCCTGCAATTATCTTGGCAAGATTTTAGAAGTGGTTTGCCATTACCTTCTTCTTAAAGCGGAGAGAAAGTAACTGTCCCAAGCTAGGTAGCTTTTTGCCTAAAATGAAATTAGAAGTCACAATCCCCTAGTCGCTAGACAAATGCCATAATCACTACACCAAACAGCTTCTTATATCCTTTGACAATATTAAATATAAATGAAATCAAATTTATTTTTTGTTCCAACTATGTCCATCCTCATCTTTCCTGCAAATTTGTGAACCCCTATGCGAAATGCTATAAGGGACAAAGTTGGATTTTCAGTCCATTTAATGTTGAGGATATATATATAAATATA
>BLBF01000002.1:35694369-35711170 GCA_015471245.1 Laticauda colubrina
TGTATTTGAAATAATGTTAGAAAATTGGAATAATATATGATTATAAAATGGGACAAAATATTTAATGTAACTTAGCGAAATTTTTTCTTTTTAAATAAAAATAAATGAAATCAAATATGAGAGAATTGAATTAAAGAAAAATGGGAACATTGTTATTGTTTAATATTTTAAAATATAAGTGAAATAGGGGGAAGTAATTAAGTAAAATCTATAAGTGTTCCCATAGAAGCATGATACTTATTTAGAAAGGATTGTGTAAAATGTTTAAGACTTAAATGAATATTAATTTGAATGATATAACTTTAATTGCTATGGATTGTTGTTTTAATTATATTATATTTTTTAAATATAGTTTCAAAATATGGAGTTTATCTTTAGAATGTACTATGCAGAATCCGAATGAAAATTATGTGTCATGTTAAGCTTTAAAACTAGGGGAGGGATAAGTATGACAAGGTATTATACTCCAATCAGTCATTACAGAAGAAACTTTGTGTTAATGAGAAAAGATAAATAGCTAGCTGAAATAGAACAGACAAAGGATATAAGTATAATGATTTAAATTGAGATGAAATAAATATAATAGAATTAAGAGAGTGAAAAGAGAGGAGAAGCTATATAGAAAATGCAAAATAATAAATAAGAAATGGAATGTTATTTAAAAGTAAGCATGAACTTGAATTTATCTCTGTACAAAAAGATGTAACTCGGGATCAAACTGCCGTCCAAAAAGATATTTTATGTTTTTTATGTTTTGTGTTTGTTTGTACATGTTTGTTTGTTAAAAATTAATAAAATTCTTTATAAAAAAAAAACAGAAATAAAAGCTATAAAAGTCCCTCGCCTCACTTTCATATTCGACTCTTGGACATTTTCCATGTTGAATTACCACACCCCTCTCACTCACAGCTCAAGAAGTTCATCAGGTAATTCACATTAATAAAACCAGGTAACAGTAATTATATAATAATGAATGTAATAGTCCAATAAATCGGTAGGAAACTGAAAATGACATACTTTTATAGATCCCCTTGGCTTTAATTATAAAGGTGCAACCATTTCATTTACTGTAGCAATTTTTAAACTGAGCACCAAAGATTTTGATATAATATTCCAAAACACATTGCTAATAAGGTGTGCTTATTTAGTGCAGTAAGAGCCCCCTTGGTGGGTATGTGGGCTTATAATGATGTATCCAAGTGGATAAATGATGAGGTTGAAGGCCAGACTTTGGATGGATTGGATAACAGCAGAGGAGCAGACTGCTATTATTATTTCATTAGTGTGGCACTTAATAACCTTCTTTAAAGTTGAATTTGAGTTTTAAAGTAAAGTGTGTTAAGCTTCTGTATAAAATTAATCCTTTCCGGACTACACTTTTTTAAAAAGTATATAGTTTTCTTGACTGTTTGTACCCTGAAATCTAAGTTTGACTCACTCAATTTTATGGGAGGAGGAGAGAAAGGTGTTTTGTTTTAATGGTTTTCTCCATTATAACAATATTCTCTTGTGTCTATCAAATTTTAGATCCTTATCCAAAAACAAAAAATCCTTTCCCAAATATTTATTTTTATTTATTTTGAAATTTATTTGTCACCCATCTTGAATCTAATGACTCTGGGCAGCCTACAACATAAGCTATAACATAATAATAACAGGATTGCAAGCTAGCTAAAAAGCTGGCCAAGGAAAATGTTTTGGCAAGGCAAGAATTGCTCCAGGCAGACAGCACTAATCCAAAGGAATTTGGGCTAAATCATAATAAGAGAAAGAGAAAGAGCAGGATTTTCTGTATCCTTCCATGAATTTGAGACATGTGCAAGCAGGCCATCCCATTCATTTTCAGCACTTGTAGTTGGTAAGATATCTGGAACCAGAAAATAAGCTCTGGGGACCATACAAAGGCCTAAAACTTTTGACCTTTAGCATACATCTGAATAAATGGTATTATGAAGGGAAGCACTGAAGGAAAACAAGCAAAGGTAAATAAGAAACCTGGATCTGGAAAGAGACTAAGGGTTAAGCTGCGAGCAGCTCTGCTACGTTAAGCTAAAGAAGTCCACCTTAAGCCGTTGTCACACAGCACCAACGGATGGCAAGAGGATGTAAAATGGAGAGAAACACTTGCCATCTGTTGGTTAATGCGATTCATCCGTTCTGTACTCACTGCATCTGTTTTTCATGCTCTCAATCCGTCCAGCATCTGTCTACTGAGATTTCATCCGCTCAAAAAGTTTTGACTTGCCAAAACTTTTTGAGCAGATAAAGTATCCAACAATTCCGTTATACATCCGCTACGCACACAGGAAACATCCGTTATACGTCTGTCATCATCCGTTATTTGTCCGCTATATCCGCTAGGCATCCGCTGTGCATCCGCACAACTCACATCCGCTCCAGCGGAAAACGGACACAGGGAGGAAGAGAAACGGATGTGGAACGGACACGCAGCATCAGTAGCACGGACGTAGAAAGGATAAAAACATATGCAGCTCGCATAGAAAGCATTAAAACGGAAAAAACGTTCATATAGGGGACATATCTCAGATATTTAGGATGTCTGCAGGATGTCTAGAGGATGCAAAAAGACACCTAGCGGAAAACCTATATTTCCTACAAAAAGGAGGAGAAATCACCTGGATCTCACTTTCAGTCCAGCAGCCCTGCTGTGCAGACCTCTTCAGCCTTCATCTGGCTCTTGCTCTTCCACAGCATCCAGTCATCTCCACAATGGATCGTAACACACTCCTTTTGGCAGCTACCATCGTTCTGTAACAGTGCGAAGCCATCTACAGGCTCTTTCACCTGTTCTACGCGAAGAAAAGGAGGCGGCCAAGAATTGTCTGGGTCCAAAGATGTATCGCAAGAAGAGCCGAGCACGGACTGTATAACAAGCTGATGGTGGAGCTGAGGAACGAAGACCCTCATGCATTCCAGAACTTCATGAGAATGCCGTCAGCCATGTTTGACAAAGTTGTGGAGCGTCTGAGACCCAGGTTGACCAAGGCAAGCACCAACTTCTGGCCCAGCCTGGACCCTGGGCTGAAGGTGGCACTCACTCTGTGCCACCTGGCCTCCAGGACCACGAAGGAACATGCAGTACGCCTAGAGTGTGCATCACAACACTATCAGCATTGTGGTCAGAGAAGTGGTGCAGGCCATCATCGAAGAATACTGAGGAGCTGCTCCAGTACCCCTCCACTGAAGAAGGCTGGAAGAAAGTTACAGAGCAGTGGTATCAGAAGTGGAACGTCCCCCACACCGTTGGAGCCATAGATGGCAAGCACGTGGCCTGCAAAGCTCCAGCCCACTCAGGGTCCACTTATCACAACAAGGGCTTCTTCAGCATCATCCTCTTCGCCATGGTCGATGCTGATTACAAGTTCATTTACATCGATGCTTCAGGCAACGGGTCAGCTTCAGATGCCCAGGTATACAACGCCAGTCACCTCAAGGATGGGCTGGAATGCAACCTCATCATGGGCTTCCCAGACCCACGGGCTTCCCAGATCCCACACACAAGATGTGCCCTATTTCATTGTGGAGGATGATGCCTTCTCCCTCAGAACCTACCTCATGAAGCCCTACACTTCCAGATGCCTCACCCGTGAAGAGAGGATCTTCAACTACAGGCTGTCCAGGGCAAGGCGGGTGGTGGAGAACGCCTTTGGAATCCTGGCCAATAGGTTCCAGGTACTTCTCACCACCATGCAGCATCGCCCAGAGACTATGAAGAGCATATTGGAAGCTTGCTGCATCCTGCACAATCTCATGCGCACCCGCTACCCAGTCTTGCAGAACAGACTTGTCGACCGTCAACAAGGGAATGGGGACATGGAGCCTGGTGAATGGAGGCAAGGACGTAACCTGATAGACACTGTGGATGTGCAAGGCCCCAACAGAGCTTCATGTGAAGGGAAGAAGCAGCACAACCTCCTGAAACACTGGTGCAACTCCCCAGCTGGAGCAGTGGAGTGGCAAGACAGGATGGTAGATGGTTAATGGATGCTTCCTTCAGCCTTCTCATCACACTGATGAGATTGTGCCATGTCTGTTGAGAGGCCCTACAATGAACAGGGCATTTAATAAAGAGTTGTGTTTATGTTGATATGTGTTGATGAATGATTAAATTGTTATTGATAATAAAGGGCCATAGGTTAGGCACCTGGGAGGGTGGACCATACAGTCCCACTATGCTTGCACTGGAGGTTTATCTATCCCACTGCTATCCTAACCCATCCCACAGCTATTACCCATACCACAGGTATCCCTGCCCATCCCACTGCTATCCTTACCCATCCCACAAGCATGCAAAGGCTTAAACCATTTCTAAAAGTTTCCACCAAGACTTTATTTACTAAAAGAACTGAACCAAGTGTGTGAAGCAAAGATGATCTTTATTAATAACAAACTGTAAAAGCAAAATGACCCAAGTAAAGTGTCCCAAGCAAAGATAAAGTCAACAGGTAGCAATCCAGTCTCTGGCACTCTTCTCAGTCACTCTGAGGCATGCCCATAGTTTCAGGGGTGAAGGGTCCAGGTGCTGTGGAGGTGATGACAGATGTTCTGAGGCCAGGCTTGGCTGTGGGGTGGAGGAAGGAGGAGTGTAGTGGGGCTGTTTGGCCTGCAGGTGAGCGAGGTGAGGCATCGGTGGCATCTGTGGCGTCAGTGGCATCTGTGGCGTCGGTGGCATCGGTGGCATTGGTGGCACCGGTGGCACCGGTGGCATACGATGAACCTGTGCCTGGACTGGGAAGGTCTGCCTGTGCTGCTGGAACTCCTGGTAGCCATAGCCTTGGAAGGTAATGGCCTGTGGAAAGCCTTGGAAGGGCTGTGACATCACCTGGGGTGGAGGAGCAGACCTGGACTGGGTTGGAGCAGGTTCAGCTGGGCCTGGAGGATTTTGCAGAAGACCTGTGATCCTCTCCTTGATCACCTGGTACTGGGATTCGGACATGTTCATGAGGGTCTGGTTCACGTAGGTGAGGAAGGGCTTTCTGTTAGAGAATGGTATGTCGGACTGTACCAGCTGAGAGAGGAGATCTACGCTGCTTTTGATGGTGTCCCTGATCTCCAGCAGGACAGTGTGGCTCTGTCCCTCCGGTCTGCCTCTCTGCCTGCTTTCTGTGGAGGTGGAGCTGGGGGTGGGGGTGGGTTTTTCTCTAGTGTCAGCAGCCTCTCCTTGCTCCAACTGTGTCAGGGGGTCCTCCACTCACTCTGCCATGGGGAGTACAGCTGTCGGGGGTGTCTCCGTCGTGGGACGCTCCACAGATACATGCCTGGACACAGGAGCTGATTCTTGCCCAGAAGAGGACTGGCTCTTTGTGGGCTGCCTGAGAGAGAGGGTTGACAGAGGGGCTGCTCCTCGGTGGCAGACCTCACCCTCCATGAAGCTACACTTGGCCATCATGTAGGTCTCCAGGTCGGTGAGCTTGACTGTGGCCTGAGCTTGACTGTGGCCTGCACCTTGAGGTGCAGCTTCCCATACCAGGTGTGCATGTGCTTCCACCACCCGAGGAGGACCTCCAAAGTGTAGCCCAGGCTCTCCATCTTCTCTCTCCAAGATGCCTGCTTCCGCTTGGTGTCTCGATAGAGCCTGTGTCCCCTCCGCTGCGGTATCTGCTATCCCGCATCAGATGGGCGTCTCATGATAGGGAGCGAAGGAGAGAGAAACGACAGGAGACGAAGTTCCTCGGGATGAGTGTGCCCAGAATGGCTGGGTACAAGCTCTTTTATTATGCTCATTCAAAAGGGGGTGATTGTTTCTTCAGAACCTAGGTTAAGCCTAGGTCAGACGGAATATACAAATTTAACAATGACTCAAACAACAGCAGGATATTAGGACAGACAGGATGGCAAGAATTATATTTGATCAGGATATTACTTCTTCACAAAGCTGCATGCCAGACAATGTAATCCCAAGTGAATAAACCATTTCTGCAAATGTTTGACTCCTTGTCTCTGTACGTGCCCTGTAAAAGGTCACTGAGAAGACAGAAGCTTAATGATTACACGTGAAATGATACAATGTTGAAATGTCTGAATGATACATAGTTGCATTGATATACAGTTGCAAACACATAAATGATACATAGTTACAACATCTCCTCTGTTTTTATTTTTTATGACGAATCTTCTTCCTTGTCCAAGAAGACAGGAACCTTTTTTCTAAAATGTTCACCGTCCCAGTCATCTAGGCAGGAGTGCGATCCGTCAGCGTCAGGGTTGTCCAAGGAGCGGTAACTCAGCAATGACATTTTTTCATCCGGTGTTAAGGGCTTAACATGAGCTTGCAATAACACATTAACATTAGCAGTTATGGAGGATAATTGATTTTTCAAAAATTGCAATATTCTGTTAAAACAACAAGGTCCTATAATACATATCAATATAATGATTATTAATGGTCCTGCCAATGCAGTTATAAGGGTTGTAAGCCATGGTGAAATAGAAAACAAGCTTTGATACCAATTATGTTTAACCTTTTGTTTTAAAATCATCAGAGTTATACACGTTAATTTTTGGTACAAGCCATACTTGAATGCAAAATGATTTGGATTTAATAAGTTCATCCCCATAGACATATGCTGTGAGACCGGTGGAACAAGCCCAGACAGAGTTATTGCCAGGGATAAAATACATTCCTTTCAGGCGTGATGTTAAATTTCCTCCTGAGATGGTGTAGACTGCAGAGTATCCTCCGATGGTGTGGGTGCGGCCAAGGTGGTTCTTAGGAAGATATACATTACAATGATAGCCATTAGAAACATTATGACAATATTGTGAGTAATTGGATGGAATATTTCCTAAGCAACAACCAACTCCAGTGATGGAAGAAACAGTAATAGTGGAGTTCCTCCAACGGCAACGTTCGTCTGATGTGGAATTGGCAATGGATTCTTGGGAAGCGATGGCTTCGTAAAAAGGTGGAGAGGCAGAAATACAAAGCCAACATGTGGAGGCAATTGATGAGTTTGAAGAGTTCAGCAAGGCATAGGAAGCTTTGATCATTGGAATCAATGGGTTAACTCCCTGTGTTATGGGTTGCAAGAATGGGGATTTAATAACCTTTTCATGTGGTCCCACTGGGTTAGAGCGAGGGAGTTCAATGTGACATTGAATGTAAAAAATATTTCCATAATGCTTTTCTGGCCAGACTCCTTTTAGGCGGGCAGCCCATTTCAAGCCAGTGTCCCACAGAGTACTTTTCTTGTCTTGGTCCGTGAACCTTATGGTTACCGGGTTGCATTTGGGTAATTTTTTAACACTGCATGGAATGTCCCATGTGGTGCAAGTGACAGTAATGAGATCACCCTTAGTGCCCGGATCCCAATAAATATGTCCAGTTGAAACACATGACCAGGCTTTGCAAAAGTAATCAGATGACCCCCCACAGTCAAGAAGTCGTTGGGCAGGGGTCTGAGTGTTGGAAACGGGCTGTCCGGGGCATACATAAAACCTATATTTATTTACCACTCTATGACTAGGCTCAGTTGGATGAGAAGGTGAGTTGTAGACGGTGGAGCCTACAAGCATTTCTGCCAAATCAAATTGAAGTGGTGGGTAGAAGTCTTCTATGCGAGAAGAATTGGTTGTAGAGCTTAAAGGAATGCCTTGAAAATCTTTTATAGTCCAAGTAATATTATATTTTCTATGAGGCTTCTGTGGATCGTCATGGACAGTTCTTTTGAAGCGTTGTTTGTTGACAGGATCAGAGTTTGGGTATATAAAAGCATTACAAGTAGGAGAGAGGACTATGGACAAGTTAGTTGTAGAACATTTAAGAGATGAAAAGGGAATGCAATTAGTAGAAAAAGGATAATAATGACAATAATGACAATGAAGATTAATTTGATCATTCATCAAGGATGTTAATTGGGTTGGAGGAACCCATAATACAAGAGAAGGACATTTAGGTCCCCCTATATCTAGCTTGAATAGAGGAAAAGATTTTAAGGTTCTTTTCCATAGGAAGAGTAAAGAAGGAACAAAAGAGCGAGTGATAGAGTGTTCTGTAAACAAAACAGAAGTGACAGAGTGAAAGTTATGGGTAGCATTTTCATGACGTACCCACATGGAACAAGTATAATACAAAGAGAAAGTCAGCGACACCAGGAAGATAAGTAACAGTTTCATTAACAACAAGATCGTAAGGGAAAGAAGAAAAAGTTGCAATTTTCAGCAGCCTTTGTTGTGGGGCTGGCTGCCTGCCCCGTTTCTAATTCTGACTCCCAGACCAAAAATTGTCCTCATCCATTTCTAAAAGGCTTGTTGAATGGCTTTTACAACACCCCCCCCTTCGGGGGGGGGGTGGAGGACACGAGAGCTCTCCTTTTAAAGAAGTGGATTGGATGGAGGGAGGCTCTCGTAAGGATTTTTGATCATTGGGAGCGGAGGGTTGAAGGACAGGAAAGTTATCACAACTTGGTGGAGGAGATTCAAATTCTATTTTATAATGGACTTTTAAAGCCTCCATAATTTTCCTCCAAGTGACCAAAATGCCAATAGGTGCACGAGGAGGATTATGGAGATAGTCACCAATTTTTTCCCAAATGGAGATTTTTAAGGACCTTTTCTCTGGATAAGTGGGACAATGTTGCCACACATAAGCCAATAATGTAGCAATAGGTTTAATTTTTACAGGCGAGCCCTTTAAATTAGCAGAATATTTAGAAGAAGAGGCAACTAACTCCCTCAATTCCTTCAGATGCTCTGTCTGTTGTTGAGAAAAGTTTCCGCTCATACTTACGAAAGTCGAGACCGTGTTTCAGATCCGATGATGTGCACAGCTCCCATCGAGCGAGTAAGATATGAGCGCGTTGCGGCGTATCCCCCTTAGGGAATCACGTCGGGGTCACCAGAATGCAGTATCTGCTATCCCGCATCAGATGGGCGTCTCATGATAGGGAGCGAAGGAGAGAGAAATGACAGGAGACGAAGTTCCTCGGGATGAGTGCACCCAGAATGGCTGGGTACAAGCTCTTTTATTATGCTCATTCAAAAGGGGGTGATTGTTTATTCAGAACCTAGGTTAAGCCTAGGTCAGATGGAATATACAAATTTAACAATGACTCAAACAACAGCAGGATATTAGGACAGACAGGATGGCAAGAATTATATTTGATCAGGATATTACTTCTTCACAAAGCTGCATGCCAGACAATGTAATCCCAAGTGAATAAACCATTTCTGCAAATGTTTGACTCCTTGTCTCTGTATGTGCCCTGTAAAAGGTCACTGAGAAGACAGAAGCTTAATGATTACACGTGAAATGATACAATGTTGAAATGTCTGAATGATACATAGTTGCATTGATATACAGTTGCAAACACATAAATGATACATAGTTACAACACTCCGCCAGAGGTACTCGTTCTCCCTCAGCCATTCGAGCACCTCATCCTCATGTTCCTCTTTGATGGAGTACTGTCTCCTCTCCCTATCACGCGATTGCCTCTTCCTCCCTCTGGCAGGACCTTCTGGGCCCTCATTAGAACGGCTTTGAGGTTCTAGGGGCTGGTCCACCACACCACCACCACTAGCAGCAGCAACCACAGCAGCAGCCAAAGCAGCACCAGCAGCACCAGCAGCACCAGCAGCACCAGCAGCACCAGCAGGACTAGGACCAGCACCAGCATCAGCAGCACCAGCAGAAACACCAGCACCAGGAGCAGCACCAGCAGAGTAAGCACCTGCAGAAGCACCAGCACCAGGAGCAGCGCCAGCAGAAGCTCCAGCACCAGCAGAGTCAGCCCGAGCAGCAGAAGCCCCAGCAGAAGTAGAGTCAGCACCAGGGGGTGGGATGGTGACCCTGTCCTTCTTGCCAGGGCTGGCAGGAGTAAGCACAGGATTCCTCTTCTTCCCCATGGTTGTTGGCTGGAGATGTGTCTGGCAGCAGGTCTTTCCTTGAATGGTGACCTGCTTGCGAGCTGCATCCTTTTATATCCGCGGGGCTGACGCTATGCATCCTCCCTGCATGCGTAGTGAAAGCTTTGCATCTGCTAGGCATCCGCTAGGCATCCGTGATGCATCCGCTATATCCGCTAGGCATCCGCTCTGCATCCACTCCTTCCACTGTGCATCCGCTTCGCTGTGCTCCCCCGGAAGCCCTGCGGAAGTGCCATCCGCTTCCATCCACTTCCATCCGCTAGGCTTCCGTGGAGCATCCGCTTTACATCCTCGCTACGTCCTCTCCCCATCCGTTCCTTTCCGCTGTTGTCCACTCTGTTTATGCAAATTTGGGGCACTTTTGAGAGCAGATAACAACGGATGGAACATTTTGTCATCCGCTGTGTCCATTTTACATACTTTTTGCATCCGTCGGCCAATGTGACAGGGCCTTTACAGAGGATCTAGACAATGATCTTAACAATTAATAACTCCATAAACCAGGTTAATTTGAGTCATGAGTAGAGTAACTAAAGAAAACTGATACTTCTTTTAAAAAACAAATAATTGAACAGACGGTAGTGTTACCCTCCTACAGTTGCATATATACAAACATTACATACATGCATACATATATATAATGACTTCATATACATAAATACTGTAATTACTTTCAGTAATTTTCAGTCACTTTCAGAGCAGTAAGACAGGTAAGCATTGAGATCGCAAATAGTTGGTAGAAGAAACACTACATGCATCAGGGTTATTCAGTCAAATCATTTATAGAAGTATGATAATTTCCTTCCAAGGTCTCTGATCTTTGTTCATACTAAAAGAACAGAGCCAATCACAAAAGTCTTTCTTCACTATTAGAAAGTAGCCTAAGGTCTGTATTCATGTTTTGCATGGAATCTATGATATAAATTCTCAGACTCTGGGTCATAGTTTTCCTGGGAAGCTACCAATAATTGGAGGTGATCAGATTTTTAAAAAAAAAAAACTTAAGGCACTGTCACACTGGCTGATGGATGCAAATGTTTGTAAAAAGGACACAGCGGATGAGAAAAATGTTCCATCCGTTGTTATCCGCTCTCAAAAGTGCCCCGAATTTGCATAACCAGAGTGGACACCACGGAAAGGAACGGATGGGGGGAGGACGTAGGGCGGATGAAAAGCGAATGCTCCACGGAACCTAGCAGATGGAAGCGGATGGGAGCGGATGGCACATCCGAAAGGTTTCCGGGGAAGCACAGAAAAGCGGACGCGGAACGGAAAGAGCGGATGCACAGCGGAAGCCTAGCAGATTAAGCGGATGCAGAGCAGAAGCCTAGCGGATGCCTAGCGGAAGCCTAGCGGATGCCTAGTGTTCACTGCGCATGCGGGGAGGATGCATTGCATCAGCCCCGCGGATATAAAGGGAAGCAGCTCCCAAGCAGGTCACCATTCAGAGAAAAGACCTGCTTCCAGACACAGCTTGCCAGCCAGCCAGCCAGCCAGCCAGCAACCCAACAACCATGGGGAAGAAACAGAAGCCTCTGCCATCTGCTGCCAGCCCTGGCAAGAGGGACAGGGCCACCCTCCCACCCCCTGGCCCTGACTCTACTTCTGCTGGGGCTTCTGCTGCCCGGGCTCAATCTTCTGGTGCTGGGGCTACTGCTGATGTTGCTTCTGCTGGTGGTGCTTCTGCTGGTGCTTCCTCTGCTGATGCTGCTTCTGGTGGTGGTGCTTCTGCTGATGCTGCTTCTGCTGGTGGTGCTTCTGCTGGTGCTTACTCTGCTGGCACTGCTCCTGCTCCTGCTGGTCCTGCTGGTGCTCCTGGTCCTGCTGGTGCTCCTGGTCCTGCTGGTCCTGCTGGTCCTGCTGGTCCTGCTGGTCCTGCTGGTCCTGCTGGTCCTGCTGGTCCTGCTGGTGCTCCTGGTCCGGCTCCTGGTCCTGCTGGTGCTGTTAGTGCTGCTGGTGCTCCTGGTCCTGCTGGTGCTGCTGGTCCTGCTTTTTCTGCTACTGTTGTTGCTGCTGGTGATGGTGGTGTGGAGGAGCAGCCCCTACAACCTCGAAGCCCCTCTGATGAGGGCCCATATGGCCCTGCCAAAGGGAGGAAGAGACAGAGGCATGAACGGGAGAGGAGGCAATACACCAAAGAAGAGGAACATGAGAAGGAGGTGCTGGAGTGGCTGAGGGAGAATTAGTATCTATGGTGGAAGGGACACAGGCTCTATCGAGACACCAAAAGGAAGCAGGCTGCTTGGAGAGAGAAGGCGGAGAGCCTGGGCTACACTTCAGAAGTGCTCCTCGGCTGGTGGAAGCACATGCACACCTGGTACGAGAAGCTGCACCTCAAGAAATCTGGCCAGGCCGCTGTCAAGCTGACAGACAGAGAGACTTACATGATGGCCAAGTGCAGCTTCTTGGAGGGTGAGATCCGCCACCAAGGACCAGCCCCTCTCACAAACCTCTCTATCAGGCACCCTGCTGAAAGCCAGTCCTCTTCTGACAGAGAGTCAGCTCCTGTGTCCAGACATGTATCTGTGGAGCGTGCCACGATGGAGACACCCCCGACAGCTGTACTACCCGTGGTGGAGCGTGTGGAGGACCCCCTGACGCAGTGGGAGAAAGGAGACGGCACTTCCACCACAGTCCAACCTGCATCCACCCCCAACTCCACCTCCACAGAAAGGCAGAGAGGCAGACCGGAGGGGAAGAGCCACACTGTCCTGCTGGAGATAAGAGACTTCATCAGGAGCAGCGTAGATCTCCTCTCTCAGCTGGTACACATCGACGCCCCATCCTCCAACTTCAAGCCCTTCCTCACCTATGTCAACCAGACCCTCATGAACATGTCGGAACCCCAGTACCAGGTGGTGAAGGACAGGATCACCGATCTTCTTCACAACACTCCAGACCAAGATGAACCTGCTCCCACCCAGTCCAGGCCTGCTCCTCCACCCCAGGTGATGTCACAGCCCTTCCAAGGCTTTCCACAGGCCCTCCCCTACCAAGGCTACAGCTACCAGGAGGTCCAGTAGGACAGGCAGCCTTTCCCAGTCCAGGCACAGATACATCGGACACCACCGGTGCCACTGATGCTACCGATGCCACCCACGCCACTGATGCCAGCCACACCACAGATGCCACCCATGCCACCGATGCCACAGACGCCAGTCCTCAACCAGCTGCAGACCAGACAGCCCCACTACACTGCTCCTTCCTCCACCCCACAGTCAAGCCCGGCCTCAGTACATCTGTCATCGGTATTGGGGCTGACACCCCACGTCATGGAGGAAGGGGCTATCAACATCACGGGGCTGAGCCAGCTGTCTGAGAGCTTCCTCAACACACCGTCACCTGTTGTCCTCTCGGGGCCAGGCACCCCAGTGGTGCTTCAGACCAGCACTCCAGCAGCAGCCACCTCCACAGCACCTGGACCCTTCATCCCTGAGACTGGGCACGCCTCCGAGTGACCAAGAAGAGTGCCAGAGACTGGCTGGCTACCTGTTGACTTTATTTTTGCTTTGGACACTTGACTTGGGTAATTTTTCTTTTACAACTTGTTATTAATAAAGATCATCTTTGTTTCACACACTTGCTTCATTTATTTTTGTCAATAAAGTCTTGGTGGAAACTTTTAGAAATGGTTTAAGCCTTTACATGCTTGTGGGATGGGTAAGGATAGCAGTGGGATGGGCAGGGATACCTGTGGGATGGATAATAGCTGTGGGATGGATAGGGATACCTTTGGGATGGGCAGGGATACCTTTGGGATGGGTAGTAGATGTGGGATAGATTAACCTCCAGTGCAAGCATAGTGGGACTGTATGGTCCACCCTCCCAGGTGCCACACCTATGGCCCTTCATTATCAATACTAATGTTTGCATTGATCCACACATGTGAACATAAACACAACTCTTTATTAAATGCCCTGTTCATTGTAGGCCCACTCAACATACATGGCACAATCTCATCAGTGTGATGAGACAGGCTGAAGGAAGCATCCATTAAGCATCTACCATCCCGTCTTGCCACTCCACTGCTCCAGCTGGGGAGTTGCACCAGTGTTTCAGGAGGTTGCGCTGCTTCTTCCCTTCACATGAAACTCTGTTGGGGCCTTGCACATCCACAGTGTCTATCAGGTTTCGCCCTTGCCTCCATTCCCCAGGCTCCATGTCCCCATTGCCTTTTTTGAGGTCCACGAGCCTGTTCTGCAAGACTGGGTAGCGGGTGCGCATGAGATTGTGCAGGATGCAGCACGCTTCCACGATCCTCCTCACGGTCTGTGGGAGATGCTGCATGGTGGTGAGAAGTACCTGGAACCTTTTGGCCAGGATGCCAAAGGCGTTCTCCACCACCCGCCTTGCCCTGGACAGCCTGTAGTTGAAGATCCTCTCTTCACGGTTGAGGAGTCTGGAAGTGTAGGTCTCCATGAGGTAGGTTCTGCAGGAGAAGGCATCATCCCCCACGATGAAGTAGGGCACATCTTGCGTGTCGTTGGGCAGGGGGTCTGGATCTGGGAAGCCCATGATGAGGTTGCGTTCCAGCCCCTCCTTAAGGTCACTGGCGTTGTATACCTGGGCATCTGAAGATGACCCGTTGCCTGAAGCATCGATGTACATGAACTTGTAGTCAGTATCGACCATGGAGAAGAGGATGATGCTGAAGAAGCTCATTTAGTTGAAAAAAGTGGACCCCGACTTGGCTGGAGCTTTGCAGGCCATGTGTTTGCCATCTATGGCTCCAACGGTGTGGGGGAAGTTCCACCTCTGATACCACTGCTCTGCAACTTTCTTCCAGCCTTCTTCAGTGGAGGGGTACTGGAGGAGCTCCTCTAGGTATTCTTCGATGGTGGCCTGCACCACTTCTCTGACCACAATGCTGATGGTGTTGTGTGGCACCCTTCAGCCGTACTGCATGCTCCTATAGGTGGTCCCTGAGGCCAGGTGGCGCAGAGTGAGTGCCACCTTGAGCCCAGGGTCCAGGCTGGGCTGGAATTTGGTGCTCTGCTTGGTCAACCTGGGTCTCAGCCGCTCCACAACTTTGTCAAACATGGCTGGAGGCATCCTCATGAAGTTCTGGAATGCACAAGTGTCTTCGTTCCTGAGCTCCACCATCAGCTTGTTGTACAGTCTGTACTCTGCTCTTCTCCAGATCCATCTTCGGACCCAGACACTTCTTGGCTGCCTCCTTTTCTTCCCGTAGAACAGTTGAAAGAGCCTGTAGATGGCTTCGCACTGTTGCAGAACAATGGTGGCTACCAAAAGGAGTGTGTTACGATCCATGGTGGAGATGACTGGATGCTGTGGAAGAGCAAGAGCCAGATGAAGGCTGCAGAGGTCTGCACAGCAGGACTGCTGGATTGAAAGTGAGATCCAGGTGAGTTCCTCCCCCTTTTTATAGGCAATATAGGTTTTCCCCTATGTGTCCTTTTGCATCCTCTAAGCATCCTCTAGACATCCTTAATATCCGAGATAGGTCCCTCTGCGAACGTTTTTTCCATTTTAAATGCTTTCTATGCGAGCTGCATCTGCTTTCATCCTTTCTACGTCCGTGCTACTAACGCTTTGTGTCCATTCCGCATCCATTTCACTTCCTCCCTGTGTCCGTTTACCGCTGGAGCGGATGTGAGTTGCGTGGATGCGCAGCGGATGCCTAGCGGATATAGCGAACACGTAACGGATGACAACAGAAGTAGAATGGATGTTCCCCGTATGCGTTGCAGATGCAGAATGGATGCGTTTGATACATTTTCCGCTCAAAAAGTTTTGAGCAGCTGAAAACTTTTTGAGCGGATGGAACCTCAGTCGACGGATGCTGGACGGATAGAGAGGATGAAAAACGGAGGCAGTGAGTACAGAACGGATGAATCGCGTTAACCAACGGATGGCAAGTGTTTCTCTCCGTTTTACATCCTCTTTCCATCCATTGGTGCAATGTGACATGGGCTTTAGGGATAGCAGTTGGATATATAGTTCAGGGCATTTTTCAAGCTTTTAGAAATGAGTTTTCCACTTGCTTCTTTTTCTTAGCATAAGCAAAGCCTTCAAATTTTCATCATTTATAATTTTCATTATGAAGCATAATTTTATTTGGCTTTTCCTGGAATTACATATCTCCACTGGTGTGTGTTTTATCATCGTCTCTGAAATATCTGGAGGTGGAGGTGTTAATGTAGTTTACTGTTTTAATCATTGTTTTAAATTTCCTGCCTCTGAAAAGTTTTGTTAGCTGGTGAGAAATAAGCTAAACATAACTAATCTGTTGGTAACATTTATAGTTCAAACATCTCATATGTGTAAATCAGGATTTTTAAATCTAAAAAGAGCGTATACTGAATTTATTTTTTTTAAATGTATACACACATACACACACACACACTCACACACATCAAGATTATATATTTACTTCTTGCCCAATGTTATTACTTTAGAGAGTTGCAGTATTCCAATTTTAAACACTCCAAGTAAGAGCTTAATTAAGTATCATTGTTTAGAATATGTACATAGCACTCTATAGTAAGTGGTTCTATACAGAAACTTATAGAAAGAATATACTCAAGATTATTCACTTTCTATTTTGTTCAGTCTGACTTTCCAAGATTCTTTATGTGCCTGCAAAATAGTGACAGAAAAATACTCAGAAGTACTTTAAGAGAGAATACAAGGCATAGTATCTTCCCTAAATATCAGTCCATTAGTTCAGAAGATGTTGAGTTCATGAAGTCTGCACTGGTGAACTGGTAAATTAAAAATTCACAATACAATTTTGTTATTGCAGTCTGTGCGCTTTAATGGATTGAACTGGGCAGAAAAGCAACAATAGGAAAAATAGCTGTATAACCTATTATAAGCCTCAGGATAGAGATAGACAGACAGACAGACAGACAGACAGACAGACAGACAGACAGACAGACAGACAGACAGA
>BLBF01000002.1:35712264-35781179 GCA_015471245.1 Laticauda colubrina
TGCCAGCCTTGCTGCCTGCCTTGGTGCCTGCCTCCCTGCCAGCCTTGTTGCCTGCCAGCCTTGCTGCCTGCCTTGGTGCCTGCCTGCCTGCCTGCCAGCCAGCCTTGGTGCCTGCCTTGGTGCCTGCCTCCCTGCCAGCCTTGGTGCCTGCCTGCCTGCCTGCCAGCCAGCAACCCTACAAACATGGGGAAAAAGAGGAAGCCTCAGCCATCTGCTGCCAGCCCTGGAAAGAGGGACAGGGCCACCCTCCCACCCCCTTGCCCTCACTCTGCTTCTGCTGAGGCTTCTGTAGCACGGGCTCGCTCTTCTGCGGCTGAGGCTTCTGCTGCTTCTGCTTCTGGAGGAGCTGATGATGATGCTTCTGGCGGTGGTGCTTCTGCTCGTGCTTACTCTGCTGAGGCTGCTTCTGGAGGTGGTGCTTCTGCTGGTGCTTACTCTGCTGAGGCTTCTCCTGGCGGTGGTGCTTCTGCTGGTGCTTACTCTGCTGAAGCTGCTCCTCGTCCTGTTGGTCCTGCTTGTCCTGCTCATGCTCCTGGACTTGCTCGTCCTGCTCGTCCTGCTCGTGCTCCTGGTCTTGCTCGTCTTGCTCATCCTGCTCATCCTGCTGGTCCTGCTCGTGCTCCTGGTCCTGCTTGTGCTCCTTGTCCTGCTCGTACTCCTGGTCCTGCTCGTGCTCCTGGTCCTGCTCGTGATACTGCTGCTGCTGCTGCTGCTGATGATGATGATGATCCTGCTGGTACTGCTGCTGCTGATGATGATGATGCTGATGATGATGATGATGATTATGATCCTGCTGGTGATGCTGCTGCTGCTGATGATGATGATGATCCTGCTGCTGCTGCTGCTGGTGGTGGTGGTGTGGAGGAGCAGCCTCTGATGAGGGAGGAAGCACTTTGCACTGTTGCAGAAGGATGGTGGCTACCAAAAGGAGTTTGTTACGATCCATGGTGGACATGACTGGATGTTGTGGAAAAGGAAGAGTCAAATGAAGGCTGCAGAGGTCTGCACAGCAGGGCTGCTGGTCTGAAAGTGAGATGCAGGTGAGTTGTTCCCCCTTTTTATAGGCAATATAGGTTTTCCCCTATGTGTCCTTTTGCATCCTCTAGACATCCTCTAGACATCCTTAATATCCGACATAGGTCCCCTCTGCGAATGTTTTTTCCATTTGAAATGCTTTGTTTGCGAGCTGCATCCACTTTCATCCTTTCTCCGTCAGTGCTACTAACGCTGCACATCCGTTCCGTGTCTGTTCTGCTTCCTCCCTGTGTCCGAGCGGATGCGAGTTGCGTGGATGCGGAATGGATGCCTAACGGATATAGCGGATGCGTAACGGATGCAGAACGGATGTCCCCCATATGCCTAGCGGATGCAGAACGGACGCATTGGATACATTCTCCGCTCAAAAGTTTTGAGCAGCTCAAAACCCTCTGAGCGGATCAAACGTCAATAGATGGATGCTGGACAGATAGAGAGGAAGCAAAACGGAGGCAGTGAGTACAGAACGGAAGCATCGCGTTAACCAACGGATGGCAAGTGTTTTTCTCTGTTTTACATCCTCTTTCCATCCGTTGGTGCAGTGTGACAGGCGCTTTACCAACTTGTTAAAAAACAGGTCGATCAATTTATACCCATACGAAACTAGATAAAATAAAAAGTTCTCAACAGATTATCTAAGGCTTGATATAGAAGGTTCGGTGCTTGAATATCAATATTGCTTCTGCATTTTTCACCATTCTCATTCAATTTTAGAACAGTGAGAATTGTTCTCAAAGTTTTGTTTTGTTTTGTTTTGCTTGTTGAAAGAAGAAAAGATCAGTGATATTCCCTCATTTGACTTCTGCAGCTTATTGGGTGGGTAAGAGTTGCAATGTGGCCACATATTCTCTTTTGATGGTCTCTTTTTTGTCTTCCAAAGGTTTCTTCTTGATGCCATGGTTCACTTAAATCCCTAGAGATGTTCTCTTTGTACAAAACAAATTTCCAGATAAAGAAAAAAGGGAAGCCTTCATGATTAGTGACAAGCACTTGTCTGTTTCAGCATGTCCTATGTTCTTCAAAGCCACTATTAAAATAAATACTTATGATTGTCTTTAGCAACCTGAAAAAGACGTAGAAAATTTTATTTTAATGGGAAGGTATCCTGAAGACAAAAATAGACAGATTTTGGAATAGTATCCAGTACAATAATTAGCCCCCTTCCTTCTTTTTTTCTCATTATGACTTACCCCCTTTTATATTTAGTCAGCTGACAAATTTAGCTTCACAACAATAGTGAAGTTCTCTGATTTTTAACAATGAGAAGGAAATTCAGCTTTTTTACACTGGAGATACTCCTTTTATGAAAATGTGTCTTCCTTAATATGGATGGCATCAACTTTCCAAGGTTTCCTATACCATTGGTTCTGGTGTTACTTGGGGATGCCAGAGGATTTGGGACTGTGATATGTAGCACAATGTCACTACAACTGAACTGAAACTCCCACAAATCTCCAAATGTTTTAGAGTAAAAATAGTGAAACATATATTCTTTCAATGCCTACAGGGGTAGGCTTCAAAAATTTTAGCAATGAGTTCTTTGCCCAGTTGTTGGGTGGGCATGGCCATGGTGGGTGTGGCCTAGTCAGCCTCCTGCACCATGAGGGGTAGTTTTTTGTCTTTCCCAGGCTCCACAGATTTTCCTCAAGCCTCCAAGAGGTGAAAATGGCCTCCCCAGGCTCCAGAGGCTCTCTGGAGCCTGGAAATGGGTCTATTTCCAGCCTTCCTGAACTTCTGAGACACCCATTTTTTTCCTTCCCTGAGCCTCCGCACATACCCTGTACTTATCTGCATCCAAAATGGGACACATGAGGATTCCTGGGAGGGGCGGGGTGGGGTGAGTGGGACCAGCCAGGAGTGGGATTCTCCGAACTGCACAGAATCTTAGCTAGGGGCTCTCTCCCGAGCCCCTGTGAACCCCCAGCCGTCCACTCCTGAATGCATAACACCCTAAGATTTATTTAAAACAATAAACTTTAATTTCCCCAACTCATTTCCCCCCTAGTGTATATGTATGTATGTATGTATGTATGTATGTATGTATGTATGTATGTATATATATACATATATATCTGGCTTTAATACTGCAGTATGCTTGATTACAGCTGTGGAATTCTGATGGATTAATTTCATTCTCGGTCTTGCTTTGAACATGCAGTTGGGTCAAAAAGGTGGTTTCACAGTTGTTAGACATGCCTTTATTTTCAAGAAAATTGTTAAACCCCATTTTTTGTCCTGCCATTCTATCTTACTGTGCTTCCCATACTACTGAAGCCTCGCTATCCACAAGATCTGACTTTGCTTTATTGTTTCATCAGTTTCCTTGTATAGCTGTCTATAATATGATCCCACCTGTGATTTATGCCGCCAAAACTAAAACTTAACTATCCATGAAATTTACTGCATATTGTTTGATTCATTTGCATTGAGCTCATGCCAAATACCATCTCAATTCCAAATGTATCCCTTGCAGGCCTTTTGGTGTGAGTGATTGGCCATAGTTCAGATGCAAATATGAAATTGCTATGGGAGTTTTTATTGCAGCATAAAAATTAGTCAGAGCTCTCTTGGAAAGAATCTATCTCTGTCATTCATAAGCTTTTCCCTATCAGATCTCAGCATCATGCAGGATATTAATCGTCATGCTGCATATAATTTTTAACACAGATAAGTGGGACTATATTTATAGAATTCTCCCATCTCTTATTATTCTCGCTACATAGAGAATAGATAACGAACCAAAATATTTCATTCCTTATATCAACAAATTTTTTTGCCAGGTCTTGAGCACCCAGACTCTTCCCTTCTTAAGTAGTTTGCATACAATATTATAAATAAACTTTAAAAAAAAACCTGAATCTAGATTATTTTGTGGGTAGGGTTGTACTTGATCAATAAGTGGAAAGCCAGGGTTTCACCAGAGCCTTCTTTTCCTTCCAAATAAAGAAAAAGTGTCTGTCAAGTGTCTGTCTGTAAATTAAAAGCTAATTTAAATGCATTTAATTCAAACTTGATTTAATTAATTATGATTTAATTTAAATGTAAACTTAACTAAAGTTACATTTAATTAATTAAATACTACTAATATGATTATTTCCCATATGTTTAATAATGCTACACACTATGTTTGAAATTACAATCCATCCATTCTTGAATTAGTACTTGCACTAGAGCAAAAACTCCAAAGAAGGGACACAGGTAGCTTGGAATTCCAAATTACTGGCCTCTGTCAAGACCAGTGTTTCCCAGCTGAGGAATTCTGGGAGTTGAAGTCCATATCTTTTAAGTGTCCCAAGTGTGAGAAACACTGATCTAGATGAATATGATTATGACAATGCTGGTATTTATATTTTATCTGTAAGTAAAAGATGTCTTGAAATAGTGATAGTGATGATGGAGGTACAGAGAATAATAGGCACTACCATTAATTGAGCTCTTATGCAGCTACAGAATACTGAATTAGCACAGAACCTGATGAGATACTTCCAAGCACTTAACAATGTCATTAATCCATTTTCGAGGAATATTTTATCCATGTCCCATCTGGATCAGGACCTTGGCATACAAAGTGATTTTAAGCCATTTCTTCCTACAGGCTGCAGTTTTTAAAAAGGCATTAACACAATTGCTAACTGTTCACAATTCCACTATTTGTTGACTTTAATAAATCTGTTAAGAATGAAGGTGCATCATATATAATATACTGTCAAAATTCATACTTCATTTTAAAACTTCTTATTTAGCTTCATGGCCAAGAAACTGCTTTTGAAATGATTTGTAGAAAGGGAAAAACTGAGTGGAATATGTCTGACTTTATTATAAAATGACATAGAACATAGAATAACAAGAGTTGGAAGGGATCTTGGAGGTCTTCAAGTCCAACCCGTCAGGCAGGTATTCCTATACCATTTCAGACAAATGGTTGTCTCATCTTTTCTTTAAAACTTCCAGTGTTGGAGCACCCACAATGTCTGGAGGCAAGTTGTTCCACTGTGATTAATTGTTCTAAGTGTCAGGAAATTTCTCCTTAGTTCTAGGTTGCTTCTCTTCTTGATTAGTTTCCATCCATTGCTTCTTGCTCTGCCTTCTTTTGCTTTGGAGAATAGGTTGACCTTCTCTTCTTTGTGGCAGCCCTTTATATATTGGAACACTGTTATCATGTCACCTCTAGTTCTTCTTTTCATTAAACTAGACATACCCAATTCCTGCATTTGTTTTCCATATGTTTTAGCCTCCAGTCCCCTAATAATCTCTGTTGCTCTTCTCTGTACTCTTTCTATAGTTTCAACATCTTTTTTACATTGTGGCAACCACAACTAGATGCAGTATTCCAAGTGTGGTCTTACCAAGGCATTATAAGTGGTACTAACACTTCATGTGATCTTGATTCTTGTTAATGCAGCATAGGACTGTGTTAGCTTTTTTGGCAGTTGCAGCACACCACACATCATATATTTTTTTTTGATAGCAATAAAAAAACGATTTCCCTTTACCTACTTCTGAGATTTTTAACCTTCTGCAGTCGTTATATTTCTTTTCATTCAACATTAACATGATACAACCTTGATTAGTTTTTTCACAATCCAATAAGTTCAACTGGATTCCATGATTAATCTTAAGAACTATGTGTGATTTTCGTGTCTTCCCATGCTGTCTGCTGAATCTCTACTTAAAATAGTTTCTTTAGATCAAAAGGAGAGGCAGCCAGGGAGTCTGCAAAATAAAGAAGAGTAACAGCACTGTTTCCAATACCTAAAATAAAGCCTGAAAGCATAATAAGAAAGGAATATCCAAAATGTTTGAGAATAAAATGGTTAAAGAGTTCTGGGAGAGGTATGCCGAACTGAAGACAGCTCTATACAAAAGTGAAGCTGATGACCATGACAAAGACCAAAGAACTGGTGAGTAGCTCTTCAGAATCTCTCCAGATAAGGAGACATGCACTCTGGACAGCTATTCCTTGTGAGGAGACCTCAGTACAGCAGTTTTTGATGGGTTTGAGAACCAAGAAGTAATGGGATTTAATAATAATGGAATGAGCTATGGTGGCGCAGTGGTTGGAATGCAATTTGCAGGCTACTTCTGCTAAGTGCTGATTGCCAACAGTTTGGCAGTTCAATTCTCCTTGGCTCAAGATTGACTTGGCCTTCCAAAATCGGTAAAATTAGGACCCAGATTATTAGGGCCAATATGCTGACATTACATAAACCACTCAGAGAGGGCTGTAAAGCACTGTGAAGCAGTGTATAAATGCTATTGCTATTAGCCATTAGATATGGTAGCAAAAATATCATTTTCAAAGTAATTCTCTGGCCTGTCAGTTGTAAATCTGACAGGCCAGAGAATTACTTTGAAAATGATATTTCACTGGATTTTCAAAAGAAATTGGCTGAAATTTTAAAATTACAAATGAAATATAAATGACAAATCCAAAAATTTCTTTTTTTTTTCCCATTTACAATTTTTTTTCCCCATTTACAAAAAGGGCTTGTTAATACCTTAATGAACTCTGTGGGGTGGGATGAAGAAAAAATGACGCGAAATAAAATTATGTGACAATATTTGAATGAATTAAAGCTTAAGAAAAGAAGAAATATAATATTTCAGCAGTTCTTAACCTATGGTTCACAAACCCCAGTGGGGGGGGGGGGGTGTCACATTGTCACCACAGGGGTTCCATGAAGGTTTGAAGAAATGTTATGATTTCAATCCTGAATTTTTTCTTGGTGGTCCATCTCCAAAAAAGGTGTTTAGAGTTCATGGTGAAGAAAAAGTTGAAAACAACTAGTTTATTTATAAAATTGGTTTGATTTAAAACAAGATATTCTTGAAACCCTTCCTACCCCATAAACAAATCAATAAAACACCATCTTTTTAGTCCTAGTGTCATCAGAAAGGACTAAAAACTAGGACTAAAAAGATTATGTTTTATCGATTTGTTTATAGGTTGGAAGAGTTCAATGTTTAGATCTGTTTGAATAGGAGAGGAATAAACATTAGTCTATCAACAAGAGGTGCATAGAGTTGAAACAAAGGAAAAAGATTAACCTACTCATTGAGAATGCTAACTCTAATTCTCTTATTCATAGCCAAAATAATTCATCATAAGGGGAAAAAGCTTATCACTAGATAAGAAATACTAGCCAAAAATCATGGCATGGAATCAGCTGTTAACATTTTTTTTTCAAGGGATGATTTCTTAACTTCTCACAGACTTCTGAATCAGTTGTCCTCCTTTTTTTCCTTGGCACACCTGGGGTCCTGGGATTACCATTTGCTATCCTCCCAGCCAGCTTCCGACCAGCAAAATCAAATGGGGCAATATGGATTTGCTTAATAACCACATGATTCATTTAAGAACTGCAGTGATATGCTTAACACCCATAGCAAAAGAAGATTCTTAAACTGGGCAAGACTCACTTCACAGCCATTTTGCTTCGCAATGGAAATTTTCATCCCAGTTGTGATCATAAATCAAGTCTACCTGCATTGAATCAGTCAAACTGTAGTTTACTAGGAAGTTTATCAATTAGCTTAGCATCTGCATCCATCTTCCAATAATATCTGAATAAAGCTTTCTCTTTAGCAAGATCCATGTCATACTCCTGTCGGAATCTGACTTAGAGAAGGAAGCTGAACAGCTGACAGGGAGTGGGAATGTGGCTCCGTTGGCTGTGGAAGAAACTGGGGAAGGGCAAAGTCCGGCTGGGCAGAACAGGGAAGAGGTAGAACAAGGGAGAAGGAATTCAGAGGAAGACCCAGGCCCACCCACTCTTCATCCTAGGGCATGCAGGGAGGAACGGAGAAGAGAGCAACATAGGTTGTATGGCTCACGGGGGAGGAAAGGGTCCTAATTCCCTTCAATAGCTGCAGCTGGGAACACAGTGTATAAAAAAGGCAAGCTGCATGTAGCAAACTGTTGGGAGCAAATGTGACTTTATCTTGTATCTGTGTAGTGGTATTGTATCTGGTATTATCTGTGTTCCTGGCGTCTTCCAACTGTGTGAGTTTTGCTGTGCTTTCAAGTTTGAAATTCCTGTTCCTGACCTGCCAAACTAAGTACTTCAGTTTGGTTTGTTTGGATTTTAAGTTACAGTTTGTGTGTACCTTGTTTTGGACTGAATTTTCTACATTCAAAGGCTTTTCCTGGAGAGTTTTTTGAACTTTTTTCTGTTTTTCGAACAGTCCGAAAGAAACCTGGACATTGGGGGCAAATGGAAATAATAAAGGACTCTTATTGCTTGTCAGACTGTATTGCCTTTGTGCCATGCCATGGGTCATCACAACCCATCAATGAAAAGTCCTGAAGAATGTTTTCACTGCATGAAGCACAGCTATTAAAAGTATCCCACTCAGTGTATTCAGAGAACACTTCAGAAATAAGCCAAAAAATAGCTTGCATAAAAAAATAAAAATGCATGCCCACATTCTTTTCTCTTTGTTTGAATGACTTCATCTTTCAAAGGCATTCATTGACACACAAAGGCATTCACTGACCCCAAAAAATTAACAGATATAATGATCTGCTTACAACAACTTGTTATTGGGTGGTCTTATTCTGCATTTCTCAATGCCATTTATGCAGCCCTGAACTCACATGGTCCTAATGAGCATTTGTCATTTCAGAAACAAATGCAAATGAAGCCTCACTGTACAGTCTTTCATTTGATCTCCTTTGTTATTCAAATGAGTGTCTGATAAATGATAAATGTGAATGGGCATTAAGTTTTAATTAATTACATTGGGAAAATCAGATAATGCCAAATGACTGCAGTCTGTTTGAATAAATGTATGTATCCTTGTGTGCTTGCTTTTAAATATAGATGGAGCTGCACTAATGTAATGCTGGGATTGGGGGGGGATAGTTAGGATATTCTGCAATTCTAATCAAAATGTCAGTTATGACCTTAGAGAGAAAATAAGGGATTTATTATTCCACTGAGAATCAAAAGCTGCCCCCGCTTTCTTCAAATCAGCTTAAAAAATGAGAATGATACATACACAGGCAAAATCAAACAGATACAGTCTTCAAAATTTTAAACACATATCTTTACAATTCAAATTTCTATAGGCAGACAAAATGTCACAAAATGTTGAGATTAAATGTCCAGCTGTGTTGTGTACTGACCATAGTTTACTTAATCAGATTCCAAATGATAATGTCATTAAATCAGAGATTTAACTCAATGGTGATTTGATCAAATATCCAAATTTAATTAGGTTTTTAAATCAAAGCAATGACTGAATTCAAATAGTCGAATTGAATTGAATATATACGGACCTTTAGCGCCAGGGTGGGATGCTACTGGTTCTGCCCAGTTCTATAGAACCGGAAGCTCTTGAAGAGCAGCAGACACTGAACAGGTTCTGTATTTGCTGCTGTTTGGCCCGCCTGCCCGCCAAGGCTCTTACCTGTCCTTTATTTCCTTCTTTTTCAACCTCAGCTGCTTTGTGCAGCATAGCTGAGGGTGAAAAAGCAGGGGAAAAAAGGCTTTTCAAACACTGCGCACCTGCGCGCAGCGCTTTTCAGCTGTCCAGGCAGCACAGCTGAAGTTTTTTTTACATGCATGCAAAGCAAAACATAGTCACTGAAACCAGTAGTAACACTGGTTGAATCCCACCCCTATTTAGCACCCAAACTGAAGTAATTTGTTGAACTGAATTAATCATTTCCATTGTCTCTGATCCAATTGGCCGAGCTATATAAGCTATTAATGTATATATAATTTCTTGACAGGTCTTTAAAAACAACCCTGCTGCAGACTTATCTATAATAACGGTAGCCAAAGAAATGTGTGGAATTAGGAGTTTCTTTGAATACACACTTTAGATTAAAGGAAGAAAAAGTATATTTTTTGATGACAGCAGTAATAAAATTCTCCTGACATCTTGTCCCTCAGTTGAATAACCTTTTTATTGAAACTCACCTCGTCCACCTAAAACTTAATTTAGTAGCCTGTTTCCTTAAAGAGTCATAGAGTATGCCAACTCCTTCACGGGCACTTCTGTTTTTTCAGATACAGTATTTATTTATGTATTTGTTCTTCTAGCCATACTAAGTCAGTTAGGTATTAACTTTAACACTAGTAATTTGGCACTCATTTAGATGGAGAAAAGTCTCTTCAGCCAGCAGATGGCACAGCCAACAATTCACCATTCTATCAAGGCAGCAGAATGTTGGTTTATATCAGTTCGTACTTCTCAACTGCAAAAGTCTGTGGATTTTTTTTTTAATTTACTTTCCAACATCCTGTTCCATTGCTTTAATTCCAGATTTGTTCCCTTCTGTTCACATCAGCTTTTGAAAGAATGCAATTATTCTATCCTTCATTTCACTCTTCATTAAAGATTCTTTCTTAAGTGACGTGTCCTCAATGCAATGAGGCTTGTTACAAATCTATTTTTGAAAACTTCAGAAGTACTGATTCTTTATTTTCTTCCAAATCTTCACTGTTGCTTTTTAAAAAATTGCACCCTTGATGCACCCTTGATAAAATTTTGAATCTTATTTTGGAACATCTTTATTGCTTTTTCTGTCAGTGGTGAAAGAAGAAATTTAGACCTAAAGAATAACAAATAGAAGAAAACAAAGTAAGTATAAGTATCAGTAGTTCCTTCACATACAACATTTACAACAAATATCATACAACATTTACAACAAATACCTTACATCTTCCAAAAAACATATTTTAATAAAATGGATACCCATACAACTTGATCAAAAAGTGCTCAATTCACTACAACAAAACCAACACAAAAAATGAAAAAGATGCCACACATCAAAAACACCTCATAAACATCCAGTAAGACTATTACAACGACACAGCATTATGTAGCACATGAACCGGACTAACTTAAGCCCCCCAAAACATTAAATAAAAAGCCCTTAAATAAACTAAACAACTCCATAACCCCCCCACACCCCCCCAAAAAAATACAGCAGTCATATACAACATACAACATAGCATAAAGACTATAACAATCACTATACAATAGAGACAGACATAAGATTAGTGGAGCACATCCCTTAACACCAATTAGCAGTCAGAAGACATGATAAAAATTATTTAACAACACATGAAAAGACTTAACAATAATTTCAACTGGGAAACTGTGAGCATCCTAGACAAGCTAAGTTAAAACAAACAAACAAACTAGAGAATTCCTGGAAGTCTGGCATTCAGATAAATAAGCCCTCAACAGGAATATAGAGAAAAACAATATTAATGTATCATTCAAAAGAGACAATAAAAAAATAACAAAAGAAACTAAAAGTCCAAAACACCATTTCACCAGCAATCAACACTCAGATAAGCAGGAATTAATTCCAGTATTAGTACAAGATCAACAATCAAGTAGCAAACAATACTCCAGTCAAGGAACTAACAACACAGACAAAAATATCAAGCAGTAAACAGTGTAATCAAGGAACTACCAATAAGAAAATAACACTATTCCCAAAACTGACAGGACAAGCACTGTATATAAACAGAAAATAAACCCCACTCTTTCTAGCACTGAAGACCTTATCTAGTTAGGTAATATCTACAATAAAACAACTGAGCTCAGAGAGCAATAAGAGCAATAAGAGCAATAATAAGAGCAACTGAAATAATTTTGAGTAATTTAAAGTCAAAGACAAAATACAGAAGACAACAGCAACAGCAATGAAACCAATTGCAATAATTGTAACCAGTTCTATGTGGGACAAACACAAAGGCAATGGAAAACAAAGATACGTGAACATAGACTTGCCATTAAGGGCATGTCCAAAAATCCCTGATCTCGAGCCACATTGACAATGAACAACACCTGTTCAATTAGGAAGGGACAAAAATCACTGGCCATGCCAACATACATGAATGCATAGAAGCCGGGTGTTCTACCGAAAGAGCAATTAACAAGCATATTGGTTTATATCCAGCATATGAATACGTAAGAAATCAGATCATTTGAACAACCAATCAACAAGAGAACCAATCACCTGCTCAGAATTTAAATATAGCTCCAAATGAACAATCAATCACATGATCAACTGACCACTGGCACACAAGGCATATAAAGAGGAAAAGGAGAAGAAAATCCTGTTAATGATATTACCTCGCCTGATAACAAAATGTTCAGAAACTAAATTGAAACAAGCACTGTTGAATATGCAATAAGAGTGAAGTTTGATGTAAGACTTCACTCATTGGTTAATTTTCTCATGTGAGACTTCACTCTTTTTGCATATTCATCACAAACCACTGCTAAAAGCAATGAGGATTCCACAGTTCCATCACAGCTGATTCAGTAACTAGAACTTAGGTGTTAGATAGATTTTCCCTTTTCCAATGCCAGTGTATTAATTTGGATTTGTTGGTTGAAGAAACTCCCTAGAGACCTCATCTTCCAGATATATTTTACCGAGGGTTATAGGAATTCTTTTAAAGTTGGTCGAAATGGTTTTCTTTTTCTATTATGGCCTTATGCATGACTTCCAGAAACATTGAATAATTGATTTGTTTATTTGTATCCCAACTCTGTATCAAAACTAGCAACCACACAAACAATTTAATTACACAATAAAATATAAATGGAACTCAACTGAAATACACTACTAGAACAAATGAACAAAAATGTCTTCAGTAAAATAACTTGAGTGCACTTTGCATTATTTATCGATGTCATATTTAGCATGAATTATATAATTATATAAGCAATCTTACGTAATTAACATTTTTATATTATATGCACATTTTTCTTCATCTTTGAAGGTTTGATCTATTTTAGTTTTCACAGTGTTAATAATTTCTAGTTTCTATTTCATAAATACCATTGTATTCTATAATGTATTTTATAATGCAATAAAATAATTAGTTTGGGTGACAAAGAGCACTTGCAATCCAAATTATACAAGGCTTGCTGGAATAAAAATATTATTTCACTAGACAACTCAAACAGACAAGTTTGCATTTGTTCTTGCACAAAGGATGTTTCATTTTTATAGCTGTACCTTACTGAAGCATTCATTTAGGTGAATGCATGAATACCACTTCAGCCATTAGATTCAGCTACAATTCACGGACTATATTATTCTTCTGTCTCATGACAGAACAGATTTTTTGCTTGGATAATTTGTTCTTGACACCCACAAACCAATATTCTGAACTTTTTAACAACTTAAAAAAATCTTTCTTTGCTTTAGTTTTATTATTTCTGACCCTCAAATTCACAATTCACAAAATACTATTTATAAAAATCCTTGTACATTTTCATAATTCAGAATTCTCCAGATTTATAACTACTAAACAATAAGGTAATGGTAATATTTATAACTGAAACAATATTTAATAAAACCTGTTATTCATGAACAGGCAAGTTGCAAAACATTTTGCAGACCAACTCATACTTTCTATAAATATGAGCTGGGATACAAATCTCTTTAAAAATGTGAAACTAGGACAAGATATGGGTATGGCAAGGAATATATATATATTGATGCAGTATATACAATGTAGGTATTATAGATATTGTAGATATATATTGATGCAGTATATACAATGTAGATATTACAGCCTAGGGTCTGCGAACTGAAAGCCACTGATTTACAAGAAGACTATTCCATGTTATCAGTTCTGAATTTTGCTATGTATACACGGAACCAAAGGCATTTGTCAACCATTCTTCCAAAATTTCCTGCCAGCATTTCTTCTCAAAGTAGTAGAAAAATGTTTAAGATAGCGTTTCGATGAATGCAATTGAGTGAGAAACCCATCCTGCCTAATGTTTGAAAAATAAAGGGCACAGATTTAAAAAATCCAATAAATCTAACAGGAGACCAAAATTTATTTAATCTTTCCCCAACCTAGAAGTTTCATTTTGACATCCTAGAGGATGTTTTTTGACTTTTAGGCTCCAAACATCTGAGGAGTCCCCAGGTAGAGAGAGGTGTCAATGATATAAGCAAGAGTAGATTATTCATATGAGCAATCAGAATGTCCCTCAATTTATCTTGAAGTAGGTGGCAGGGACAACAAAATTCTACAATGGATTTTCAAGGAAATCATTCTTTCGAAAATAAAATTAGGCAGGCATTTTCTATAATTTCAGTATAGGAATATTTTGATGAATTAGCTTGTTCCATCATGTGATGGAATGAAAAATGAAAAAATTAAAGAATTTTCAAAAGATTTGCCTATACTTTGATAAAGCAGATAACATTACTAATGAAGATAATTTCTCTGTGTCATTTTAAACTTCACATGTTGCAAGTGGAATTCAGAAAATGAAGAAAATCAAATTTGACTTTTATTATAGCAAAGTTTACATTTATACATGCCAAGCCACATAAAAATCAGTGCCATCTCATCCACAAATTAGTTATCTTTGGCCTTATTTATCCAGTTATGTCATTTAGTGATGGGTACATGCGAGCTCAAGAGACTAATCTCAGAAATATTAAAGATTGATTTTCCTTATGATGAAAACAAACTGAGACATTCACACATTCTGGAATATTGATATAATCCTAACCATAGACTTCTTAGCAAATTTAGGATTTAGAGTAGCCCAAGACTAGATTTATAATAAAGAAAAAAGGCCAGACAGCCACTATTATCCACTGGAGGTTAAAGGATGTGATATATGAATGTTAATCCATAACAGAATAAGTTTTTTTCTTTAGTATCAGTAGTGACACCTGGCTCCATACAGATATTCAGTCAGGAGTTATGTTCTTATAATAGCTTATTAGCATTCTACCTTTAGAAATAGGTCAGAATAAATATGTTTCCCCGTTTTTATTTTATTGAGTGTACTCACATATCATATCTTTATGATTATTCCAATCATAATCTTTAGATTGACAAAATGGTCTCTTCCGTCTGAAATTAGATTAGCTCCATCCCTTTTGACATTTCAAGACCCTCAAGATCTGATTCTGTTATCTGGCCTGGGGCTTCCAGAGAACCAGAGATACGCTTGGATGACTCATTGTTGACATGACCATTTTTATTTTGGAGGGCAATATATGTTATATACATATACATACATACATACATACATACATACATACATACATACATACACACATATACATATTTATGTAGATATTTATATCTTTTATATCTGTCTTACAGTATATCTTGTTTTTATATCTGTGCTTTTTATCCAATTGTGTTCATTGCCTAGAGTTGGTTTTGGTTAGAGATGATATTCAGCAGGTTCTGACCTGCAGTTCTGCAGAACTGGTAGTGGAAATTTTGAATAGTTTGAAGAACCGGCAAATACCACCTCTGACTGGCCCTGCCCCCATCTATTCTCTGCCTCCCAAGTCCCAGCTGATCAGCCTGGTCTTTGTTGCCTTGTGCAGGAGAACAGAGCTGGAAACAGATTAGTGGGGTGGGGAGAAAATAGGATTTTGCATTAACCTTCCCCCAGGAGTGGGGTGGGAATGGAGATTTTACAGTATACTTCCGCTGCCATGCCCATCAAGCCATGCCCACCAAGTCACTCCCGCAGAACCCGTAGTAAAAATTTTTGAATCCCACCACTGCTTTTGGTGCAGTGAACTGTACTAATATGATTAATAAATATATATTGGAATTTTGGGCAGAATACAACCAAATACAGACTACAACTATTTTCATGGCCAGCTTGGATTCTGATGATAAGATTGACAATGACCAGTGAGGTGCCAGATGAACTGATGCCTGAGCAAACCCAGGCCTTGAGCTTCCTCCAAGTGTCTGTACCATTATGCTATTTAGAGAAATAGAAGTGCAAAATAACAAGACTTTTCAATTCTCCAATAAGCCATTTTTCAAGCCACATTTTTGGCCTCTACTTTTTGAGCACTAAACAAATGCAAACCAATCAATGTCTTTTATTGGTTAATTGACAACTCTATTGTTATATTGGAAAACTCTCAGTTTGCATATAAAAGTATTAGAGTTCCCTGTTAGAAAAATAAATGATATGATAAAGATATGTGTTAATTAGTATTTCAGTCTGGAGGGTTTGTCTGCAATATTTTCCAGATCTCTGTTTCTGCAGCTGGTTATAGTGAACATTGTTGTCCATTCAGAACTAAAGCTAGTTAAATGATGCATTGCTAAATTAGGGTAAATGTGAAATTATTAATAATGAACTCATTAAATCTAGTACATTTCCAGGTGCTACTTTCCAGACTCTATATTTACCATATTAACTTCTAGTTTATCCTCTCTAAATTCTCATTTTAGATTGTGCTTTTTTGTTCTTGCTTGTAAGAATGAACTTTATTCTGAAAATAGGAAAGGAGCCTACATGATTTATAATACCACTGTGAACTAAAGGCCAAAGATCTCATTCCTATTTTAGCACACCAAATATATATAACAAATTATTTTTGACCAGACTGAGAAACACTATAAACATTCCGACAAATACAGTTGGCAATTTTAACCAATATATCTGTGGAAACCAGATGTTGTTGTAGGCCAAGCTGAAAGCGGTGAAAAAAGAGGTCAAGACTGATGTAGTAAATTATTTGTTGCAAATTAGATCTTCAGCATCTTCTGTACAACTCATTTTCAGGAAGGATTTGGTTTTAACCAGTCTGCTTTCTCTTTCAGATGACAATAGAGGGATATATTCAATAGAAAAAATACTCAGCTGTGATTTTTTAATGGTAGTTTTGAATAATGTCTAATTTTAATGGTGTTTTTTGCACAAACAGGTTGATATAAATATTGAATATACCTCTGCAATGTATAGCTTTTACCTACAAAACTGAAATCTAGGAAAAGTCAAATTATTTTTCATTTCCTACATATGGTGATATATATGCATAGATATGCAAGTTCTGGAATGCATAGCATCAGACATGTCACTGAAAGGCAAAATAAGAAAACTGCGTCTCACTTATTTTGGCCATGTCATGTGGTGGAATTCCTGGAGAAAGCAATTATGCTTTGAAGACTTAGTTGTAAAAGGAAACCACCACCACCACCACCAAAAAACCATGGTAGCTGGACATTATCAAAGCTAACACCAGCCACACCATAAAACAACTTAAAGAAGCAGTGCAAGATCAGAAGAGCTGGAGAGATCTCGCCCACAGAATCACTAAAAGTCAGACATGACTGAATGGATAACACCATCATCATAAAGAATTTACATGACTATACCCATTTTAGCTATGCATGTTTTCTAATATCAAAAGAAAAGCAAACAGATTTTTCAGGAAATGCATTTTGAATTTTTATCCTAAAAGCAGGGATATAAATAATTGTAATATATAAATGAACATTTATTTTTTCAAAATCTAAGAAGTTGAAATTCATGAGCAAAAAGACTATGTGGCTGATTAGATTTATATTTTGTGCAGACAAATGTTTAGGTCATCCTGGAAAGCAAAAATAACAAAATGACCGACTCTTGGACGGTTCACCTCTATGGTTCAGCTAGCCAGTGGGAAAACTGAAAACATGGATGACAGTTGCTGAGCTATTTATTTTGTGGAAAGGGAAAACCATGATTTAAAACTACAACCAGAATAACTGCAGAGGGTGAGGCAAAATGCCAGACCATTTTGGCTGGAGGAGGAATGGGCAAAGCCAGAATCAGAAGGAGAAAGTGTTCTATATTAGCATTCCTGGAATACCTCATCTGATTGGTCAAAACGAACTGCACTGTGATTGGACGGAAGAACAACGGTGATTGGTCAGTAAAGAATCTACCGCGATTGGCCGAGCCGATCGCGGGAGATTCAGAAGGCTGTCATTGGGTAAGATCCACCGGCAAGCTCTATAAGAAGAGCTGCCGCGGCTCGCAGGTCCAGCACAGATCTATACTTTTTTAATAAAAAGCTGAAGTTACGCTGGTCTCGAGTCTCATTTTTCCCGCGCTTCTATACTTGCAACAAAGGTGGGATTCTGAGACTAAGAGACCAGTCGGGCACGTGGCAACCAAGCTGAACAACTGATGATATGGCCGGCAGCAACTCGCCACCCACACCATTTGACCAGGCAACCGAGGACTGGGAATCATACATCTATCGATTCCTCATGTTCCTCGAGAGCAACAACTTGAAAGATGCAAACGACCACAGGAAGAGAGCTGTGTTCCTGACCCACTGCGGGCCAGCCATATTCAAGATGGCCAAAACGTTGGCCAAGCCAAAAGACGTGAAAGAGATGGCTTGGCCAGACCTAGACCGGCTACTTCGAAACCACGATGCCCCGGCCGTTCCAAACCTGATCCAGAGACATGAATTCTACCATCGGGATCAGAAGGATGGAGAGAGCATCAGGGATTTCATGGCAGCACTAAGAAACATCGGAGGTGTGTGCAGTTTCTCTAACATGGACGAGGCTCTGAGAGACCGCGTGGTCCTCGGTCTCAGAGATCCCATACTCCAGAGCCGACTAATGGCTCGGGCAGACATTACGGTTACCAAAGCTATTGCTGAAGCCACAGAAGCCGAGGCCATGAAGAAATCAGCGGCCAAGATGCAGCAAACTCAAGGGACCGGCAAATAACATCGGAGACCAAAGCATCTCCCGAGAAAAGAACCGAGGTTGGTCACAAAGCCACAATAGCACACCACGAGGACATCGAACTTTCCCCCAATACTGAAGACGAGGAGAAGGAGATCCACAGATTGCAAGCAGAGCGAGACCAATGGAGAAGTCGTAAGTCAGGTTTCCAGTGCGCTGGATGCGGCGGCGACCATCCCCATTCAGAATGCCGGTTTTTAGATGCCATTTGCCGGTACTGCGAGAAACGGGGGCACATCGCTAAGGTCTGCAGAAACAAATGAAACTACAGCCCAAGGCGATGCGAAAACATGCCCCCCAGGATCCTTTCAGAGAACCGTTGGAGTCACGAGATTCAAAGCAAGCAGCTCAGTGAAACCCGATGATGTGAAGAAACCCACCAAACGGTCACCATCGGCTACTCAGACAACTCCGCTGCAAGAAAAGTGCATGTGCAGGTCCGCATTGAAGGCAGGCCGTGCAGAATGGAAGTGGATTCCGGATCCTACCTCTCCATGGTATCCTGGGACATGATTAAGCAGTTAGTGCCCAGCTTACAAAAACGAGAGCTGGAGAACCAGAAACCAACTATTAAGGACTACCAGGGGAACAGAATTCCCGTAATAGGAATTGGACACTTCCATGTTACATTCAAAAAGCATGGAAAAGTACTCCCACTAACAATTGTGGACAGAGACCGCCCAAGCCTGCTGGGACTGGAATGGTTTGCGCCATTAGGAATCGAGGTGACAGGCATCAACTATGTCGAGGAAACTGACTGGGAGGAGGAACTCATGAAGGAATTCCAAGAAGTGTTCAACGGACAATTAGGCAAGTACCGGGGATCCCCAATATCATTTAATGTGAACCCCAATATTGCCCCAATCCGTCTTAAACCAAGACGAGTTCCTTTCGCACTCAAGCCAAAAATAGATGAGCAACTAGACAAGCTCATCGTGAAAGGGGTCCTGGAACCAATAGATCATGAACGCTGGGAGACCCCCATAGTCACCCCAATAAAACCAGATGGGTCAGTAAGAATTTGTGGGGACTACAAAGCAACCCTAAATAATGCACTGCAACAGAGTGCATTATTAACTGGTGCATACCCAGTTCTGGTGGTACAGCATCTCCTACACTCACTCGGAGGGAGGAAAAGTCTTTGCGAAGCTCGACCTGGCACAGGCATACCAACAGCTGCCAGTCGACACCGAGACTGCAGAAGTGCAAACTATCATGACCCACAGGGGGCTTTCCTGTGCAAAAGACTCCAATTCGGAGTCAGCGTGGCACCAGCGGTGTTCCAGAGCTTAATATGGTTACTGCAAGGCATTAAAGGAGTCATGCCATATTTCGATGATGTCTTGGTAGCCGCCAAAGACAAAAGACAATTGGGAAGCAGACTCAGAGAAGTCCTGCAGAAATTTAAAAACGCAGGACTAAAAGTTAAAAAAGAAAAGTGCCAGCTATGCACTGAAAAAGTTGAGTTCCTAGGGTACTTAGTGGATAAAGACTGAATTTGCCCCACCCAAAAAAAGATTAAAGCAATAAAGGAAGCCCCAAGACCTCAAAGTAAAGCAGAATTACAAGCTTTTCTGGGTCTAATTAATTTTTACAATGTCTTTTTGCCACAAAAGGCAACAACAGTGGAACCACTGCATAGGTTACTTGACAAGACGTCCACCTGGTCCTGAGGCAAGCAGGAAGAGGCCGCCTTCTGGAAGGTAAAAGATCTCACATCAGAATCAGTCCTCATCCAGTACAGCAAAACCCTACCACTAACTGTGACCTGCAACGCCTCTCCATTCGGCATCGGAGCTATACTGAGCCATATGCTGCCAGACAAGAGAGAAGCACCAATTGCATACTTCTCTAAGACATTATCAAAGGCAGAAAGAAATTATAACCAGCTCGACAAGGAGGCACTGGCAGTGGTTACCGGCGTGAAGCAATTTCATGAATACCGGTACTGTAGGGACTTCATCCTCATCACCGATCACAAACCACTCCTGGGGATCCTGGCAGGGAACAAGGCCACCCCTAACATCCTGTCACCCCGGATGACAAGGTGGTCCAAGTTCCTTGCCGCCTACAACTACCAGCTAATCCATCACCCCGGGAAAAGCATCTTGCATGCCGATGCATTAAGCCGTTGCCCCCTGCCAGATCCAGAGAATGACCCTGCACCCACCACATCCACCCTGCAAATAGAGACACTGCCCAACCTGCCAACGACCGCGTCAGACATTGCTAGAGAAACAATCAAAGACAGGAAACTGGCGTGGGTTTTGAGCTGGGTGGAAAAAGGATGGCCAGAATCAGAGAGCAGTGACCAATTTAAATCCTTCCGGAACCAGCAGACTGAACTATTTTCCCAAAAGGGATGTATATTATGGGGCGACAGAATAGTAATTCCAGACACCTTACAAAGACGAATATTGCATATGTTGCACGAAGGACACCCGGGCATCATAAAGATGAAATCCCTAGCCAGAAGCTATGTGTGGTGGCCAGGGATAGACAAAACCATAAAAACATGGGTGGCAACATGTGACAAATGTCAAAGGTCTAGACCAAACCCTCCCACAGCACTAACCCTTAAGTGGGAAACACCAAGGGGCCCATGGTCAAGGGTCCACATAGACTTTGCAGGACCCACAAAAGGGCACACCTTTTTAATCACAGTAGACGCTTATTCCAATTTGTTGGAGGTAAGCCTAATGCAATCCACCACGACAGAAGCGGTTATAAAGAAACTAAACAGACTTTTTGCCACCGATGGCCTACCTGACTTGATAGTATCTGACAACGGGCCACAATTCACGGCATTGGCATTTGAACAATTCCTCGCCGAACAAGGCATATGGCATGCATTGACAGCACCTGTTCATCTGGCGGTGAACGGGTGGGTAGAACGAATGGTCAGATACACCAAAGATGCTTTAGAAAAAATGGACACAGGGAGCATACACGAGAAAATTAACATTAACAATACAACACATAACACCAAGTGCTAAAACCAATAAAAGCCCAGCTGAGCTCCTGATGGGAAGAAAACTCCGATCCCATCTAGACAGACTGCACCCAACATACAATCCCGAAAAACCACCAGACTCATCCGGCCGGTACCATACATTTAATCCAGGGGACACTGTCTATGCCAAAAACTTTTCAGGGAACCCACTGTGGGTACTTGCAATAATAACCTAAGTAACAGGTCCCCGGTCATACCGGCTGGAAATGGAGGATGGAAGGAATTGGAAATGACATGTCGATCAACTAAGATCACGAATAACTTCAAGCAATGCAGAAAACACACAAACTCCACAGAAAGACATTAATAACAAAACTAGAGGGGGGGAGAAACCCAAACAATTATCAAAAAGAAGGAGAAAATCCTCCTACGACACAGCAGCAAACCGAACACGCCCAACCAACACAAACCGAGCAGTCAATCCAAACACCAATAAATAGAAAAAGAAACCAACAATACTTACCAGCAAACGAGGGCAGCAAAAGGGTACCAACAGAGGGTGACCCCCATGGAACCTCGCCTGGAAGAAACAGCCAAGCCAGTTCAACCAGCCCGGAAAGACCAGCCAGTAACAGAGAAGCCAACAACTCAACTGAGCCCAGTAGACTGGGTGGGAGTTGCGGCAAAAGGCCTGACTCACCCTTCCAGGCGGTTCCATGAAGAAGAGCCGGAGCGACAAAGATCCCATCCGAACCGTCTGAAGACCACGCAGCAACTGAGCTGCGCAGGTCAAGTAGGCAGATTAAAAGCCCCACCTACCTACACGACTATGTCACGTAGGATGGACCAAAGCAAGAGGGGAGGGGTATTCCATATTAGCATTCTTGGAATACCCTCACCTGGTTGGTCAAAATGAACTGCACTGTGATTGGACGGAAGAACAACAGTGATTGGTCAGTAAAGAATCTACCGCGATTGGCCGAGCCGATCGCAGGAGATTCAGAAGGCTGTCATTGGGTAAGAGCTGCCGGCAAGCTCTATAAGAAGAGCTGCCGCAGCTCGCAGGTCCAGCACAGATCTATACTTTTTAACAAAGAGCTGAAGTTATGCTGGTCTCGAGTCTCATTTTTCCCGTGCTTGTACAGAAAGGATGATGGGATTTCCTTCCATGGCTCAACTGCCAACCCACAGTTCCAAAACTCCCCAGGTAGGGGGTTTCCTCACAAAGTGCTAAGTATGAAAGGAATGAATGCAGGAAATCCTTATCAATAGTGTGTAAACCAATTTCAGTTGCAATAGGAGAGAACGGTGAGAGAAATACAGTCCAACACAATTTTCTACTTCCAATATAAAACAAGATCACACATGTAGGCACCCTAAGTGCTGAAAAGATAGCCATAGAATGGCTGAGTTGTCTGCTTTTCTTCGTTGTAGGTTTTTAAAAAATCACTTCACATTGGTAACATATTACAGCAAAATGAAATATCTTCAATATGAATACATTTTTGATGACAGCTTCCCCATAATACCTTTGGGTTGCTGAGAGAGAGAAAGCAGAATTGATAAGAATGAGGTGGCCTTAAGGTGAAAGGCAACTGCTACAATTTCAGCTTTCTGCTTCCGAAAAGAAAACAACTATCCTGAACCAAACAAGAATTATTATTTCTCTGAGAATATAAATATCAGAAACAAACATACATGTCTCCCAAGGTCAGCATGTCTTCCTAGGGCAATAATTTTGTAATATATTCAATAATAATAATACATCTCCATCCTCTGATAAAAATGCCAGCTTTTACTACTGATGTCAATTCCCTTTGACATTGAATTGAAACAATCACAAGGCTTCCTCAAAAGTTTTCAAACACTCTTAAATTCCTATTTCAGCATTGGACAAACTAACATAATCTTCAATAAAATGTTCAGCTATTATAGAAAAATGATTTAAAATGCAGATTTCCTTTATTCTCACAGCAACAGTGAGCGGGATGTGGGGGATTGCAATAATATCCATTTTGTAAAAGGAAAAAGGGGTTTGAAATACAAGTCAAGGAATTATCTTGCAGAGCAGATATCATTAGCAAAAAAAGAAGGGTAGGAAACTGGAAATGGATGGGCACTTTATTCTGAGCACAAGCAACCCAATTCATAGCTCCCAAGCTGTGCACAAATTGGCATGCATCCACACTAGGACTGTGCACATCGCTCAAACAGGTGTGTGGTAGATGTAGGAAAAAGTGCAAAAATGATGAAAGCAGTTGTCTTTTTCAAGTCTTGCGTGGCTGCTTTAGAAACAGCTCTCTCGTGAGACTGTACGCAAAGGCACTTTGGGTCATTGCACACAATAAAATAGTGTATATTAAGGGAAAGTGCACTAAAGGTTCACATACAAAAACACCTCATACTTGGTTTGAAGATAAAATGGACCCCGCAGTTCTTTTAATTTTTCTTTCCAATGGAAAAGGCTTCGGCTTTCTTCCATATTTATTTCTCAAACTGTTGGAAAATTTCTTTAGAATTTCACACAGTGATGTTTTTCTTTTTATGTCTATATAAAAAGCTATATCTGTTTTTGGTAATTATTATTGTTATACATAATACTCTGAAACTTCTATATCTGATCACATATTGGTAGCAGTAGCTGCTACCATTACATTAGAGTGTTATATTTTTAATTCTTAGAGTTGTCTATCTGTCTATTTCTCTATTATCTTTCACTTGAATTGGAATTTATCAGAACTTAAGTTTACTCATGCAATGAATAATGCTGTAAATTTTGATTATTATTTTACAAAGATGCGTGTGCCTGGATGACACACTGTTCAATTGAAGATGGAATTATTATATTTTTCAAAAAATTAATATATATACATAAAAAAGAACAGAAGTTTGAGAAATCAGAAAGGATGCCAATTCCTGGGGAAATGAAAGAAACATGCTGATATAAACCTCTCAGTCACTTCATAATTAAGGAATGTCCAAGAACACAGTATCCAGGAAAAATATGTCACAGAGCTGCTTATCCTGTGAAGAAAAATAAAATTTCTTTTTCCCAATATATGTGAGAATGGTGAGAAAAATGAATGACTTGGGTCAGTCTCTCCCTCTTTGCTGAATCCATTTCATAGGGTTGCTGACTTGAGGAGAATGAAAGGACATCCCCATAAAAAAGCGAACAAAATAAATAAATGCAAAATTAAATGTGTTACTAATTGCCTGGATATCTTAGCATATGGAGAGATACGGTCTGCTTGTCCTGCCATGCTTCTGACAAAAAAACGTAATTGTATCTACAAAAAAAACACCACAACCTGTTTATTCCTAATGAGCTCTTTCAAGATTGAGTAAATTGATTTAGAGCGGAATTTCAGCATTCTTCCCATAATTCCTGAGACTGATCTGAAACATCTTTTGTGCCTTTGTATTTAAATTTTCACAACAAGAAGAATCAGAGATAGACCTGGCTTACATACATATTTAAGTCTGAAAATTCATCGAGGGCTGGCTTATCTGTAAAGGCCCGGTCCCACTGGCCGACGGATGCAAAACGTATGCATAAAGGACACAGCGGATGAGCAAAATTTCAGGGGTGGCTCCATCCGTTGTCATCCGCTCCCAAAAGTGGTGAAAATTTGCATAAACAGAACGGAAAAGAATGGAAAAGAACGGACATGGGTAGTATGTAGCGGGGATGGTAAACGGATGTTCATCGGAAGCCTAGTGGATGAAAGCAGAAGGAAGTGGATGACACCTCCGAAGGGGTTCCGGGGGAGAATTTTGAAGTGGACGCATAGTGGAAGTGGATGCATCACGGACACCTATAGGAAACAAAGGGGATGCCGGGCAGAAGTATATCAGATGCAAAGCGTTCACTGTGCATGCGGGGGTATGAATTGCATCAGCTCTGTGGATATAAAAGGATGCAGCACGCACGCAGTCAGCATATAGGGGAAAGACATGCTGCCAGATACATCTTGCAGGAACACCATGGTTCGTCAGTCAGGCAGGAAGAGGAAGTCTGTGCCTAATCGTTCAAGCCCTGGTAAGGTGAAGAAGGGCAGAACCAGCATCCCACCCCCTGGCACTGACTCTGAAGCTGCTGCTGCTGCTGCTGCTGCTGCTGTGGTGGACCAGCCCCAAGGCCCTCAAAGCCCTGCTGCTGAAGGCCCTGCTGCTCAAGCCCCTGAAGGCCCTGCTCAAGCCCCTGCTAGAGGGAGGAAGAGGCAAGGGAAGGAGAAGGTAGAGAGGAAACAGTACGCCATTTCTGAGGAGCATGAGGATGAGGTGCTGGAATGGCTGAGGGAGAACGAGTACCTATGGAGAAAGGGCCACAGACTGTATCGGGACACCAAGAAGAAGCAGGCAGCTTGGAGAGACAAGGCAGAGAGCCTGGGGTACACTGCAGAAGTACTCCTAGGGTGGTGGAAGCACATGCACACCTGGTATGGCAAGCTACACCTCAAGAAATCTGGGCAGGCCGCTGTCAAGCTCACTGACCGGGAGATGTACATCATGGCCAAGTGCAGTTTCCTGGAGGATGAGATCCACCACCGGGGGGCAGCCCCTCTGAGACCCCTCCCCCTCAGACAGCCCACAGACAGCCAGTCCTCTTCCAGCCAGGAGCCCGCTACACTGTCCAGTCAGGTGTCTTCAAAGGGCCCCATGGCAGAGACCCCCCCGACAGCTACACTCCCCATGCCGGCAGACTTGGAGGATCCTGTGGGGGATGACGCCCTGCTGTCACAAATGGAGGAAGAAGCAGCAGCCACCAGAGGCCAACCCACCCCCACCCCCAGCTCCAGAGGACGCAGGCAGAGAGGCAGACTGGAGGGCCAGGACCACAGTGTGCTATTGGAGATCAGGGACACAATGAAGACCAGCACAGAACTTCTCTCTCAGATGGTCCACTGCAACATACTATCCTCAAACCAGAAGCCCTTAATCACCTACGTGAGTCAGACCCTTAGGGACCTGCCCGAGGTCCAATACCAGGTGATGAAGCAGAAGATCACAGCACTTCTGCACAACCCTCAAGGCCCAGCTGAAGCTGCTCCTACCCAGTCCAGGACTGCTCCTTCACCCCAGGCGATGTCACAGCCCTTCCACGGCTTTCAATAGCCCCTCACCTACCAAGGCAACAACTACCAGGACTTCCCACAGCAGAAGCAGAACTTTCCAGTCCAGGCCCAGATTCATCGGATGCCACAGACACCAGTCCTCACCCAGCTGCAGACCAGACAGCCCCACTACACTCCTCCCAACCCTTCCTCCACCCCACAGCCAAGCCTGTCAATGGACAATCTGTCATCAGTATTGGGCCTGACATCTCAAGTCCTTGATGAAGGGCCTCTCCAACCTCACGGGACTGAGTCAGCTCTCGGATAACTTCCTGAACACACCACCACCTGTTGTACCCTCGTGGCCAAGCACCCCAATGGTGCCTCAGACCAGCACTCAAACCACAGCCACCTCCACAGTCCCTGCCCGCTTAACAGCTGAGACCATGGACATGACTCAGAGTGACTGAGAATAGAGTCAGAGACTGAGTTGTTTACTTGTTAAGTTTATCTTTGCTTAAGACACTTTACTTGGTTCATTTTGCTTATTTAATACAGGCATAAAGTTTACCTAAGAAAGTTTATCTTTGCTTAAGACACTTAATACAGTTTACTTGGTTCATTTTTCTTATTTAATAAAGTCATAAAGTTTTCCTAAGAAAGTTAATAAAGGTTATCTTTGCTTAACACACTTAGTTTACTTGGTTCATTTTTTTTACTTAATAAAGTGTTGGTGAAAACTTTGAAAAAATGGTTAAGCCTTTGCATGCTTGTCAGATAGATAAGGATAGTTGTGGGATAGATAAACCTCCAGTACAACCATAGTGGGACTGTATGGACCACCATCCCAGCGATCCAGATGATCTTATCCCCCTTTTTATAGAAAATATCGGTTGTCCGCTAGGTGTCCTTCTACATACTCAAGACCTACTCCAGACATCCTAAATATACGAGATACATCCCAGATACCAACATTTTGTCCATTTTTAATCCTTTATATACGAGATGCATATGCTTAAATCCTTTCTATTTCCATGCTACTAACGCTGTATAGACATTCCGTGTATCTTTTCTTTCCTCCCTCTTTCCATTTTCAGCTGCAGCGGATGTGAGTTGAGGGGATGGCCAGAGGATGCAGAGAGGATACAGCAGATGTTTAATGGATGATAACGGACATAGGACGTTGTTGCCCATATATGTCGCGGATGTACATCGTATGTGGCGGAAAGTTCATCCGTTCACAAAGTTTTGTGCAGCTCAAAACCTCTTGCGCGGATGAAATTGCAGTGGACGGATGCTCGACGGATAGAGAGTATGAAACACGTATGCAATGAGTACACAATGGATGCATAGCATTTTCCAATGGATGGCAAGCTTTTTTTAATGTTTTACATCCTCTTTGCATCCATAAGTGCAGTGGGACTGGGCCTTAAGGAAGACCATCCTTTACCAATCCTCTATAGAAATGGGCTCTGATCACTGAATTCTGCTCCAAGACAATTTGGGGAAGGTGAAAAGAGCTCAGAATTTTGATCAGCTCCGTTTCTTTGCTACAATTGGAAAGCATTCTTTACTTTGTGCTGGTTCACCATTTAGATGGGAACAACTCAGCTTGCATCATTCATCATTGTTTGACTCTGTGACAGATAATACCTGCTGCAAGTGATGATCAATTGTAAAGCCATTTCAGCACCTATCACTTTAATGAAACACATTTTTAAATGTACCTATGGACAAGAAGAACAATTAACCCTTGTCCATTGGAAGACTCAGACATGGTACAGTTTATGCAAACATTAAAGATCAGTGCAATCTCCAAATAAAGGGAAGAGAAAGTGCATTTATAATGGAAAAATAATATAATTCATGAATGCAAGAATGATAGTTGTCACACATTCTCAACCACTTTTATACTTTTCAGTGGCATATCAGCTGTGGGAGAAACTGTTGTCTTCTTCAATTGCAACAGGCATTTCATCAGAAGTTGTGTTTGACTCACTTGTCTCATGGTGTGTGTATTTATATTATATATATTCTTTAAAGATCCCTGTTTTTTAAAAATTTTAATATTCAATGTTTTAAATGTTTTAAATTATATACTGTGTTCCCTTTGAACCAAACTATGTCAAATTAATTAAATAAATATACATGAATATCCATCAGCCTATCCACCATTTAGCATGGAGCAATATTTTTTTTTGTTTTTATATTTTTTCCCCAGCTATTTACGGGGTAAGTATCTTGTCTTCTTGATTCCTGCCTGCAATATGAAGCATATGTAGCAAACACTTATACCTGTGATTTTTTTTAAACCAATTTGTGAACATTTCCTTTGGCATTAACAAAAAATAACCTTGGAACATTTACTTGAAATTGCCATGGTTTCGTATTTTATTTTGTTATCTTTCCTTCCTGAGGAAAACATAAATAAAATGAAACATGCTAGGAAAAGGCTGTTTAATTGCCCTCCACAGCTCTATTCTGAATGCCTCTTTTTATTTTATTTTTTAGGTTGTAATAAATGCAAATACGTTACAACATATTTGCATTTAATACAACAAATACTACAAGACTAACAAAAGATTTGAGTCATAAGCCGAGTTATGCAAGTAAAATTCTACTGCAATTCAAAAGAATGGGAACCGCTCAAAATGTATTGATAATATGTTTTTTCTATTAGAGAAAATGGATTATAGTGGCAACACAGTACATCGTGAAGGGAATTTTCTGGGCAATTAGTAGAGTGGCTACATCAATAAGCTTTCCACTCAGCCATAAATCCAATAGATTTTAAGGAAGAGTAGACAGATATTTTCTTAGATATTTTCCTACCATTTATTAGAACTTTAGGTAAATAATAAAGTGTCCATGATATTTACAAATTATGCATTAAATGAATTTCAGCACGTGGTGGTAAACAATATGAATATACTCCATCAGTTCCTTTTTTTAAATTGTTCAAATGTATTATACTGAGGAGCCTGTTTGGCACAGTAGTTAACATGGCTTTTGGTAAAATAGTTAGGATTAAGATGATAGCATCAAAGAAATTGGGAGACTTACCTATATTTATCTTTCAAAAATATTATGCCACATTTCCTTTCAGTGCTGGAACTGGCAATAAATCATGATGCTCCAAATGTTAATAATCCTGCGGCTTCCTCTTACTGTGCACTAAAATGGGTTAAAGGCTGTGTCTCTGATTCCCTGGAAATTTCCCTCCCTCAGTTCATGTCAGTGAATGAAATACCTCTTCCAACTGGCATTCCAAGTACTCAATGAATTGCATTTTTTGTCCTTTTTTCATTTCTACATGCTAATCTACATACTATTCTTGCATAAGAGCCTATGAAAAATGTTAATTTGTTCTAGAATTTACTGATCTCATTCGTGGAAAGAGAGATAATGTGTCTTACTGATTCAGTTAATTGCCAGGCTTTTTGTGGAGTTTGGTTGGCTTTTTTTAGCTATTCTTTATTATTACAAAAACAAAATCTTAAGTCTATCAGAATTGTTTACAACTGACCTTTTCTTATCTTTTTTTAGAAATTCACACTTAGTAATTAGTTTGTGATGAAATGCTTAGAAAGACTGGTTCTCCAACACTTTAGGACATGCCTCCCACCTGATGTTGACAAACATCAGTTTTCCTACAGGGAGAACAGGTCGACAGACAATGCCATAGCTACTGCCTTACACTCTGTAGCCAGCCATCTGGGGAAACCCAGAAACTATGTCAGGATGCTTTTCATTGACTACAGTTCGGTCTTCAACACTATCCTGCTGAGCATCCTTATCAAAAAGCTGACTGACTTGGATTTTCCCTCTTCCATCTGCAACTGGATCAAAGACTTTCTGCAGGACTGACCACAAACAGTGAGGGCTGGGTCTGTCACATCCACCTCCCTGAAGCTTAGCACTGGCTCCCCACAGGGCTGTGTGTTCAGTCCCTACCTGTACTCACTGTACACACATGATTGTGTATCGTCTGATCCATCCACTGTGATCATCAAATTCACAGGTGATACTACCGTATTGGGTCTCATTACAGTTGGAGACAAAACAGTGTACAGGGGAGGTTCAAAAATTATCTTCATGGTGCCTAGAAAACAACCTGCATCTAAACATCAGCAAGACAAAGATGTTAGACTTCTGAAAGAGAGAGGAACGCATCCCGCTTTACATCGAGGAGGGCTGTGTGGAGAGAGTTTCCTATTTTAAATTCCTGGGAGTCTACCTCAGTGAAGATCTTATCTGGAAAATCAACACAACCCAGGTGGCCAGAAAGGCCCAACAAAGACTCCATTTCCTTAGGGTCTTGCAAAAGAATAAAGTGGAACAATGAGTGATGATCTCCTTTTACCAGTCCACAACAGAAATCGTCCTCACATATTGCATTACAGTGTGGACAGCTATAGATAGAAAGAGATTACAAAGGGTGGTGAGCACAGCACTAAACTTAGTGGGCTGTTCCTGATACCACTGGATGACATCACTAGGGCTCACTGCCTTAAAAGAGTGAGGAAAATTCTCAAGGATGACTCACACCTTGGTCAGCACTTCTTCACTCTCCTTCAACTGGGTGGAGATATAAAGCATAGCCAGCCACACCACCAGGCTGAAGATAATTTCTACTCATTAGCTATCAGACTTCTGAACAGAAAATAACTTCATGTCAACATAGTATGATAATCTTGTGGGGCCAGCGCGTTATGCAACAAGGTCACATAGTGTAATAAGATTGGGACTGGATTAGGGATTTCTGTCCTCACTGTGAGTTGTGTTTGGGGAGGGGTGTATGAAGGGAGGCTCAGGCAATCTCATTGTACACATGTTGTACTCTGACAATAAAGATAATAATAATTATCCTAATCCCTTTTTAATTATTTATTTGATTGATATATGCCCTGTCTTTTCCTGCCACAAAACAGTCCTATTTCATTATTGCTTTAAATTTAAGATCTACTTTTCTGAAATCCAATATTTGTGTTTGACTATATTCAGCTTTTAGGGACAACAGTGGCTCAGTGGCTGAGACACTGAGCTTGTCGATCAGAAGTTCGGTGGTTCAAACGGTTCAAATCCCTAGTATCGCATAACGGAGTGAGCTCCCATTACTTGTTCCAGATTCTGCCAACCTAGCAGTTCAAAAGCATGTAAAAATGCAAGTAGAAAAATAGGGACTACTTTGGTGGGAAGGTAACAGCGTTCTGTGCGCCTTCAGTGTTTAGTCATGCTGGCCACATGACCACGGAGATATCTTCAGACAGCCCTGTCTTTTCAGCTTTGTAATGGAGATGAGCACCACTCCCAAGAGCCAGAAATGGCTACATGTATGTGCAAAGGGAACCTTTACTTTTATCTGTATTCAGCTTTATTCCCTCTTAACATCAAGAGTTTCAGCCTGAATGATCAGCATTTTCCTCAGAATTCTTATTACTTCCAATCCCTCAATTATGTCTTCACTCCTGGTTAATATGAAGTCAAATATAACTGATCTTTTTTTAACCTTCCATTGCAAGGAAAGTAATGATTTTCAGAAAGATGAATCTAAAAGAGTCTTTGCTATGTTTCCAGGGTCCTGATCTCCTTGATTTCCAAGGTGATGTCTTTGTAGCTGTTGTTGGCAGGATTATTTGTTTTCACATAGATTGGCAGAAAGGGATAATTGTCCATGAACTGGATAACTCTTGGGAGTTCATGTGTACCTATAGGAAGTCTGAATTGTATGGATAAGCTAAAAGTCAGAAATAGCTGGGATACAGAAAGAGTGCTAAGAACAACAAAAAGGCTTCTTTGGTTATATCCAAATTAGGAAAAAACAAGGAGAAAATAAATAAATTAAACATGAAGACAGCAAAAAATGATTACAAGTGGTAAAATAAAGAATGAAACCATTCAACTCCTATTTTACATCTTCTGCCAGAAGAATGCATATTCTGATAAGTAACTGAAGAGCAGAGGAAGGAGCAGGAATGAATCTTGAAACACAATCTATCATTGATTATTTTTAATGAGTTTTAATTTTTAAGACCAGATGATTTATGCATTTATTTAGTCCTGTAATAAGATTGTTACATCAATAGAAGATTTCTTGATTCTCTTCTTTGTTGCAGTAAATTTTCTTCTTTATGCTTGTCATAAAGCTATACTAATTTGCTCTGAAATAATTTCAAAGGGAGGGAGGGAAATTTGATGGCTTTGACCAAATCTATTTTTAGTTGCATTTCTCATTGTTTCATGATCAGGACAAGATGGCAATAGCTACTCAATCAGCAATATGTCTTCAAGGAAATCCAGATGTGGTAAAATTCAGTCTGGATTCCTAGGAGCAAGAGACAGTGAAATTTATATAGTTGGTTAGGAGGAAAAGGACCAAAGCAGAACTCCTTCCCAGAAGTTCTTAGACTGAATTTTTAATGATGCAAGTAGTTTGCTTTAGTTTGGCACGATTTCTCTTTAGAGATAGCAAACAATAAAGGAAATTACTTTGAAATAATTTAGCATGTCTCTCTTGGTTTTTTGAGCCTGACACTAGTATCTCAGAGGATCTAGTCAAATGCTGCACAATGGATTTGGTCATGAAATGTCCCAATGAATCTATGATCTGGCTCAATTAGCAAAATATATGATGGATAAAGGAAATTATGTCAGTAAAATAGGAATTTAAAAGTTATTTGAAACAACAACTGTGGCAAAGATGGTTCTGCTCATTACTAATGATCTAGTAAACTTCTTACAGTTTACTGCAACATAAACAACTTTCACATATATCTATTAGCAAATTTGTTTTTAAGGCCTGATTCTAAATCTTAAAATTGGAAAGCATATTGTAAATATTTATACTGTATCTATATGTCAAATTATGTGCAGATGGGCTTTTCTAACTGAATATTGTGTCTGCTACCTTGGCATTACTAGATCCCTTTAAGTGAAATTAACTAAGTGCTAAATTAAATGTCTCAGTTCCCATTGGCACCAGGATAGTTTTATTTTTCTATGTTCCTTCCTACCAGCATCAAAATTCTGACATCCTTCTTTCAATTATACAACCACTGGCCCTTTGAGGCCAATTGGGTTTTATTCCTGCAATATGCATAATGTTGTGACAGCTGATATAAAAGCTTGACAAGACAAGCTTTCTGAACCCATCAAGGGCTATTCTTCAGATGAAATTGTATGCAGTCCTATATTACAAGATTAGACTATCTCTTTTCATTTATCCTTGGCTATAGCAAGTTAGCTTTGAAAGCCAATCCTCCTGGATATCCAGTGCCCCAAAAGAATAGTAATTTCTCAACATTCAGTGACCTTTTCCAGAGCAGCTCACACCATATCCAGATGAAAAACATGAATAAAAAAAGCTGAAAGCTTCTGCTCTTAATGAAGTATATGGCAATGTTTGCCAATCAATTATGTAGAACATTAATTTTTACTGCTGTTGTCATATTGTTTAGCTACAGTTCACAATCTTGACTTGACTAGTGACTTTGCCTGAACTCATCTGAATATTTTATTTTTATGTATTTATTTAGAAGAGAATTAAATGCAAACAGTAAAAAGTATAGGGATCCAGAGTTATCTTACCTTTGCAGGATAAATAATATCTCAAACAACTGCTCAAGAACATCAGATCTCAGCTGGTGCTCTCCCCACCCTTCCAGTTTATAGAAGAGTACAAGAACAAAGAAAGAATACTGAGAGTGAATTACTAGTAATGCAGATGGTGTTAGTTGAAGACAGGTTTATGGGATCATGGCTAGGTGGACTAATGGGACAATATGGGAGGTACCTCATGAGGACTGGGTTAAGAAGAACTTGATCAGAAAGATTTTCAACTTCATTATATAGCAGTTAAAACAACCTTAAGGAGGCATCAAAGTGTTTAGTAAAATAAAATGGGAGTAGAATTAAGTGGGAATAATTATATGGATCTATTAAACTTAATAAAACTCAGAATATCTGGGTCATAAAATTTGTGCCCTTGTTACTTAGCTATTAATGCTCACAGTAATGGAAATCAAAAATTACTAGAAAGCAAATGTGATTTAAGAAATATGAGAGATATGATGGGGCAATTTGATTAATTGAAAAAGCAATTGAAGAATACAATTATCAAAAGAAAAAAGAAAGGAGTTTAAGTTGAATTTTTGAAATAAACAATTCTCAAAAACTTTGGTCAAGAAAATCAGAGAAAAGTGTCTAATGATGAAGTTTTTGATTTAAAGGGAAGTTAACACTTAGTGCAGTTGAATGATTTTAATATTGAATCTGTACTCAAATGTTAATAAGCACAGTGGAAAGATATTTATAATTCAAAAGCCAAAAAAAAAAAAATGGGGAAAAAATTAAAATGTGTTGTATGTCCAAAAGAAGAGATAACAAATGGATAATTGTCAGCTCTCAAGATAGTCCAGAAAAGAAACATTAACCATGAGCACCAATATTATCGTTTTTGTAAGGTTACAGTAGCAGAAACTTGCTTAAAAAGGCTGTACAAATGTTTGTAAGTTCTAGCAATACTCTGGAACATCTCAAGCAATTTCAACCAAACTTGGTACGCACTGCTGACTTACCCTCTGGAAACAAACACTGTGGGGGTAAGACACCCCTAATACTCCTCGGGGAGGGGTGCCTTAAAATAGCTTCTGCTAAGGTAAAATAGGGAGCGCCCTATCAAACCCTGCACCAGTTAAGAGTGGTGGCCCCCAAAGTAGCTTTCTAGGACCCACACTCTACCCACACTATATTATACTCTATATAAATGACCTTTACGATTACCTTATAACTAACTAATCTTTTTAGCTGATGATGTAAAACCATTCAACCCTACTGACAATGCGACTGTCCTTCAAAGCCACCTTGATTATGTATCTGAATGGTCAAACAATTGGCAACTCCAAATCTTGACCAACAAATGCTCTGTCCTACACATTGGTATAAAAAAGGCAGTACACCAATACAAGCTAGGTGGATATGACCTCATTGATGACCCTCAGTCTATCAAGGACCTTGGAATACTCATACCACATGACCTAAGGTCACTGTAACAGCATTGCCAAAAAGGCATTAAAAGTTGTAAATTTAATCTTACAAAGTTTCTCCTCTGGTAATATTGAATTGCTAACTAGGGCATATAAATCTTTGCTAGACCAATACTCAAATACAGCTCATCTCTCTGGAATTTGCACTGTATATTGGACATTAATACAATTGAGTGAGTTCAGAAATATTTCACAAGAAGAATACTACACTCCTCTGCTCGCAACAGAATACCCTGCCACCAGACTTAAAATTTTGGGCTTGGACAACCTAGAGCTATGCGACCTACAGTTGGACTTAAGCATAGTATAACAAAATTATCTGCTACAATGTCCTACCAGGCAATGATTACTTCAGCTTCAACCGCAAAAATACAAGAGCACACAACAGATGCAAACTCAATGTAAACCACTCCAAACTTGATTGTACAACTTCAGCAACAGAGTGGTCATGCCTGGAATGCACTACCTGACTCTGTTGTTGCATCCTCAAACCCCCATTCCTTTAGCCTTAAACTATCTACTATTCACCTCACCCATTCCTAACAGGTCTGTAAGGAGCATACATAAATGCACAATCGTGCCTACCGTCCCTATCCTATTGTCCCCATTTATTCGTACCTATTTCCTGTACTCACACTCATGTGTATTCTTATACTTATTATCTTGTAAGCTATTGAAAAATCAGATAAATAAATAAATAATGGTTTTACATGGCTCCCTCTTCATGATATCTAAACTATCAGATACCGCAGATAGCATCTGAAAGTACCTCTCCCCTTCCTTACTTTTACTTTCCTGAAAATTAGGGAGATTTCTTCACCCCATTTTTCCTTCTGGATCAGATTCCATTTTATCATTTTCTGGCTGTGGCTTTTACTTTTATTCCCCAAGGTCATTCCTACATACCATTATGGTTGCTAACAGCTCAATAAAGAAAACAAACTATTTACATGTTGCTACATAAAAAGATTAGAAGATCTGAAAATAAAAAAGGGCATATCTAGAAAAGATTAAGAAGAGAGCCATACCATTAAAAAAAATAAGTTCAGAATGAACTGAGGCTGATGAAGAATTTGAAGAAAAACATAAAGGACTTCAGAATCAGTACACAACTGCATGAAGAAGGTAGCAAAGTGCCAGCAGATAACAAAGAAAGAGGACTTGAATTCCTATTTTGGCTCAGTATCTGAAAAGAAGATTCATGTCTCACAAGGGAACTGTGAAGAGAAAATGAAAAGGTACAACTGAAGCCTGACAATGATAAAAACATGTTCAGATAAATATTTAATTGAATTAAAATCCCCTGGGGCATATGACATATATCCCAGGATCCTGAAACATTTCGCCAATGGCCTGGGAAAACTGTTATATATTACTTTTGAAAAATATTAGAGAACAGGTGAAGAGCCAAATGAATGGAAGAGGAAAATGTCCCTATCTTCAAAATGAAAAAAAAAAAGGATCCATGGAACAAAAGTAGTGTTAGAACACAGGAAGAATGAAATTTAAACATAGAACTTGATCTATAAGTACTTGAGAACAATGCAATAATAGGCATGTCAGCATGGATTTATCAAGGAAAAGTCTTGCCAGACTAAATTTATCTCATTTTTTGTTAGGGTCAGAGTCTCCTGGATTTTTCATCCTTGAAATAAAGTTGTACAGAAAGTACAAGTGGTACAGCCTAATGTAAACTCATTCAAAATCTTCCTAAGAAATCTACTAATGTAGATTTTGAATCAAACCTTCCTGATTGTCCTCATCCCCATGTCTTAGAAGGCCTAAACCATCAGGTGCAATTCTGCTGGTAGCCATTAAAAAAATGGCTTTTATGGGATGTAGTCAACCTTTTGAATAGTCAAAAAGCTCCAACAAGTAACATTAGCTACAAACCATTTTAAAAATAAGGCAAGCTTATAACTGTTTCATATAGGTAACCTTTTTTACAAGCTTTGGAAGCATGGGTCTCTGAAACATGTCGTTGAAGTGTATTATTTTTCAGATTTGCCAACTGCCCATCACACCTGAAGGCACTTTCAGTTTCTGAAATTGAAATCAAAATTTCAGCAATAATTTGCAATGACTTATCTTGTTGTACTATCAATAGTCAGCAAAATAGTGGGGTCATAAAGAAAATTTGACACATGAGTTCCCTGAGGCTATTTATTATCTCTTATCATTTAAAAGGCAAAGGTGTAAAGGGTTTATTGTAAATGTTTGTTACAACTATGAATGTGTGTGTGTGTGTGTGTGTGTGTGTGTGTGTGTGTGTGTGTGTTTAAACTGTAATGTCTTTAATATTCAGTTAAGATTCTTATTGTTTCAGAAAATTTACACTAAAATTATTAATAGAACTTTATGTGAGGCAGCAATCTTATTAACTGAACAACAGACCAGCATATTTAATAACAGTTTTCTTCAGAGGCAATAGTTATGTATCTTTCTATTTTGTGATATATCACTACTTGATTCCTAAAATCAATATATTTGTTCCATTGAGACATCCTAGAAAAAGGAAAACGAGCTGAATATGTGAAATTCTGCACAAACCAGGGCAGAAGATGGAGACAAAGACAAAGAGGAATCAAATCAGAATCTGTGTATCAGAATACAAAACTATGCCTGTCAGCAATCTAAATTGATATACATTTTAATGCTCTTTTTGATCCCTAATCAAATATATATTGAGCTTTATATGAACAAATACACAATATATGAAACCAAATTTTTGAGCTTCAGGGCAACACTCTGTGGATGATCTGTGTCTCATTTTACAACATCACATTTTTCTTTTTCTTCGAAAAGCACCTATTTGCACATAAAGCATGGTAGTAAATGAAAAGATTGTTGTAATACCAGCAGCAGTATTGTGTATGTGAAATACCCATTGAAAAAGATGACTAACTTCCTTTGTGGCTGAACTTTATAGGCTATAGCTCAAAATCTTGGCCATTTTTTTGAACTTTTTAACATTTTGATATGTCGAGTTGATTTGGCGAGACTAATATCGGGAGGTTTTTATCATCTCCTCCCCTTCTATTCTTCTCTTTCTCTCTCTTCCTTTCTTTCTCTCTCCCTAACCCTTATTCTACGAGCATCATGTTGGACCCTTTTGTTTTTATTGTAATGTTATTCGTTATCGCTTGCCAAATAGTCAAGCTTTTTTTTGCTTATTTTTGGCAATCGTTTTGTATTGTTTTGTATGTTTTTGTATGTTTTGTATGTTTTATAAATAAAAAAATAAAATAAAATAAAATAAAATAAGATAAGATAAGATAAGATAAGATAAGATAAAATAAAATAAAATAAAATAAAATAAAATAAAATAAAATAAAATAATAAAATAAACCACTGGAGGAAATCATCCACAACCTTGGAGGTGGACATCATGACTATGCTGACAATACTTTATCACTTACCTTACAACTCCAACAAAGCAATCAATGCCTTTGCATATTATCTAACATAATTAATGGACTGCAAGAGACAAAAACTGAAATTGACAACCAAAAAGAGGGACCATTAATAAAGAAAACAATGAAATCTGGTATTGAAATGGGTGCCTAGAGTTTTTGTTTAATTGATTTTATCAATTTTAAATAGCATTGTTTTACTTTATTTTCTGTATCTTCTTTAACACTCATAAGTCACCTTGAATGCTGAATGGAGTTAAATCAAGTTTGTGTATGTGTGTGTGTGTGTCGAGAGAGAGAGGGAGAGAGTGAGGTCTATGAAAATATATAGAACAAAAAGAACAACTTCTCACAACTTTTCTCAGGCCAAAAGACTTATGAGATGAGCTTCTGTACGGAATAGCATACTTTATCTGGTCTGGATGTACAGTATATAGTACTTGCCACCTGGGTCCTTCTGTCTGTTTTTTATTATTATTATTATTCCTTTGGAAGGTGATGAAATTGTTGTTCTTCTGAGCTAAGGCAAATTTGCCAAATTCTTAACACAAGATTCAAACTGCTTGCTTGGTTCAGATACTCTGCTCTAAGCTTTATCTTTGAATCCAGACTGAGAATCAAACCTAAACCTTTTTTTACAGTGGAGTCTCTGATTGCTTTCCTCCATCTCTGCTTTCAATCTGCTTTGATTTAACCTTTCTTAAGAATAAATTTATTTAGTTGTCTTGTTAGTTTTGCTCATAAAATTAGTAATTTGGTTTTCATGCTAATTTGTGTTTTGCATGCTCTGCAAATTAGAGCCCTATACACATCCAAACTGAAGTTTTGAATCATTTAATTTGACAACATTAATTGAATAACCTTCATCAAAAGATTTATGAAGCAAAGCATGGACTTGCTTTGAAAAAAATCAAATCAATTTATTTTGAAGTATGTTGGACCTTCATGGCTTTTCTGTTGGTTTCTGCTTATATATTTACAATCAGTGTACAATTTTGCAATTTCTATTTCATATACAGAAACTCAGGAAAAGAGACAAATAGTATGACAAGCTCTTTGACACTGACAGAAGTGTTAAACAATAAGACTGATCACCTCACTGAAATTTCTGCCAATCAGAACTCTTTTGATGCGGCAAGGCTAACATTGTTTAGGACATCATGCACTTTTTCAACTCTCAGTCCTAACTTTGCCTTGTATTAATGGAACAGTTCACTTTCTGTAAATTCAGCAGGCAGCTCACTGGAGTATTCAATATTCTGGGCTCTAGGCTGCCCTTACTTTTAAGTTCTGCTTGAATGGAAAGAGTGAAGTCTTTTGACAAGGAGTAAATGAGCGCCAAGCCAGAGGGATTGGCCCATTGCTTTTCTGCTTTATACAGTAAAGGGCCAAGACTACAAATCTTTCTCTGAAATAATTTATTTCTGTGCCAGTGCATCTCATTGTGCCTGCTTCTTCTAATTAACATAGAGTATGATCACAAAGCCATTGAGCAGACTGAAGTGGGTCTTTTCCCTCTTAATGCCCCAGAAAATCTAGTGATCAGAAACCGCAAAATAATACAAATCTGTAATAATTTAATTATAATTTTAATTATAAAAATAATTAAAAAGTAAGTGGAAAAGTAAGCACTTATTTCTTAATACTATTTTTGTAAGATTGTATTTTTAATTTATATTCAGTGATTTTCTGCATTGATTCAACCAACTTCCTCATGGCTTCTTCACTAAGCAATTTAGGGTCCTCTGTGGTGACCTTTCCTCATCTCTGCTATCCTTAAAAGAGAATGTTGGGGTATGAGTGTGGGGAAGAGGATATTTTAACATTTATTATAATATCTTTGAAGAAACCAGGCAAAATCAACATTTTCTAAGGGGTCTACTGTTTCTGCTATTCACTTCTGCATAAAGTGAAGCAATTTCATGTGTTTTGAAATTACATCCATGTAAAAATTCTTTTTAGAAGCAAATATTTAATCTCAAAATGGTTTAAACTGAGTTAAATTGCTCCTGAATCCCAAATCACAAAATTGAAGCTAATCTTTCCATGTTTGAATCTTGGTTCTCCAATTCAGTTCAAATTAAAGTTGATTCACACAGGCTTACTGGCCTACCCATATTCAAGCTAAAATATATTCATGTGGATGATGATGGAACTTCCCTAGAACAAGAAATTTAGGTGCTTGGCAAACATACTTATTTTGAAATTTGGTTTCTTAAAAGTGTGTTTCTTAGTATGTTAATTTTGCAATAATCAAGACATATAAGTAGTACAAAAAACTACAGGTTCTTTTATAGATGACATTCTTTTTCTCTTAATTCAAGACATTATCCTAGGTATGAGGCCAAATATGAGGCTAAACTGACAAAGGAATGAATAGATAGGCCTATCAAAATGACATTGTTCCATTTATATTTTTGAAATAACAAAAATACAATGACAAGACAAGTAATTCCTCCCAATGTGCAAGGTTCACAATTGTGAATTCACTTCTAAGTCTCATGAGCCAATAATATAACAGTATTAGATAATTTGTCTATTCATATCATATAATCCTGAAAATATTGCTTTCAGTATACCATTAATATATGTCATATGTCTGTTGTAATCTTACAAATTTAATTTCTGTGGAACTATAATTTTTCTACTGTCCTAAAACTGAGACTTGTATTTGAGGCTTTTTTCCTTGATTTTAATGTTTGTAATTAAAATACTTGTATCTTGCATAATATATATTTCTGTATCCAGTATAAAAACACTTGTGTCCACCAAAAATATATTCTGAAATTTGATCTTAAGCATTTAATCTAGAAAAGACAAAATTAATATGAATGTATTTGCTTTTCAGTGTTGTTTATTATCAAGGTAATATAGATTAAATCTAGGACTTTTTACTTGTTTATCTCAATAAAACAACATGTTTTCTTTTCTTTCTTTATTCTTCAGCAGTTTCCCAATAAGATCCACAATTAAATCATATCACTTCTGCATTAACATAATACCCTATGAAGTTTATACATCTTGAGCTTAGATTACTCATCAGGCAGAAATCAGAACAATTCTAAACTGTTGTATTTGAGAACATAAATCCTAAGAGCAACAGACACATATTCTGTCATTTAAGACTCCAGAACAGGAGCAAAAAGACCTATAGAAAGAGGGTGTAAAGTAACCAGTGTGTTGTGAAAAATGTCATAGAAGTTTACAGTTATTAAAAAAAGCCTCATCATTGCTTGCACAGTCAGCCAATAGTTTAGACTGGATTTGGCATTTTTATCCACCTATGGAGTCTTTCCCAAGGATCTAGGGTAGGAAGATGTTTTTGTTTGATGGCGTTAAAGATATCATTGTAGGATGTAAGCTTTTCTAAATAAAGCTGCCTTTTGCAAATGACTGATGGTGATTTTGTTAACGTTGATGGTATTCAAACAATGCTCCAGATGTTTTGGATTTGCACCCAAGGCACCTATCATTAATGATGCTATCTTTGCCTCCTTTTGCCCGCATTGTTCTATTTCTATTTGCAGGTTTTTATATGTTGTGATTTTCTTCAGTTCTTTCTCTTCTACTCTGTTATCTCCAAGTACTGCAATATCCACTATCCAGACTTTTTTTTGGGGGGGGGGGGTATCGACAATTGTTATGTTATGTGGCAAGTGCGTCATTGTTTGAATTCGAAAGTCACATGGATGTGTACAAATCTAAATGTTAAATTGTTTTAACATTTGGTAATGGTAACATTTTCCATCCAGTTTTTTGGCATTTTCTCTCTTTTCCACAACAACTAAACACAAGCCTTTTTCTGTTCTTCCACTGTATTAACTTTGCTAACAAACAATACTGTTCTCTGTTATGCACTTTGTATGGTATTCATCATGTTAGTAGTTTACATGCCTATAAAATTAATTACAGAAAATAAACCACAATGATTTTGTGGCATTGAAACAATATCATCCACAATAAATAGTTATATTTACACAAATGGGTTGAATTGCACATGCCAGAGCCTAATCCAGGCAATTTAGTGAAATACTTGGATGTCATCCCAGGATATAATTTTGTCTTTCAGTAATATTGGTGGACAATGAAGCATTGGTTGATGGGATGCTGGGGAGAGTCGTAGAACATTGAAAAGCCTAATCAGAAAGAAAATTGCAAAAAAAAGGATTGATTGTAGTAGTATACAAACTATATCATTAGACATTTTAAATAACTTATAGATAACTAGTATTTACTAAAATCCTGGAGCCAGAGCACTCAGCCATTACATAACTATCAAGTAAAGCTATATGGCAGTTAATTTATTTTTGACTTACAAAAAAATTCTCCACCATTTTTTTAGGCAGAGAAACTGAATGGAGATAGATCATATCGCTGTTTCTATGTAAATGTGTATTCAAACAATGTGTAAATGTGTATAGCCACACACACATTCACACATATCCCCGGGAGCATTGGCAAATCTAACAATTCAGTATTGGGAACAAAATTCCGAAAGATGCAACATTCTAATTAAATAGGGTACAACATGGAAGTCACAAACTGATGTTTTATACTTTTACAATTAAAATGCATTACATTCTGCAAAAATCAAATACAGCCTGTCTTAAACTTTTGTCCAGCTATGCCAAAAACAAAAACAATATCCCTGCATCCAAGAGAACCAATCTATAGCATTTAACCCTTAATATAGTTCTGTGTTACTTGACAGCTTAACACAGCAGTGCTGCTATTTCTGGTCTGGTGGCACAGTAATTAGAATGCAATGTTGCAGGCTAACTCTGCCCACCACAAGGAGTTCAGTCGTGACCTGCTTAAGGTTGACTCAGCTTTCCATCCTTCCAAGGTTGGTAAAATGAGGACCCAGATTGTTGGGGGCAATATGCTGACTCTGTAAACCACTTAGAGAGGGCTGTAAAGCACTGTGAAGCAGTATATAAGTCTAAGTGCTATTGCTATTTCTATTTGTATGGGAGAAGAAATTTTAAAATTTGCACCAATATTTTTAATCCCTTAGAATTTTATAGCCAGTAGTCACAAGGCTCAGTTCAGTAATAATTCCTGCATTATTTTTTCTCAATGCAACTTTACTTGACTGCATTTTTAAATCTTGTAAGAAGAAATGTGGTGAAGAAGCTATGAATCAGAAACTCCCCAGTTCAAAATTTCACTGTTTAAAGTGCATATCTGGCCATACAATAGTTTCCATCTCTCCAGCATCTTCCTTTGGCCCTTTCAGAAATGCTTTTTAATAGACCTAGAAAGAATGCACAAATACAAATGGGTAACTCAGCTATCTTTCAAAAACTCTCTCTCTGCAGTTCAGAAAGCCACGATTATGTCTTCACAATTTTGGATTGAACAGTGATTTTTTTTAAGAAAAACTGCCACATTGAGGGAATTTTAGATGAATTCCCTTTTTACATAACTGTATGTAATGCAGCTCTCAAGAAATAGCTTTTTTAATAGACTAAAGAATACTAGATTATTCTTTTCTTATACTGTGTACATTGAAATCTCATAGAAATTCAGAGTGGTAAACAAGGAAGTAATCCTACAAGCTCATACCGTTCCTATTACCCTCTATCTCCAAGCTATACAAAATGAGTCACCCACAGGCCTGAATCTATTTAAATGACTTTGGTGTAATTTCCAGATTCAGAGGCACTAATGCCACTAAAATCATTTCTGAGTCAAGAACTTTGTCACAAAATAAAAAGTGTAATTACGCTACTTATTTGAGGAGCAGAGAATCAGCTCAATTTGAACCAGCATTTGCTTGCTAAATTCTTCAAGTCTCTGACTGTAAGGTGTATAAATTTTCCCACAGAGCATTTTTCATGAGATATGCTCCCCTGCATTGGTAAAGTACTCTTGTTCTGTATAAAAATAGTAGACTCCAAATAACTCATTCTGATTGGTTACTAAAAACTAATGGGGATAGGTTCAAAAGGAACCAATCCCCAAAGCCGCACAAAGGCGACAAAATCAAATGAATGTCATTGGCTACAAGCCGGCAGACAGAAAAGTATAAAAGGGCTGTCGTGGCTTGAGCCAATGTTCCGTTTTGCAACTGTTCTGAAATAAAGACTTTGTTGTTGGAACCCGGTCTACCTCGCGTTTTCCTGGATGGAACACTGGCGACGAGGATGGGATCGTCCTAAATGCGAGACTGAGCACGCGGTGACAGACAAGCCAGACAAAGAGCAATGGCCGGAAACAATGCACCGCCCGCACCCTTCAACCCCAATGAAGAAGATTGGGAATCTTACGTAGACCGTTTCCAGATGTACCTAGAGAGCAATGAGATGGAGGAAATCTCAGACCAGCGAAAAAGAGCTGTTTTCTTGACACACTGTGGGCCCGCGATTTTTAAAATGGCCAAGGCTTTGGCAAAGCCCCAAGATGTCAAACAATTGACGTGGACCGAGCTCCAAAGAACATTAAAGGCCCACTATGCACCAGTGGTGTCAAACCTAATAAAGCGGCACAAGTTTTATCAGAGAGACCAGAAAGAAGGCGAAACCATCGCTGATTTTGTAGCCGCCCTACGCCAAATAGGGGGAGTGTGCGAGTTTCTTAACTTAGATGAAGCGATGCGGGATTGAGTGATATTGGGGTTAAGAGACTCAACCATACAGAGCAAGCTACTGAACAAACCCAACATATCAGTAGCCGAAGCTATTGCAAAAGCCTCGGCTGCTGTAGCCGCCAAAAAATAAGATGATAAGATGAAAAAAATGAATGCAAGCAACAATGGAAAAAAACAACCTCCCACAACCACTCATTACGAAGAACTCGAGGAGACGTCAGAATCCGGGGAGGAAGACGACGAAATCCATCGCCTATACGCTAACAAGAAAGGGCGCGAAAATAGAAATCGGTGGGAATGTGCTGGCTGCGGGGAAAACCATCCCCGAGCCGATTGCAGATTCCTCGATGCCATTTGCAGAGCATGCTAGAAAAGGGGGGAAAAACGAGAAAGTCTGCAGAAACAAAAAGAATTACAGCCCAAAGAGACGAAACGACTCCCCAGCAAAGCCTGAGCCAAGACTCTCCGAGAGAAAGTGGCAGCGAAACAAGCAAGCCACTAACCGGGAGAAAGCATACCAAACTTTCACTATCGGAAGCGCTCAGACGGAAAGCGGGAAGAAAGTAAAAATAGTTGTAAAAATCGAAGACAGCCCCTGCGAGATGGAAGTTGATTCTGGATCGTTCCTATCCATGGTGTCATGGGACACCCTCAAAAAACTAATTCCAGACATCAAAATTAAGGAACTCCAGAAACAAAAACTAACACTCAAAGATTATCAGGGAAACCGAATTCCTGTAATCGGCCTGGGACATTTTTGAGTCGTTTACAGGCAACATGTCGCAGTACTACCATTAACGATAGTCGACCGAGATTGACCAAGCCTCCTGGGTATCGAATGGTTCGCACCATTGGGCATCGGGATGACCAGAATAGACCGGGTGGCCGCAATTGACTGGGAAGAAGACCTGATCCAAGAATTCCAGGACGTCTTCGACGGCTCCCTAGGCAGGTATCGGGGAACCCCCATTTCTTTTAGTCTAGACCCACAGATAACCCCTAAAAGGCCAAAGGCCAGACGGGTTCCTTTTGCTTTGAAAGAAAAAATAGAGGAACAACTAAATAAATTAATAGATCAAGGGGTTTTAGAACTGGTCGACCACGCTAGATGGGAAACACCAATTGTGACACCAATTAAGCCAGACGGGTCCGTTCGAATCTGTGGCGACTACAAGGCTACCCTGAACCACGCGTTGCAACAAAGCGCGTACCCGGTGCCAGTTGTGCAACACCTACTTCACTCTCTTGGGGGAGGAAAAGTTTTCGCTAAACTATACCTAGCACAGGCGTACCAACAGCTCCCAGTACACCCCTTAATGGTGGAAGCACAAACAATAGCGACTCACAAAGGGGCATTCAAATGTAACAGACACCAATTTGGAGTAAGCGTAGCCCCAGGTGTTTTTCAGAGCCTCGTGGAACGCCTGTTAAATGGTATTAAAGGGGTTGTGCCATACTTTGACGTCCTAATTTCAGCCAAAGATGCAACACAGCTTAAAAAAAGACTCAAAGAGGTCCTAAATAAATTCAGAGAATCTGGCCTTAAAGTAAAGAAAGAAAAGTGCTGCCTAATGACTGATCGCGTTGAGTTTTTAGGATATTTAATTGATGGAGAGGGCATACACCCCACCAAAAAAAAAAGTCAGAGCTATAAAAGACGCACCAGAACCAAGGAATAAAACTGAGCTGCAGGCATTTTTGGGACTGATAAACTTTTATAATGTGTTCCTACCCCAAAAAGCCACAATAGCGGAACCATTGCATTGATTACTGGACAAGAAAACAATTTGGACATGGGGGCTTAGAGAAAAAAAAGCTTTCCAAGGAATAAAAGACTTATTAACATCAAACACCGTTCTTATCCAGTTTAGCAACACACTGCCATTGACGGTGACCTGCGACGCCTCACCATTTGGAGTCGGTGCCATCCTGAGCCACCAATTGCCTGATGGGAGAGAGGCACCCGTCGCATACTATTCAAAGACCCTGTCCAAAACCGACTGTAATTACAGTCAGTTGGACAGAGAAGTTCTAGCAATTGTCGCCGGAGTGAAATGCTTCCACGAGTACCTATATGGAAGAACTTTTCAAATCGTAACAGACCACAAACCGCTACTTGGAATTTTGGCGGGAAACAAGCCCACACCGAATATTCTTTCCCCACGAATGACTAGATGGTCAGAGTTCCTAGCAGCCTATTCCTATACTCTGACACATCGCCCAGGGAAACAAATTTCCCATGCAGACGCTTTGAGCAGAGCACCATTGCCATCAACAGAGGAAGACTCGGCACCAACAATGACAGCATTGCAGATAGAGACTTGCCCCGATCTACCCATATCTGTGAATGATGTCACCAGAGCCACCGCAAAAGACCCATTGACTGTCCGCGTACTTAACTGGGTAGGTAAAGGCTGGCCGGAAAATCAAAAAACTGAGAACTTTAAACCTTTCTGGACCAGACAAACTGAATTCTCAATCCAAAAAGGTTGTTTATTGTGGGGTGATCGGGTAATTATTCCTAACAAATTACAAACCAGGGTACTGGGTATGCTTCACGAAGGCCACCCGGGAATAGTTAAAATGAAAAGCCTTGCTAGAAGCTATGTCTGGTGGCTGGGTATAGATAGGGACATCGAATACTGGGTAAACTCGTGCAATAAATGCTAAAGAATCAGGCCGTCCCCACCAAAAGCACCCATAAGAGACTGGGAAACCCCAAGAGGCCCCTGGCCATGAATCCACATCGATTTTGCAGGTCCTACCAAGGGCCATACGTTTCTGATTGTCATGGATGCATACTCTAATTGGCTGGAGGTTAAAATTATGCCATCTACGACAACAGAAACCGTTATAAAACAACTTGACAAACTCTTTGCAACCCATTGCCTACCGGACGTCCTAGTGTCCGACAACAGGCCACAATTAACCAGTCTCCAATTCGAGCAATACCTAGCCTCCCTAGGTATAAGACATGCCCTAACCGCGCCGGCCCACCCGGCTGCAAACGGTAGGGCAGAGAGAATGGTCAGGTTTACCAAGGAGGGTTTAGAAAAAATGGACACTGGGGATGTCCAAAATAAAATAAATCAATTACTCAGTCTCCAACATATCACACCCAGTACTACAAACAACAAAACCCCAGCAGAATTACTGATGGGAAGGAAACTAAGGTCGCATCTAGACAGATTGTACCCAAATTTCACACCAGAAAACCCCCCTGACTCCTCCACTCAATTCAGGACCTTTGCAATAGGCGACTTAGTTTTTGCAAAAAATTTTACCGGGGACCCATTATGGCTACCCGGACAAATTACACAAATAACAGGCCCTAAATCCTACCGACTAACGGTAGACGATGGCAGGGAATGGAAGCGGCACATAGACCAGCTTCGCTCCCGAAACATAGAACGAAATGCAAACACACAACCACACATAGAAATACATGACGAAATTCAAACCAAAGAGGGGGGGGAAATGCGAGAAATCAATAAAGAACCGTTTAAATTAAACTCCGAAAACAATAACAATCAAAAAGAGCAAATAAACGACTCACTGTTTGAAGAAAGTTGTGAGAAGAGTCCATCCGAAGGGGCCAGCCAGGCCAGCTCAGAGGAAACGGGAGGGAGCGGCAAAACCGCCGGCCTAAGAAACTCAGGCGGCAGTAAAATGGCTGACTCACCCTTCCAGACGGTTCCATGGAGAAGGATGGAAGACACAGCAACCCCATCCGAACCGGTCGAAGTCTCCAACAATAATGAACCGCGCAAGTCCAGTCGAGTCAAGAGAAGCCCCACCTACCTGCGCGACTACGTCATCACATAGGACTGAACTAAGAGGGGAGGGGTGTTCTGTATAAAAATAGTAGACTCCAAATAACTCATTCTGATTGGTTACTAAAAACTAATGGGGATAGGTTCAAAAGGAACCAATCCCCGAAGCCGCACAAAGGCGGCAAAATCAAATGAATGTCATTGGCTACAAGCCGGCAGACAGAAAAGTATAAAAGGGCTGTCGTGGCTTGAGCCAATGTTCCGTTTTGCAACTGTTCTGAAATAAAGACTTTGTTGTTGGAACCCGGTCTACCTCACGTTTTTCTGGACGGAACAACTCTCATCATTATCTAGTCCTAAGTGTGAATCAAAAGCCTTGCCATTTCCTGATTCCAGTAACCCTAAATTAAATGGTTATTTTATTTGCCCAAATTACCAAGCAGCCAAGATGGATGTGTAAGTATCCTGTTTTTCAAAGTAGTATTTTTACAGCATCCTATGTCTTGGACTTCCTGCATTTCATTTTATAGTTATTTAGCAACTGCCTGATTTGCTACCATTCACAGTTATAACCATCATGAACTAACTTTGTGACCAATCCTCAAATTAATGACCTCGGCAGGTCTGTAAAGCAAAAGAAAGCTGAAATAAGATCATAAAAACTGTGGTGGTTTCATTTAGCAACTGCTTCCTTTAATGACCAGTTGCTGGTCCCAAATGTGGTCACAAAATTAGGATTAGCAATAATAAAAATCACAAAAGTTCTTTTTTTTATTTCACACAGAAAAGCAGAAACAGAAGAATTATGAGCATGCATGTAACTGAAAACTGTAATGACTTTACTATCACCTCCATCTCTGCACTGGTACAGTAAATGATCAAAGAAGACCTAAAACACCTGTGGATGGAGTAAAAAACAAAAGACCTTTTCAAAAAACTAATGTTTTCTGGAGTGGAAATGAAAGCCCTGTTTCAGGACAGTATTTTTTCACACTGAGCCTCACTTACAGAAAAGTATTCAATTTTTCCATCCAATATTCCTTTGAACATGATGCTTTTCCGTGACTGGAAAATTCCTTTCCAAATTACCCCATTGATAGACTCAGTTGAATAAGGAAAGATACCCTGCTTTCTGCAAATAGCTAGTCTAAGTATAAAGTGTATACTTAGCACAACACATATTAAGAAAGCACAGAAGAAAGAGGCATTTCCCAGCAATCTTGGTATAAATGGGGCAAGAATCCCCTCTTCAATGTGACTATGAGGTCCCACAACTGTAGTTGACATCATATATAGTTGTAAGCTGAGGACATATAACAGTCAGTAAATGATTTTTTAATATAAACAATGCTGCACTTCAATGGTTAGATGGCCTAGACATTGGTATTTGAAGATGGAACTTTATTTTATTGTGCTTTACTGATCTAGTTGAAATGTTATTATATAAATGCTAAGGCATATATATATGCCATACTCTAAATAAATAAGCTTCTGGCCAGACATATAATGCTATTTGATATGGGACCCATAATGTTCTCATATTTAGGGATTTTATTGGGGTTTTGGAGTATTTGAAGGTGCCATGGTGGTGCAGTGGTTAGAATGCAGTATTGCATAATTCTGCTGGCTGCCAGGGGTTCAATCCTCACAGGCTCAAGGTTGATTCAACTTTCTATCCTTCTGAGGTCGGTAAAATATGGAGTTTACAAATCATGACAGTGTACATGCCAAAACTAAGGAAACAGGTATCAATGGGAGGAGTGAATCAGGTCAAATTTTTCAACAGCTCAACTCACATAATCAAACCACTATGCCCCCCGACCAATAACCTTCTGCTTTAGTAATGTGTAAACCCAGCTACTGTTATATGCAAAACCCAATTTATAAATAGTAACCGTTTTGCACATAGTGCAAAGGTTAGAGTGCAGTATTACAGGCTAACTGAACTCACTGCCAGGAGTTACATTCTCACTGGCTCAAGGTCGATTCAGCCCTCCATCCTTCTGAGGTCAATAAAAGAGGAGCCAGTTTGTTGGGGGAAATATGCTGATTCTGTAAACTAATTTGAGAAAGCTGTAAAGTCCTGTGAAGCAGTATATAAGTTTAAGCGTTATTCCTAACATGCATGGGGATGGCCTTTAGAAATCACTTGTGTCTTTTTGACATTGGTTTACCAGTGGTTTGGTTGTCTTTTTCTTTGAATTATATCAGTGAAAATGAAAGGAAGTGAAGCCAAGCCATCATTTAATAAATTTATTTATTTAATATATGAATAATATTTTCAAACATATCTCCTACAACATATTATTAATCTTCTCAGTGAATTATCTAAATCTATTTACAATGAATTTAGTAAGTCAGATCTAAATCCATTCCATACTTACAAGAAAAAGTCATCTCTAAAGCAGGGCTGCCAATATGTTGTATATATAGTAATTTCCAAACTCCTTGACATTGGGGTTCACAGAACCAAATTTTCACTTTTCTTTTTATCTTGTGGGGATTTTTCTGAGTCTATCAATTTCTCATAAAGTCTCTCAATAGCCATTTTTTCTCTAAAGATTACCTGAAATGTGTTAGATTGCCTCAGTGACATCTTGACCATCTTTAACCACTGTTAAATAAAAGAAACAGAAATTATCCCCTTTGTAGCATTAGGAAAAATAAGAGAAGAAATGGTAACATATACTGTAATTCTGATATTTTAGTTTTTGCCCTTTGGGTTACAAGTTTGTATCTTTATTAAAAAGACCAGGAAATCCTTTGAACCAAAGCAATTGATGGAGATACCAAAAAAATTGAAATATGTTACCAGCTCTCCATTTCAGGTCAGGTGCAGCAGTGGTTAAAGATGGTCAAGAAGTCATTGAGGCAATCTAACATACTTCAGGTAATCTTTAGAGAAAATATTTTGAATGGCTATGGAGAGACTTTATGAGAAATTGATAGATAAGCGGACAAGGTTGAGTGCAAATGGGGGCAGAGCTATCATATTTTATTGACCTGAAAATCCTTACAAGTAGAATTGTGTAAGAAGGAGGAAAAGAAGGCTCTAAGCTGAGGAAGGAAATAGTTTTTGTTGTCGCTGAAGGAAATAAAAACCAAAACCATCTTTCAGCTTTGAAAAAGTGTACTTAAGGACTCAGCAAGATTTCTGAGGAATAATTGCACTGGAACTGAATGGAACTTCTAAGAAGGATTTTCTTACTGGCCCAGATCTGGGAAGCTAAGAACAAGGGGGTGTTGATATCCCTAACTGAGTTTACAGTATGCGTCATTCAAAACTGGGGGAAAGGGGGGCAAAGTAAGGGAATCATGATAAGTGTCAAAATGTTTCCCCAGGACCTTGTCATTAAAGCAACATTATCTTTGATGGAGGCCAAAGCTGCTGGTGAAAAACCCATTTGGCAGGATTCAAATATTTGATTCATATTCATAAAGAAAAGCATGCTGTGGATCGAAGAACAAGATAGCAACATTAAGAATAGCCAGGGCTGAGGCAACTTTGAACAGAAAGCTCTTTCACAAACCTGAGCTTCTTTATAAAGGAGGATCTGTACTTCTTGGTAGGGTTGGCCGAAATGAGAACCAGTGTGTGCTCAAAAATTAATGTGGCTAATTTCCGGTTTCATTTGCTCCCCAGCAATCCCTATGTCCAGATCAAAGAAAGTACACACATCACTCACTTCAGCTCAGGAAAAAATACAGATGATTATTTATCAATAAATGTCAAAAAGTGTTTGTTGATAAATAATCATCAAGCTGTATTTGTTGAAAAAGTAGGACGAAAAGTAACCAAAATGAGAAAGAGACAGAGCGCAGCAAACATAGTAGTAATAAATTATATTAGCTACAGTATATCTATTTATAAAAGTATATAGAACTTTTAAGAGCTGGCCAGGAAACAATATTGTAGGAACATTGCATAATCTCAAAGAGAGTGACTTTTAGACATTCCAGCTTTAACACTTTTCTATAAATAATGGAGAAAGGTGGAAAATAGAGCATTGGTGATCCCTTCACTATTCTGCACCATAAAAGAACAATTTGGTGGATGAGGATAATATTCGACAGATGGATGCTTTTTGCAAGCCACATTTATCAAGGTGGGACAAGTGACATAGAAGATGAGAAATATTCCATGAAGAAAGCAAAAATTTTGGATTTAAAACAGGAATACAAAATGGAAGTGCCAACTATTTTCTTAAATGATTAATATTTGTTTTAGCACTGTTGCTTAATACTATTCAAAGAATATTTTTAGCCATGTTCAGATGTTGCCAAAATGGGCTACACAAGACTGCCATTTCAGCAAATGCAGTATTAAGATATTGCTATCTTAATGCTGCATTGTTATCTCCTTTGCTACTTTAACATAAGAAAATCACTAGAGATAACATCAGAATGAACACCCTATTTCTAATCTGCTTCCTACATTTAATGAGTGTTGCATGTATGTTCTCTCTTTTCTAATTTATACAAAAAATTTCTTTTTACATTTTATATATGTCTGTTTCTAAAAAGTTAGCTGTTGCATATTACTGGAATATACTCCAGTTTCTCAGTGTATTTTAAGTAAGCATTTTTAAAACTGCTAGAAATTGAAATAACTACTGACAATCCATTCAAGCAGGCAACAATAACCAAGACTTTACCTCCATGCTGTCACTCAAAAATATCTCTGGGGATTGAAAGAGATTAATTATGAGTCTCTGCCAATTTCATGCTACTCAGACAACCTTAGTGCAGGCAGCTGTCAAAGCAGACAAAGTTGAAAACTATATAAATAAAATACTTTTCATTATTGCCATGGTGTCCTTATGGCACATGTACTTTCGAAAGGACATATTTGTTCAACTAGCCATCAATCCATTTCAACACTTTCAGTTAAAAAAAAAAAGTAAGTGACATGTTAGAAAGTAATCAAAATATAAGTGGAAACATAGAAAAAATATTCTCATTGCAATTATGCTTTCCTTTGCCCCAATAGGGTATGCTAAATATATGCAGTGATGTATATATGAAATCATGGTGGAGAAATGTATCCAGAAAAGATGGAAACTCCTACAAGGAAATAGGATCAGGTTACACAATAGGAAAAGTATTCTAATTATTGTGAGAAAGGAAGACTACCTTGATGGAGATATGTAGGAACTGTTTCCTATGAAAATGGGGCTGAAGTAAGTCTTCAACTGTGAAATAACATTCAGAAGCAACTCAGGTAGACATTGGACTATAAGAATGAGGGATAGGTATAGCACAGGGACACTTGCAAGATTCTGTTATGATAGCCAATTCCAATAAAAGTAGTTAGCTTTCCTATGGAGATAACTTTCTGGTCTGGTCCACCTAGCGGGACTGACACTAATGATAGGAACTATTAGCCCATAGAACAAGCTGTCCTGTGAAAAGGGTAGTTCTTCTTCACTGGGGGTTTTCAAATAAAGGTGTCAACCCTGAAGCTGACCTGGGTGAAACCAGAGTGGAGCTTCAGCATTGCCACACTGTAGTGAGGGATAGGGAGGGAGGATTAGAGATAGTTGGTCTTATGTAGTCAAAATTAAAAAAAAAATTCTCCTGGGAACCAAGGACATTCTCACACCTTGTTGGAGGAATGAAAAGTGATGTCACAAGATAACTGGATGCTGCAGTGATTGGGCCATGTGACTGATTATTTAGGGTTGAGGGGAAAACTTGTACTTTTAATGAAGTGAAAACCAAGGGGCCCTTTAGAGCTGTTTTTCACCAGATATGTACCAATATGATATTGCCAATAAAGCTTTTCTTTGAAGAATTCACCTGCCTCAGAGTTCTTGCTTGTGATGATTAAATATGCTCATCATGACTGCATGGAATTACCCAAGCAAATGACTCAACTCCTAGAAACATCCAATTATGTATTTCCATTTTTCTACCCACCATGCAAACCCAAACTGGACAAACATATAGCCCTGTTTGAAAGAGTTGACTCTATAGAAACACGAATATCGTCTCTTGACACCATAGTAGCATCCCTGGACACTTTAAATGAAAGATTAACTAACCTTGAGGAAAAAAAAGAAGACATAACACAAAAACCTGAACTTCCAATAGCTACAAACCAACAACTGCAACCTAATCCACAAAACACCATAAATCCAACAAATAATGATATCCCAATCCTTGTCAGAGAAGCTGTTGAGCGTGAACGAAAGCATCCTAACGCCATCATATTTGGTCTAGAGAACATCAATAACAATGATGATATCATAATTGTACAGAACATCACCAGTGACTATCAAGCATCAACCATCTCCCCTGATGAAATACTTGACTGATAATGTTCCATACAATTTCTCGCATTGGCAGAGAGTTCAAAAACAGATGGCTCATGCTTCTGCAGAATCATTTGCAAAAATGAATTAAGCAAATGTAAATTCATTTATACTATAAATTCACTCGCCAAAAACAACTCTAACCAAAAAAACCTCAGACCTCATTCTGACCTAACTTACAGCAACGTGCCCACTACTGGGCACATCTACACACAGAACTCAAAAATCATCCAGACAATGGAGAGAAGGATTTGTACATGATTATCATGCAGACTGTATCAAAAGAAAGTCACACAATCCCCAACTCAGCATCCAAACCTTCTTCAACCAATCCATCATCACCCAAGACTTGGTACTCACACCCCCAACTACCTCAATTCGAACTACAACTGGCCTTAAATGCAAGCTACTCAATGCAAGAAGCCTTGTAAATAAAATACTTGAATTTCTCCTCTTACTAAATACAGCTAAATTCGACATTATATTTGTCTGTGAAACATGGCTCAAAGAATCTCTCCCTGACTCCATTACCTCAGTAAGAGACTATCACGTTTACTGATCCGATCATGAAATCCGTAGAGGAGGTGCTGTTGCTATCTTCTATAAAAGTCCTTACATCTAAAAAACATCCAAGTTACACAAGAACTTGCTTTTCCTGAGACCATTATCTGTGAACTGACCTTAAATATCACATTCCGGTTCTTACTATGTTACAGAGCCCCTGATTATGACATCAAACATGTAAACAAGCTAAATACACTACTAATGTGGGCAACATCCTGCCCACATGCTTTTATCTTTCTTGGTGACTTCAATCTATCTCATATTAACTGGACCTTAAATGAATGTACAACTGAACCCATACAGGCAACCTTCTACAATGTTGTAACAAATCTGGGACTGGAACAACTAGTAACCAACAATACTAGGCTTAACAACTGCCTCGATTTCATCTTCTGCAATAGTTTGAATTCATTTTATGGAATACAAATTAAAGAACTCTTTTCCAACAGTGACCACAACATGATTGACTTTTGTCTCAACATACGTCCACACAAAAATCATCACAATGACAAAATCCCCAATTATAACTTTAAAAAAGGCAGCTATGATCTTATAATCAACTATCTCTCTTCCCTTGATTGGCAATTTCTATTCACTGGATGCAATACTGTAGAAGACCATCACAACATATTTTTACTTGAAGTCAAAAGAGTCATCAAACTATATGTACCAATAACAACTCCCAAAACCACAAAAAAACAAATTATCCATAACAATAAGGAAGCTTCAATCCAAAAAGAAATCACTTTGGTAGAAAAACAAATCTAGTCACGTTGCCAACTTCAAAAGCCGATACAAAAATCTGTGCCACCAGATAAGGACTGAATGCACCAATTATCACATTAAACAAGATGCACAAATATGCACAAATTCCACCCGTGCTTTCTACAATTTTGTAAACAACAAACTAAAAGACTCAAGGTCCATCCCACCCCTGAAAGGACCTAACGGCAAAGACTGCAACGATGACACCATCAAAGCAAACCTCTTTAACACATCCTTTGGCTCAGTATTTGTAAACAACAATGGATCAAGCCCAGTACTTCCTAGTCGAACTACAGACAACTATAATGATCTGATACATATTGATTTTACAGAAGACATTGTTGAAAAAGCACTGCACAATCTAAAACCATTCCTATCTATTGGACCAGATGGAATATGTGCCATATGTATCCACTGCCATAGCCGAACCTCTTAGCATAATCTTTGAAAAATCTTTCAGGACTTGCCAAAACTATGGTCACAAGCCGCGGTCATCCCCATCTTCAAAAAAGGAGACCCCAGTCTAGTTAAAAATTTACAGACCAATCTCCTTATGTTGTAAAGTCATGGAATCAATTATTAGCCAATCCATCATCCTCCACTTAGAGACAAACAACCTACTCTCTAATAAACAATTTGATTTAAAAAAAAAACTATCCTGTAATCTGCAACTCTTACACTGCAAAAACATATAGACTACACAGCTCGATCAGAGCAATGCAATAGATGCAATCTACATAGACTTCTGTAAAGCCTTTGATTCAGTGGTACACGACAAACTACTTTTAAAACTAAAATGTTATGGTATCTCTGGACACCTACATAACTGGATAGAAACATTCCTGTCAAATAGACAACAAATGGTCAAAATTGGGAATGTCCTATCAAATTCTGCACCTGTCAACAGTGGTGTCCCCCAAGGCAGTTTTTTCGGACCAACTCTCTTCATACTATACAATGACCTCTGTGATCATATTAAGAGCAACTTCGTTCTCTTCACTGATGATGTTAAGCTATTCAACACCATAGAGAATACTATTACATTCCAAAAAGACCTTGACTATGTATCAGAATGGTCAATCAAATGGCAACTTCAAATCTCAACAAATAAATGCTCTGTCTTACATATTGGCAGAAAAAATCAGAAAATAAAGTACAAGCTAAATAGTCAAGATCTTGTTAAGGATACAAACTTTGTCAAGGACCTTGGAGGACTAATCTCAAATGATCTAAGTGCTAAAGGCCACTGTAACCACATAGGCAAAAAGGCATAAAGAATTGTTAATCTAATCCTACGTAGCTCCTTCCCTGGTAATATCACCATACAAACTGGAGCTAGACCAAGAACATTTGCTAGACCTATATTTGAATACAGCTCATCAGTCTGGAACCCATATCATGTATCTGATATTAACACAATTGAAAAAGCCAAGAAATATTTCACAAGAAGAGTTCTCCACACCTCTACTTATTGCAGAATACGTTATGCCACCAGACTTGAAACTCTTGACCTAGAAAACTGAGAACTACTCTGCCTCCGGTCCGATCTAAATATAGTATATAAAATCATACATTGCAATGTCCTACCTGCAAATGAACACTTCAGCTTTAATCATAACAATACAAGAGCACACAAGAGATACAAACTCAAGGTTAACCGCACCAAACTTGACTGCAGAAAATCCGACTTCAGCAACAGAGTGGTCAATGTTTGGAATACTTACCTGACTCTGTGGTTTCTTCCCCAAACCTCAAAAACTTTAACCTTAGACTGTCTCCTATTGACCTCACCCCCTTCCAAAGAGGCCTGTAGGGGGCGTGCATAAACGTACCAATCATGCCTACCATCCCTGTCCTATTATTTTTCACTTTTCTTATAAGTATCTATCTCATGTATTCAAAACTATATTTATTCGTATATATATAATAAATTCGTATATATATATATATGTTTTTTTAGGCTTTCGCGGGAACTTACATGTGTGCTGTTTAGCTTCCTTCGGACAGGACAGCTGTTCCATAGATCTGTTGATCTTCTAGGTCTCTGTTATGTCTTGGTGTGTTTTTGTGGATCAAGTTGGTGATTTTGTTTTTGTGGAAGCCATTGGCTGTCAATACTTCAGTCAGGGTGCATAGTTCAGTCTTTATATGTGTCTTATCTGCCAGGCGTTTGGTTCTGGTAATTAGTGTTTTCACTACGGAATTTATCTGTGCTGGGTGGTGGTGGGATTGGGCGTTGAGGTAGCGGTTGGTGTGTGGTTTTTTTTTGGTATATGGTGTGTCCCAGTGTGCCATCTGTTCTTTTGTAGATTAGTACATCTAGGAATGGTAGTTGTTTGTTTATGTCCGTTTCCATGGTGAAAGGAAGCTAAACAGCACACATGTAAGTACCCGCGAAAACCTCAGAAAACAAATATATATATATATATATACACATTTTTATTGGTTTTTAAGAAGAAGATAGACAAACAAAACATAAAAACATCAAACCATCTTCCATATATATACATACAGTGTGCCGGCTGGTTAACAAATTGTTTTGTGCTTCCATTTTGTAGTCTTCAATTACAATTAAATTGTATATATTCTCATATTTTCAATGAAGTATTAAATACATTAATATCATTCTTAATCAATCATTTGACTACACTTTAATTCATTCATGTTTCACGAAATAATCATATTTTACTTAATTTGTTTTATGACAGTTCATATTATCATCTCAAATCTATCCTACAATCATTTTGCAAATATAATAAGAAAATAATACATCTTTATATATTTATTATTTTGAAGAATCTACATATTTCATTCCCATGTTTTATTGTCTAACCATTGATAGAATAATTCAAAATTTTATAGTATTGTTTATCATCTTGTTCTCTAATTTTAAATGTCAATCTACTCATTTCAGCACATTCCAATATTTTCTTAATGATTTCCTCCTGTGATGGTATTTTCTCATTTTTCCAGTTTTTAGCATATACGATATTAGCCGCTGTTAATTCATTTACAATCAGGTATTTCAATTCTTTACTATGTATTTCAGATAAAATTCCTAATAAAAATATCTCTGGTTTCAAATCTATATGCTTTTTAGTCATTTTTTCCAACCACGTGTGGATTTTAGTCCAATATTTTTTAGCATCTGCACAAGTCCACCACATATGGTAATATGAGCCAGGTGTCTGGTAACATTTACAACATTTTTCAGATTTATTTTTGAACATTCTTGCTATCTCTTATCGGGGGAATATGCTACCTGTAAAACATCTTATACAAATTTTCTTTATATGCTGTTGACATTGTCATTTTATAATTTTGAGACCACAATTTTTGCCATTTCTCTAAATCAATCCATACAATTTTTTAATCACCTTTTCATCAGTACCTGTCAAAATCTTATCTAAATCAGTCAGTTTATCGTAGAAACATTCTTTTTTAGTGTCTTTATCATACCTTGAATATATTTGCACATATGAAAACTAATTCATCTTTATACTTTGTTCCTCTAATTTTTATGTAGATTTAAATTCACCCTTTTCATTCAATATTTCACCATATCTAACTGTTTGTTCCTTTTGTCATGTATGGAACTTGGTAGGCTCCACGTTCCCTATTCTGATAGGCCAAAAAGGCCGTTCTCGGATTGGCCATTAGAGAACCAATCCGATTGGCCCGCAGGACGGCAGGAACATTTAAAGTGATGTCATTGGCCACAAGTCCGCGAGCAAGCTGCCATATAAAGGGCTGCCGCAGCTTGGGATCTCATTCCATTACCATTGTTTACTGAGTTGAATAAAGAGTTTGTTGTTGGAATCCAGTGTCACACAACTTCTTTCAGGATGGAACACTGGTGACGAGGATGGGATCATCGTAGAAGAGCGAGACCGAAGTACACAGCAATCTGAACTGAGCGAGAGAGATGGCTGGTAACAATGCACCACCCACACCATTCAATCCTGATGAGGAGGATTGGGAGTCGTATATCGATCGCTTTCTTATGTTTTTGGAGAACAATGAACTGCAGGAAATATCTGACCAAAGGAAGAGGGCTGTCTTCCTTACACACTGTGGACCAGCCATCTTTAAAATGGTGAAGGTACTGGCTAAACCAAGAGATGTCAAACAGATGACTCGGAGATTTTGTAGCAGCCCTGAGAAACATCGGAGGAGCCTTCGAGTTCCAGAACATGGACGAGGCCATGAGGGACCATGTGGTCCTCAGGTTGAAGAACACTACACTTTAGAGTAAGCTGCTGAATAGACCAAACATAACCGTGGCCAAGGCTATTGCAGAAGCAACTGCCGCCAAAGCAGCAAAGAAGTCAGCAGCCAACATGCGGCAAATGAATTCAATTCCAGATCCGCCAAATCAAGCCAGAGAAAAGAAGGCAGAGGGAAGCAAGAAACAGCTCATAGCGACCAACCACTATGAAGATATCGAATCCCGATGATGAAAATGAAGATGTCCATAGACTTCAATCAGACAAGAAATGGCGTGAAAGGAGGAGAAATAGGCAGGAGTTTCAGTGTGTGGGATGCAGGGGCAACCACCCGTGAGCTGAATCCAGGTTCCTAGGCACAATCTGTAGGGCTTGTAACAAACGTGGGCACATCGAAAGGGTCTGCCGAAACAAAAAGAGCTATAGTCCTAAAAGACATGGCAGCACCCCCCCCCTAGATATGAAGAAAGACAAGCCGGAAGCAGATGGAACCAAAGTAAAAGAACCAGTGACAGAGAGGAAATGCACCAGACAGTAACCATCGGAAATGCCAGGGCAGAAAACGGGAAGAAGGTCCAGATAGAGGTGAACATCGAAGGGAACCCTTTGAGATGGAAGTAGACTCCGGGTCTTTTCTATCTATGATATCCTGGAATACCATCCAGTGCCTGATACCAGACATTAAACAAAAAGAACTACAAAAACAAAGACTGATTTTAAAAGACTAACAGGGAAATCGAATTCCAGTAGTGGGCCTTGGACATTTCCTCGTCGAATTTAAGAACCATGCCGAAATCTTGCCTCTGACCATTGTCGACTGTGATCGCCCTAGTCTGCTAGAGATCAAATGGTTTGCGCCCCTGGGAATTGGGATGACCAGGATCAACCGCATTGCTGCAGCCAACTGGGAGGAGAGCCTGCTACAAGAATTCCAACATGTTTTCTACAGGACCCTAGGCAAGTACAAGGGGATCTCAATTTCATTTAGCCAAGACCCAAAAATAGCCCCCATCCGTTTAAAGGCCAGATGCGTCCTGTTTGCCTTAAAACCAAAAATTGATGAACAATTAAACAAGGGGTGTTAGAGCCAATCGACCATGCCAGGTGGGAAACACCCATCGTGACTCCTGTGAAACCAGATGGGTCAGTGCGCATCTGCGGAGACTGTAAGGCAACAAACAAAGCGCATACCCAGTACTGGTAGTGCAACACTTATTGCACTCCCTAGGGGGAGGAAAATTTTTTGTGAAGCTTGATCTCACACAGGCATATCAACAACTACCCATTGACCCCACTATCGCACAGGCACAGACTATTGTGATGCATAGAGGGGCATTCAAGTGTAACTGTCTCCAGTTCGGCATTAGCGTTGCCCCAGGCATGTTCCAAAGCCTCATGGAGCATTTGTTAAATGGAATCAAGGGAGTTGTCCCTTATTTTGACGATGTTCTGGTGTCAGCAAAAAGCACCAACCAACTAAAGAGCAGATTAAGGGAAGTTTTAAGAAGATTTAGAGATGCAGGCCTTAAAGTAAAGCAAGAAAAATGTAATCTAGCCACAAACCAGGTCGAGTTTCTGGGCTACCTAATAGATGAACAAGGAATACACCCCACTGAAAAAAAAGATAAAGGCAATCAAAGACGCACCTAGACCTAGGAACAAAACTGACCTTCAATTATTCTTAGATGTCATGAATTTTTATGTGTTCCTGTCCCATAAGGCAACCATAGCAGAACCCCTACATTGGCTGCTAGACAAAAAAACAACATGGAAATGGGGCCACCGGAAACAAGCAGCATTTCAGGGTATCAAAGACCTATTAACATGTAACACCGTTTTAATCCAATATAGCAATACCCTGCCCTTGACGGTCACCTGTGATGCATCGCCTTTTGAAATCGGCGCCATCCTGATCCACAAGCTACCAGACAGCAGAGAGACACCAGTCGCTTTTTATTCAAAGACGCTTTCCAAATCAGAATGCAATTACAGCCAACTTGACAGAGAAGCCCTCGCAATCATCACTGGAGTCAAAAGATTCCATGACTACCTTTACAGTAGAACTTTTTCGATCATCACTGATCACAAGCCCCTGTTGGAATCCTAGCAGGTAACAAGCCAACCCCGAACATTCTGTCACCTAGAATGACGAGGTGGTCTGAATTCCTCGCTACCTACTCCTACACACTGATTCACCGCCCAGGAAAGACTATAACCCATGCTAATGCCCTGAGCCATTCCCCACTGCCCATCACAGAAGAGGACCCAGCTCCCACCATCTCCACACTTCAACTTGAGACCTGCCCGAACCTGCTGTTAACCGCAGCGGACGTCACGAGAGCCACCGCAAAAGACCCTTTGACAGCTCGCATCCTAAATTGGGTAGGGAAGGGCTGGCCGGAGGAGAACAAAACTGAGACTTTTAAGCCATTTCGCACCTGACAGGCTGAACTGTCTATCGAGAAGGGTTGCATTTTATGGGGTGACAGGGTGGTGATACCAAACAGACTCCAGGAAGATGTTCTGTGCATGTTGCACAAGGGGTACACAGGCATAGTCAAAATGAAAGCCCAGGCCACGAGTTACGTCTGGTGGCCAGGGCTGGACAAAGACATTGAACGTTGGATGGCAACGTGCCATGACTGTCAAAAATCGAGGCCTACCCCCCCACAGGCACCAGACTCCCTGGGGTCCATGGTGTAGACTACATATTGACTTTGCTGGGCCGACAAAAGGCAACACCTTTTTAATAGTTGTGGATCCCTACTTGAACTGGTTAGAAGTCACCCTTATGGCTTCCACAACCACCGAGGCAGTAATAAACAGCTAGACAAACTTTTCACCACACATGAACTTCCTGATGTACTGGTGTCGGATAATGGCCCCCAGTTTACAGCATTTACATTCGAGCAGTATTTAGCTGCCCAAGGTATCCGACATGCTTTAATGGCACTGGCCCATCCGGCTGCAAACAGCAGGAAGGAACACATGGTTCGGTACACTAAGGAGGGCCTAGATAGAATGGACAAGGGGGACGTGCAAGACAAACTAAACTGACTACTAACTCTACAGCATATTATCCCTAGCAGCACAATCAACAAAAGCCCAGCAGAACTCCTAATGGGTAGGAAATTACGTTCCTACCTCAACAGACTGCACCCCACTTACACCTGAGACAAACCCCCCGACTCCTCCAGCAAATACCGTACATTTGAAATAGATGACCTGGTCTATGCGAAAAACCTCACCAGGGACCCACTGTGGCTTCCAGCCATGATCACCCAGATTACAGGCCCCTGGGCTTACCGAATACTCCTAGACGACTGAAGAGAATGGAAGCGGCACATCGACCAGCTTCGTTCTCGCACCCTTGAACACAAAAACACACCAGAGCAAAAAATAAATACCGACCAAAAAACAACCGAGGGGGGGGGGGGAAATACAAAATAATAAAAAAGGGAGAGACGAACCTCCCATAACAAGATAACAAACAAATCAAAAAGAGTACTCATGGTTAGATGAACCCCAAATGAGAAGTCCGGGAGCAGGAGAATGAAGTGAGGCCTTCCTGGAAGGAGACAGCCAGGCCAGCTCAACCAACCCAGAGGGAGTGGCGGAGCCATCTCAACCAGCCCAAGAGACTCAGGCAGGAACGGCAAGGCTGACTCACCCTTCCAGGAGATTCCATGGAGAAGGAACAGAGAGACAGCAATCCCGTTCGAACTGCTCAAAGACCACGCCGAGACTGAGCTGCGGAGGTCAACCAGGACTCGAAAAAGCCCCACCTACCTGCGTGACTACGTGACGCATGTTGGATTGAACCAAGGGGGGAGGGGTGTTATGTATGGAACTTGGTAGGCTCCAAGTTCCCTATTCTGATTGGCCGAAAAGGCCGTTCTTGGATTGGCCATGAGAGAACCAATCCGATTGGCTCGCCGGACAGCGGGAACATTTAAAGTGGTGTCATTGGCCACAAGCCACGAGCAAGCTGCTATATAAAGGGCTGCCATGGCTTGGGCTCTCGTTCCATTACCATTGCTTACTGAGTTGAATAAAGAATTTGTTGTTGGAACCCAGTCTCACGCAACTTCTTTCCAGACAGTACACCTTTTTATATATTATAGGATAAGAAAATGCTTCAATAGTCGATAGCCAGACTGGAATTTTCAAATAACATTGTCTTTTAGTCTTTCCCAGTTTAACCACGGAGACTCCCGTATATAATGCCTTCTAAAATACCGCTGTGTTTTAGTTCCTTTATACCATAGAGGATATGGTATATAGAGGATGCTATAGAAAAGCATGCCAGCCCAACAACAGATCATGTCCTTCTAATGTCAACAATCTAGTTATCCATTCCTTAACCCACATCAAATTTGTAGTTTGGTAATACAACCCCCAATTAGGCAAACCAAATTCTCCTCTTATTCTGGCATCTTGGAAAAGTTTTAACTTTATTCTCGTTTTCTTACCTTGTCATATGTATTTCAACACAATTTTATTTAAATCTTCAAAGTAATCTTTTCCAAACCTAATTGGAATTGTTTGGAACGAAAATAAAATTCTGGATAATATATTGCTCTTGGTTGTTGATATTCTCCCTATTAATGACAGTTGTAAATTTTCCCATTTCGCCAAATCTAGCGCTATCTGCTGCTTAAGTTTGATATAATTATTTTCTTTTAGTGTATTGCATCTTGCTGTCAAATGTATCCCCAAGTACTTGATCTTATTCGTGACCTGAATTTTCAATAGATCTGCCAGTTCTTCCTTTGATTGCATGTTATTTGTCAAAATCTTTGTCTTATCTTTATTTATTTTCAAACCAGCCACCTTTCCATATTCCTCTATCTTTTCTCTCAGTTTTGATGCTCTTTCTAGTGGGTCTTCTAAAATGAAAACCAGATCATCTGCGAATGCTTGCAACTTAAATTCTTCCTTTTTAATTTTCATCCCTTTTATATCCTTTTCTTCTCCAATATTTCTATTTAGCACTTCCAAGGTTAACACAAACAACAGAGGTGATAGTGGGCATCCTTGTCTTGTTCCTTTTCTTATATCAATAGAGTCTGTCAGTTCTCCATCATTACCTTTGCCATTTGCTTATGATATATAGCTTCTATTGCTTGAATAATTTTTTTAGCAAAGCCCATCTGTTCCAGCTGTAATAACATGAATTGCCAATTCACATTATCAAATGCCTTCTGTGCATCTAGAAATATCAAAGCCATTTGTTTTTCAGAGTGTGCCTCGTAGTATTCCAAAGTGTCCAAGATTACTTTCATATTATCTTTAATTTGTCTCTTTTGAGACAAATGAGACTCATTTTGATCAGGATGGATAAAATTGTTTAAGTATTTTTAAAGTCTTTCTGCCAATATTGAAGCAAAAATTTTGTAATCTGCGTTTAGTAAGGAAATAGGTCTACATTTCTTGATAATGGATTGGCCTCCTCTTTTGGGACAAGTGTAATATAAGCTTCTGACCATGATTTATGTATCTTCTTCTTTAACATAACTTCATAACTTCTAGCAATGGAAGATTCAATAATTCTTGTAATGTTTTATAAAATTCTGCCGGAAGTCCATCTGGGCCTGGTGCCTTTCCATTATTTTTCTTCCTGAGTGCTTCAGTTAACTTCATCATCGTTATATTGCTTTCTAACATTGTTTCAATCTCTTTAAATATATGGGGTAAATTAGCATTCTGGAAATATTTTTTAACTCTTTCCTCATCAATATTCTCTTGTGTGTATAGTTTCCCAAAATAGTCTAGTATGAATTCCTTCTTCTCTTTCCTATCATAGCAAACTTGGCCAAACTATATTTATTCTTATACCTGTATCTTGTAAGTGATCGACAAATCAAAATGAATTTATTACTTGGAATCCTGACAAATGGTTGCATGCTTGTTTATCAGAAATGCTTTAGTAGATCCTTCTCTGAGCAGGAGATTGGACTAAATGAGCCCAGCTCCATGACTCATTCACCTTCCCTGAAATTATAAATGTACTGAATCAAATAGCATATTAAATGATCATAATGTATTGTTGGTGGTTCATGAAGATAGGTTCAGAATAATACTACCTTAAATTGAACTCTGTCTTTGAACTTTTTCTACTTCTTGTGGGGGAATATGATTTAGGGGAAGGAGTATTTTGCAAGCAATAATTTATTTTTATAAGGGCACATTGGCTCAGTGGTGAATGACATTGTGTTTGTCATCTTGCAAGCTGACAGCCCAGGTTTAAAACCGGAGAACTACACAAAGGTGTGAGCTCCTATTACTTTCTCCAGCTCCTGCCCATCTAGCAGTTCAAAGCATGCAAATATAAGTAGATAAACAGGTATCACTTTTATGGAAAGTAACAACATTCCATGCACTTCAGCACATAATCATGCTGGCCACATGATCATGAAAATGTGTTTAGATAACGCTGGATCCCTCAGCTAAGAAACAGAGAAGAGCACCATGACTTGACAAGGGGAAATCTTTACCTTTTTAATTTCTTTTTATAAGTTTACTTCATGGAAACAAGAATAAGGAATCCCTGTACAGTAAGTACACAGAATAAAAATAGACATGTATGGAAGCCGTGTCCTCCTTTCTTCTCCCCTCTGTCACTAGCTACATAACTGTTTCCCTCAAACACAATCATCTCCAACCCAAACAAACTAAGCAACTGAAAGGGATATGTGATTCTGCACTCACTCTGGCCCATCTTGGGTCAACATTAGGCAAGAACTAATACATTATTCTGATACCAATACCAATTCAATCTAATCAAAGAGTGTAACTCCTATAGTCGACCAAGAATTGTCCAGTTATGTTAAATGGTATGTTTAAGAAAGAAACATTTCTTCACACTAAGCATTGCTAACAATTAATGTAACTTCTACAATACACAATTAAAATCACCACCATAGACTTAAATAGATCACAAAGAGGGTTCAATTTCATTTCAATATTTTACAAAATTATAGAACAATGGTGGAAATTTATAGTGAATTCAATAATTTACTGCTGAAAAATAATGTACAGATAAAACATATTATTCTTTACTGCAGAAAAATATTTTTTTCACAATTAAATCAACAATTAAAACAAGGTCTGGATGTTTAAAGTTCAACTAAAATCAAATGTAGTTCTATTTCACTTTTTCCCTTTCCCTTTGCTCTTGTCTATTTCAGAGTGCAGGCTTCCAAATGATTGACAGTCTGGGGGAATCAATCATTTGGAAGCCTGCACTCTTAAATAGAAAGATCTCCACACCACAAGCCAGGCAAACACCTGGGCACAAACAGACTCCCCCTGATACCTCCAGCTCAAACAACCCCCCACCAGGCACCCAGATGAAACCTAGCTTCCTAATAGATAATAGCCCTCCTTTTACTCGAAGCCAAGCTGCACTGAAAGCCTCCAATACAGGAACACAGTGTTGCCAGCCAATCAAAGCCACAAAAAAGACAGAAGAAACCAGAAAAACCAATCAAACAAACTCCAAGTCCAATAAACACAGATCAAGACTCCCAACCAATCAGGATGTAGAAAAAAACATTCTGCCACAATAATAGGCTAGCCTCAAATTTAAAACCAACTGCTGTGAGACCCTGACCCACATAAAAACTCTATACAGAAGCCTGATGATGGCAGATGA
>BLBF01000002.1:35789883-35884344 GCA_015471245.1 Laticauda colubrina
AGAGAGAGAGAGAGAGAGAGAGAGAGAGAGAGAGAGAGAGAGAGAGAAACAGTTGCTATGTGAGAATGGCAATTTACTGAAAGCTAAGTAGACAAGTTGCAGACAAGAAAAGAAACATAAATCAAAACAGATGGAGGGGGAAGCTTTCCTGGGTAGTTTTCCTTTCAACAAGAACTCATGGAGGAGAAGTCATAATTCAGTACAGAACCAGTTTTGTCAGCCAGATCAAAGTTCAGAGTGTCTTTGTACAAGTGGAATTCACAGAAACAATGCATCAGGAAATTATGGGCTGTGCTGAAATGAGTAAATTGATATTTGAAATTAAAGAACAAGAAGATAAACAATTTTATATGATACGGGATTTGTTTTATCAATGGTTGGACAAAAAGACATGGTAATGTAATAAACTAGGCAATTCTGTGATAGAAATTTAATAGACTGATATAAAACATAATATAGATATATATAACCATTGGTTGAAAGTATAACATAAATTTTAAGATAACATTTATAATATCTCATATAAAATGATGGAATAAATAGTTTAGTCATGGATGATTAATAACTGATAAATATATAAGCATATGTTAGTTTGACAATGTGAAAATTGATATGAACTGAGTAATAACTACAAAAGGATAGCACAAAAGATTCATAACCAACTGACACATTGTATGTATATAAAATAGAAGATGTTTTTATGTTTTTATGTTTTGTATGTGTATGTTTGTTTTAAAAAAAAACTCTTTAAAAAAATAAAGAAACAATGCATGAGGGCAGGAGATCAAACTATTAGTCCCAACAGAGAAATATGGGTTAGGATTAAACTTTAAATAAAGTTGCAGCCAGCTGTCTTCATTCAAGTTACTTGTTTTTCAAGAAATTGCACTGAGCATCTTTGTTCTGTTGTCCAAGAACTTGATGGCCATACCAAATTATCTAATTATCTGAATCACCCAGCTGTTCTGAAGGTGCCCACAGAATATTCCAAGCTTGGTATTTCCTGAGTTGATACTCTACTGGTTCAGCTGCAGCAACTTTTACAGAGTCTATGTCCTATACCATGGGTTCTCAAACTTGGCAACTTTAAGACTTGTAGATTTCAACTCCCAGAATTCCACAGCTAGCCAGGCTGGCTGGGAAATTCTGGGAGTTGAAATCCACAAGTCTTAAAATCGCCAAGTTTGGAGATCCCTGTCCTGTACACAATGTAACAAATGTGTCCAAATGCAGAAAAAAAATATCTTAAACCATCTTAGAAGTGAGCCAACAACCACACAAGACAGAAACAATTTCAACTACTATACAGTTATATTCTCAGACTGGGAAGAAAAGAATCTGTTATGCCATGATATTATGTTCATAATTAGACCATGATGTCCAGATAAGTACCATATATGCATGGCAGATTATATTAAATTATTGTATTAAGTAAAAATTGAAGGATCATTTTTTTAAAAAGTACTTAAGTCAGATCACTTGTAAGTCCCAGTTTACACGAAAGGTAAGATTCCTAGAATATTGCCAAAATGTAAAATGTGAATCAGATAATATAATGAAATATAATCTATTACAGGTCTTTACAAGATTTCTTATATATTATATACTATATGACAATGCCATGTCATTACAATTCATTTTGGAATTGCTTAGTCCCCACTATTATCAACATTCTATGTGACATAAATGAAGCCATTAAATATTTGAGTCTATTCATTGGCTCATGTCTAGGTATCCCTGGCACATAGAAGCATTTTTGTTCCTTTCATTGGAAGGAACTCTCCTGAGCATAGTCGCTTTTGTTTAGATTATTTCAGCTGTTCAACCCAGTTAATTAGATAGTCTTGAGCAAAAGAAAAATCTAAATACACCTTGGTATTTCTGCAATTTTAATCATCAACTTGATTATGGCATTGTATTTTGACTTTTTAGTCCCTGGAAAGTAATCAAGACAAGTACGAGAGTAGTGGTCGCTAACCTTTCTGGACTTCCATGCCAAAAATTGCTTGTGCGCTTGTGCACATGCTCTCACATGGCAGCACCGGCAATATGCCCTGCCCTGCTGTGCATGTGCGTACAACACCCTCCCACACCTGCTTACCTGCACTGCGCATGTGTGTGCCTCCCAGCTGATTTTCAGCTTCCTGGGGGCTCGAGGGAAGCCTTTGCAACCTTTGGAAGCCAACAAAACTGACCTGTTTCATTACTTTCGGGATTAATTTTGGCTGAGGTTCACATGCCTGCACAAATGGCTCTGCATGGCACCTGTGGCATGCATTCCATAGGTTCGCCATCATGGTACTAGAGCATCAAAATCTTCCATGTCTGAAATAGTGATTGATTGTTTGACTGATTGATTATGTGCCATCAAAAAAATGTCAATTTTCAGAAACCACATAGGTAGATTTTCTCCATGACAATTGATCTCTAACTTGGTCTTTCTGAACTTCCAATGGTGCACTCATATGGCCTTCCCCTTCTCTTTCCTAGTATCTCCCTCAACATTAGGCTTTCCCCAGAAAATTAGGTCTTTACCAGTGGTGGGATTCAAATTTTTTTTACTAACATTTCTGTGGGCGTGGCTTGGTGGGCATGGCAGGGGAAGGATACTGTAAAATCTCCATCAGAGGTGGCATTTGCTGGTTCTCCGAACTACTCAAAATTTCCACTACCAGTTCTCCAGAACTGGCTGAATACCACCTTTGGTCTTTACATAATGTGTCCAAAATAGGATAATTTGAGCCTGATCATTTGTGCCTTAAATGAAAACCTCAGTTTACTTTTTGATGATAGATTTGTTTGTTTTCAGAAGTCCAAAATCACACTTCAAAAACATCTTTTCTATATGTTCTCTCCTGGTTTTTCAAAGTCTTAACTTTTGTTTCCATAGAGTGTCACAGGGAATACCATAGATTGTACAATTCTAATATTTGCATGCATAGACACATCATAGCATTTGAACATATTTCAAGTGCTAGTCTGCAGCATATTTCTTGACTGACTCTTTCTTTACTTAATCCTAAAAGGTAGAACCTCTTTATTTGGGGGGTGGAGGGCCTTTTGGTGGTTCATGGTGGTGCAGTGGTTGGAAGGCAGTACTGCAGGGTAACTCTGCCCACAGCCAGGATTTTGATCATGACCAGCTCAAGGTTGACTCAGCTTTCCGTACTTCTGAGTTAGATAAAATGAAGTTTCAGATTGTTGGGGGTAATATGTTGACATTGTAACTGTTCAGAGAATACTGGAAAGCATTTTGGAACAGTATATAAGTCTAAGTGTTATTGTTTTGTTTTTTATTTAGATTTCACAAAAACAAAATACAAATAAAACATCTTTTTTATAGCATGGTCCCAGGTTATCACTTCTTCATACAGACACTAAACTCAATTTCGTGCTCATTTTTATATTCTATTCCATATCTTAATACCATTTTATATTTTCTAGATAGTTTTTCCCTTCTTTTAATTTTCTCAAGTTTGTTTTAATTATATCATCTCAGTTCAAATCATTGTATTTATACTTTTGTCTGTCCTGTTACAATTTCATATTATCTTTTCTTATTAAGCAATTTTTTCCCTGTAGTTACCAATTAGAGTATGACGCCTTTATATCCTTTAATTTTATCCATTCAAACTCTTATTTAACCTTCAATGTATAACTTTAAGATTATAGCATTCAATATAATACATAGCTTCCAATGGAATTCTGTTTGGTACATTCTTAAAATAGACACTATATTATTTTTAAAAAATTATATATGTGTGTGTGTGCATGTGTGTGCGTGGGTGTGTGTGTAAATAAAACACACATTTCATTCCTATTCAATCCTATCACTAATATGCATTAAAATCTTAACATATTTAATATTTCTTTTCAATTGAACATCATACATCCTTGGGAACACTTATAAACTTTCCATGGTTAATTCTTTTTTTTCCCATGTTTCTTACCTATATTTTTATAAATCATTACTAATAATTAAAAATGTTCCCTTTTAATTCTCTCAATCATTTTTATTCATTTATTTACTAACAAACATCCCACTACATTACAATAAATATTTTATCCATCATCATATTTTCTAAAATTATTTCTATTTGCAATATAACAATACTATCATTATGTACCTTTACATAATCCCTTTTACAATTAAATTTTCACCCATTATCTCTAAACAAACTTATGGTTACAATCCTTATATCTTTTCCCTGTTTCTCCATTTCTTGTTTCTGTCTTTTACTTCTTTTCCTTGCCTTCTTCCCCCTCTTCTTCTCCCTCCCCTTTTTACCCCTTCGTCTCTCCACCTCTAACTCTCTCATCCGTAATCCCCTCTTCTGTTGCTTTCTAACATTATACTTATCTTTCAAATTGTCCTTCTTCTTTTTGGTTGTTTTTTTTAGTCTTAAACTTTTCACTCTCTTTCCCCCCTTTTCTTTTTTCCCCCTACTAAAAATTATTTGATCATTCAATATGGCTTCTTCTTTGTCCCAATCTTCTTGTTCTGCAAGTGTTTCTTGTTGCTTCTCATAGTTCCAGATCTTCATTTCTAAGAATTGAAACACAAAGCCAAAATAACTTCTCCCTACTTGTGTATCTTCTTTCCATTTTTTTAAGTTCCATTTTCAGTTCTTCTAAGAGTGATATCATTTAAAAAACTTTTAAACAACCACCCAGTTAATTTTAGTCATCTAGATGCAAAAACCAAAAGTCACCAAGTAATCCAAATAATCCAAGGCTGTTTCTACTTGTTTCTTTTTTCCACTTTCTCTTCCTGGAGTTCTATTATTTTGTTACCAAGTTTCCATTAAAATGTATCTTTGAGGAATCTTGTTAAAATTTCACTGTGAGTTCCTTTTAATTACAGTTCCATTCCTTAATTCCAGGCAGTCTCCTCCATTTTTCCAGATCCTGCCCTTCTATTCTTTTTTTCTCCTTTCCAGCTTTTAAAAACTTTTAAATGTCCAGAAATCTTTATTATCCCTTTGACTTTTATTTTCAGCTTAGATGCCTATTAATGTCAAAGTAGATTTTCTTTTTTTTTTTTTTCAATTTCTTGCTTAAGTCTCTTAGCTGTCAGTATAAGGAAGGGAAGAAAAAAATCTAATCCTTTCCCTTCTTTCTCTCCTTCGCAGCATCAAAATCTTCTTTGGGAGCAATGTTGTTAAGTTTAAATTCCAGGGTACTTTATTTGTTGCTTTTGCTGTTTGACCCAGTCAACCAAAACTTTCTCTTCTTATCTTCCTTGTGCACATTCTTTTCCGGTTGAGTTCTTCTTTGTGGTGGCCATTTCTGACCACCGCTGCAACCGCCTTTGGGAAAGGGAGTAATGGCCAGCAAGGGAGGAGAGGTGCAGCTCTTCTCAATGCTGCAGGCAGTCTCCCCCCTCTTCACCATCTCTATGGGGTGGCTTAGCCCTGAAACCAACCAGCTCAGGGCACTCCAGCAGCGAGCACAGATTGAAGCCTCGGAGAGATGAGGTTTCAGTCTGTCACCGAAGAAGCTCAAACTGGAAGTCCTAAGTGCTATTGTTGTTATTCTCCTAAGAGAAAGGAAAATGAGAGGAAAGAAACTCAAAATAACCATGTTTTGTTTTATTCATTTGTATGCCATGGTATAAAATGGGATAGAGAGAAACTCTGTATGAGAAATGGGGGAAATAATTACTGTTCTCAGGAGGAAAAAGAGATGCAAGGTTCTTCTAGAAATATTAGCCAATCTCCCATTCTATTTCATCATGAACAACTGCCAGGTTTCAAAATAATTGCCTGATGAACTAACTTTTATAAAAACATACTAGTTTAGAAATCTGTATTCATTTTCTCCCTGTAAAAATTCTTTGTGTTCTTAATATTTACTTATTTCACATGCCTTGTTTTTTTCTGTCAAGAACTCATAACAATGTATACAATGCTCAGGAGACACCAAAACCAGACAATTAATACAGTACAGACTTATTTAACTACAGAAGTGGCATTTTGTTATATTTCAGTCCAGACTATTGTCGAGATTATTTCTAACACTATTGGAAATATAAAAAAAGAAAATAATAAACTTTGTCCCCCCGCTGTAGCTATTTTCACCTATCACAGAGCTTATCCCTGCATCCAAGCCATGCAAATAACTCTCCGACATTTTGTATAATGACACTGCATTCCATGCATCTAGAAAGCATTTTCAAGGGCAGGTATAAAGTTCAAGAGTTCTTCAATGAGAATCTTGCACTATCAGGGAACTTTCAATGGCATCCACTTTAGGACATGAGCAAGTTCATATTGGAGCATCCTTCAAGTGCCCTGGCCCAAAACCATTTAGTACTTGATAGATTGGACACGGTACTTTGTAGATTTCTTGGCTGGTCCATCCAATGTCATTTTAAGAAGGCTTTAAAATATTTGTTTTCTTTGCCTTTATTTGAAGATTTGGTTGTAAATGCTAATCCGCTACTTGGCTCACTGAAATATTGGATTGTTTTGCCTCAAATAGGATTTCGCTTGGAACTGGCTTATTCTAAATTTACTGCTTAAATATAAAGGCTGGCGTGGTATTTATAGCATAATTCATCTTGGGAAGCAAGTTGGATTAAGCATTGCTAACAAACATATTAAATATAGATAAATGAAATTATTATTATGTTCTGCAGATGATGCCAAACGGATACCTTTCAAATGTATTATTTTTTACCACCCAAAATCTCAGTCAATATCCAAGTCAATTCTGTATTTTTAAAAAAGCTCAGTATTTAATGTTATATCTTTACTTCTTTTATCCAATTTGCATAATGTACATTAATGCCAACCACTGTAGTTATAAAGTTTATTTTAAAAAAAACATGCTATCTATCACAAAAACTATAGCAGGAAATAGATAAAAGTTGTTTTTATAAACACCTCCTTACATAATACTGAACAGAATTCATAAACATTACGCCAATCAAAAATGAATTAACTATCCTTGAGAATAAAAAAATATTATTATTGCTGGCTGATGTTTCTAAATTTATCATTCTTTACAAAGGTATGCTGGCATCTAAATTATATAAAGTCAACAACAGATGAGAAATCCTATTTATAAACTGATTTATATCTCTAGCTCAAGAAATCATTCCAGACTTGTGACCTCATTCAAACATTTTTCTTATGTATTTATATGATTTATGTCAAACTTTTCTCCCTATAGCTGGTCGACCCTATGTGAACTGCAAAATTTAGAAAACCATTAGGGAACAAATCACAAGATGGTTAAATAGTAATGAAACCAATGCTTAAATATACTGAGATAGGCTTTCATGGCTGGTTGGACAGTGCTGGGCTTCAGGGTTTAGTGCAGTGGTGGGATTCAAATTTTTGTACTACCGGTTCTGTGGGAATGGCTTGGTGGGCATGGCAGGGGAAGGATACTATAAAATCTCCAGTCAGAGGTGGTATTTGCCGGTTCCCCAAACTACTCAAAATTTCCACTACCCGTTCTCCAGAACTGATCAGAACCTGCTGAATACCACCTCTGGTTTAGTGGTTGTCATCTAGATAATATATTTCTTGATGTTTCACTGGAAACTATGGCTGGCATTTTCAGGCCAATTTGCCTCTGAAGATGCCAGTCACAGTAGCAGCAAAATGTCAGGAAATTTCTTCTCCAGACCATAGACACTAATCCCAACATGCCTAAATCTTATTCATTAAAATTGGTAGAATCAGTTCTTTTCTGACTACTAGTAGTAGAAAAGATCAGTGCTTCTATGGAGACTTCCATGGCATGAAGTTTCAACTAGAAGGGAATCATCAACAGAAGCTTCTGTTTGCTATATCCAAAAGCCTTCTATTTCCCTGGCAGGCTTTTACTTTCCTTTACCTTTACTTTCTCAGGCTGAAGCTTATAGAACAATCTTTTTTTCTATGTGAAACAAGAGAAAGTAAAATGAATAAGAAAATGTAATTCCCCAGATATGTCACTGATCACACATATAACACTAGTTGGAATAGGTCAGCTTTAAATGGGAATATTCATCTTGCTAGGCCATTTAGAATTCCTTTTAAATAGAAGACTTCAGCTCACCTGTTTTTTCATATTCCAAAAATCTTGATGCTTAACATTTCTATGATTTGAAAAGAAAGCGTCATACTGGAAACATATAAGTATAAATTTGTTTACAGATTTGTTGAATGTGAAACAATCTATCAGTGAGCTTTTAATTTTTTGTTCGTTTCATTTGTTTAGATATTACCTCTGTTAGATACACCTTCTTTGGATAAACCTTTGGCATCTATAATTTTTTAAAAAAATAAATAAATAAATTGCATATCCATCAAAGATACATTTTCAGGTAAGAATGAAAAAAATAAGATGAAAATTAAATAATTTAAACCCTAACCAAAAATAAAAATAAGTAGAAAGCTAAAACAGTTCTCTCTGTTGTTTCTGTTCTTTGGCTTATATAGAAGAGAAAGTGTTACGACTCACCAAGCTGAAATTCTAAACATCCTGTTCCATTCGGAAAGAAGCGCGTGAGACCGGGTTCCAACAATAAACTCTTTTATTAAACTCACTAGGCAATAGTAACAGAACAACAGCCCAAGCCACGCTAGCCCTTTATATAGCGGCTTGCCCATGGCTTGTGGCCAATGACACTGCTTTAACTGTTCCTGCCATTTGGCGGGTAAACTGGATTGGTTCTCTCACAGCCAATCCGCAAATGGCCTTTTTGGCCAATCAGAATAGGGAACTTGGAGCCTTCCAAGTTCCATACAGAACACCCTTCCTCCCTTAGTTTAGTCCAACGTGCATCACGTCGTCATGCAGGTAGGTGGGGTTTTTTCTAGTCCTGGTTGACCAGTGCAGCTCAGTCTCGGTATAGTCTTCGAGCATATCGGACAGGATCGCTGTCTCTCTGGTCTTTCTCTATGGAACCTCCTGGAAGGATGAGTCAGCCTTGCCGCTCCCGCCTGAGTCTCTCGGGCCAGTTGAGATGCCTCCGCCGCTCTCTCCTGCCATGACCGGGTTGGTTGAGCTGGCCTGGCTGTTTCCTTCCAGGAAGACCTCGCTTCGTTCTCCTGGTCCCGGACTTCTCATTTGGGGTTCATCTAAACGTGAGTGCTCTTTCTGATTTGTTAAATAGTCTTTTTGTAGTGTTTGTTTTCTTGTTATGGGAGGTTCGTCTCTCCCTTTTTTTTTATTTTGTATTTTCCCCCCCTCCTCGGTTGTTTTTTGGGCGGTATTTATTTTTTGCTCTGGTGTGTTTTTGCGTTCGAGGATGCGAGAATGAAGCTGGTCGATGTGCCGCTTCCATTCTCTTCAGTCGTCTAGGAGTATTTGGTAAGCCCGGGGGCCTGTAATCTGGGTGATCATGACTGGAAGCCACAGTGGGTTCCCGGTGAGGTTTTTCGCATAGACCAGGTCGTCTATTTCAAATGCACGAAATTTGCTGGAGGAGTTGGGAGGGTTTGTCCCAGGTGTAAGTGGGGTGCAGTCTGTCGAGGTAGGAACGTAATTTCCTACCCATTAGGAGTTCTGCTGGGCTTTTGTTGATTGTGCTGCTAGGGGTAATATGCTGTAGAGTTAGTAGTCAGTTTAGTTTGTCTTGCATGTCCCCCTTGTCCATTCTATCTAGGCCCTCCTTTGTGTACTGAACCATGGGTTCAGCCCTGCCATTTGCAGCCGGATGGGCCGGCAGATACCCTGGGCAGCCAGATACTGTTTGAATGCTAATGCTGTAAACTGGGGCCCATTATCTGACACCAGTACATCAGGCAGCCCATGTGGAGTGAAATGTTTGTCTAGCTGTTTCATTACTGCCTCGGTGGTTGTGGAAGCCATTAGAAAGACTTCTAACCAGTTCGAGTAGGCATCCACAACTATTAGGAAGGTGTTCCTCTTTGTCGGCCCAGCAAAGTCAATATGTAGTCCAGACCATGGACCCTGGGGAGTTTCCCATTCTCTGACTGGTGCCTGTGGGGGGTAGGCCTCGATTTTTCACAGTCATGGCATGTTGCCACCCAACGTTCAATGTCTTTGTCCAGCCCTGGCCACAAGACGTAACTCCTGGCCAGGGCTTTCATTTGACTATGCCCAGGTGTCCCTTGTGCAACATGCACAGAACATCTTCCTGGAGACTGTTTGGTATAACCAACCTGTCACCCTAAAATATGCAACCTTTTTCTATAGACAGGTCTGTCGGGTTCGAAATGGCTTAAAAGTCGGGTTCGAAATGGCTTAAAAGTCATAGTTTTGTTCTCCTCCGGCCAGCCCTTACCTACCCAATTCAATATGCACGCTGTCAAAGGGTCTTTTGCGGTGGCTCTCGCGATGTCTGCTGCGGTTAGCGGCAGGCCCGGGCAGGTCTCTATTTGGAGTGTGGAGATGGTTGGAGCTGGGTCCTCTTCTGTGATGGACAGCGGGGAATGGCTCAGGGCATCGGCATGTGTGATGGCTTTTCTGGAGCGATGAATCAGCGTGTAGGATTCGGCAATGAGGAATTCAGACCACCTCGTCATTCTAGGTGGCAGAATGTTCGGGGTTGGCTTCTTGCTTGCTAGGATTCCTAACAGGGACTTGTGATCAGCGATGATCGAAAAAGTTCTACCATAAAGGTACTCATGGAATCTTTTGACTCTGGTGATGATTGCGAGGGCTTCTCTGTCGAGTTGGCTGTAATTGCATTCTGACTTGGAAAGCGTCTTTGAATAAAAAGTGACCGGTGCCTCTCTGCCATCTGGTAGCTTGTGGCTCAGGACAGCACCGATCCCAAAAGGCGATGCATCACAGGTGACCGTCAAGGGCAGGGTATTGCTATACTGGATTAAAATGGTGTTACACGTTAATAGGTCTTTGATACCCTGAAATTCTGCCTGTTCCCGGTGGGCCCATTTCCATGTTGTTTTTTTGTTTAGCAGCCGATGTAGGGGTTCTGCTATGGTTGCCTTATGGGGCAGGAACACATTGTAAAAATTTATGGGACCTAGGAATGCTTGAAGGCCAGTTTTGTTCCTAGGTCTAGGAGCGTCTTTGATTGCCTTTATTTTTTGGGGGGTGGGGTGTATGCCTTGCTCATCGATTAAATGGCCCCAAAACTCGACCTGGTTGGTGGCTAAATCATATTTCTCTCATTTTACCTTGAGGCCATCACAGTTCAGTAGCCCTGACAATCCTGAAAGAGTTTACATGTAAGGCCCTGCCTCCAAGCTACCATGACTGGGATTGGTTAGGAGAAAAGGAAGCATGTCTGATGGCCACTTCTTCCCTGCCATCACTGCTGTCACATGAGGGCCTCCCCCAAATTCTCAGCACTTGTGAAGTGAGTAAGGGGATGGCTGATGTAGCAGATGAGGAGGTAATGTAGTAGGCTTAGTGACTCTCCCTCCTTTCCTCCTTTGGCATCTCACCTCTTAGTTTTTTGGTTTAATCTAGTATGAGAAAGATTAGCCCACAAGAAACTTGCTGTTGCCCAGGGTACGCCCATTTGTGAGTTGAGCAAATTAACTGAATTAGAAGATGGAGGCAAGAACTAATGGAGCAAGGAATGATCCCAGAAGAGAATATGGTTGAGGGATCTGATCTCTCCCATGTTACTTGCAGGACACTGAATAGGTTAAGGATGGGAGTGAGTAAGTGTAAGACCAATATGTTTTAAGTGGGGATTGGTGGTGAATAAGAACATGCTGTGTGAATGTGGAAAGACACAGAATCCAGCCCAGTGGTGGTATTCAGCAGGTTCTGACCAGTTCTAGAGAACCAGTAGCGGAAATGTTGAGGAGTTCAGAGAACTAGCATATACCACCTCTGACTGGAGATTTTACAATATCCTTCCCCTGTCACACCCACCAAGCCACGCCCAAAGAATCGATAGTAAAAAAAATTGAATCCCACCTCTGGTCCAGCCCATTTGTTAATTACTACCAGTAGAATGCACCGAAAATGATTTGTTTCTGTCTAACAATAGCCAATTGGAAGATTAAGATTTGATCTGAACACGAAATAAAATAAACCCCACCTCTTCATCTCCTATCAGAGTAAATGATAGAGACAGGTGTGTGAATAACCCTGGGAGTATGATGGAAAGATGTAAGCCAAATATTTTACAATTTTAAATATGTCTGGCAGATTTTCTTTTAAGAGGCCATCAGCTTTCAAATGGTGTTCTTTCTGTCTGGTATAAACAAGTCATTTCATCATTTACTTATTGATATTCTGTGGCATTCTGTAAGTTAAATTACACTGGCACTTAAGCCAAAGAAAACAAGCTTTAATATCAGAAAGGAAACAAGGAAAAGTTAAATTCCTTTGAACTGAAAGGAAGGAACTTTTTAAAAATAAACAAAGAAGAGATAAATGACAAACATAATATAATGATTAAAATATATGCTAACACATATATTTCATGCAAATTATTTAAAAATATCTGTCAAAAATATTTGTAATATATAAACATTTGTACAACTTTTCCCTGTAATTAAAAATAAATAAATAAGGTGAGTATTATGTTTGCTATTAAGAAGCTAAAATTATTCTGAATAATGCTCATCTTGTAGGGTATGGATTTGCAAATGTCTTCTAATAAATTTTGGTTGATTAATAAGATTTAAATGATTGTGTTCTCTTTATATTTTAAAATCCTAACAACCACCTTTGTTTTTATTCTTAATGTTTTTTTTATAAAAGTATGCATCCATAGCATCTGACTGTTTTATACAAGATTATATAATTAGTATACATCATTTTTAACCTGGGATTTGCAGGGGTGGGCATTGTGGGATCACAACACCAAAATGGCAATATTTCAGCTGTTTTAAATAGGATGGATTTGCCCACCTTTAACACCCCCAAATTACACAAAAAAAAGGATCTCTAACTGTGATACTGAAGTCTTCAAACATAGCCCAGTTCTGATATAATATTAGCTTACAAAACACATTTAGTGAATTCATGTATCATCATATTAATCCGAGGCTTGGTAAGTTTTGATTTATTGAAAACAATGCATTAAATCATAAATCATGGTTTATAAATCATGACGGTATACATAGCACCTCAGGCCAAAACTAAGAAAACAGGTATCAAATGGATGAGTGAATCAGGTCAAATTTTACAACAGCTAAACTCATACAGTCAAACCCCTGTCATCTGCTTAATATGACGAGGCCCCCCCTCGTCATCTGCTTTAGTAATGTGTAAAACCAGCCACTGTTACTGATAAATATTAACTGTTTTGCACTGTAGAGTTGTAATTGCAGGAATGTTCCAATCTCAGATGGCAAACCTCAGATAAAGAATGTTTCCAAGAAAATACAGCTCAGGCAAACAAAGTAACTAATCTATGGATAAAGGAGGATTAGAGAGGGGAAGTAAACATATGTTAGACTTTAACTAGAGATAATTAATTGTCTGGATTACTGTGCTGAACAGTAACAAAAGTTAAGCAGTAACCAAAGTTAACCAATGATAGAGGATAACTAAAAATGTATATAAATGTAAGACTATACTCCAATAAAGATCATCATGATTCAGTTGTTCATGATCAAACAACTCGACTGCCTCGTCATAACAACAAGTGGTGCAAGAACAGGGACCCTCTTACTTCGTCTGGCAAGGATTTGGTGCACCTTCAACTCTTTGTGGTTTCTTCAACCTTTTGGTTTCTGTAAGTATGGGGTCTTTGCTTTCTGAGGAACAAAGGAAGCATGTAGATGAATTAGGCTATTTGTTGAAGAAAAATAATACCGAGGTACCACAGAGAAATCTCTTAAGGCTGGTTCAGGAGATTGCAGATCAATGCCTAAGGTACCCAGAAAAGGGGTCTTTAAAATTAACTGATTGGGAACGTATAGGGAAAACATTTCATACTGAACCTCGAGCAAAAATTGAAGTTTTGCATGTGTGGCATTTATGTAGGCATGCAGTTGAAAAATTTGGTCACAATGAACTTTCTCTTTTAACACCTGCACCTTCACGTTATACTAATGCTGTCATTTGTCCCCCTTTTTCACCTGAATATATGTCTTCAATACCCTCAGCTCCTGCAGATACAGGCTAAACTCTTGTCCTTTGTTAACGCTCTTCCTTAATAAACAACCATTTCAAGGGTTATTGGATACTGGAGTCGATGTTCCTGTCATCTCCTCTTTATAGTGGCCAGTACAGTGGCCAAAAATGACAGTTTCTTCATTGTGGGGAATAGGAGATTCTACAGCTGCTTGGCAGAGTGTTCAAGAAATTGATGTGTCCTGTTTCCTACAACCATACATTCTAGATATTCATACTAATATTTGGGACCATGATATCCTTTCTCTTCTTAATGCCCATTTGATTCTTGATGATGGCTCTTGTGCAACATTCTATGTCCTAAGTAGGTATAAGGTTCTACCTTCTGAATTTTGTCTGAGGCTATATATAATCCCTGTTGTGCCACAATATCCGTTAACTCTTTTAACAACTTAGATTCATCAAAATCCGGGGCTGCTATCAATATATCATCCATAAAATGATAGACTAAATAGGAAGGAAATTTATTCCGAAAGGGTTGAAGGGCATTATCCACGAAATATTGACAAAGTGTAGGGGAAATAAGCATTCCCTGAGGCAACACTTGCCAATGATATCATTTTGTGGGCATGCTATTATTAATTACTAGGACAGTAAATGCAAATTTTTCTTTGTCTTGAGGCTGCAAAGGTATAGTAAAAAAGCAGTATTTAAGATCAACTACCAATTATTATAAAAATTAGGAATTAAGTTAGGATTTGGTAGACCACACTGTAAAGGCCATTTCCCATCTTTCTTTTTTATAACAAAAACAGGAGTATTCCAAGGACTAGTAGAAGGTTCTATATGACCAGCAGCCAATTGTTCTTGAACCAATTGTTGTAGAGCAGCAAGTTTTTCCTTTGATAATGGCCATTGTTCCACCCAAAGTGGCGTAGAACTGAGCCATTTAAAAGGAAGAGCCATCATCAAGAATCAAATGGGCATTAAAAAGAGAAAGGATATCATGGCCCCAAATATTAGTATGAATATCTAGAATGTATGGCTGTAGGAAAAAGGACTTACCAGCAGATGTTGTAACATTAATTTCTTGAACATTCTGCCAAGCAGCTGTAAAACCTCCTGTTCCCCACAATGAAGAAACTGTCATTTTTGGCCATTGTACCGACCACTGTAAAGAGGAGATGACAGTAACATCAGCTCCAATATCCAATAACCCTTGAAATGGTTGTTTATTAAGGAAGAGCATTAACAAAGGACGAGAGGAATTCAGCTGATGAAGTAAGTCAACAGATAAAGAAGTTGATCCAAATCCTGCATCCCCATGATTACTTATACCAGGAGATGGAATTTCATATGGAAGAAGAAGCAACTGAGCAACAGAAGAATTACAAGGAAGAACTTGAGGAAGATTCACCCAAATCTGAATCATGAGGATACCAGTGTAATCTGAATCTATTACCTCAGGCACAACAAAACAGCCCTTTCTGTGTGCAGAAGAACGAAGCAAAATTAAGCCAATTAATCCTGAAGGAAGAGGACCTTTAAATTGAGATGGAACTATTTTAACTTCCAAGGGAAATTTAAACCCAATTTCCTCTTGAGTGATTAAATTGATCCCAGCACTACCGCTGTGGCTGGGGAGGAGTGAGAGAGGCTGCTGGAGGAGTCAGAGTGATGGGAAAGGCACGCTTTAGATTCTGGGTGGGTGCACACCCATTGTCTGTAACTGCCTTTTTTAACTCTCTTATGACCTGATAAGGCAGACCCTCCCATTCTGCTACTTGTAGTCCAAGCTGTGGCCCCTGACCAGGATGATATTGTACTGGACAAACAGACAGTAATTCTGCAAGCTTTGTTCCTGAGACAGAGGCATCCTTTTTACAAGTCTCTACCATTTTCTGAAAAGAAGACTGAACAATAGAGTCAGAAGGCTTTTGCCCTGTATCTGCAGGAGCTGAGGGAATTGAAGACATATATTTAGGTGAAGAAGGGGGATAAATGACAGCATTAGTATAACGTGAAGGTGCAGGTGTTAAAAGAGAAAGTTCATTGTGACCAATTTTTTTAATTGCATGCCTACATAAATGCCACACATGCAAAATTTCTATTTTTGCTCGAGGTTCAGTATGAAATGTTTTCCCTATACATTCCCAATCTACCAGAAACTACAAGAACAAGAAGATTGGGATGAAGAAGAAGCCATCTTTAATGAACAAACAACTTTAGCTGGGGAAGAAAAGGGAAAGAGGGGAAAGAGAATGGAGAATTTAACACTTAAAAAAACAACCAAAAAAGGGAAAAATAAGGTGAAAAATCGATACAATGTCAGAAAGAAACAGAAAAGAGAAATACAGAAGAAGGTGGAGATTAAGAGACAAGGGGGTAAAAAGACAGGATTGGAGAAGAAAGGAAGGGAAAAAGGGAAGAGAAGTTTCAAAGGTTTAAAACAAGATGTAAAGAAACAAGATCTATTCAGAGATAGTAGGAAAAAATATCATTAAAAAAGACATTATGCAAAGTACATAAGATTGTATTGTTGTATTTATATTTGAAATAATGTTAGAAAATTGGATTTAATAATAGAGCTTAATTTGCTATGGATTATTGTTTTAATTATATTATAAACTTATTCTTTTCTATTTTATAACATAGTAAGAAGCTTCAGAATGTACTAAGTAGAATCAGAATGAAAAGTACATATTATTCTAAGTGTTAAACTTAGGGGAAAGATTTAAAGGCATTATATTTCAATCTGTGATTACAGGAGAAACTTTGTGTTAATGAGAAAAGATAAATAGAAAACTGATATAGAACAGATAAAAGATATACTAAGAGACAAGTGGGTAAAGGCAGGATTAGAGAAGAAAGGAAGGGAAAAAGAAAAGAGAAGTTACAAAGGTTTAAAACAAGATGTAAAGAAACAAGATTTATTCAGAAATAGTGGGTAAAAATATGATTAAAAAAAGAGATTCTGCAAAAGTACATAAGATTATATTGTTGTATTTATATCTGAAATAATGTTAGAAAATTGGATTTAATAATAGAGCTTAATTTGCTATGGATTATTGTTTTAATTATAATTATTATTCTTATTTATTTTATAATATAGTAAGTAGCTTTAGAATGTACTAAGCAGAATCAGAATGAAAAGTATATATTATTTTAAGTGTTAAATTTAGGGGAAGGATTTAAAGATGTCATATTTCAATCAGTGATTACAGGAGAAATTTTGTGTTAATGCGAAAAGATAATAGAAAATTGAAATAGAACAGACAAAAGAAATATGCATAATGATTTAAATTGAGATGAAAGAAATAAAATAGAATTAAGAGAGTGAAAAGAGGGGAGAAGCTATATAGAAAATTTAGAATGGTAAATAAGATATGAAACGGGATAAAAAGTGAGCATGAATTTTGAATTTATGTCTGTATAAAAAGTTGTAACCCGGACTAAGCCTCTTTCCAAAAAGAAGTTTTATGTTTTTATGTTTTGTGTTTTGTTTGTGTATGTTTGTTTATTGAAAACCAATAAAAATTTTATATAAAAAAAAAAACTCTGCAGAAATATTTGTTAAACATCATTATATTAAATAATCTTTGAATGATTACATTTGTACAATAAATATTTGACAGCTTTATTGTGACTTTTATATTTTCATGCCCTCATGACTCTTTGTGCCTGAATATAGTTTTCTTATTCTACTCAATATAAAGTCAAGGTTACCAAAATTATCTTCCACAATTTAATTACAGAATAAAACAAGTTACAAAGAATTTGTTAACAATTTGCATTTTTCTTCTTATTGTACTCTCCATGTTTTATTAAACTGAAAGTCCTTTTGTGTACTTCAAAATATATTGTATTTTCTCAACTCATTTAAAATCATTGGAGCATTTTATTGTGCTGATATTTTCATAAAAATTACAAACAACACAGTCTAACTATATTCAAATTAAACCCCTCTGTGCCCCCACGACCCAATACATAGTTGAAATTTATAAAAAGAAAAGAAAACAAGTTATATCCATAATTTGTGCCTGACATTTCTAATATTCTTTGAATAAATAATATGTTAAAGTAGATGTTTACAAAGCTTTATAATGTATCAAAATATAAAAAAAATTATGGAGCAAATTTTCTTTTGTTCAAGCAAAAACAAGAAACCTAGAAAAATATGTTTTGTATTATTCTGTTGATAACTGTAGTATTTATCCTGAATCAGGTTTGCAATACATCCATTCATAAACCGTAATCTTTTATTGCTGAAGTTTTTAAAACATTCCATATGTGGAATGATGCATTATTCAACATTGTAGCAACAATTTGTTTTAAAATGTAGTTCTTGTTTTCAAATATATATTTCTGTGGGTGTTAACATAGCTGTTTCTTTATAGATTTCAATTTATTTCATTTTTTTTAACTGAAGGATTTTTCCAAAGGCATTCAAATGATCCCAGTACCTTTATTTATTTATTCATCTTCCCATCTAATGCACAACTTGTTATGGGATCAGGAGATCAACAATCCAGCGCATTCTAACTGGAATGTAACCCTGAAAATTATTGTCCCAGCATTTGTAGAAATATAAAAATAAAAGCAAAATGCACTCCAATCTCTATTCATTGGGGCAATTCTGGCTGAATTGACCAATGAAATCCTACATTTCAATTTCCACTAAGGCAAACCAAAGGCTTTAGAACAATCTTCTTTCAAACAGGGCGTGAGATCTTTGAGTTAAATTATTTATGCAGAAAAAATCAGGAAAAAGCTGGTATTGCACTTCCTTATCAGATAAATATACAGTCAGAAATTACCATACGATTACAACTAAAAACATGAACTACAGATACAATCACAGCAAATTACCATGCATTTACAATATGAAACTATATAATGGAGAGAGATATAATCAGAGAACAAAGCACAAGTGATAGTTAATCTAAAAGCAATTAACTTTGCCTTAAAAGAATAGAAAGCCCATTTTCAGAGCTTCAAAATCAACAGCAACAATGCTCTTTTTAATCTGGCACATATAAATCACTTCCTTATCAAATTAAACTGAATTGTGATTGCCACTCATGAGGAACTAAATTCACTGCTCTGCTTGTTGCGAATAAGTCACAACTAGTTACAGACAACTTACAAACAATACATTTATGGTTTTACAATTTGTTCTATCCGTACTTTCTAGTAATGTTTATCTTATATTATAGACATACAAACTATTGAGGCTACTGGCTATTTGTAGACAAAATTTAGTAAGGCATTCACTGAAGGATTTATAATATGATAGAATCACATTAGGAATAAAACACGAGAAGCTGCAAATTATAACATGGTTCACAACTAGCAGATCTAGTCTGGGCTATAGGTCTCCAATACCTTCAAAGAAATACTGCAGAATTTTGTGTCAGGAGATAACAGAAGATAAAAGGATAGGTGAGGGTGATTGTACCAACTGTACTGAATTTGCATATGGTGGGGTGTGCCACCTAATGAGGATGTGAGGAGTCCTCTTTGATCTCTTAACAACCATTGTCACTATGTCATCAAACATGATACCCTTCTGGTCTACGTCAACGAGGTGGGAATGGGGTCATAGTTGTGGTCATTCTTTCTCTTAGGTAACTTTTAATATGGGTTAATAGGATATATGAGTTAATATGAAGATATCTAGCCTTAGATCGCTGCTATGAAGAATGGGTTATATTTCCACCCTCTCTCAACCTTTTGAAAATCTATATGAAGCTGCTGGGTAAAGCCCATGTCACACTGCACCAACAGATGGAAAGAGGATATAAAACGGAGAGAAACACTTGCCATCCGTTGGTTAACGCGATGCTTCCATTCTGTACTCACTGCCTCCGTTTTTCATCCTCTCTATCCGTCCAGCATCCGTCTATTGACATTTCATCCGCTCAAAAAGTTTTGAGCTGCTCAAAACTTTTTGAGCGGAAAATGTATCCAATGCTTCCGTTCTGCATCCGCAATGCAAACAGAGAACATCCGTTCTACATCCGTCGTCATCTGTTATGCATCCGCTATATCCGCTGTGCATCCGCTATGTCTGCTAGGCATCCGCTGCGCATCCACGCAACTCAAATCTGCTCCAGCGGAAAACGGACACAGGGAGGAAGCGAAACGGATGCAGAACGGACACGCAGCATTAGTAGCACGGATGGAGAAAGGATGAAAGTGGATGCAGCTCACATACAAAGCATTAAAATGGAAAAAACGTTCACAGAGGGGACCTATCTCGGATATTTAGGATGTCTGCAGGATGCCTAGAGGATGCAAAAGGACACCTCGCAGAAAACCTATATTTCCTATAAAAAAGGGGGAGGAACTCACCTGGATCTCACTTTCAGTCCAGCAGCCCTGCTGTGCAGACCTCTGGAGCCTTCATCTGGCCCTTGCTCTTCCACAGCATCCAGTCATCTCCACCATGGATCATCACACACTCCTTTTGGTAGCCACCATCATTCTACAACATTGCGAAGCCATCTACAGGCTCTTTCACCTGTTCTACGCAAAGAAAAGAAGGCGGCCAAGAAGTGTCTGGGTCTAAAGATGGATCGCCAGAAGAGAAAGTACAGACTGTACAACAAGCTAATGGTGGAGGTGAGGAACGAAGACCCTCGTGCATTCCAGAACTTCATGAGGATGCCTCCAGCCATGTTTGACGAAGTTGTGGAGCGGCTGAGACCAGGTTGACCAAGGCAAACATCAACTTCCGGCCCAGCCTGGACCCTGGGCTAAAGGTGGCACTGACTCTGCGCCATTTGGCCTCTGGGACCACGTACAGGAGCATGCAGTATGGCTGGAGGGTGCCACACAACACCATCAGCATTGTGGTCAGAGAAGTGTTGCAGGCCATCATCGAAGAATACCTGGAGGAGCTCCTCCAGTGCCCCTCCACTGAAGAAGGCTGGAAGAAAGTTGCAGAGCAGTGGTATCAGAAGTGGAACTTCCCCCACACCGTTGGAGCCATAAATGGCAAGCACGTGGCCTGCAAAGCTCCAGCCAAGTCGGGGTCCACTTTTTTCAACTACAAGGGCTTCTTCAGCATCATCCTCTTCTCCATGGTCGATGCTGACTACAAGTTCATGTACATCGATGCTTCAGGCAACAGCTCATCTTCAGATGCCCAGGTATACAACGCCAGTGACCTCAAGGAGGGGCTGGAAGGCAACCTCATCATGGGCTTCCCAGATCCAGATTCCCTGCCCAACAACATGCAAGATGTGCCCTACTTCATCATGGGGAGTGACGCCTTCTCCCTCAGAACCTACCTCATGAAGCCCTAAACCTCCAGATGCCTCACCTGTGAAGAGAGGATCTTTAAGTACAGGCTGTCCAGGGCAAGGCGGGTGGTGGAGAATGCCTTTGGCATCCTGGCCAACAGGTTCCAGGTACTTCTCACCACCATGCAGCATCGCCCACAGACCGTGAGGAGTATCGTAGAAGTTTGCTGCATCCTGCATAATCTCATGCGCACCCACTACCCAGTCTTGCAGAACAGGCTCGTGGTCCTCCAACAAGGCAATGGGGACATGGAGCCTGGGGAATGGAGGCAAGGGCGAAACCTGATAGATACTCTGGATGTGCAAGGCCCCAACAGAGCTTCACGTGAAGGGAAGAAGCACCGCAACCTCCTGAAACACTGGTGCAACTTCCCAGCTGGAGCAGTGGAGTGGCAAGACAGGATGAGAGATGCTTAATGGATGCTTCCTTCAGCCTGTCTCATCACACTGATGAGATTGGGCCATGTATGTTGAGTGGGCCTACAATGAACAGGGCATTTAATAAAGAGTTGTGTTTATGTTGAAATGTGTTGATGAATGATTAAATTGTTATTAATAAAGGGCCATAGGTGTGGCACCTGGGAGGGTGGACCATACAGTCCCACTATGCTTGCACTGGAGGTTTATCTATCCCACAGCTATTACCCATCCTAAAGGTATCCCTGCCCATCCCACAGGTATCCCTGCCCATCCCACAGCTATTACCCATCCCACAGGTATCCCTGCCCATCCCACAGGTATCCTAACCCATCCCACAGCTATTACCCATCCCACAGGTTTCCTAACCCATCCCACAGCTATTACCCATTCCAAAGGTATCCCTGCCCATCCCACTGCTATCTTAACCCATCCCACAAGCATGCAAAGGCTTAAACCATTTCTAAAAGTTTCCACCAAGACTTTATTAACTAAAATAAATGAAGCAAGTGTGTGAAGCAAAGATAATCTTTATTAATAACAAACTGTAAAAGCAAAATGACCCAAGTGTCTTCAGCAAAGATAAAGTCAACAGGTAGCCACCCAGTCTCTGGCACTCTTCTTGGTCACTCAGAGGCATGCCCAGTCTCAGGGGTGAAGGGTCCAGGTGCTGTGGAGGTGGCTGCTGCTGGAGTGCTGGTCTGAGGCGTCATTGGGGTTCCTGGCCCTGAGAGGACAACAGGGGACGTTGTGTGGAGGAAGCTCTCAGAGAGCTGGCTCAGTCCTGTGATGTTGAGAGCCCCTTCCTCCAGGACATGGGGTGTCAGCCCCAAAACCGATGACAGATGTTCTAAGGCCGGGCTTGGCTGTGGGGTGGAAGAAGGAGCAGTGTAGTGGGGATGTCTGGTCTGCAGCTGAGTGAGGTGAGGCATCAGTGGCATCTATGGTGTGGGTGGCACCTGTGGCGTGGGTGGCATCGGTGGCATGGGTGGCATCAGTGGCGTGGCTGGCATCGGTGGCATGGCTGGCATCAGTGGCATCGGTGGAGCCAGTGGCGTACGATGTACCTGTGCCTGGACTGGGTGGGAGCAGGTTCAGCTGGGTCTGGAGGGTTGTGAAGAAGACCGGTGATCCTGTCCTTTACCACCTGGTACTGTGATTCCGACATGTTCATGAGGGTCTGGTTGACGTAGGTGAGGAAGGGCTTGCGGTTGGAGGATGGGGCGTCGGTGTGTACCATCTGAGAGAGGAGATCTACACTGCTTCTGATGGTGTCCCTGATCTCCAGCAGGACAGTGTGGCTCTGCCCCTCTGGTCTGCCTCTCTGCCTTTCTGTGGAGGTGGAGCTGGGGGTGGATGTGTGTTGGCCTCTGGTGGAAGTGCCCTCTCCTTGCTCCCACTGCGTCAGGGAGTCCTCCACGCACTCCACCATAGGTAGTGCAGCTGTCGGGGAGTTCTCCATCGTGGCACACTCCACAGATACCTGCCTGGACACAGGAGCTGACTCTTGTCCAGAAGAGGACTGGCTCTCAGCGGGCTGCCTGAGAGAGAGGGTTGTTAGAGGGGCTGCTCTTCGGTGGCAGATCTCACCCTCCAAGAAGCTGCACTTGGCCATCACGTAGGTCTCCCGGGCGGTGAGCTTGACCGTGGCCTGGCCAGATTTCTTGAGGTGCAGCTTCCTGTACCAGGTGTACATGTGCTTCCACCACCTGAGGAGGACCTCTGAAGTGTAGCCCAGGCTCTCCGCCTTCTCTCTCCAAGCAGCCTGCTTCCTTTTGGTGTCTCGACAGAGCCTGTGTCCCTTCCACCATAGATACTTGTTCTCCCTCAGCCATTCCAGCACCTCATCCACATGTTCCTCTTCAACGGAGTATTGCCTCCTCTCCCATTCACGCGTATGCCTCTTCCTCCCTCTGGCAGGGCCATATGGGCCCTCATCAGAGGGGCTTCGAGGTTGTTGGGGCTGTTCCTCCACACCACCACCAGCAGCAGCAGCAACAACAGTAGCAGCAAAAGCAGGACCAGCAGGACCACCACCACCAGCAGCAGCAGCAGCAGCAGCACCAGGAGCACCAGCAGCACCAGCAGCACCAGCAGCAGCACCAGCAGAGTAAGCACCAGCAGCGCCAGCAGGACCAGCAGGACCAGGATCAGCAGCAGCAGAGTAAGCACCAGCAGCACCAGCAGGACCAGCAGGACCAGCAGGACCAGCAGGACCAGGAGCACCAGCAGCACCAGCAGCACCAGGGGCACCAGGAGCACCAGCAGCACCAGGAGCACCAGGAGCACCAGCAGCACCAGCAGGACCAGGAGCAGCACCAGCAGAGTAAGCACCAGCAGCACCAGCAGAACCAGCAGGACCAGGATCATCAGCAGCAGAGTAAGCACCAGCAGCGCCAGCAGGACCAGCAGGACCAGGAACACCAGCAGCACCAGCAACACCAGGAGTACCAGGAGCACCAGCAGGACCAGGAGCACCAGGAGCACCAGGAGCACCAGCAGGACCAGCACCAGCACCAGCAGAGTAAGCACCAGCAGAAGCACCAGCACCAGGGGCAGTGCCAGCAGAGTAAGCACTAGCAGAAGCCCCAGGACCAGGACCAGAGCCAGCAGAGTAAGCACCAGCAGAAGCACCAGCACCAGGAGCAGTGCCAGCAGAGTAAGCACCAGCAGAAGCCCCAGCACCAGGAGCAGTGCCAGCAGAGTTAGCACCAGCAGAAGCACCAGCACCAGGAGCAGTGCCAGCAGAGTAAGCACCAGCAGAAGCACCAGCACCAGGAGCAGTGCCAGCAGAAGCTCCAGCACCAGAAGAGTCAGCCCCAGCAGCAGAAGCCCCAGCAGAAGCAGAGTCAGGGCCAGGGGGTGGGATGGTGGCCCTGTCCCTCTTGCCAGGGCTGGCAGCAGATGGCAGAGGCTTTCTCTTCTTCCCCATGGTTGTTGGGTTGTTGGCTTGCTGGCTGGCTGGCTGGCTGGCTGGCGAGCTGGAGCTGTGTCTGGCAGCAGGTCTTTCCTCTGAATGGTGACCTGCTTGTGAGCTGCTTCCCTTTATATCCGCAGGGCTGATGCAATGCATCCTCCCTGCATGCGCAGTGAATGCTCTGCATCCACTAGGCATCTGCTAGGCATCCGCTAGGCTTTCGCTCTGCATCCGCATCATCCGCATCATCTGCTCGGCATGTCCGCTTTGCTGTGCTCCCCCGGAAGCCCTGCGGATGTGCCATCCGCTCCCATCCGCTTCCATCAGCTAGGCTTCCATGGAGCATCCGTTTTATATACCCTCTACATCCTCCCCCCATCCGTTGTTGTCTGCTCTGGTTATGCAAATTCGGGGCACTTTTGAGAGCGGATAACAATGGATGGAACATTTTCTCATCCGGTGTGTCCCTTTTACAAATGTTTTGCATCCGTCGGCCAATGTGACAGGCCCTTAAGATCATCAATTGGCACAGAATTAAGTACCATTTCTATGCTAATGATACTCAATCGTGCAAGTCTGCCCCTGATCAAATATGATTCAGTGGTTTTCTCATGCCTAAAGGCTTTGCTTTAACTCTAGCAAGATTATTGGATGTGGAGTAAATGTTACATAAAAATGTATATATTTAGTTCTGGATCAGGACTGGACACAATTCAGAGTCCTTCAAATTCATGCATTTATGACTTAAATCCTATGTTTCCCCTGGGCCTCACATTCTCCTTGATCCTTTGGAACATACTTCTCGCTGTATTTTGACTGGCCTTCAACCTATCAGCCATTTGAAGATCTGGCTTTTCTCCCGGGCATTGGGTCAGGATGGTAATTGAGTTCATTCTGTTGGGACAGAGAATCTGTCCTGTCCCACTTTAGATTTCTACATTTTCCAGATATTATGTTATTTTTTGTTGATTTTTGACTATTTTTATTTTTTATTCCACTGAAAGTAAATCATGAACTAGGCAGCCTTACAAATGCCTAAATAAATGATTATCAAATCATTTAAATGATTTGATAATCAGTCAAAGTATAACAATTACACAGAAAAATAGATTAAAAAGGACAGTATCACCCTATTCAGAGATTCTCTGTAAAAAAAGAAAATCATATTATGGTATATAATAAGCCAGTGATTCTATTTACCCACTCCTGACATTAGAAATATTTTTGAATCTTCTAAGATTGCATTGATCCAGGATTGACACAACATCTTCTCTGTTTTCATGATGTTGCTGGCCTTCTGAGCTCCACTGCAGCTGAACCAATTGATTTCCAGCTCAACTGTGACTCACGAGCTATAAAAACAGCTCTGCAGCATAATGCTGAAGCTGTGAACTAGACACTTTTCCAAAGACAAGAACTCTGAACTCATCTCATCTCCTGGCTCCCTTCTCCATGCTGACACCTGGATACTATGGTCATTAGCCATGATTTCACCTTCTTTTTATAACTGAGTGATGGGAGTGGTCCTCTCTGAAAAAATAATAACTGTGAGCAAACATGGGGATGTTGGGTAAAAATCAGATATCATGCCCCCCTACTGGTTAGCTAGAGAGAGTGCTGTTCAATTCATGAAGAGTACTGGCACTGCATACTACATACATGTAGTTATGGTTGAATAGGTATAAGATCCGTGACAACACTTAAACCTGCAACTTCCCAATTCTTCCTACATGGACCTAGAAATGGGGAAAATGTTCTACTGAAAGCCTTTGACAAAATGCTAGATTAAATACTGATTAGTAAATTGGTCTGGATAGCATATTTAATGACTACATAGCTGTGTCCAAAATTGTACTCCTCAATGGTTACTGAGAAATTGGAAAACGTGTAGTGAATGTGGTGTCACAAAGATCAATATTTAGTTCTCTATACTTCCATACAAAATTATCTGTAGGAAGTGATCAAGAGGATGTTTATCATGTTGGCAGATGAGAGAAAATTGAACAGAATAGTTTATACCCCTGGTGATAGCAATAAAATTCAAACTAGAATTGATAGGTTAGAAAAATGGGTTGAAATTTAATGTGAAAAAATTACCAAAGACCAGTGCAAAGTTATATTACAGTGAGAATTTATGGGTAGTAGTAATTATGAAAAAAGTTCTAGGAATAGTATTTGATTGCAAACTGAGTATGAGTCAGCAGAGTAATTGCAAAATATAATTTTAGGGTTTATCAGTACCCACCAAGTTCTTAAACAGGAACTAATTGTTCTACTTTATTATCTTTTGATCAGGCCCAAACTGGCTCCCTTTCTGGGCACCATAAAGATCTGGAGAACCTGCTGAAACTGTCAAATAATTTCTTAAAACTGGACAATGATCTTAAATATGGACCTGACTTTCAAGTTCCATGGTGGCAGTACTCTTTGATGGTTTTTTGACTATTATATGACCTTTAATTAAAATGATGGTAGTTATGGATGTTAGGATAGTACAAAACTGTTTTATTTAAAAGCCCACTTTCCAAGATAGATTCCTTTCTGTCAGCTTTATGTGTTTTTTTTATTAAACTTCCTGACTATACATTAACTGATTCATTTTTCTTTCTTTTCACAGCAAAAAATCTTTATTAATTCATAGCAGGGGCTCTTAGCAGAAATTGTTGTTTCTTAAGCTTCTTGGAATTGTCATGTGACTTTGTGTAACCATTGAAAGTATAATCACATAAATGAATTATAAATAATAGGGCTGTGAATGCATGCTTTGAAAATGATTTGGAATAAGTGCTTTGGACCACTCACAAGCAAGCACTTCTCTGCTATTCATTAACACAGCTGGGTTTTCCCGACTTCTGCATGACACAGGAAAAAAGTGGCAGTGCTTCAAAAAAAAAATTACCTTTAACACGACTCCTAAAGCAATGTCGGCATATATTTAAATTAGCCTGAAGAAGACAATGACAAGGCTGAATCACAGTTTCGTTATAAGTGATACACAGATGCATTAATCAAAGTACTTAATTATAAAGTAATTCAAATTACTCAAAAACTTTATTTTTATTCTGGTCCAATTCCCAGCAACTCTGGGCAGTTCACAGATAAAGACATGAATTAAAACATAACAATGATAAAAACAAAGAACAAAAGATGGCACAAACCAAACAACAGCCAGACCATATCCACTTTACTCAGAAGTGGGCTTCAACCAACTTTACCAAAGTTAAAAGTTCTGGGCAAAGAACCAGGTCTTCAAGGCTCTCCAAAATAGCAGCAGAGGAAGGGGACATCCTGATCTTACTCATTCCAAAGACAGGCAGAGGCACAATGCTTCTAAAGTCTCAATGGATGGCAGTATTTAATCAAAGGAAACCAAAATGCACCAGCCTTGACAAATCAAATTATCCAGGCAGGCAGATATTATGAAATACAAGTAGTTCCTTAAATAATTTGTGCTTTGTAGGTAATAACCAGCATCTTGAACTACACCTGAAGCAAATGAGAAAGAAACCAGGGCAGGTCATAAAACACAGGTTTTACACAGGTGAGTCATATCCAACAGGTGTTGCACAGGTGAGTCATGTCCAACATTGCCAGATTGCTATATTTTGGACACGATGAAGTTGTAGGTAATATTCTATGTATAATGTGTTGTACTAGTCAAGCTACAAGGTGACCAGGACATGAATGATGGTCTGAAGGACTCCCAATCTAGTAGAGAATGAAACTGGCACACTAAATAAAGCTGTGCAAAGGCCTTTCTGGTCATAACTGCCATTGGCTCATAAAGTAGGGTACAGTAGTAGCTGTGAGTCCACAAAGATGCTCAGATTGCATATTACATGCATTTACAATCCCTAAAACAATCCTATCAATTCAGATGACAGAGGCCAGGGTGAACTTAAGATGACCGGCTTCCAAAGACTGTCTACTGTGTTTGTGGTATACAGTTCATCTTGTATAGTTCCTATACTCCAAAAATGGTTGATATAAATAAGAACAATTGAACTGAAAAACATTGAGCTGCACCATTGTAGTTGTTGTGGATTAAAAATCTCTTATTTTAAGGGCATTTAAGTATTTTTCTAGACTCCATGTAGTTCTGAAATGAGCCAAACAACAAGTCCCAGAGTTGCTTCAACTCTGGAGCTTCGATATTTTGTGTCTTAGTCAAAATACACAGTAATTTGTTTTATTCAACATCTAAGCAGAATTTATTCTTACAGAAAAATAGAAATCCCTAGAAACATAGATCCCTAAGGCCAACTGCTGTAACTTTCCTCATAATATCTCAATGTGTTCAAGTTATTATTACAGAAAGTCCATTCATGGATGTTTGGTTAAGAATGCTTTTGAAAATACTTATGGTTATGGTTAGTTGAAATTGAAGGGAAAAAGGAAAACGTTCTTCACTGCTATATTCTGTGGATACTGGAATTAATTCTAACTTCAATCTTCAAAAATCTTCTTCAGTCAGATTTTTTCCCTTATAGCATTTGTATTATCCTTCAAAGTGAGGCTGGAGCTGTCATCAAAGCTCCATAAGCATTTTGCCTCCACAAGGACTAAAGACCATCTGTGCCATTTATTGAAGTACACAGAATGCTTCCTGCTGACAACAGTTGATTTTTAGCAATCTTAAGATCTAACACTTAACATTTCTTCTTGTTTTCTCCCAAAGAGTCTGACATGCTCATCAATGATGATTTCCACTATTTAAAATTCCACCTTGACATATTTAAATTTTTAATATTTAAGCCAGAGCTTGGCAATTTTTTTGTGGAATTTCTGTATTTCATTTGAATTTCTGAGGTCTACTAATCAGAGGTCAGCAGTAATTAGGGTAGGGTCAGTTAGTATGGTTAATTATTTACTATATATCTTCTGAGTTATACAGCATACTAGAACTTTTAAAGATAACAGTCAAGTTAGCGAAAGACCAGTGGAATATATTAATTAAAATGTTCATCTTTAACTGGGGAGACTCAGACAAATGTATTCGATAACTTTGGGTCCTCCATCAGTTCTTCGGATTTCTGAGGTTATTTTGTTTTAAGTTTTAGAGTGTAGACATTGTAGCATAACTATTGAACTGCCAAGATGGGAGACAGACATATTGTAAATGTAAATAAATAAATTCCCTATCAAAACGACCTGTCTCATGGATTTTTTTGTTATAGGGAAAGTCATAGGAAAATGGTATCAGTCAATATCTAGTTGGTCTTGTTTTCAAACTGGGATCTATCTTTGGGTAAATAATTTATATTCATAAATTACATTTATTTTAAAAAATATTTATTCCTTAACATGTTTTACAGAAAGGTATGTAAAAAATGTGTAGATATATAAAAAAACAGCAAAGAAATACATGGAAACCTACAAAAACAAGCAAACAAACTAAAATAGATAAGGGTGAAATTATCAATATATGTCACATTAACCAAATGTCAAATAGAAATCTATTTTAAAAACAAACAGTTGTCAAACATTTTGAAATATATTAAATTAAGTGCCTTATATAAGTATATTAAGTCATTTTGATTAGTACAGTTATATTTTTTTAAAGTTACAGATTTCTGGAGTCTTTAGTATGAGGAATATTTCCAATTTCTTCAATTCCTGAAAATAATTTTCTTCACCTCAGACACCATAAAACCATAACTTTTCAAAGTTCCAAATCAAATTCCAAAATTACAAGAAATACATTAGTAACATCTTTAACCATAAAAAAAATATTCATAAATCTATTTATCTACATTAAAATATTATTCCAAAAGAATGTTAGTGATTCACAAGACCAAATCATACAATAAAAGACCCTTCAGTTTTTTTACATCTCCAAAAATCAAATATCCCTCCTTTCAAATACATTATCTGAGTTGTCCAGTAATTGCATGTCATCAGTCTTTGACAATCTGGATATGTTGGGCAGGATATGCAAACCTAACACCTGTGGATGCCACTAGATTGGGAAAACTAGCCAAAAGCCTTTATTAAACTTTCCACTCTGTGTTCATTTTCATAGGATTTGATGAACACTATTAATCCTCTTTTCCATATGAAATCTGAGGATAAAAATATATGTAATCTACTCATGCTAGTCCTCAAGTTTGGCAGAGACATGGTGATAATTCCACAAATTGAGAGATCATTATAGTTATGAATTCTTCAGGTTGTTTCCAACTCACCATAGCCAACTTGCAATAGGACAACTCTGCAAATTTAGCAACAATTCAATCATCTAAAAACTATTATTCAGTAGATCAAAACACAAACTGAAAGGGGGAAGCAAATTTCTCTCTAACATCATAGTTCCACTGTTACTTTCACCAGTTTATATGCTTGTAAAGAATGCTCACAAAAGTAACACTGAAGGGAAAAATTCCACAAAATTTGCACACTGCTTTTATAAAAAGAATTTCTCAGACTGAGAAGTATAATCTTGTTTGTGCTGTGTTAAATGTCTATCTGACATTATCCATCTGAAAACTCAATGGATTTGTGCATTCTCCTTTTTTAGAAATAACTGAATTTATTTGTGAAAATATAAAGCACCAATTCCTTACTCTTCATAACATGTCTACTTCTGACACATCCATTAGTGTTTATTGAAAGTGAAATTATAAACAAGAGGAGAGTTACTTCTTTCCTTATTTATCTAACATCCCTACAGGGGATTTTCAAAACCTCATAGCCCTAGAACTAATTTTATCACAATCTGAATGTTACAAGTTGAGTCTGACATCCTGATGTAACACCAAGCAAATGGGAGATCAGGAGAATGTCCCAGTCTTTAAAAAAAATCTCCTTAAAATAAAGAACAAAAAGCAGAAAGATATACAAAGAGAACAGTATAATAAATAAACATGTTCTCTCAAACATTATATTCCCAAAGCCTTGGAGGCTCTGACTGATTTCATCTGAAATGTGCATTACATTGCATGAACAAGGATCTTGGAAGACAACAAATCAAGAAAAGATAGTAAGAAAAGAGAAAAATCCAAATTTTAACAAAAAACAATTTTTCCTGCATCAGAAATTCATTTCAATGTATAAAAAGAAAACTCAGGAAAACATGTTTAACTACTTTCAATGGAATTTAGCATAGCACACATTTAGACAGCTCCAGAATTCAAGGGGCTATCTGGATAACGGGTCAATGCTTAGTGTTTTTAAAACAATCTTCCCTAATCTGGTGTCCTCTAATGATTTGGACACCAACTCCATTATTCCAAGCCCATCTAATACATAGAGAGGAGTTAGAGACCTCTCCAGAAGAAGAATCTAGAGCTTGTCATATAAATTAGGGAATACTCAATGTGAATCTGATTTTTTTGCTTTCCTGGTCACAAGGGTTACTGGAGCAGCATTTAAAGGCCCTGTCACACTGGCCGATGGATGCAAAACGTTTGTAAAAAGGACACAGCAGACGAGCAAAATGTTCCATCCGTTGTTATCCGCTCTCAAAAGTGCCCCGAATTTGGATAACCAGAACGGACAACACGGAAAGGAACAGATGGGGGGAGGACGTAGGGCGGATGGAAAGTGGATGCTCCACGGAAGCCTAGTAGATGGAAGCGGATGGGAACGGATGGCACATCCGCAAGGCTTCCGGGGGAGCACAGGAAATCGGACATGGAACGGAAAAAGCGGATGCCAAGCAGATGCAGAGCGGATAAGCAGATGCAGAGCGGAAGCCTAGCGGATGCCTAGCATTCACTGCGCATGTGGGGAGGATGCATTGCATCAGCCCCACAGATATAAAGGGAAGCAGCTCCCAAGCAGGTCACCATTCAGAGGAAAGACCTGCTTCCAGACACAGCTTGCCAGCCAGCCAGCCAGCCAGCCAGCAACCCAACAACCATGGGGAAGAAACAGAAGCCTCTGCCATCTGCTGCCAGCCCTGGCAAGAGGGACAGGGCCACCCTCCCACCCCCTGGCCCTGACTCTACTTCTGCTGGGGCTTCTGCTGCCCGGGCTCGATCTTCTGGTGCTGGGGCTTCTGCTGATGTTGCTTTTGCTGGTGGTGCTTCTGCTGATGCTGCTTCTGGTGGTGGTGCTTCTGCTGGTGCTTACTCTGCTGATGCTGCTTCTGCTGGTGGTGCTTCTGCTGGTGCTTACTCTGCTGGCACTGCTCCTGGTGCTGGAACTTCTGCTGCTGCTTAGTCTGCTGGCGCTGCTCCTGGTCCTGTTGGTCCTGCTCATGCTCCTGGTCCTGCTCGTGCTCCTGGTCCTGCTCGTGCTCTTGGTCCTGCTCGTGCTCCTGGTCCTGATGGTCCTGCTGGTGCTCCTGCTCCTGCTCCTGCTCCTGCTGGTGCTGCTGGTGCTCCTGGTGCTGCTGGTGCTGGTGGTCCTGCTTTTGCTGCTACTGTTGTTGCTGCTGCTGGTGGTGGTGGTGGTGTGGAGGAGCAGCCCCTACAACCTCAAAGCCCTTCTGATGAGGGTCCATATGGCCCTGCCAAAGGGAGGAAGAGGCAGGGAGAGGAGGCAATATACAATTGAAGAGGCATGAATGGGAGAAGAGGCAATACACAATCGAAGAGGAACATGAGGAGGAGGTGCTGGAGTGGCTGAGGGAGAATGAATATCTTTGGTGGAAGGGGCACAGGCTCTATCGAGACACCAAAAGGAAGCAGGCTGCTTGGAGAGAGAAGGCAGAGAGCCTGGGCTACACTTCGGAGGTGCTCCTTGGCTGGTGGAAGCACATGCACACCTGGTACGAGAAGCTGCACCTCAAGAAATCTGGCCAGGCCGCGGTCAAGCTGACGGACAGAGAAACCTACGTGATGGCCAAGTGCAGCTTCTTGGAGGGTGAGATCTGCCAACGAGGAGCAGCCCCTCTCACAACCCTCTCTCTCAGGCAGCCTGCTGAAAGTCAGTCCTCTTCTGGCAAAGAGTCAGCTCCTGTGTCCAGGCAGGTATCTGCGGAGAAGTGCCATGACAGAGACCCCCCCCCGACAGCTGTATTACCCATGGTGGAGTGCGTGGAGGACCCCCTGACGCAGTGGGAGAAAGGCGAGGGCACTTCCACCACAGCCTAACCCACATCCACCCCCAGCTCCACCTCCACCGAAAGGCAGAGAGGCAGACCGGAGGAGCAGAGCTACACTGTCCTACTGGAGATCAGGCACACCATCAGGAGCAGCGTAGATCTCCTCTCTCAGTTGGTACACACCGACGCCCCATCCTCCAACCGCAAGCCCTTCCTCACCTACATCAACCAGACCCTCATGAACATGTCAGAACCCCAGTACCAGGTGGTAAAGGACAGGATCACCGATCTTCTTCACAACCCTCCAGACCAAGCAGAACCTGCTCCCACCCAGTCCAGGCCTGCTCCTCCACCCCAGATGATGTCACTGCCCTTCCAAGGCTTTTCACAGACCATCCCCTACCAAGACTATGGCTACCAGGAGCTCCAGCAGCACAGGCAGCCCTTCCAGGTCCATGCACAGGTACATCGTACGCCGCCGGTGCCACTGATGCCACCGATGCGACCCACGTCACCGATGCCACCCACGCCACAGATTCCACCCACGCCACAGATGCCACCCACGCCAGTCCTCACCCAGCTGCAGACCAGACAGCCCCACTACACTGCTCCTTCCTCCACCCCACAGCCAAGCCCGGCCTCAGAACATCTGTCATTGGTATTGGGGCTGACACCCTATGTCATGGAGGAAGGGGCTCTCAACATCATGGGGCTGAGCCAGCTGTCTGAGAGCTTCCTCAACACACCGTCCCCTGTTGTCCTCTCGGGGCCAGGCACCCCAGTGGCACCTCAGACCAGCACTCCAGCAGCAGCCACCTCCACAGCACCTGGACCCTTCACCCCTGAGACGATGGGAATGCCTCAGACTGACTGAGAAGAGTGCCAGAGACTGGGTGGCTACCTGTTGACTTTATTTTTGCTTTGGACACTTCACTTGGGTAATTTTTCTTTCACAGCTTGTTATTAATAAAGATTATCTTTGCTTCACACACTTGCTTCATTTATTTTTGTCAATAAAGTCTTGGTGGAAACTTTTAGAAATGGTTTAAGCCTTTGCATGCTTGTGTAAGGTAAGGATAGCAGTGGGGTGGGCAGGGATACCTGTGGTATGGGTCATAGCTGTGGGATGGGCAGGGATACCTGTGGGATGGGCAGGGAATCCTTTGGGATGGGTAATAGCTGTGGGATAGATAAACCTCCAGTACAAGCATAGTGGGACTGTATGGTCCACCCTCCCAGGTGCCACACCTATGGCCCTTTATTATCAATAATAATGTAATCATTCATCCACACATGTCAACATAAACACAACTCTTTACTAAATGCCCTGTTCATTGTAGGCCCACCCAACATACATGGCCCAATCTCATCAGTGTGATGAGACAGGCTGAAGGAAGCATCCATTAATCATCTATCATCCTGTCTTGCCACTCCATTGCTCCAGCTGGGGAGTTGCACCAGTGTTTCAGGAGGTTGCGGTGCTTCTTCCCTTCACGTGAAGCTCTGTTGGGGCCTTGCACATCCTTCGTGTCTATCAGGTTTCACCCTTGCCTCCATTCCCCAGGCTCCATGTCCCCATTGCCTTGTTGGAGGTCCACAAGCCTGTTCTGCACACTGGGTAGCGGGTGCGCATGAGATTGTGCAGGATGCAGCAAGCTTCCACGATCCTCCTCACGGTCTCTGGGTGATGCTGCATGGTGGTGAGAAGTACCTGGAACCTGTTGGCCAGGATGCCAAAGGCATTCTTCACCACCTGCCGAGCCCTGGACAGCCTGTAGTTGAAGATCCTCTCTTCACGGGTGAGGCATCTGGAGGTGTAGGGCTTCATGAGGTAGATTCTGAGGGAGAAGGCGTCATCCCCCACGATGAAGTAGGGCACATCTTGCGTGTCGTTGGGCAGCGGGTCTGGATCTAGGAAGCCCATGATGAGGTTGCATTCAAGCCCCTCCTTGAGGTCACTGGCGTTGTATATCTGGGCATCTGAAGATGAGCCGTTGCCTGAAGCATCGATGTACATGAACTTGTAGTCAGCATCGACCATGGCGAAGAGGATGATGCTGAAGAAGCCCTTGTATTTGAAATAAGTGGACCCCTACTTGGCTGGAGCTTTGCAGGCTTGCCATCTATGGTTCCAACGGTTTGGGGGAAGTTCCACTTCTGATACCACTGCTCTGCAACTTTCTTCCAGCCTTCTTCAGTGGAGGGGCACTGGAGGAGCTCCTCCAGGTATTCTTCGATGATAGCCTGCACCACTTCTCTGACCACAATGCTGATGGTGTTGTGTGGCACCCTCCAGCCGTACTGCATGCTCCTGTAGGTGGTCCCTGAGACCAGGTGGCACAGACAGTGCCACCTTGAGCCCCGGGTCCAGGCTGGGACGGAAGTTGGTGTTTGCCTTGGTCAACCTGAGTCTCAGCCACTCCACAACTTCATCAAACATGGCTGGAGGCATCCTCATGAAGTTCTGGAATGCACGAGGGTCTTCGTTCCTCAGCTCTACCATCAGCTGGTTGTACAGTCTGTACTCTGCTCTTCTCCCAATCCATCTTCGGACCCAGACACTTCTTGGCCGCCTCCTTTTCTTCCCGTAGAAGAGTTGAAAGAGCCTGTAGATGGCTTCGCACTGTTACAGAACGATGGCAGCTACCAAAAGGAGTGTGTTACGATCCATGGTGGACATCCATGGATGCTGTGGAAGAGCAAGAGCCAGATGAAGGCTGAAGAGGTCTGCACAGCAGGGCTGCTGGACTGAAAGTGAGATCCAGGTGAGTTCCTCCCCCTTTTTATAGGCAATATAGGTTTTCCACTAGGTGTCCTTTTGCATCCTCTAGGCATCCTCTTGACATCCTTAATATCCGAGATAGGTCCCCTCTGTGAATGTTTTTTCCATTTTAAATGCTTTCTTTGCGAGCTGCATCCACTTTCATCCTTTCTCCGTCCGTGCTACTAACACTGTACGTCCGTTCCACATCCGTTTCGCTTCCTCCCTGTGTCCATTTTCCGCTGGAGCGGATATGAGTTGCGCGGATGTGCAGCGGATGCCTAGAGGACATAGCGGACATGTAACGGATGTTGAACGGATGTTCCCCATATGCATTGCATATCAGAACGGACGCATTGGATACATTTTCCACTTAAAAAGTTTTGAGCAGCTCAAAACTTTTTGAGCGGATGGAACCTCAGTCGACGGATGCTGGATGGATAGAGAGGATGAAAAACGGAGGCAGTGAGTACAGAACAGATGAATCGCGTTAACCAACGGATGGCAAGTGTTTCTCTCTGTTTTACATCCTCTTTCCATCCGTTGGTGCAGTGTGACATGGGCTTAAATGCCAACCCACAAAGCATTCTCATTCAAGATTGTCAATTGCCAAGATTCAAAATTGCCAATGGACCACTTGAATTCTTAGAATTACTGCTGAACCTTCTTGAAGTGATTATGTGCTCAGTGTCATTACTCTCTGTTTCTCTATCTTTGTTCTCAAAGCTTGACCTCCACATGCTATTTGAAAATTCCCAGTATGCCAGGTAGGAGAAAAAAGGGACACATGGACAGCTATGATATTACTGTAAATCCTGCTAAATTCTCTGTTTGACTGAGGCTATGCAATTCCCAGCATTTTTGTGGCCAACAGAGCAGTTCTATGAGACTTCCAAAGTGATGGTGGTGATGGGTTTTCAGGCAAAGGAAATTTTAGAATGTTTCAAAGAGAAAACAAGTGGCATAAGGCACCCATTCCACCTTAAAAGCCCATCATTTTCTGTTGGTTTGAACTTTGAACTTTCCAAATTATATTAAATATAGCTCAAGTTAGAGATAGCTATTTAAGTTGGTCCTAATAAACATAACTATTTTAGTTATTTGCTAGAAATAGCACAGAACCAGTGAAACTTACACCCCAAAATGCAACTACAGAATTATATTATTTGGGGAAATATGTTATTGAAAATAAGTGATAAAAGTTGGCTTTTCTTGGCTTGGATTCCTTATTCTGTATTTCTGATGCAGATTTGAGAATTTGTCTCTGAAATCATGAAATCAGCAAGATTTATTCTCAAATCTGCATCAGAAATACAGAATAAGGAATCCAAGCCAAGAAAAGCCAACTTTTATCACTTCAAAGAATAAGGGAAAACAAAGTCTTTGCACTCGGGAAGATTTTGTGTTTAAATGAGACGGTGGTATCATTGTCTTTAAAGCTTCAAAAATAAGCAGACCTATGTTAAGAGGTAGCAATAAACATGGACATTTAATGAAATTCATGAAAACATCCTTCTTTTCCAGCCTGAAGAATATCAGGTGGAAAAACTAAAGTGTGTTCCATCCTTTAAGGCTGAAACTTAAATTATGCAGATGTGGTTATTGATGACTCTTCTTAGGCCCTGTTTGCACAATATACTTAATCTAATCTATTCTCTTTACCCATTTTTTTCACAAACAATCACACTAATTGAGTCAAAATCTGCAATTATTAGAATTCATAATCATAATTCATAATCCCTCTAGATTCCCACCAGTCTTACCATGATAAGTTATGAGCATATGAGCAGGAGGATACTAGAAAATATTAAATGATATCACTGGTTGTTTCCGACTGAACAGGAGCAGCATCAACATTGGGAATGGATCAATGGACTGGCAGCTCTTGGCCATGAATTCTGCAATATTTGTTTTTTGAATGCTTATTGTTTTGAACTCTTATTCTTAGAGGATTTACTTATGGATCTAAGTTTTGAAAAGTATTCACAGCTGATTGGCTTTGGGTGTTCTGTAATCCCTAGGAATCAGTTGCTTTAACCTATAAGGCAGAGGTGGTATTCAGCAGGTTCTGACCAGTTCTGGAGAGCTGGTAGTAGAAATTTTGAGTAGTTTGGAACACCGGCAAATAACACTCCCTCTGACTGGAGATTTTACAGTATTCTTCCCATGCCAAGCCACGCCCACAGAACAGATAGTAAAAAAAATTGAATCCCACCATTGCTATAAGAGCAAAGCTACCACTGACGATAAGCTCTGTATGTGCAAATGTTGTCATGTTTCTGTTGTGAATAATCATTATGCCCTCTTAACACTGTATATAAGGTGAACCAAATTAATAAACATATATGGTTCAATTATAAAGAGCTGGAGACTTAATATTTGCACTTCTGGTATAAACTTTTATTTGCATTGTTATTGCAGAGCTCAAAATTGTGGCATGCCAGTTATTATTATGTTATTGCCTGGAAATTATCTGCATTCTAGGGCACGGGTGTCAAACTCACCACGTCATGTTGCCATCACATGACATTTCACAACATTTTTCTCATTCATGGAGCTGGGATGGGCATGGCCTGTGCATGACGCATCTGGCCCTCAGGCCTCCAGTTTGAAACCTGTGTTCTAAGAAATTAAAGTACTTGACTATAAAATTAAAAGACTATATAGACCAGAATGTTGAAAGCACGATATTTGCATATAGGATTGTCAGTCTGAATTGTTTTCAATAATTCAGATTGCATAGTTGTAATGTTATGTTTGCTCAAGTATTATGTGATGACATTTATTTTTTAACGAATCACATTCTTGGGAAGTTTATGTAAGCTAGGGAAAAATCATACCTGGACAGGAAAATACCAGGAAATGAAGCAATCATGAGCTGGGTACCAAGGATCAAGGTCAAATTGAGAGTATCTTTACCTTTTCATATTTACTCAAAATTGGCTTCCCTATATGTCCCTTGAAACTGCCTCAGTTAGGTCAGCAGTAAGCAATGCTCCAATCACTCACAATGGACAATCAGCAGAAAATCAGGAGCACATTTGAAAATCAGTGGTACTCAGAAAGCAGCCAGCAGTAACAATTAGTCAGCAATCTCCTGTCATAGTTCTTCTGCTCCCTTCTATATTTTCTTCTTTCCTCAGCTGAAGTCATACATAAAACTATGAGTTTCCCTGTTTACTTTCTCAGTAACCTTTCTCCTGCTTATTGCTCATTGAGTATAGGGGTTCACACAACCCACTAAACCTGCCATTGGCCCAATTAAGTGTTTCTGTGAGCAGTCTTGCTGTAACAATAACAGGGAGTCCTTTACTTATAACTATTTGTTTAGTGATCATGCAGTTTTCAAGCACTGAAAAAAATGGCTCATGACCAGTTTTCACACTTATAACTGTTGCAGCATCCCTTTGGTCCTGTGATCAAAATTTGAGCACTTGACAACTGGCATGTATTTATAACAGTTGCATTGTTCTTGGGTCATGTGATCCCCATTTGTAACTTTCCCAGCCAGCTTCCAACAAACAAAGTTAATGGGTGAAACCTAACTCCATGATTCACTTAACAACTGTGACAAAAAGTCATAAAATGGGGCAAAATGGAAATTTTGGGTTTAATTGTGGTTGTAAGTCGGGGATTAGCTACATGCAAAGCACATCATTTCATATCATGCTCAAATTGTCTTGCTTAAGTGATCTTAGGGAAACATTAGTGCCACAGCCTTATTAATAATATTCTGGATAAAGGTAGCTTAGGAAACAGTCAGCCTTCTCTCATGGTACATGTGGATCATGGACTATTTCTATCAAGGTTGCATTTTCAAAATCAAGAGAAATTCATTTTAGTCATGGTAGTTTGATAAAATAAACTGAGATAGAAATTAAACTAAAGACACTTATGTCAGTTTAATTTACTTTGCTAATGTTAATACGTCATCATCATAATTCTCTTAGCCCTTAGGAGCTAGCCCATAAAGTAGAGTCCCGACTGCAGCCCTTAGAATTGGCCTCCATAAATCTCTCAGTAGCTCTTGAATAGGTTTCGGGGGTTCTGTGAATTTAGATAGAAAAAAAAAGCAAATTTATTTTTATTAACCTTTCTAGCAGAAAAGGTTCTATTAGTATCACCAGTGTTTTTTTATCTATGGCACTAAAAGGTTAAGAATGAATAAATATATGCCCCCCTTCAGTTGGTAATTTCAGAAAGTACTATATAAGTATGCTATTAATCAGTCATGTCATAACAAACACATGTTTTTATAAAAAAAAATCAGAATTACCCCTGTTAATACTTCTACATACTCTTGGTTTCACTTCAATAATTTCCAGTGCTTACTGCATGTCATTTGATTTTACATTTGTGCTCCTTGTCTACAAATTAAAAATAGTGCAACCAATTTAACAAGCTCATATGGTAGCTGTTGACAGTTCAATTATATCCACTGTATATAACAACAACAACAAAAATCAATAGGTTTAGCTTGCTTCAAAGCTGACCTTGAAATTGGGTCACATTTATTTCATTTTCTTTCATCCGCCTCTCTTTTATCTCCTTACAAACATTCAATTTCCCAAGACTTGCCCTATGATCGTGATAATTATCACTATTGTTACATGATGCAAATAAATTCCAAATGTTCTCCTGCCAAGTGATGAAAAGGAAATATCATTTTAATTTGGTTTCACTTGTTCTTGAGTGCATATCAGTAAACTAATTATAAAATGCACCTCAACTAACTTTTCTCTGATGGGAGAAGGATCCCTGATTACCAGCTTTATCCTTAATTCTATTTGGTGAATTGTGCTCAAATTATAACCCAATTACATAATATGCCTACATTTTAGAAGAAAGGATACTAACTAGAGAGAAAACAAATTCTTAATTATTGTAAATAGCATGCAGCTATTTTTGCTTTCAGAATACAAGAACACCTGAAATGTTCCTATTTCCTGAAAACATCAAGCACTTTTACCTCATAAATTGCAAATCTATGCATTCATTAAATCAAACCTTCCATTAAATTAATTAAATTAAGAATAAATAATATGCATAGAATCAAGTAGTCTAAGCAATTTATAAACATAAAATCAGGATATACACATATATGTGTGTGTGTGTGTGTATAGTATTAAGAAAACATATATATATATATATATATATGTTTTTTTAAGTTATCGCGGGTACTTACATGTGTGCTGTTCAGCTTCCTTCGGGTATTATCCCACGTCATTGTAGTTCTGTTAAAGTTGTAGCAACGTTTCAGCAGAATCTCATCTGCCATCATCAGGCTTCTGTATGGATGTGGGTCTTACAGCTCCTGGTTTTTAAATTTGAGGCTGGTTCATTCTGATTGGCTGGGAGCCTGGACCTATTTCATTGGACTTGGAGTTTGATTGATTGGTGTTCCTGGTTTCTTCTGTCTGTTTTGTGGCTTTGATTGGCTGGCAACAGTCTGTTCTTGTGTTGGAGGCTTTCAGTGCAGCTTGGCTGCGTGTGAAGGGACGGCTGCTCTTTATTAGCAAGCTGGGTTTCACCTGGGTGCATGGTGGGGGGGTTAGGTTGGAGCTTTCAGAGAGAGTCTGTTTTTGCCCAGGTGTTTGCCTGGCTTGTGGCATGGAGATCTTTCTATTTGAGAGTGCAGGCTTCCAAATGATTGACAGTCTGGTGGAATCATCTCTTCTATTCATGCTGTCAGGTCTTTTTTCAATCTCTATGGCTTCTCTGATGATTCTGTGGCTGGGGTTTTCTATAGTGGCCAGGGTTTTAGTGCCATTGAAGTTGATGTTGTGACCTGTGGTTTTCATGTGTTGGACTAGTGAGGAGGTGTGTTCCAGCTTTTTTACTGCATTTTTGTGTTCCTCTAGGCGGGTACTTATTCTTCTATTGGTCTGTCCAATGTATGTGGCCGGGCATGATGTACAGGGAATTTCGTATATGCCTTGGTTTTCCAGGTCAATTTTGTCTTTGGGGTTCCTCAGGATGGCTGCTATTTTTTTGTCTGTTTTGAAGGCAGTCTTGATGTGATGCCTGTGTAGTATCTTACTGATTTTATCTGTGGTACCTCTTATGTAGGGCAAGACAGCTGTTCCATAGATCTGTTGGTCTTCTAGGTCTCTGTTATGTCTTGGTGTGTTTTTGTGGATCAAGTTGGTGATTTTGTTTTTGTGGAAGCCATTGGCTGTCAATACTTCAGTCAGGGTGCATAGTTCAGTCTTTATATGTGTCTTATCTGCCAGGCATTTGGTTCTGGTAATTAGGGTTTTCGCTACAGAATTTATCTGTGCTGGGTGGTGGTGGGATTGGGCGTTGAGGTAGCGGTTGGTGTGTGTTTTCTTCTGGTATACGGTGTGTCCCAGTGTGCCATCAGTTCTGTTGTAGATTGGTACATCTAGGAATGGTAGTTGCTTATTTATTTCCGTTTCCATGGTGAACTTGATTTTGGAGTGTGTGCTGTTTAGGTGTGTTTGGAAATTGTTTAGGTTTTCTTTTCCATGGGGCCAAATCACAAATGTGTCATCGATGTATCTTAGCCATAGTTTGGGTTTGTGAGTGGCATTAGCCAGGGCTCTGGATTCGAATTCTTCCATGAACAGGTTTGCAATGATGGGTGACAGTGGTGATCCCATAGGAGCTCCTTCAATTTGCTTGTATCTTTGTCCTTTGCATATGAAATATGTGTTGGTTAAGCAGTGTTCTGTTAGTTCCATGAAGTGTTTAGCTGGTTGGTATTTATTTTTGATGATTTCGAGAGTTTCTTTTATCGGGACTTGAGTGAATAGTGAAACCACATTGAAACTTACAAGCAGATCTTCTTGTTCCATGTGTAGATCTTTGATCATTTCAAAGAAGTGGTATGAGTTTTGTACATATGAAGCTGCAGTTTCAGCATGGGGCTGTAGTTGTTTTGCTAAGTGTTCAGCTAGGTTTTGTAGTGGTGCTCCTTTGGAGCTGACTATGGGTCTGAGAGGTGTGCCTTCTTTGTGTATTTTTGGGAGGCTGTATAGTTTGGGGCATCTGGAAGATTTTTCTCTTGGGATGATAGTCTGTTGGATTTCTTTGCTTATGTGGCTGGTTATAATTTTCTTCTTGGTTAATTTTTCCAGATAATTTTTCCAGTAAAAAAGCTGGAACACACCTCCTCACTAGTCCGACACATGAAAGCCACAGGTCATAACATCAACTTCAATGGCACCAAAACCCTAGCCACTATAGAAAACCCCAGTCATAGAATCATCAGAGAAGCCATAGAGATTGAAAAAAGACCTGAAAGCATGAATAGAAGAGATGATTCCACCAGACTGTCAATCATTTGGAAGCCTGCACTCTCAAATAGAAAGATCTTCACACCACAAGCCAGGCAAACACCTGGGCACAAACAGACTCCCCCTGATACCTCCAGCTCAAACATACCCCAACCAGGCACCCAGATGAAACCTAGCTTCCTAATAGATAACAGCCATCCTTTTACTCAAAGCCAAGCTGCAGTGAAAGCCTCCAACACAGGAACACAGTGTTGCCAGACAATCAAAGTCACAAAACAGACAGAAGAAACCAGAAACACCAATCAAACAAACTCCAAGTCCAATAAACACAGACCAAGACTCCCAACCAATCAGGATGTAGAAAAAAACATCCTGCCACAATAATCGGCTTGCCTCAAATTTAAAACTCACGGCTGTGATAGCCTGACCCACATAAGAACTCAATACAGAAGCCTAATGATGGCAGATGGGATTCTGCCGAAACATTGCTACAACTTTAAAAGCACAACTACAATGACGTGGGATAATACCTGAAGGAAGCTGAACAATATATATATATATATATATCTTGATTCTTAATGAATATATCTTTTCTTTTATGTATACTGAGAGCATTTACACCAAGACAAATTTCTTGTGTGTCCAATCACACTTGGTCAATAAAATATTCCATTCTATTCTATTCTATTCTATATATGAATATATATAGAACTTTCAACACTGAAGCTGATTTATTACTTGCTTATTTTTTTACAAATACACATGGGTCGGGTTATGTTTTAAAGAAACAAAGCTGAACAATAATAGTTTATTGCTAAGTTTTGTCTCCTAGCTGAAGTAAGAGGCTACTGGTACAAAATTCTGACAATTCATAGATGGTAGATGGACAATTTGCAGATGGCTATAAAAATAATTATCATTACTTTCCATATTGTAAATTCCAATTTTCCATATAAATAATGAAATAATTGGGAAATAATGAAAAGCCCTTCACTAAACTAATAAAAAAGCAATACAAGTTGTTTAAGGAACTGTTTTAACATGACTTTGCATTTCAGGAAAACTGAAATTTTTCCTGTACATACATTCCAAGTATTTGTGGCAGGCGTGGGATTCAACTGGTGTTACTACCGGTTCAGTAAGTACATTTTGCGCTGACTTATATGAAAAAAATCATGAAATTGTCTTAAGTGTGATATGGAATTGATTTGCCATTATCTTTTTTCATGATGATAAGGTGTGTTTTTTTTTCATTTTTAGGGTAAATTATACATCTGACTTTCCCAGTTTTCTGTCCTCGTGCTAACCCCAGCAAACCTTGCTTCGCTTTCTAACTCATCTAGGAATGAATATGTACTACCATCTGCTGAGACATTATCTACAAAGTATGGATATGCCCAGTAATGGAACATTCTAGATAGTTTTGCATACTTTTTCTTCAGGAATATGGCAATTCAGCTTCTTTGGAGCTAATTGGTCATTTTTGTAGAGATAATTATTCCGCAACAAGATTTTTCTTTATTGTTCCAGATGTGGTCTGTGGCCTCTTATTTCAAGTAGGAGACAAAAGTTTGCAATAAACTATCCATAAAGCATATACTATATGTTAACTAGTTATGAAAGCTTTTATGGCACCTACTTTTTGATTGTGGAATGAAATGAGAGTAACTTTTTTTATTCTAGTGTAAAAAAACCCACTGATTTTTTGCCTATGAGCAGACAGAAAATTTCATGATGGATACATATGTAAGAAAAGAAATTCTGGACAACTTTCAGAAACATTTAAAACTGCAGATATGATTATAGTTCTTCAACTTGATTTGCAACTAGTATCAAGGTACCATAAGTTACCACAACCTTTCAGTAACCCACAATCCTTTTGAATAGCACATTTTTAATATGATTGCAAACATTCTGTTTATTATTTTCAAGTAATAAATATTCCAAAACAGCAATTGCTCACAGATGCATCTGTTCACAGATGCCAGAGGATGTAAAATCCAAGGAAAGTGAATGCTACTGCATTTCATCCAACATTCCTCTTTTTTTTAACTTAGAAAATTTGAATAGGATGATCAAGAAGGCATTATTCAGAAAACATTCAAGCATTCACAAATCAAAAGACACAAAGATTTTCACAATGTGAAACAAAAAGAATTGGACAGTAGCTTTTGGAGGTTCAAGGACCCAGCTTGAAATGCATGTTATGTAAGGAACAGATCGCAGTTTGTATTTTCTCTATGCAGAAAAATTAAATAATGTATTATAACACATTAAACTTATGGAGCAGCATTAGCAGAAGAAGTAACATAAAATCTTGCACCAAAAGTCTTGCACTAAAAAGAGAGAGGATCCCTCAGCATCCTGTATCTGAAGTAATACCTACCCTGTGATAAGGGACAACAGGTCCACCCACTTTGCATTCATTCGCTTGTAAAATGCAGTGCCCAACATGCATCTAAAGGCCCTGTCACACTGGCCGACGGATGCAAAACGTTTGTAAAAAGGACACAGCGGACGAGAAAAATGTTCCATCCGTTGTTATCCGCTCTCAAAAGGGGCAAAAATTTGCATAACCAGAGCGGATAACACGGAAAGGAACAGATGGGGGGAGGACACAGGGCAGATGGAAAGTGGATGCTCCACGGAAGCCTAGCGGATGGAAGCGGATGGCACATCCACAAGGCTTCCGGGGGACTGCAGCAAAGCGGATACGGAACGGATACAGTGGATGCAGAGCAGACGCCGAGCGGATGAAGCAGATGCAGAGCGGAAGCCTAGCGGATGCCTAGCAGATGCCTACCGGATGCCTAGCGGATGCCTAGCATTCACTGCGCATGCGGGGAGGATGCATTGCATCAGCCTCGTGGATATAAAGGGAGGCAGCTCCCAAGCAGGTCACCATTCAGAGGAAAGACCTGCTTCCAGACACATCGACTGCCTGCCAGCCTTGCCAGCCTGCCTGCCTTGCATGCCTGCATGCCTGCCAGCCTTGCTGCCTGCCAGCCTTGCTGCCTGCCAGCCTGCCTGCCAGCCTCCCTGCCAGCCTTGCTGTCTGCCTGCCTGCCAGCCTTGCTGCCAGCCTGCCTGCCAGCCTGCCTTCCAGCCTTCCTGCCAGCCTTGCTGTCTACCTGCCTGCCAGCCTTGCTGCCTGCCTGCCTGCCAGCCTGCCTGCCAGCCTTGCTGCCTGCCTGCCTGCCAGCCTGCCTACCTGCCAGCCTTGGAAGCCTCAACCATCTGCTGCCAGCCCTGGCAAGAGGGACAGGGCCACCCTACCACCCCCTGGCCCTCACTCTGCTTCTGCTGGGGCTTCTGTAGCACGGGCTCGCTCTTCTGAGGCTGGGGCTACTGCTGCTTCTGTTTCTGGAGGAGCTGATCATGCTGCTTATGGCGGTGGTGCTTCTGCTGGTGCTTACTCTGCTGATGCTGCTTCTGGCGGTGGTGCTTCTGCTGAAGCTGCTTCTGGAGGAGCTGCTGATGCTGCTTATGGCAGTGGTGCTTCTGCTCGTGCTTACTCTGCTGAAGCTGCTCCTCATCCTGCTGGTCCTGCTCGTCCTGCTTGTCCTGCTTGTGCTCCTGGTCTTGTTCGTCCTGCTGGTCCTGCTCGTGCTCCTGGTCTTGCTCGTCCTGCTCGTCCTGCTCATCCTGCTCGTACTCCTGGTCCTGCTCGTGCTCCTGGTCTTGCTCGTGCTCCTGGTGCTGCTGGCACTGCAGGTGCTTACTCTGCTGATGATGATCCTGGTCCTGCTGGTGCTGCTGCTGCTGCTGCTGCTGATAATGATGATGATCCTGCTGGTGCTGCTGCTGATGATGATGATGATCCTGCTGGTGCTGCTGGTGCTGGTGGTGTGGAGAAGCAGCCCCTACAACCTGGAAGCCCCTCTGATGAGGGCCCATGTGGTCCTGCCAAAGGGAGGAAGAAGCATATGCAAGAACGGGAGAGGAGGCAATACTCCATCGAAGAGGAACATGAGGATGAGGTGCTGGAGTGGCTGAGAGAGAATGACTATCTATGGCGGAAGGGACACAGGCTCTACAAGGACACCAAAAGGAAGCAGGCTGCTTGGAGAGAGAAGGCGGAGAGCCTGGGTTACACTTCGGAGGTGCTCCTTGGCTGGTGGAAGCACATGCACACCTGGTACGGGAAGCTGCACCTCAAGAAATCTGGCCAGGCCGCGGTCAAGCTGATGGACAGAGAAACCTACATCATGGCCAAGTGCAGCTTCCTGGAGGGTGAGGTCCGCCACCGAGGAGCAGCCCCCCTCACAACCCTCTCTCTCTGGCAGCCTGATGAGAGCCACTCCTCTTCCGGACTAGAGTCAGCTCCTCTCTCCAGCCAGGTGTCTGTGGAGCGTGCTACGACGGAGAACCCACGGACAGCTGTTCTAACCATGGCAGAGCACGTGGAGGACTCCCTGGCGCAGTGGGAGAAAGGAGACGGCACTTCCACCACAGTCCTACCCACATCCACCCCAAGCTCCACCTCCACAGAAAGCTAGAGAGACAGACAGGAGGGACAGAGCCACACTGTCCTGCTGGAGATCAGGGACACCATCTGGACCAGCATAGATATCCTCTCTCAGCTGGTCCACACCGACTCCTCATCCTCCAACCGCAAGCCCTTCCTCACCAATGTCAACCAGACCCTCGTGGACATGGCGGAACCAGTACTAGGTGGTGAAGGACCGGATCACCAAGCTGCTTCACAACCCTCCAGATCCAGATGAACCTGCTCCCACCCAGTCCAGGTCTGCTCCTCCACCCCAGGTGTTGTCCCTCCCATTCCAAGGCTTTCCACAGGCCCTCACCTACCAGGGCTTCGGCTACCAGGAGGTCCAGCAGCACAGGCAACAGCCCTTCCCAGTCCAGGCACAGGTACATCAAATGCCACTGTTGCCACCGGTTCCACTGATGCCATCGATGCCACCCACGCCACTGATGCCTACCGACACCACCAATGACACCGACATCACCGATGCCACCCACACCAGTCCTCACACAGCTGCAGACCAGACAGCCCCACTACACTGCTCCTTCCTCCACCCCACAGCCAAGCCCGGCCTCAGTACATCTGTCGTCGTTACTGGGGCTGACACCCCATGGCATTGAGGAAGGGGCTCTCAACATCACGGGGCTGAGCCAGCTATCTGAGAGCTTCCTCAACACACCATCACCTGTTGTCCTCTCGGGGCCAGGCACCCCAGTGGTGCTTCAGACCAGCACTCCAGCAGCACCCACCTCCACAGCACCTGGACCCTTCACCCCTGAGACGATGGGAATGCCTCAGACTGACAGAGAAGAGTGCCAGAGACTGGGTGGCTACCTGTAGACTTTATTTGGACACTTCACTTGGGTCATTTTTCTTTTACAGCTTGTTATTAATAAAGATTATCTTTGCTTCACACACTTGCTTCATTGATTTTTGGAAATAAAGACTTGGTGGAAACTTTTATAAATGGTTTAAGCCTTTGCATGCTTGTGGGATGGGTAAGGATAGCAGTGGGGTGGGCAGGGATACCTTTGGGATGGGTAATATCTGCAGAATGGGCAGGGATACCTGTGGGATGGGCAGGGATACCTTTGGGATGGGTCATAGCTGTGGGATGGGCAGGGATAGCTTTGGGATGGGTTGAGATATCTGTGGGATGGGTTAAGATAGCTGTGGGATGGGTTGAGATAGCTGTGGGGATAGATAAACCTCCAGTGCAAGCATAGTGGGACTGTATGGTCCACCCTCCCAGGTGCCACACCTGTGGCCCTTTATTATCAATAACAATATAATTTAATCATTCACACATATCAACATAAACACAACTCTTTATTAAATTCCCTGTTCATTGTAGGCCCACCCAACATACATGGCCTAATCTCATCAGTGTGATGAGACAGGCTGAAGGAAGCACCCTTTAAGCATCTACCATCCTGTCTTGCCACTCCACTGCTCCAGCTGGGGAGTTGCACCAGTGTTTCAGGAGGTTGCGCTGCTTCTTCCCTTCATGTGAGGCTCTGTTGGGGCCTTGCACATCCTCAGTGTCTATCAGGTTTTGCCCTTGCCTCCATTCCCCAGGCTCCAAGTCCCCATTGCCTTGTTGGAGGTCCACAAGCCTGTTCTGCAAGTCTGGGTAGCAGGTGCGCATGAGATTGTGCAGGATGCAGCAAGCTTCCATGATCCTCCTCACGGTCTCTGGGTGATGCTGCATGGTGGTAAGAAGTACCTGGAACCTGTTGGCCAGGATGCCAAAGGCATTCTCCACCACCTGCCGAGCCCTGGACAGCCTGTAGTTCAAGATCCTCTCTTCATGGGTGAGGCATCTGGAAGTGTAGGGCTTCATGAGGTAGGTTCTGAGGGAGAAAGCGTCATCCCCCACGATGAAGTAGGGCACATCTTGTGTGTCGTTGGGCAGCGGGTCTGGATCTGGGAAGCCCACCATGAGGTTGCGTTCCAGCCCCACCTTGAGGTCACTGGCGTTGTATACCTGGCCATCTGAAGCTGACCCGTTGCCTGAAGCATCGATGTACATGAACTTGTAGTCAGCATCGACCATGGCGAAGAGGACGATGCTGAAGAAGCCCTTGTAGTTGAAATAAGTGGACCCCGACTTGGCTGGTGCTTTGCAGGCCATGTGCTTCCCATCTATGGCTCCAACGGTGTGTGGGAATTTCCATCTCTGATACCACTGCTCTGCAACTTTCTTCCATCCTTCTTCAGTGGAGGGGCACTGGAGGAGCTCCTCCTTGTATTCTCCGATGATGGCCTGCACCACTTCTCTGACCACAATGCTGATGGTGTTGGGTGGCACCCTCCAGCCATACTGCATGCTTTTGTAGGTGGTCCCTGAGGCCAGGTGGCACAGAGTGAGTGCCACCTTGAGCCCAGGTTCCAGGCTGGGCCTGAAGTTGGTGTTTGTCTTGGTCAACCTGAGTGTCAGCCACTCCACAACTTCATCAAACATGGCTGGAGGCATCCTCATGAAGTTCTGGAATGCACGAGGGTCTTCATTCCTGAGCTCCACCATCAGCTTGTTGTACAGTCTGTACTCTGCTCTTCTCCCGATCCATCTTTGGACCCAGACGCTTCTTGGCTGCCTCCTTTTCTTCCCGTAGTAGAGTTGAAAGAGCCTGTAGATGGCTTTGCACTGTTGCAGAATGATGGTAGCTACCAAAAGAAGTGCGTTACAATCCATGGTGGAGATGACTGGATGCTGTGGAAGAGCAAGAGGCAGATGAAGGCTGCAGAGGTCTGCACAGCAGGGCTGCTGGTCTGAAAGTGAGATCCAGGTGAGTTGCTCCCCCTTTTTATAGGCAATATAGGTTTTCCCCTATGTGTCCTTTTGCATCCTCTAGGCATCCTCTAGACATCCTTAATATCCGAGATAGGTCCCCTCTGCGAATGTTTTTTCCATTTTTATGCTTTCTTTGCGAGCTGCATCCACTTTCATCCTTTCTCCGTCCGTGCTACTAACGCTGCGCATCCGTTCCATGTCCGTTCCACTTCCTCCCTGTGTCCATTTACCGCTGGAGCAGGTTTGAGTTGTGCAGCGGATGCCTAGCAGATGTAGCGGACGCATAACGGATGATGACGGATGCAGAACGGATGTTCCCTGTATGCCTAGCGGATGTAGAATGGACGCGTTGGATACATTTTCCGCTCAAAAAGTTTTGAGCAGCTCAAAACTTTTTGAGCGGATGGAACCTCAATCGACGGATGCTGGACGGATAGAGAGGAAGAAAAATGGATGCAGTGAGTACAAAACGGAAGCATCGCGTTAACCAACGGATGGCAAGTGTTTGTCTCCATTTTACATCCTCTTTCCATCCGTTGGTGCAGTGTGACATGGGCTTAAAATTCATGTGCAACCTGAGTATGCACATCCTTGTGAAGACAGCCATTACAAATACACCAGCAAAAGAAAAGAGAAAGCTACATTATAAAATTAGTATTTATAACTTAGGACAACAAGAAAAACTTTACAGATTAGATTTGAAATTCCCAGTTTGACCCAAGGAAGGCCATGATTGAACATGGTCATGTTACAACCAAATCAGTGGCTGGTCCTTTCAGAAGACATGCCTCAGTGGCGCAGTGGTTACAATGTAGTACTGCAGGCTACTTCTGCTGCCTGCTGGCTGCCTGCAATTTGGCAGTTCAAATCTCACCAGACTCAGCATTCCATCCTTCTGGGATCGGTAAAATGAGGACCCAGATTGTTGAGGGCAATATGCCGACTCTGTAAACCGCTTAGAGAGGGCTGTAAAGCACAGTGAAGTGGGATATAAGTCTAAGTGCTTTTGCTATATGAAAATTGTCCTAATATTTCCCCTCCCTATTCAATACTACATGCCTGAAAATGCAAAGAACAGCTTCTCCAAATGAGGTTGCAACAAAGAAATATCCCCTGTTGCAATCTGCATTTAAACAGGGCTGTGCTATAATGAAATCCAGTCCACTCAAAGAGACTTTTTTTTTGGTCTGTCAATGTAGTCTGTATCTTTTTCACGTTTGCTCATTTTGATGCACTGAATCATGAAGATCCTGCCTGATGTGGTGGTTTTTTGAGTGACAGGCAGCACACAGACACAAAGCAGAATGTCAAAGAACTTGACATGATAAAACTAACCACATTTCAATACAGATAGGATAATGCCTCACTACTTCAAATTCTTCATCCTTTTGACAAGCTACTAGGCCTCCATTTGGATGGCAGGTAGTTTTGTGAAGCCTTGAAATGATTAGAATGTGATAAATAGAAGAGTTTGCTTTCCTTCCAGTTCCCATTAGGTTTTCACTGCAGCCTATTACTTTCTTATGCAAGTGTTTTAGATATGGAAACCACAAAGTGAAGCTTTCCATTTAATTTGCTCTTTTGCCAAGATCATCAGACTGTCCAGTAGCCTCCTTTATTTTTCTTGCTTGCTTCTAGGCTTCTACAACAGTACACACAGGGCCATAATATGGATTTTATCATTTAAATAGTAGTACAATGTGTCTTATTATTGGCAAAAAGCTTGGCCAGGAAACGTATGCATTTCTTCTGTTGGCTGGGAACATAAGCGATTGTAATGTTTTGAAAGTTTTTGTCTTTCAACTTGTCTTAGGCCATGCATGATTGTTTTATAGCAACTGATGAGTTAATAATAGATAAAAATCCTAGACAGCAGAGCTTACCTTTAGTAGTTGAGCAAACAAGAAAGGAAATATTTTAGTAAAAATTTGAGAAAGTGGGTTTGTATTTCTGCATGACAGACTATAGATCTGATAGTCAATGTAATCATGTAAACTCAGTTAACTATGGAAAAAGCATGTTGTAGTTAAGACAAATATGAATGGGTAAATCTGTCTCTTGAATAGAAAGAATAGCCCAAAGTTCAAAAACTTCCCCCTTCCAATCTCACACAAAAAGGTGTTGTTTTTTTTGGCTTTGTTTGCCCTTTAGCAGTCACTGAGCAGAATGTTAAATTCAAAGCCCTTTTATTGTCAAAAAAAGGCTCTTTTTGCCTTAGGCCATTGTTGAACAAGCCATGTCAATCATATATCATGTCAATGATATATCTTGCTAAGCTATATTATATAATGTATAATGGCTCACTTTATGCATTCTACCAAACCCAAAATAAACTGTATTATGATTCAACATGGGGTATTAACCCAAGGAAAGTTTTTTGTCTTCATCCTATAGCAGAGTAACCCAGAGTCTACAGCGTTCATTTGATCATCAGCCTTATTTTTGGAGTTTCTAAACAGCTCAGTTTTACTACCAACATTTGAGAGCACATAGCTGATTTTTGGGGGATGATAGCATGATTTGGGGGATGAAAATAGCAGTAAAATGGGTTATTTAAACCTACATCCCTTCCTTCCTTCCAAATGGGTTGAGAAGTTCAATTGTGCCTCAGTTCCTGCAGCCCTAATAGACCAGAATTCTTCTCAATCCATCAGATAATGCAAGATAAAGACGTAAAAAGATGCTTACATGTCCCAAAAAAGTGGAAACTACATTATTCTTAAGCCCATGTCACACCGAACCAACGGATGCAAAGAGGATGTAAAACAGACTAAAAACCTTGCCATCTGTTGGAAAACGCGATGTACTCACTGCCTCCGTTTGGCTTCCTCTCTATCCATCCAGCATCCGTTTATGGACGTTTCATCCGCTCCAAAAGTTTTGGGCTGCCCAAAACTTTTGCACAGAAAATGTATCCAGTTCGTCCGTTCTGCATCCGCTACGCATCCATTACACATCCGTTACGCATCCGCTATATCCGCTAGGCATCCGCTATGCATCCACGCAACTCGCATCCACTCAGATGCAGGGAGGAAGCGGAACGGACGCAGAACAGATGCAGAACGGATGCCTAGCAGATGCAGCACAGAAACAAAGCATTTAAAACGGAAAAAATGTTCGCAGAGGGGACCTATCTCGGATATTAAGGATGTCTGCAAGATGCCTAGAGGATGCAAAGGGACACCTACACTGCCTATAAAAAGGGGGAACAACTTGCCTGCATCTCACTTTCAGAACAGTAGCCAAGCTGTGCAGACCTCTGCAGCCTTCATCTGACTCTTCCTCTTCCACAGCATCCAGTCATGTCCACCGTGGATTGTGACAAAGTCCTTTCAGCAGCCATCATCCTTCTGCAACAGTGCGAAGCCATCTACAGGCTCTGTGAATTCTACTACGGGAAGAAAAGGAGGCAGCCAAAAAAAGTCTGGGTCCAAAGATGGTTCGCCAGAAGAGCAGAGGACGGATTGTACAACAAGCTGATGGTGGAGCTCAGGAGTGAAGACACTCGGGCGTTCCAGAACTTCATGAGGATGCCTCCAGCCATGTTTGACGAACTTGTGCAGCGGCTGACACCCAGGTTGACCAAGACAAACACCAACTTCCGGCCAAGCCTGGAACCTGGGCTCAAGGTGGCACTCACTCTGCGCCACCTGGACTCAGGGACCACCTACAGGAGCATGCAGTATGGCTGGAGGGTGCCACACAACACCATCAGCATTGTGGTCAGAGAAGTGGTGCAGGCCATCATCGAAGAATACAAGGAGGAGCTCCTCCAGTACCCCTCCACTGAAGAAGGATGGAAGAAAGTTGCAGAGCAGTGGTATCAGAAGTGGAACTTCCCCCACACCGTTGGAGCCATAGATGGCAAGCACGTGGCCTGCAAAGCTCCAGCCAAGTCGGGTTCCACTTATCACAACTACAAGGGCTTCTTCAGCATCATCCTCTTCGCCATGGTCGATGCTGACTACAAGTTCATGTACATCAATGCTTCAGGCAACGGCTCATCTTCAGATGCCCAGGTATACAACGCCAGTCACCTCAAGGAGGGGCTGAAACGCAACCTCATGGTGGGCTTCCCAGATCCAGACCCGCTGCCCAACAACAAGCAAGATGTGCTCTACTTCATTGTGGGGGATGATGCCTTCTCCCTCACAACCTACCTCATGAAGCCCTACACCTCCAAATACCTCACCCGTGAAGAGAGGATCTTCAACTACAGGCTGTTCAGGGCAAGACGGGTGGTGAGAAAGCCTTTGGCATCCTGGCCAACAAGTTCCAGGTACTTCTCATCAACATGCAGCATAGCCCAGAGACCATGAGGAGGATCGTGGAAGCTTGCTGCATCCTGCACAATCTCATGCGCACCCGCTACCCAGTCTTGCAGAACAGGCTCATGGACCTCCAACAAGGCAATGGGGACATTGAGCCTGGGGAATGGAGGCATGGGCAAAACCTGATCGACACTGAGGATGTGCAAGGCCCCAACAGAGCCTCACGTGAGGCGAAGAAGCAGCACAACCTCCTGAAACACTGGTGCAACTCCCCAGCTGGTGCAGTGGAGTGGCAAGACAGGATGGTAAATGCTTAATGGATGCTTCCTTCAGCCTGTCTCATCACACGGATGAGATTGGGCCATGTATGTTTGATTGGCCTACAAGGAACAGGGCGTTTAATAAAGAGTTGTGTTTATGTTGACATGTGTGGATGATTGATTATATCATGATTGATAATAAAGGGCCATAGGTGTGGCACCTGGGAGGGTGGACCATACAGTCCCACTATGCTTGCACTGGAGGTTTATCTGTCCCACTGCTATCCTAACCCATCCCACAGCTATTACCCATCCCACAGGTATCCTAACCCATCCCAAAGCTATCCTTATCCATCCCACAAGCAAGCAAAGGCTTAAACCATTTCTAAAAGTTTCCAGCAAGACTTTATTAAAAAAAAGAAATGAAGCAAGTGTGTGAATCAAGAATAGAATTTATTAACAACAAGCTATAAGACAAAAATGAGTCTCTGGCACTCCTCTTGGTCGCTCAGTCTCAGGGGTGAAGCATGCAGGTGCTGTGGAGGTGGCTGGTGCTGGAGTGCTTGTCATCAGCTCCTCCAGAAGCAGAAGCAGCAGAAGTACCAGCCCCAGAAGAGCGACCCCGTGCTGCAGAAGCCCCAGGAGAACCAGAGTGAGGGCCAGGGGACAGGATGGTAGCCCTGTCCCTCTTGCCAGGCTGGCAGCAGATGGCTGAGGCTTGCTGTGCTTCCGCATGGTTGTGGGGTTGCTGGCTGGCAGGGAGGCTGGCAGGAACCAAGGCTGGTGGCAAGGCTTGCAGGCAGACATGCAGGCAGGGCAGGCAAGGCAGCCAATCCGTCCAGCAGCAGGTCTTTCCTCTGAATGGCGACCTGCTTCCGAGCTGCTTCCGTTATATCCGCGGGGCTGACGCAAGGCATCCTCCCCACATGCAAATTAATGCCAGGCATCCATTAGGCTTCCGCTGTACATCCGCTGTGCATCCGCTTCATCCGCTAGGCTTCTGCTCTGCATCCGCTCTTTCCGTTCCGCGTCTGCTTTGCTGAGACCCCCCAGAAGCCTAGCGGATGTGCCATCCGCTCCATTCCGCTTCCATCTGCTAGGCTTCCGTTCCGCATCCGCTCTGCATCCACCCTGCGTCCTCCCCGCGTCCGTGTTATCCACTCCGGTTATGCAAATTTTTGCCCCTTTTGAGAGCGGATAACAATGGATGGAACATTTTGCTCGTCCGCTGTGTCCTTTTTGCATCCGTTGGGCAGTGTGACATGGGCTTTATATAAGCTTACTGACACTTGTTTGAGGTGCTTGTTCTCTCTTATCAATATACAGTTTAGTCCTTTGTACAATGGCCCAATATGTATCCATGTATCAATAAAACATTTTGATTTTATTGCTTGTCTAAATAAATATAGGAAAAGGGAAGAGGGGATTGTCCAGCTCCTGGCAAGAAAAAACATACAATGAGTTGTCATTAGCTGACCTATTTTGTCATTGTATTAGATAGTGTTGCTTCTCCACCCTTTTGAATCACTACAATGGCTGTGCTTGTAGCGATGTATATACTCTGGGCAGCACTAGAAAGCTCCATGTGAAAACATCATCTCTAAACATCCCAATGCATTACAATGAGAGAATATGAAAGAAATGGAACTAGAAAGAAAATATTATCCAAACTTTCCTATTATTTTGCAGGGCATGTTACTTGCTTCTAGGCTATCTTCAGACCCTCTTCTATTGCTATATTGTAAGTTTAAACCATCAAGAAACTGAATTCTCATCAGTGTTTTATTTGTGCAAAACTACTCAACTGAAACACAAAGATATCTACAGTAAGTGGAATGCTTGAGATAAGGGGCTTCTTTCCTGATCGCTTCCATGGGGCAATTCCTTTTTGGGTCAAATGGAGACTCAGTTCAGCGTGAAGAAATTTGCTGCTTTAAAGGGGGAAGCAAAAGGTTAAAGAGCTTCTGCTAATACTAGCTGAAATGGCAACATTCTCAGTGTACTGGGATTACTCCTGCCTTATGCCTTTAATAGATAGCATTCATGTTTGCTCTTTCTTGCACTGCGAGTTACATAAATTGCTATGCAAGCACAATATAATGTTTTCAAATCTACTCGTTGGGCCATTTATCTATTGCTCTCTAATCTGCAAAAGATCAGGGAGAAGGAAAAGGAAAAAAACACTATAAAGCTGTGAATATCAGCTCACTTGGATAGACAAGGTATCATCGACTCAGTGCAAATTCTGCTGATTCATGCAAACATCTATACTCAGAAGCATTAATTTTTCTTAGCTGTATTGTAGATTATATGCAGAAAGGAAATAAGAAGTAAGCAAAGTCATCAGGGAAAATACTGTACTGGCTGAATTTATGTAGTTTGCATGGAAAATATGAAGCCTGATGTAAAGCAGGACACTGACCAACAAGTCAAGAATATTTCAAATGTAGGACATAGGTCTGAGAAGTTCTCTTCCCCCAAAACCTTTGCTATTGTATCTGCAAGGTTCATTTAGCTAAGCATGCAACTAAAAGAAGGATCATTCTGATTAGTTTGCCAAGGAGCTGCAGTATGATACAAAATTAGCATCCAATATAGCAGAAAGAATTTTGTTCTGTTATTATTGTGAGACAGGTCAGCAGATCACCAAATTGATATTATGGCAGAAATTACTTATCTTGTTTACATAAAACTGGAAGGCAATGCTCAGATGAGAGGATGTGTGCCTAATACAGTACCAAATAGTCAACAGCTGGGCAGATGCCAAAAACCAAATGCTCACTGGCTAAACTGTTTTGGGATAAGAGGGAAAACAGTAATTTAAAATCAAGGACAGCAAAGGAGAACCCTAAGCTGCATCAGATATGGGCTGGGAATGATATGAAGGCAACATCACAAGGACACATTAAAAGAAAATGAAATATGTTTGTACAAGATTAGGGGAATGAGGACAAGCCCAACACTGTTTTGGCCAGATCTGTTAACACTATGCCAGCAAGTTTGTTTCTCTATGTCCACATCAAGAAGCCTACTTACTAAAAGCAAGGGAACACAGTTTGTCTGTCTTCTTACAATCTCTTTTGAATGGTAGAAAGGGCAAGAAAATTTGCACAGAAAGCACAAAGCACCACATCCTGTCCTGGGAAAGTCTGCTCTGTCTCTGATACATCCCCCAATTTAGCCAGATTCACACAATCTATTCTCCTTCCTTTGCAGCTTCCTTTACGTCTTAGCATTATTCATTCAATCTACCCACCTTCCTTTTCTCACCTATCTACTCAATTTGAGGTACTGCTTCCTCTTTATCCATATCTCATTCCTTCCTCATTGCCATTTGCTTCCTCAATTAACACGCCAGCATATTGTTGAGGTATTGTTGAGGTCCCCATTAGAAAAATGAGTGCATGCAGGGAGACATAATGAGAGTGATGTTGAACACAGAGATACACTGACCAACACAGAGATACACTGAATAGTAGAATGTAGGTTTTACTTCCAGTAAACGGTTAAGCAAAGTCCAACAAACAGTCCAAGTCATACACGGTTAAAGCAGTCAGTATTCATTCCAGGGATAATCCAAATAACAAAGTGCAGTATCATACACAGATCAGTAACAGACTTACAGAAATCCAAGAAGAACAACGATCAGCAACAGTCAATAGGGAAAAATGCAAGAACCAAAAATGCAAGCAACAAAACATCGATCAACTAGCAACTAACAACAGAACTAACAACCCAGGTTTCTGGCTCCATCTTATGGCCATTTGAGGAACAACACCCAATTATAATTTTAGCATTCCCTTAAAGAGACAGTATTAAATGTCTGTCCTGGTTTATATATTTCCAATCCAACTGTTAGGTGACTATCAATTCCTAACACATATCTCTCATGATATTTCCTCTTTTTCTCCAAAAGGAACCCTCCTCCTTGAATGTTCCTCCTTTAATAGCTGCTACTCTTTCTGCATCTTTGATACAACAGAAATAGCAAAAGCAACAATAAGTATCAGACAACATCCTGAAGGCCAATAGAAGAAAATCCTTATGTGGTTTCAAAGTACCTCATGCTTCACAAATGCCACCTTGCACAAAATACACAAGGGAACATAACTGCTAGAATTATACAATACTTGTATACAGTAGTGCCGCACAATTCACTATGTGATAGAAACATCCTGCAAATCATGTAGTTCCGTTGCTCCTCCCAGGAGTATCCAGATAAGGTTCCCTCACTGAGTGAAACTCAGCCTTTAAACTTCAGAATTTTGATTTGTGTTAGTCATCACTTCTGGAACTCCCTATATCAGCATTTTTCTTGACTGACATTTGCCTACTAGGTAAAGGGAAGCTATGGATGATGATCTGGCCCAACCTATTGATTCTGGAGGGAATCCTAGTGAGTGCTAGGATATCAAGTCTCCACAATAGGTTTTTTACTTTACTATCATATTGTTTACAAAGAAAATCTATTAACTCAAATAACAAGTTAGTATGGCCCCTTATACTAACAGCCCAAAAATGGTTCCAGATTTTCCCAAACCCTCTTCACTAAAAAGGAAAAAAATCTAAAGAAATAAGACAAAGTCAAATCAAAACTAAAATTTTATATGATATTTTTAATACAATATAATAGCCTATTCAAGATTGGATAGTACATGTTGCTAGTGCCTCATTTAGATTGCAAGCTAGCTCAAATATATTCAATGACAAAAATTACTCCTGGGCATCCCAAAGGGGCACCAAAGTCACTCACTCTAAATCAAGTATTACAGTAAAGAGAGATAGTGACAATTTTCTTTAGCCACAAAGGGCAATACAAGATAACAAGCACAGCCTCTGCTCTCATGATATTTAGCAAAAGCAGACACTTATGGCAACTATCATATTTTAATTTGCCTATTTTGAGGCAAATTACTTACCTTAAGAGGCACTTACTGTCTAAACTGCATTTTCCATCATGTTGTGGCAGGGATTAAAAATCCAACTCACCTTTTCCTTGTCAAAAGTTTTGGCTACAATTTATACACCATGTTAACAAGAAAAAGTGAAGACACCCAAATATTTGCTTGTGTTATATTTGGATTAAAACATGAAAAAAGGCCAGAATCCCTACCTGACAGAGGGTGAAAGAATGAAAATTATGCAACATGGTTATTCTGCTATAGCCAAATTCAACATCAGTAGAGCATCCTAAGCAATCAGTCCTGCTTTGCAACAGAGTATAACTTTTTTTTCCTGTTATAAAATGCATGACATTGATCAGATAGATCATAAATAGGAGTGTGCTTTCAGTCAATGGTGGTGATGCAGCTTAGAAGACCAATTCTTCCAAACTATTCATAATCTATTAGCGATATTGCTAAGATTTATCATTAGGATGCATAGCCATGGAGACAAAAGAAAACCAAAATCCAGATATTGAGAGAAGTGCCAGTAAAATGTATTGAGGCCATCCTTCATAAGCAAAAAGAGCAAGGTAATTTCCTATCTTCTCTCCATTCATGAACAAGTCTATGGAGTTATTTTGTAAATTGTGGAGACTGTATCAGTAGCCATAAGGTAACACTGTCATAGCACCATATTAGAAGGTAGCATCCTTTTCCCAGATGTGCTTCCCAATAATATAATATTCATGCAGTGTCTTTCCTTACTTTTCCACACACTCAAGAACATGCAGTTAAGATGTGAGCAGCCATAAACAATTGTTCTATGCCAAACAGTAAGCTGCCTAAATGATAATATATATGATCAATCACCAAACAGTGCTGCTAATTCTTTGCTCAGTTTTTCTGCATTATAACTATCGCTCTCTCAAAATGTGGGTGGAGAAGGTCCACAGTCTCAGAATTGTCTGTATGTCCTCAGTCCTTTTTTTATTATTCCAAAATTTAGTAGCAGCTTAAACCCTCTACAGATATACTTAACTAGTGCCTGGGTAAATGAAGAGCTATGGAGAGGGTGAGTCCTCTTTCTTGCAAGACACAAATCTCTCCATAAACTTGCTATTGATTTTACTTTGCATATGGAAACACAGGGGAATCTGATGTTGCACATCCATCGTATAATTGAGCAAGATGTCAGAAAAAAAAACCCAGAAAGTGTTTGCTGTACCAGAAGTGGGATGAAAACAGGAAGTGATAATAGAAGAAACATATCATATTACAAAGTCCTCTTACATCCCTTTGGGAATAAGTGAGAGAAAGCAGTATGCATAGTTTGATAAATAATTAAAACTGAAAACAAGCCTGGAGAGAATAGAACAACAAGATATGAAGCCAACATTATATCAACTCAAGGTCAGAGTCATATAGCAAGTGGGCAGTCATTCAAATGTAATGAATGGATGTAACAATGTAATAAATAGTGTAACAATGCCCTATAATTCTAATTCTAAAATTTTCTCTTATTCACACACAAAGAGTTATTCCCCTTTTGGACATTAAAGCTTATCCCAAATATGTTGCAGACAGGAGACAATTTAGTTCTTCTGTATGCTGAAAGAAGCTACCTTTCTCAATGCTAAAAAGTTTATCTCCAGACCATCTCTCAGCTCTGGGACTTGTCACAAATCTGAAAGAGATTGGTCAATCACCCAGCAGAATGATCATAGTAATGAATGTTCAGTGACTTGCCACAATGGTTTATATAACCGTTATATCAATTAGTGCATTTGCAATCAAAATAATCTATTTGTTGCAAATGAATGAGTATTTTCAGATTTTTCACAAACAATATATTCTTCCTGGCAAAACAAATTAGTTTTACATTTATGCTACTATTTTTTTATTATATTTATTATATTTATTATTATTATAATAGATCCAGAAATCAAATTAGCTGCAGTATTTTGTTTTTATGGAAATGTCTATCCTCCTTTTCCACCCAAGAAAGCTTAAACAATGGATAATATTTCTCTTAGATAAATATTATTGATTTCTTCCAAATTTAATTGTTCCACATGGTTCTGCTATCATATTTTGTGTGTCATGCATTACCTAGACAGTCTCAGTGAGGGATGTTGAAAATATTCTAGCATGATTATAAATTGTGTACTATAAAAATATAAATAACATTTCAAAATGGATTACTGGAAATAAATTTCAGAGATAAAAATTAACAGCAGTTCCACTTACTATTTCTTGGTCTACTGCTTATTGAATTAACTCAAGATGTATTTTGAATTGAATCATGAAGACTTGTGGTAGAAGAAATAATAATTTGGCAAGCATTTTTGTTTATGAACTTTCAGCACCAAAAGAAAAATCAAATTTTAAAGTAATTCTTCAGAGGAAAGCAGCCTGGTTGAAAACTATGACTTTCCAACAACAAGTTATGTTGAGACTATGAGAATATAACATGGGAAGTCTTGACAATGTACACATTTTCAAGGTGAAAGAAAATCCCTATCAAATCCCAGTTGTGAAAGAAAATGAGAAATCATGATTAACAGCACTGTTGAAAGATACAAAATAAACTATTACAGCTAAAATACCAAACAGGGAAAAGAGTATAAGGAAAATCTCAAGAGTCTATCTAATATGTGCAATTGTAGCATTTGGCAGTGGAGATCACACATGTTTCTCTGAAATACAACTACTGCTTAGGTAATTATGCAATTATATTTCAATATTCAGTTTACGTTTAACTAGAAAGTACAAATTCAGTCAGTCTACCAAAGTGCATACTGTATCCTGATAACAGTAAGAGTATGATGGTGGATCATAATTTCTGATGGAAGTAATAGTGGAAATATTAGTAGACCTAATTTTTCTGCAAGAAAAATGGACTTTTTAATGAGTTGCTTAAGGCCATGTCACACTACCCAACGGATGCAAAACAGACACAACGGACAAGCAAAATGTTCCATTCGTTGTTATCCGCTCTCAAAAGGGGCAAAAATTTGCATAACCGGAGCGGATAACACGGACACGGGGAGGACGCAGAGCGGATGGAAAGCAGATGTGGAACGGAAGTCCAGCTGATGGAAGCGGATGGGAGCAGATGGCGCATCCGCTAGGCTTCCAGGGGACCTCAGCAAAGCGGACGCGGAACGGATACAGCAGATGCAAAGCGGATGCACAGCGGATGAAACGGATGCAGAGCGGAAGCCTAACGGATGCCTGGCGTTAATTGTGCATGCGGGGGGAATGCATTGTGTAAGCCACGCGGATATAAAGGGAAGCAGCTCGCACCTGGCCAGCATTCGGAGGAAAGACCTGCTGCAGGTTACATCGAGTCCTTGCCTGCCCTGCCTGCATGCCTGCCTGCAAGCCTTGCTGCCAGCCTTCCTGCCAGCCTGCCTCCAAGCCTCCTGGCCAGCCTCCCTGCCAGCCTTGCTCTCTGCCTGCCTGCCAGCCTTGCTGCCAGCTGGCCTTCCAGCCTCCTTGCCAGCCTTGGTGCCTGCCTGCCTGCCTGCCTTCCTGCCAGGCTTCCTGACAGCCTTCCTGCCAGGCTTCCTGCCAGCCTTGGTGCCAGGCTTCCTGCCAGGCTTCCTGCCAGCCTTGGTGCCTACCAGCCTCCCTGCCAGATTCCCTGCCAGCCAGCAACCCCACAACCATGGGGAAGAAGCAAACATCTCAGCAACCTGCCGCCATCCCTGGAAAGAGGGACAGGGCCACCCTCCCACCCCCTGGCCCTGACTCTGCTTCTGCTGGGGCTTCTGCTGCTCGGGCTCACTCTTCTGGTGCTGGAGCTTCTGCTGAAGCTGCTCCTGGCGGTGGTGCTTCTGCTGCTGCATACTCTGCTGAAGCTGCTCCTGGCGGTGGTGCTTCTGCTGCTGCGTACTCTGCTGAAGCTGCTCCTGGTCCTGCTCGTCTTGCTCGTCCTGCTCGTGCTCCTGGACTTTCTCGTACTGCTCGTCCTGCTCGTGCTCCTGGTCTTGCTCATCCTGCTCATCCTGCTCGTGCTCCTGGTCCTGCTCGTGCTCCTGGTACTGCTGGTGCTGCTGGTGCTGCTGGGGCTCCTGGTGCTTACTCTGCTGCTGCTGATCCTGGTCCTGCTGATCCTCCTGCTGCTGCTGCTGCTGCTGATGATGATGATGATGATGATGATCCTGCTGCTGCTGCTGCAGATGATGATGATGATGATGATGATTATGATTATGATTATGATCCTGCTGGTGATGATGATGATGATGATGATGATGATGATGATGATCCTGCTGCTGCTGCTGCTGCTGCTGGTGGTGGTGTAGAGGAGCAGCCCCTACCACCTGGGAGCCAGTCTGATGAGGGCCCATCTGGTCCTGCCAAAGGGAGGAAGAGGCATATATGCGGGGATGGGAGAGGAGGCAATACTCTGCTGAAGCTGCTCCTGGCGGTGGTGCTTCTGCTGCTGTGTACTCTGCTGAAGCTGCTCCTGGTCCTGCCGGTCCTGCTGGTCCTGCTCGTTCTGCTCGTGCTCCTGGTCTTGCTGACCCTGCTGCTGGTGCTTACTCTGCTGCTGCTGATCCTGGTCTTGCTGCTGCTGCTGCTGCTGCTGCTGATTATGATCCTGCTCTGCAACTTTCTTCCATCCTTCATCAGTGGAGGGGCACTGCTCCCTCCTGCAGGTATTCTTCGATGATGGCCTGCACCACTTCTCTGACCGCAATGCTGATGGTGTTGTGTGGCACCCTCCAGCCGTACTGCATGCTCCTGTAGGTGGTCCCTGAGGCCAGGTGGTGCAGAGTGAGGTTCCAGGCTGGGCCGGAAGTTGGTGTTTGCCTTGGTCAACCTGGGTGTCAGGCGCTGCACAACTTCATCAAACATGGCTGGAGGCATCCTCATGAAGTTCTGGAATGCCCGAGTGTCTTTGTTCCTGAGCTCCACCATCAGCTTGTTGTACAGTCCGTACTCTGCTCTTCTCCCGATCCATCTTCGGACCCAGACGCTTCTTGGCCGCCTCTTTTTCTTCCCGTAGTAGAGTTCACAGAGCCTGTAGAAGGCTTTGCACTGTTGCAGAAGGATGGTGGCTGCCAAAAGGACTGTGTTATGATCCACGGTGGACATGACTGGATGCTGTGGAAGAGCAAGAGGCCGATGAAGGCTGCAGAGGTCTGCACAGCTAGGCTGCTGGTCTGAAAGTGAGATGCAGGTGAGTTGCTCCCCCTTTTTATAGGCAGTATAGGTGTCCCTTTGCATCCTCTAGGCATCCTCTAGGTATCCTCTAGGCAATCTCTAGACATCCTTAATATCCGAGATAGATCCCCTCTGCGAATGTTTTTTCCGTTTTTAAACACTTTGTTTCCGTGCTGCATCCATTCTGCATCTGTTCTGCATCTGTTCCGCTTCCTCCCTGCATCCGAGTGGATGCGAGTTGCACGGATGCGGAACGGATGCCTAGCGGATATAGCGGATGCGTAACGGATACTGAACAGATCGTAGCGGATGCGTAGCGGATGCAGAATGGACGAATTGGATACATTTTCCGTGCAAAAGTTTTGAGCAGCTCAAAACTTTCTGAGCAGATGAAACGTCAATAAACGGATGCTGGACAGATAGAGAGGAAGCAAAACGGAGGCAGTGAGTACATCGCATTTTCCAACGGATGGCAAGCTTTTTTGTCCGTTTTACATCCTCTTTGCATCCGTTGGTGCAGTGTGACAGGGGCTTTAGGAGATGATCCCTGAAAGGAAGAGATACCACAGAGTGTATTAGGTTTCTCACATATTTGTGACAAGTTTAGAATCAGGTCATTTGGACTTGCTCAAAATAAGGCTTTTACTTTTTATTTATATGAACAGAAAATTATATCTTATTCTATTGAAGTGGGAAGCCATGTTCAATTCAGTGAGGATAATGTTAGTGAAATATTAATTTTAATTCCCACGATGATTAAATTAAAACATAAGAAGGAAAGCAGGCTGATAACCAATGCATGCTAAGAAATTATGAAAATATAATATCAAATATAATTTTTACAAGGCTTATGTGGCTATTTTTATGAATCCCTTGTTGTACAGCACAAGGCAACCTTTTTGAATTAAAAGCACTTTGAAATTCTGAGAAAAGTGGTATTTTCCAACAGCAGGCAGAACACTTACTTTTACTTCATTAATGGCCAACATGGGTGGCACGGACATTCCATTACTGGAAGGCAAACAAGTTTCTCTGGGATGTTTTATCATCCAAATGTCTACTTGTGGCTCTCAATCCTTGCAGATAGTATGATGATGTATATTAGTGTGCTGTGCAATATGACAGATTCCACTAGATTCCTTCTAGTAGTTCTGGACTTACAATCAGTCACTTAGTGACAGTTATGATGGACCCCCTAAAAACTACTTACAATTGGTTTCAAAGTTCAGACAGTTGTCCTCTTAGTCAAATGACTGCATCTGGTCGCTTGGCAAACAACTTACATTTGCAAACATTTGCAGTGACTTACAGCCACATAACTGAAACTTACCACATTTTTGCTGAAAACTGGTGTTTAATTTGGGTTTTTGGCAAAAATGCTCTATAACAAACAATAGGTTTGTTTGACAACCACCGCAAAAGAAGGTTTAAAAGTTGGATCAGTAGCATAATTTTACAATCATCATGGTTTACTGTCTATAATAGACAGTCTCCATTACAGTTCTAAGTCAAGGACTACTTATGTTTAATTTTTACTTAGGTTTTAAAGTGTTTTTTTATTTAGAAAAAAAACTTAGGTGGGTCAGGAAGATTGGTATACCACTAAAAAGGGTACTGGAGACACATTGCCATTTGTGGACTGTCATGTCCCTGTTGGAATCTGATTTGGAGGGGGAGGCCGAACAGCTGACAGAGAGTGGGAGTGTGGCTCCATTGGCTGTGGAAGAATCTGGGGAAGGGCAAAGTCCGGCTAGGCAGAGCAGGGAAGAGGTAGAGCAAGTGAGAGGGAATTCAGAGGAAGACCCAGGCCCACCCTCTCTTCATCCTAGAGCACGCAGGGAGGAATGGAGAAGTTTCTAATGAGTTGTGTGGCTTACGAGGAGGAAAGGGTTCCCTTCATTAGCTGCAGCTGGGAACACAGTATTTAAAAAGGAAAGCTGTGCACAATAAGTTGTTGGGAGCAAATTGTGAATTTATCTGGTATCGTCATGGCTTATCTGTAAAGGGGTTCTTCTTTCTTATTTTACTGTGTTGTCTTTGTGCCACGCCCCAAGTTATTACATGGATAAACATTCTCTCCCACTACTTCTGTATGGAAACACTGAGTCTGCCATAGTGTTGCTAGAATTCCTTGGAAATGTGTGATTAAATTTAGAATTAGCTGTTACAGTACTCTGGTGTGGTTTCAAGGACCCATGTCTCATTTCTGTTCACATAGGAATGTGTAAATCACCCAAGATCCTGTTTACATTTGTAAAGCAAATGAATCTGTTTCATTTGAATCTGTTTCAATCTGTACATCTGAATTTGTTTGAAGGAATCTGATTCAAGTCCCACATTTCAAATAAGTGTAATGAAGATTGCCTTCATACCACTTTCTAAATATTTCCCTCTGATTTAGGAGTGGGATTAGACTGCAGAAATTATTTCTGTTTGTGCTTGAAATAAGCCAATACAAAGATGCTTAAGCCATCCGAGATCTCATGTAATGCACATCAAAGCAGAACTGGCACTTTTTCTTGAATGTATCATTCAGCAAATACTTTTAAGCCAGAGAACACTTCTGAAAAATAATAAGTCTTAGGAAGTTCTGCTCCACAAAGACAGAAATCAGTAGTACTTAGTCCTCAAGCAAAGCAAATGAGCTCTTACAATGTTAGCAATTAACTCGGGAGCTAACTTTATATGTACGGTATGTTCAATTGCATTTACTTATAAACAAACCATATTTGTGTGCCACACAGCCAATGATTCCAGACAGCTTGCAACAGTATTTTCCTTCCTCCCACCTTTTTTTTTTTGGTAGGTATTTAATGTGATTTTCCATGTGAGAATCAGTAAGGGAAAGATATATAAAACATTTTTCTTCTCAGTGTCTGTTTATTCCAGATAGACTTCACCTTTCAACTATTAATCATGTTTGACTCCTGAAAAAAGGACATTGGAAGTAGTGTTTCGGACAGAGAAATGACTGATAAAAAGAATTAAATGTTCCATGTATGTGCTTAAAAGTATTCATCTAAGTGTGTGTGTGTATGTGTGTGTATGTGAATACTTTATACTGCTGTTTTTATGATGTCATAAGATGCCTAGGGTTGTTTGACAGTGAGATGGGAAGCATACAAATTTAATAAATAAACAGATAGATAAAAATACAATATACTGTCCCTCAAAGGAAATGAATTAGATTGATTGAATATCTTAATACAATGCCATGTTTAAACACACCTTAGTTCAGTGTATTAATAAATACCCTTTTAAGTGGTTCATTTGATTCTTACCAGGTATATTTCTGAAATGAAATATACAAATGACAAACTGATATAGGAATGGCCACAAAATAAACTTCCAACATGAACCCAGAGAAGTGATTCTTAATTAATTGCATTTACCAGCCTCTTCTGCATCCAGTGTCTGATATTAATTCAGGATTTTACAGCATAATTACAAAAACTGCTGACAAAGTGAACTCACAGTAGATATAAATGTATAGAAGATTTAAAATTGATTTGCAGCCATACCAGAAGTAAAGAATCAAGCAGTAATAGCTTAAACTGCTATTGATTTTAATACAAAGAAATCTGTGCTGTGGAACACTATGCAAGGCTTGTGTAAACTGTGCACTATGAATTGTAGGTCATTGTTATTACAGGGTATGTTGTTACATAGATGGGTATGAGACATGGGGGTTTAAAGAAAAAGGACTTGAAGAAATGGAACTTATGGATATAGGGCAGAAAAATATATACCCACCACAGATTTAAGTTTTTAAAAAACTGCTTTAGAAAAGGAAAAAATAAGTTAATTCCATTACACCAAAAATGTCTTTAATTTTTTGTCATGGTATAAGAAACTGAGATGCTTAGATCACAATCCCAGAATTGTAGGAAACCTACAGTGCATCTGACAAAAATGCCACATTATATTTGGTTTGGTGGCTAAGGTACAGGGCTCAAAGCCCTGTATGTGAGTTCTAGTTCTGCCTTAGGCATGAAATTTAGCTGGGTGACCTTGGACCAGTCACTGTCCCTCAATCCAACCCACCTCACAAAATTGTTGTTGTGGGGAAAAGGAAGGAATATTATGTGTGTTCACTGGCTCAAGTTATTAATTAAAAATTAATTAAAAAATACTGAAAGTGAGATAAAAATAAATAAATAGACATTTTATGAAAAACAATTTAATTATAACCTCACTGTATCATCCCAAAGCAGCACTGCATTAAGGCAATTGAGGAAAAAGTCAGCAGTCACTCCAGTTGTCTCACCCAATAATGCTTCCTTCTTCCCCTTAAGATTTAAAAAAAGCATATCTGGACTCATTCCCAACCACTGTTATATTATTCTTTTGCATTGCCTCCCTCAGATAATTTCCCTTAAAAATTATGAAAACCAGTTTCAAAATGCACAAAGACTGTATTAGTTACAGAGGTGTGGGCATGTGCTTCTGACAGTAAAACTCCTTCAAGTGCTGGGGCTAGCAATAGAATAAATAATAAACATGAAATGCTATTTTTTTTAAAAAAAAAACTTTCAAGCTATTTCATAGTTCTATGTATCCTTGACAGCTTATTCAAGATGCAGAAATTCTGTGCTCACTCTGATATTTTTGTGGATTGTCCATCCATTAAGACTGATCCATTGTATGCATAGTGTATTTTTGCAAAGTACTGTTGCCCATATCCAAAAAGCCCATATCCAAATAGAAAACTACTTGCCAAAAATCTGTTCTCTGCTACTATCTCCAATATAATATTTTCAAGGGCAAAATTATTTTGCACTATTACAGTTCATTTGACCTTGTAGCTGCTTAGTTTAGCATGGTATGCTCTTATCTCCTAAGACATTACACTATTTTATGGAGAGGTAAGTTAGATATTAACTTATCTTAGCCTCAGGAAAGTAGATTGAAAGTTCCTGTTTTCCCATGCATTTTCATACCTCCTGTGTTCACCTGCCACTCCATTTCCAAGGATTTAAAACCCTGTTGAGAAGGCAGCAATGGAAAAAGTGGCATTGAAAAATACAGCATCTTGTTCTATCATTGAGAGCTGTTTCTTGGCTCTTCACCATGTTCTCACCTTAAAGTTGAAATTTAACTGTTCCAATTTAATTCTCATCAAAGGTGTCAGATACAATTGTGATAGATGTTTGAAATCAGGCCAAATGACAGTGCTGCAGAAAACTGAGAATGCTAGCAAGCTTCATGGGCTAGAAATTACCCCTTTGAAATCTTATCAGAGTGTGCTGAAAGAGAATATAATTTTGGAATCCTATTTTTTCTTTTCTCAAATGTGTGAAATATGGCTAATATTGTCCTTTCTTGTGCAACACTGTTAATGAACTCAGTTTCAAGTGCTGTGTTAGCTAGATATAATGATGACAGTGTGCCATGCCAAAATAATAACTTTTGCTTCTGGGTGGAAATGTTATTTTAAGACACATAAATATATCTATTTGGAATCTGCCCCACTAAACGCAGTGAAGCTGCTTTCTGAAGAGATCTGAACAAGCGAAACCTGAAGTTGTTTTTGTTCTGTATAAAGAATAGTAGACTCCTAATACAGGATTCTGATTGGCTAAAAAACCTGAATGGGGATTGGTTCAATAGGAACCAATCCACGAAGCTGCTCAAAGGCGGCAAAACTAAATACCTGTCATTGGCTACAAGCCGGCAGGCAAAACCCTGTAAAAAGGCTGCCACGGCTTGAGCCAATGTTCCGTTTCTCAACTGTTGTTAACTAATAAAGACTTTGTTGTTGGAACCCGGTCTACCTCACGTTTTTCCGGATGGAACACTGGCGACGAAGGTGGGATCATCCTAAACGCGAGACTGAGCATGCGGTAACCAATAAAACCAGACTGAAGACAATGGCTGGAACTAACGCGCCGCCAGCACCCTTCAATCCCAATGAAGAGGATTGAGAATCCTATGTAGACCATTTCCAGATGTATTTGGAAAATAACGAGATGGACAAGATCTCAGACCAGCGTAAGAGAGCTGTTTTCTTGACACATTGCGGGCCCAAAATCTTCAAAATGGTCAAGGCTTTGGCGAAGCCCCGAGATGTGAAACAATTGACTTGGCCAGAGCTCCAAAGAATGCTAAAGGCTCACTATGCACCGGTGGTGTCAAACCTTATGAAACGGCACGAATTTTACCTAAGAGACCAGAAATAAGGCAAGACCATCGCTGATTTTGTGGCAGCCCTCCGACAAATAGGGGGAGCGTGCGAGTTTCTGAATTTAGATGAAGCGATGCAGGATCGAGTAATGCTGGGTTTAAGAGACTCTAATTTACAGAGCAAGCTGCTAAATAAACCCAACATAACCGTAGCCAAAGCCATCGCAGAAGCCACAGCCGCTGAAGCCGTGAAAAAATCGGCAGTTAAAATGAAACAGATGAACGCGAACAACGACGAAACGAGCCTGGCCAGAGGGAAGAAACAATTTCCCACCACCACTCACCACGAAGATTTTGACGAGACGTCAGAATCCGGGGAGGAAGATGACGAAGTCCACCGCCTATACGCCAACAAGAAAGGGCACAAAAAAAGAAATTGGCGGGAATGCGCTGGCTGCAGAGGAAACCATCCTCGAGCTGATTGCAGATTCCTCGATGCCATTTGCAGAGCTTGCAAGAAAAGGGGGCATATCGAGAAAGTCTGCAGGAATAAAAAAAATTACAGCCCAAACAGACGCAGCAACTCCCCCACACAAGCTGAGCCAAAACAAACCGAGAGAAAGTGGCAGCGGAACAAGCGAGCCACTAACCGAGAGAAAACACATCAGACTTTCACTTCGCTCAGACGGAAAGCGGGAAGAAAGTAAAAATAATTGTAAAAATAGAAGGCAATCCCTGCGAAATGGAGGTAGACTCTGGGTCTTTCCTATCAATGGTGTCATGGGACACCATCAAACAACTGGTCCCAGATATCAAATTCAAAGAACTCCAGAGACAAAAATTAACCCTCATAGACTACCAAGGAAACCGAATTCCTGTAGTCGGCCTAGGACATTTCGGAGTCGCCTACAAACAACAAGTTGAAGTACTACCATTGACAATAGTCGACCGAGATCGACCAAGCCTCCTGGGCATCGAATGGTTCGCACCATTGGGCATCGGGTTGACCGGAATAGACCGGGTGGCCGCAACCAACTGGGAAGAAAACCTGATCCAAGAGTTCCAGGACGTTTTCGACGGCTCCCTAGGCAGGTATTATCGGGGGACCCCAATTTCCTTTAGTCTAGATCCCCAGGTAGCCCCTAGAAGACTAAAGGCCAGACGAGTTCCTTTTGCTCTGAAAGCAAAAATAGAGGAACAACTAAATAAATTAATAGACCAAGGGGTTTTAGAACCTGTTGACCATGCTAAATGGGAAATGCCAATCGTAACACCAATTAAACTGGATGGGTCGGTTCGAATCTGTGGTGACTACAAGGCTACCCTGAACCACACATTGCAACAAAGCGCATACCCGGTGCCAGTCGTACAACACTTATTACATTCTCTTGGGGGAGGAAAAGTTTTCACTAAACTAGATCTAGCACAAGCTTACCAACAGCTCCCAGTAGACCCCTTAACGGCTGAAGCACAAACAATAGTGACCTACAAAGGGGCATTCAAATGCAACAGACTCCAATTTGGAGTGAGTGTAGCCCCAGGCGTTTTCCAGAGCCTCATGGAACGCCTATTGAATGGTATAAAAGGGGTCGTACCATACTTCGACAACGTCCTAATTTCGGCCAAAGATGCGACCCAGCTAAAAAAAAGACTAAAAGATGTACTAAATAAATTCAGAGAATCTGGCCTAAAAGTAAAAAAAGAAAAATGCTGTTTAATGACTGATCGCGTCGAATTCCTGGGCTACTAAAAAGATGGAGAGGGTATACACCCTACTGACAAAAAAGTCAAAGCTATTAAAGACGCACCAGAACCAAGGAACAAAACTGAACTGCAGGCATTTTTGGGACTAATAAATTTTTATAACGTGTTCCTACCCCACAAAGCGACAATAGCGGAACCATTACACCCATTACTGGATAAAAAAACAATTTGGACTTGGGGTTATAGAGAAAAGAAAGCCTTCCAAAAAATAAAAAACTTATTAACATCAAACACTGTTCTTATCCAGTTTAGTAACACACTTCCATTGACGGTGACCTTCGACACCTCACCGTTTGGAGTTGGTGCCATCCTGAGTCACCAATTGCCAGATGGGAGAGAGGTACCCGTCGCCTACTATTCAAAGACTCTGTCTAAAACCGAGCGTAATTATAGACAATTGGGCAGAGAAGCCCTGGCAATCGTCGCTGGAGTGAAATGCTTCCACGAATATCTATATGGAAGAACATTTTTGATAGTAACGGACCATAAACTGCTACTGGGAATTTTGGCGGGAAACAAGCCAACACCGAACATTTTGTCCCCGCGAATGACTAGATGGTCAGAATTCCTAGCAGCCTACTCTTATACTCTGACACATCGCCCCGGGAAACAAATTTCCCATGCAGACGCATTGAGCAGAGCACCATTACCGACTATAGAGGAAGACCCGGCACCGACGATAACCACCTTGCAGATAGAGACATGACCCGATCTACCAATATCTGCAAATGATGTCGCCAATACCACCGCAAGGGACCCATTGACTGCCCATGTACTGAACTGGGTAGGTAAAGGCTGGCCGGAAAATCAAAAAACTGAGAACTTTAAACCTTTCCAGACCAGACAAACTGAACTCTCGATTCAAAAAGGTTGTTTGTTGTGGGGTGATTGGGTAGTTATCCCTTCCAAATTACAAGCTAAGGTACTGGGTATGCTTCACAAAGGCCACCCAGGAATTGTTAAAATGAAAAGTCTTGCTAGAAGCTATGTCTGGTGGCCAGGTATAGATAGGGACATCGAATACTGGGTAAATTCTTGCAACAAATCCCAAAGAAACAGGCCTTCCCCACCACAAGCACCCATAAAGGACTGGGAAACCCCACGAGGCCCCTTGTCACGAATACACATTGACTTTGCGGGTCCTACTAAGGGACATACTTTCCTTATTGTCATAGATGCATACTCAAATTGGCTGGAGGTTAAAATTATGCCATCTACGACAACTGAAACCGTTATTAAACAACTTGACAAACTCTTGCAACCCATGGCCTGCCGGACGTCCTAGTGTCCAACAACGGCCCACAATTAACGAGTATCCAATTCGAACAATACCTAGCCTCCCTAGGTATAAGACATGCCCTAACCGCGCCGACCCACCAGGCTGCAAATGGTAGGGCAGAGAGAATGGTCAGGTTTACCAAAGAAGGGTTAGAAAAAATGGACATTGGGGATGTCCAAGATAAAATAAATCGCCTACTCACCCTCCAGCATATCACACCCAGTACTATAACAAATAAAAGCCCGGCGGAACTACTAATGGGAAGAAAACTGAGGTCGCAATTAGACAGATTGCACCCAAACTATACACCAGAAAACCCCCCCGACTCCTCCACCCGTTTCAGGACATTTGAAATAGGCGACCTAGTCTATGCAAAAAATTTTACCAGGGACCCATTATGGCTTCTAGGAACAATCACACAAATTACAGGCCTCCGGTCCTACCAACTAACCGTAGACGACGGCCGGGAATGGAAGTGGCACATAGACCAGCTTCGGTCCCAAAACATAGAAAGAAGTACAAACACACAACCACAAATATTAAAAAACGCCGAAAATCAAACCAAAGAGGGGGGGGAAATATGAGAAAATAATAAAGAACCGTTTAAATTAAACACAGAATACAATAACAAACAAAAAGAGCAAAAAAGAGACTTATAGTTAGAAGAAAATTGCGAGAAGAGTCCACTCAAAGGGGCTAGCCAGGCCAGCTCGACCTGCCCGGAGAAAACAGGAGGGAGCGGCAAAACCACAGGCCTAAGAAACTCAGGTGGCAGTAAAATGGCTGACTCACCCTTCCAGGCGGTTCCATGGAGAAGGACCGGAGAGACAGCAACCCCATCCGAACCGGTCGAAGTCTTCAGCAGAAATGAACCAAGAAATGAACCAAGAGGAAGCTTGGAGAGACAAGGCAGAGAGACTGGGCTACACTTCAGACCTACTCCTGGGATGGTGGAAGCACATGCACACCTTGTATGGCAAGCTACACCTCAAGAAATCTGGCCAGGCCACTGTCAAGCTCACTGACCGGAAGATGTACGTCATGGCCAAGTGCAGCTTCCTGGAGGGTGAGGTCTGCCACCGAGGAGCAGCCCCTCTGACAATCCTCTCCCTCAGACAGCCCACAGACAGCCAGTCCTCTTCCAGCCAGGAGACAGCTACCCTGTCCAGGCAGGTGTCTTTGGAGGGCCCCATGACAGAGAAGCCCCCCGACAGCTGCACTCCCCATGCCAGAGGACGTGGAGGATCCCCTGTCTCAAATGGAGCAAGAAGAAGCAGCAGCCAGAGACAAACCCACACCCACCCCCAGCTCCACCTCCACCTCCACAGAAAGCAGGCAGAGAGGCAGAGGCAGACTGGAGGGCCAGAGCCACACTGTCCTGTTGGAGATCAGGGACAGAATCAAAACCCGCACAAATCTTCTCTCTCAGCTGGTCACAGTGACATACCATCCTCGAACCGGAAGCCCTTCATCACCTATGTGAGCTAGACCCTCATGGACATGCCCAAGGCCCAGTACCAGGTGATAAAGCAGAAGATCACAGCACTTCTGCACAACCCTCCAGGCCCAGCTGAACTTGCTCCGACCCACTGCAGGACTGCTCCTCCACCCCCGGCGATGTCACAGCCCTTCCACGGCTTTCAATAGCCCCTCACCTACCAAGGCTACGAATAACAGGACTTCCCACAGCAGAGGCAGCCCTTCCCAGTCCAGGCCCAGGTTCATTGCACGCCACAGATACCACACCTCGCCCAGCTGCAGACCAGACAGCCCCACTACATTCCTTCCTCCACCCCACAGCCAAGCCAGTCAATGGACAATCTGTCATCAGTCTTGGGCCTAACATCCCAGGTCCTTGATGAAGGGCCTCTCAACCTCACGGGACTGAGTCAGGTCTCTGAGAGCTTCCTAAACACACCATCCCCTGTTGTACTCTTGGGGCCAAGCACCCCAATGGCGCTTCAGACCAGCACTCCAGCCACAGCCACCTCCACAGTCCCTGGCCGCTTGTCAGCTGAGACCATGCACATGCCTCAGAGTGACTGAGAATAGTGCCAGAAACTGAGTTGTTACCTGTTCACTTTATCTTTGCTTAAGACACTTTACTTGGTTCATTTTGCTTTTTTAATAAAGTCATACAGTTTACTAAAGACAGTTATTTATAAAGGTTATCTTTGCTTAACACACTTGGTTCATTTTATTTACTAAATAAAGTGTTGGTGAAAACTTTGAAAAAATGGTTAAGCCTTTGCATGCTTGTGGGATGGCTAAGGATAGTTGTGGGATAGGTCAGGATAGCTGTAGAATAGGTAAGGATAGCTGTGGGATAGGTAAGGATAGCTGTGGGATAGGTAGGGATAGCTGTGGGATAGGTAAGGATAGTTGTGGGGTGGGTAAGGATAGTTGTGGGACAGATAAACCTCCAGTGCAAGCATAGTGGGACTGTATGGTCCCCCCTCCCAGCTGCCACACATATGGCCCTTTTTTATCAATAACAATTTATTCATTGATCAACACATTTCAAAATAAACAAAGCTCTTTATTAATGCCCTATTAATTGTAGGACCGCTCAACATACATGGCACAATCTCATCAATGTGATGAGCCTCAAGGAAGCATCCATTAAGCATCTACCATCCTGTCTTGCCACTCCACTGCTCCAGCTGGGGAGTTGCACCAGTGTTTCAGGAGGTTGTGCTGCTTCTTCCCTTCACGTGAAGCTCTGTTGGGGCCTTGTACATCCACAGTGTCTATCAGGATTAGTCCTTGCCTCCATTCACCAGGCTCCATGTCCCAATTCCCTTGTTGACGGTCCACAAGCCTGTTCTGCAACACTGGGTAGCGGGTGCGCAAGAGATTGTGCAGGATGCAGCAAGCTTCCACGATGTTCCTGACAGTCCCTGGGTGATGCTGCATGTTGATGAGAAGTACCTGGAACTTGTTGGCCAGGATGCCAAAGGCATTCTCCACCCCCCATCTTGCCCTGGACAGCCTGTAGTTGAAGATCCTCTCTTCATGGGTGAGGTATCTTGAACTGTACGGCTTCATGAGGTAGGTTCTGAGGGAGAAGGTGACATCACCCATGAGGAAGTAGGGCACATCTTGTGTGTCATTGGGGAGGGGGTCTGGATCTGGAAAACCCATTATGAGGTTGCCTTCCAGCCCATCCTTGAGGTCACTGGTGTTGTATACCTGGCCATCTGAAGCCCACCCATTGCCTGAAGCATCGATGTACATGAACCTGTAGTCAGCATCAACCATGGCAAAGAGGATGATACTGAAGAAGCCCTTGTAGTTGTGATAAGAGGACCCTGAGTTGGCTGGAGCTTTGCAGGCCACGTGCTTCCCATCTATGGCTCCAACGGTGTGGGGAAAGTTCCACCTCTGATACCACTGTTTTGCAACTTTCCTCCAGCCTTCTTCAGTGGTGGGACAATGGAGGAGCTCCTCCATGTATTCTTTGATGATGTCCTGCACCACTTCTCTGACCACTTTGCTGATGCTGTTGTGTGGCACCCTCCAGGCATACTGCATGTTTCTGTATGTGGTTCCAGAGGCCAGGTGCCACAGAGTCAGTTCCACCTTCAGTCTAGGGTCCAGGTTGTGACGGAAGATGGTGCTTGGCTTGGTCAACCTGGGTCTCAGACACTCTACAATTTCGTCAAACATGGCTGGTGGCATCCTCATGAAGTGCTGGAATGCACGAGGGTCTTCATTCCTCAGCTCCACCATCAGCTTGTCATACAGTCCAAACTCCACTCTTCTCCTGATCCATCCTCGGACCCACACAGCTCTTGGATGTCTCCTTCTTCTCCTTGCGTAGAAAAGGTGAAACAGTCTGAACAGGGCTTGGTTCTGGTGTTGAATGATCGCAGCTACCATAAGGACTGTGTTATGATCCATGGTGGAGATCAATGGATGATGTGGAAGAGCAAGACCAAGGGTGAAGAGGTCTGTACACCACAGCTGCTGGACTGATACTGAGATCCAGGTGATTTCCTCCCCCTTTTTATAGAAAATATCGGTTTTCCGCTAGGTGTTCTTCCACATACTCTAGGCATACTCCAGACATCCTAAATATCCAAGATACATCCCATATACAAACGTTTTGTCCATTTTAATGCTTTATATACAAGATGCATCCGCTTACATCCTTTCTATGTCCATGCTACTAACACTGTGTAGACGTTCCGTGTACCTTTCGCTTCCTCCCTCTTTCCATTTTCAGCTGCAGCAGATGTGAGATGCGAGGATGTCCAGAGGATGCCGAGAGGATACAGTGGATGTTTAACGGATGACAACGGACATAGAATGTTTGTTGCCCTTATGTGTCGCGGATGTACATCGTACATGGCACAAAGTTCATCCACTCGAAGTTTTGTGCAGCTCAAAACTTCTTGCGTGGATGAAATCGCAGTGGATGGATGCTTGACAGATAGAGCATATGAAACACGTATGCAGTGAGTACACAACGTTTGCATCACATTTTCCAATGGATGGCAAGCTTTTTTGTCCATTTTACATCCTCTTTGCATCCGTTGGTACAGTGGGACATGGGCTTAACTAAGAAAGAGTACAAAAGACAGTAACTAAGTGGATGGAAAATTGTTCCACCTTGAAAGACACTATTTCTGGAACTAGAAAAAAGAGAGTGTTTTATTAGGAGGAGAAAGTATTGAACATTCTTGCCTTTTTTACCATTCTTAATCAGAGCTACTAAGTCTTTCTATGATATAACTTTTTAGGAACAAATGGAATTGAAAGATCATAAATAATAAGAGTTTGACTTTTTCTATAAAGCAAAGGCTACATTTTGGTAGCGAAAGTCTGTTGTTCAATTTAATACAATTATGTTAAAAATATATTTCAGCCAAAGGATACAAACACTCACAATCTGAGAATGCTATTGTCTAAATCAGCAGTCTCCAACTGGTGAGCTGCGGCCCACTGGTGGGCCATGGAAAATTTTGGTGGGCTGCAGAGAAATCTCACCCCCAAACCACCACCCCCAAATCCAGGCTACGCAGAAACACAAGGCTGCACTGCCCACATGTGATTCTGTGATCAACTCAATCTGCCTGCCTGATTTGCCTGATTTTGAGTAAAAGTTGCTCTTCTTTTTAAATAAAAAATTCAATATTTACATGCATGGTGTGTTGTGAGTTAATTTGGTGAGTTTGCTTGCAAACAAATTTTATGTGACAGACTGAGCTAGCCAATCGCAGATTGATAGATTTTTGAATGAATCTGTGATTCTGTGAGAAATTCAATCTGCCTGCCTGCTTTGCCTGATTTTGGGTAAAAATCGCTCATTTTTAATAAAAAAAACAATATTTATATAAATATTTATAATATTTACATAGAAGCTATGCCCAGCCAGTCACATGACCACCAAGCCACACCCACAAATTAGGCCACACGCACAGAACCAGTTAGTGGTCCTTGGGATCTAAAATTATGAGTTTGGTGGTCCCTGAGGTCGAAAAGGTTGGCGACCCCTGGTCTAAATTTCTTAAGTTATCTTATATAACATATGTTCTTGCTATTCCACTTTTCTCAGTTAACAGCCCATTTATGGTTTGCACTTGAACTTCCATTCGTATTCAATGGCTCATTAAAAAAGCACTAACAGTGTTTTGTTTTGTTTTTTTAGAATACAAACAGGCACAGATTCATTAAGAGCACACTTCAAAAAGATAGATAAAATAGGATTCTTTTTTAAAAAAATGCAAGCAATCTGCTCATTTTTTGAAAGTAAAAGTTAAAAATACAAAATGAACATATTCTTCTTAATTGTGACAGGTAGCAGGTTTTCGCTGGCGGCCATAAACACAGATTGTTAAATAAATAAATAAATAATAATCCAGTATCATTTTATAATATATTTGCATGTATATGTATCTATATCTATATACCTACGTTAAAACTCAGATAAGGAAAGAGAAAAAAAAGATCCAACACACATGTATTATTATGAAGACTATTATTTCATGGGTGAATCCATACTCCTATTCAAATGATACGTCAAAATGTGAATTGGCCTCTTTTTCGAAGGAACAGAATATGGTTTTGTTAATGAGCCATTACATGCTGTTAGCATTCTTATATTATTTCCATTACTCCTACAGCAAAGATATGTCTTTCATATTCGCAAACTTATTTTCTCAAAAACTCTTAGTAGCTTTTTTCAGACAACACTGAAACATCATAATTATGATATTTCTGAATTCTGATTTTCATCTCAGAATTTCAATCAACCAAAAACAATTATATGATGTTATACATCCTACATTTTGGTCTTCCTTTTAATTTCCAAAAATGAGTCTTGGGCATTCCTAATCCTGTAAAATGCACAGAGGTTTGCATAAAGGCAGGCCAAATGGAAAGTAGCTATAGTCAAAGCTGGAAGTGTAGAATAAAAACCAATGTCCTTAATTTCCTTCTACAGGTAAGTCCTTAGGTTACAATCACTCATTCAGTGACTGCTCAAAGTTACAACAGTGCTAAACAAGGGAAACATACAAGTAGCCCTTGAAGCTGCAGCCACAGTTACATCTTCATGATTCAAGCCTTTGTAATCAGATCAAATTTACAATGATTGCAACAACCCCCAGTCATGTGATCAGCTTTTGCAACTTTCCCTGGCAGCTTCCTAAAGACAAAGTTCGTGGAAAAATCTGAAGTGGCTTTGATTGGACACTCCTATTCGGGGGTGGGATTCTACCAGTTCTGACTGGTTCTATAGAACTCCTTGTTAACTTTCTAAGCAGTTCTGAGAACTGGTAGTTAGAAGAAATCTTCTTTTGTTTTTTTCCACCCTTATTACATTCTTGGCAGGCACCCTAGACTTACTGAAGGAGGGTTCTTTTTTTTTTCTTAAAGGGGAAGGGTTATTTTAAGCTTTTTACACTGCTGTTGGGAAGAAATACTCCCTTGCAAATACTTCTTGGCTACCTACAAAGATTGACATTCAAACGTGAGTTTACATACCCTTTCTGAGTTTTGGTCTAAAACTGGTTTTTGGTTAAGTTTAATTCTGTGATTGGTGACATTTAATCCTGTGTTTGTTGATAGGATAATTTTCCCTATTCAGCTTTGTTTGGAAGGAAAAAGATTAATCTTTGTTCCTGAAAAGAAACTGGTTTGAGAAATCTGCTAGTTCCTGGTCTATTTGTTCTGAAAATTGGTTTAACAAGCAACAGCTACTGTTGTGATTTAATTATTTGTATTGTGTTTGAATTTTTTCCTGCCTCATGGTTTCTTTTTTTATCTGGGGAGGGGGACTTCCTTCACTGCTTGAGTGGTATCTGGCACTGTCCTTTTGGGATATACTTCCAAGAGGCAGGATGCAAGCTTGGCACTGATTTTTTTACTGCCTTTCTGGGGGGCATGTGACCTTTCCTTAAATTTAGATGATTTCCTTAGGATATTTTCTGAGGTGAGTGAGACCAGCTGGTATTTTTAAGAGGTGCAAATGGATGTAAGGATTGCTTCTCCTGAGTGTGCTCTTTCTGGAGAGCTTAAATGACCTCTCCGCTAAAGGGTTTCACTTTATGAGCAAGAGTTGGCTGCTGATAGTTATCATTGCATTTTAACAATTTTAATTCCTCAAGGTGCTCTGGCATCTTTCCTGATTTGTAACTCCGGCTTGCAGGTATTTTTAATTTAATGATTGGTTATTTAGGGCAGCTTTTTGAAAGCAAAGAAGCTTTTTGTATTTTTGTACATGTAATCCTTGACTTACAACAGTTCATTTTGTGATCAAAGTTACAATGGCACTGAAAAAGTGACATGACCATTTTTCACACTTACGACCATTGCAGCATCCCCACTGTCATGAGAGGCCAGATGAGAAGAAGTTCTCCTTGATGTGAGTGATGTTGAGTTGGCCATGCCTACCTAGTCACATAACCACTAAGCCACACCCACCAACTAAGCCATGCCCATAGAACTGGTTGTTGAAAAAATTGAATCCCACCCCTGCTCTTATTCCCACTGCTTTTTCTTTTGGGAGTCCAAGATGGAAGAGTGAGTGCAGGCCTGGGAGAAACCAGCATCTGCCTGCTTGTCTGCACTTGTGCAGTACTGCAACACTCACATGCCCTCTATAACAAAAAACACAAATACACCAACAAAAGGTTGGCAGGAGTCGCCAACTTTTGGGACCTCTGGGACCACCAAACTCATAATTTTAAATCCCACGGACCACTAATATGAATTTTGACTGATGGTGGCTTGCTGACATTGGTGGGAAAGTTGGTCCCATATTCCAGAGCTGCAGTAGTCACAGGACTGGCACTTTGGTTATCTCAGAGCAGCTGCTGTTCCACCCAGGTGCACTAGCCTGCCATGAGGAGCTGCTCCAAGATGAGCAAAAGGCTAGTCTTGTGACTACTTCATGTCTGGAATATGGGACCAACTTTCCTACCAATGTTAGCAAGCCACTCTGGGGCAGATGTCCCTTCCCCACTGTTGGTCTTACCTTCCAGTTCCAGTCTGTGTGACTCTACTCAAGGTAAGGTTTGCACTTGGCCAAGGGGTGGGGGCCAGCAGGTGGGCAAGCCATGTGGGCAGCACAGACTTGTGTTCCCACACAGCCTGGATTAATTGCTTTGGGGGGAGTGCTTTGGGGTGGGACATTTCTCTGAGGACCACCAAAATTTTCTCATGGACCACCAGTTGTCCCCAGCCCACCGATTGGCGACCACTGCTCTACAGCACTCATTAACCTGCTTGTAAGCTGCCTAAGGAAATGTTTCTTGTGTCTAGGATATATAACATCCTTCTGGTTTCTTCACTGACTTTTGTTGCTGGAAGTCAGAAGAACATTGCAAGTCATAGTCACTTAAAACCCATGATGTTTGCATAACAACAGGGCATGGCAGTGAGGAAATGGCAGAGGTAAGAAAAAAACAGCAAAGGTTTGGGGGAAGAGATGGAAGCTGTTGGCACTTTGGTGGACAAGAAGACTCCACCATCATGCTGTTCTTGCTGCATGTATTCCAGGGCTGCATTTTCAGTCATATCTGGATCCTGAAACAGCAATGGGAAGAAGTTGGCAATGGGAAGAAGAAGCGAGGGGGGTGCAGTAAGGTTATGTCAGAATGCAAGGCAGCCAAAAGGACAGAGGTGACAGGAAGATAGATCGATGAAGGAAGTTGAAGCAATGCGGTTTCCTGCAAAGCAGGAAAATGCTGCCACTTATAAATACAGGCTCACATGATTTCAGGAGCATTGCAATATCCAGAATTTGAAGGATCCAATCATAAGTACATGTATTTAGTCACTGAATGACTGATTGTAACCCAAGGACTACCTGTAATGAGAATAGGTAGAACAACCAATCTTAGAACTGAAAACTGAAGACACTAAAGTGATGGATGGTTTCTAAATTAAGAGTAAAAGAACAAGCAGTCAAAACATATCAGACTAATACTTGATAGAGCAGCCATGAAGGCCTTGAAACTATAGACATGATTTATCTATACCTATGTAGATCAGAATTATACAAGCCTGGTGACACCCTATGGAAGTGAAATTGGACTTTGAAAGGAAGACTTCAAGAGCATTAATGCTTTTGAACTTTGGCGTTGGAGAAGACTTAGATAATACCATGAACGACCAAGAAAACAAACCAATACACTGATCCTGTGTTTTTTCATGTAAGACACAAATGGCCTGGCTTGAATTATCCTACTGTTCTGACCCAGGCTTCATTCAAATTAAGAAAACAAGAACTGTGTATAAAAGCAAACCTTTTTTAATGCAACACTGGGAATTCTTTGCATTCCCAGCCAAAACTCATTAAACACAATTGTCTGAAATAAGAGCACGCCTTTTAGAATTGTAAATGGCTGGCAAGAAACAAAAGTCTCATTATTAAGAAGTATCAACTGACAGAAGTTCCAGCAAAGACAAACCAGAATTCACAGGGCTTCAATGAGGAATCATAGTCTAATGAACTTTTTTGCTTCCTGCAAAGAGTACATCTCCGAGAGCTGGTTTTTATCCCTTATGGGACGGGCAATTATCTCCCAGCCTTACTTCCGAGTCGCCCCTGCTGCTTCAGCTGCTCTCTCCTTCTAACTGCGCAATGTACACTGGGAACAGGCTCTCGGGGTCCTTGGCTTCACTGCTACCAGGCTCCAAAGGCTCCAAAGGCAGCACCCCACTCTCAGATAGTCCTGGCCCCATCTCGGCATCAGATGCAGGACCCTCGTCAAAGTCCTCACCAAACTCCCTGATTGGTTCCCTTTCATCCTCACTGTCAGATACCTCTGCCATCCGTACTTGCTGCTGGTGAACCACAACACCTACTTCAAATGCAGTATGTGAATACTAGCTCCCTAGAAAAGATGCTAATACTGGGAAACATGGAAGGAAAGAGAAGACAATAAGATGGAAACACTTAGTTACACTGCAATGAGTGAAACATGAAATTCCTTGAAAGATCGATCATGCATAGTTCATCAAAAAGAAAATCTATACATGTAGTCTCCAAGATTCGACAACAGCTTGATGGCATATCATCAATTTCAAAAATTAATATTTTGGACACACACACCCCTTCTTTCATTCCCCCATGATCCAAGCAAGCAACTTTTCTTTGAGAGGAAAGCTGAGTGTGTTGGACAGTATCCTGCTTGGCTATTTTGGACACGGGTTTAAAACTTGTTTAGTATTTGTCTTGAATATAATGTTTTCTCAGTGTTGAAGCAGCAGTCATCTGCAGAGCTAGGCAGCTGTAGGTGGAATTTAAGAGAGACACTAGTTTGCCCTTTGCCCGAGGCTGCAAAATGTCTAAGGCCAGTTCTGTGAACAAATATTACAAGATAACTAGGGGGTTAGTATCTGCACCAATAACGTTGCCCTCCAGGCAGTGTATTTATCAAAATATGCTACAATTCATTCATCAGTACTAAATGCTGAAAAGTTGTGGCTGTATTAAGACTGAGTATAACAGCACCATCGAATCCACATTTGCTCTGAAGGCATGTAATTCACTTCAGCTGGTGGAAAGGCTATTTAAAATAGAATAATGCCCCTTTTCCTTGTCAGCAAGTACAAACAGAATAGAAATGAAACAAAAAGGTGGCTGATACATTTCAGGAAGAGTATCCCACAGGCAATGGGAATATTTGTTTCTCAAGTTTAATGGATATATTTTTACCTCTTGTTCTGAAGGAATCACACTCAAAGCTTTCTATGCAAGAAAATCTATAGTGTTCACAGAAGATGTCACAACTTAATCAAATAGAAGGAAACATGGTTGTGTTTCTTAATCTGTAGGGCTGAAACACATATTGAATGAGGCCCTCTGCTAAGGTTTGGCTTTCTCAGTAAGATCATAAAGAGGCAGATTGTTCATACCAGGCCTGCTCTAATATTTACTGTACTGTCTCATGGGAAATGTAGAATGACAACATAATAGATGCAGTTGTGCTAACCTAGATATATTGTCATTATAACTGTATGCTTATTATGGCTTAGATCAGGGGTGGAATTCAAATTTTTTAACAACTGGTTCTGTGGGCATGGCTAAGTTGGTGGGCATGGCTTGGTGGTCATGTTATTGGCGGGGCCTGGCCAACTCAATATCATTCACATTGAGGCACGCATCTCCTCACCTGGCCTCTCATGACTGTGGGGATGCTACAACAGTTGTAAGTGTGAAAAAGGGCCATAAGTCACTTTTTTCAGTGCCATTGTAACTTTGAATGGTCACTCCACACAAGCAAAGTACCAGCAAAGGAGGGGAAAAAAACTCCAGAGAAGTTACTAAGACAGGAAGTCTAGTCCTTCCAAGAATGTAATAAAGGTTAATGGAGAGGCAGTTTCTGTCAGCAACACCAGAATGTTTCCTTCCTGCCTTCCTTACAGGATTAGGCCAGTAATTTCTTCTAACAACCAGTTCTCCGAACTGCTTAGAATGTTTACAACCAGTTCTAGCGAATAGGTGCAAAATGGTAGAATCCCACTCCTGGCTAAGATACTTCTGCCCACCACTTTCTGATTTAACTGAAAAAACATGAAAGGAACAATTAAGGACACTGGAATCTTATAATTCTTGGAAAATGAATTCTTAATGGTGGAGGCAAAACCCAATCTTAAGCCCATGTTACACTGGCCAACGGATGCAAAAAGGACACAGCGGATGAGCAAAATGTTCCATCCATTGTTATCCGCTCTTAAAAGGGGCAAAAATTTGCATAACTGGAGCGGATAACACGGACGCGGGGAGGACGCAGGGCGGATGCAAAGCGGATGCGGAATGGAAGCCCAGCGGATGGAAGCAGATGGGAGCGGATGGCGCAACCGCAGGACTTCCGGAGGGCCTCAGCAAAGCGGATGCGGAACGGATACAGCAGATGCAGAACGGATGCACAGCGGATAAAGCAGATGCACAGCAGAAGCCTAGCGGATGCACAGCGGAAGCGGAATGGATGCCGACCGTTAATTGCGCATGCAGGGGGGAAGTATTACGTAAGCCCCCCGGATATAAAGGGAAGCAGCTCGCACGTGGCCAGCATTCCGAGGAAAGACCTGCTGCTGGACACTTCGAGTTCCTTGCCTGCCCTGCCAGCCTGCCTTCCAGCCAGCCTTGGTGCCTGCCTGCCTGCCTGCCTGCCTGCCTGCCTTCCTGCCAGGCTTTCTGCCAGCCTTCCTGCCAGGCTTCCTGCCAGCCTTTCTGCCAGCCTTGGTGCCTGCCAGCCTCCCTGCCAGCCAGCAACCCCACAACCATGGGGAGGAAGTGAAAGCCTCAGCAACCTGCCGCCATCCCTGGCAAGAGGGACAGGGCCAACCTCCCACCCCCTGCCCCTGACTCTGCTTCTGCTGGGGCTTCTGCTGAAGCTACTCCTGGCAGTGGTGCTTCTGCTGGTGCTGGGGCTTCTGCTGGTGCTTACTCTGTTGAAGCTGCTCCTGGTCCTGCTGGTCCTGCTCGACCTGCTCGTGCTCCTGGACTTGCTCGTCCTGCTCGTGCTCCTGGTCTTGCTCGTCCTGCTCGTCCTGCTCGTGCTCCTGGTCCTGCTCGTGCTCCTGGACTTACTAGCCCTGCTGGTGCTTTACTGCTGCTGATCCTGGTCCTGCTGGTCCTGCTGCTGCTGCTAATCCTGCTGCCACTTCTGCTGCTGCTGCTGATGATGATGATGATGATGATGATTATGATTATGATCCTGCTGGTGAGGATGATGATGATGATGATGATGATGATGATGATGATGATGATTCTGCTGGTGCTGCTGCTGGTGGTGGTGGTATGAAGGAGCAGCCCCTACTACCTGGGAGCCCCTCTGATGAGGGCCCATCTGGTCCAGCCAAAGGGAAGAAAAGGCGTATGTGACAATGGGAGAGGAGGCAATACTATATTGAGGAGGCGCACGAGGATGAGGTGCTGGAGTGGCTGAGAGAGAACGACTATCTGTTGCGGAAGGGACACCAGCTGTACAGGGACACCAAGCGGAAGCAGGAGAGAGAGGGAAGAGAGTATGGGTTACACTTCGGAGGTGCTCCTCGGCTGGTGGAAGCACAAGCACACCTGGTACAGGAAGCTGCACCTGAAGAAATCTGGCCAGGCCACTGTGAAGCTGACAAACAGAGAGACCTACATCATGGCCAGGTGCAGCTTCCTGGAGGGTGAGGTCCACCACCGAGGAGGACCAGCAGCCCCTCTCACGACCCTCTCTCTCCGGCAGCCTGCTGAGAGCCAGTCCTCTTCCGGCCGAGAGTCAGTCCCGGTCTCCAGGCAGGTTTCTGTGGAGCGTGCCACGGCGGAGAACCCGCGGACAGGTGTGGTAAGTGTGGTGGAGTGCAATGAGGACTCCCTGGTGCGGTGGGAGAAAGGAAACATCGAGTCCACCACAGTCCTAGCCGCATCCACCCCCCCAGCTCCGCCTCCGCAGAAAGGCAGAGAGCCGGACAGCAGGAGGGGCAGAGCCACACTGTCCTGCTGGAGATCAGGGACACCATCCACACCAGCATAGATCTCCTCTCTCAGCTGGTCCACACCGACTCCTAATCCTCCAACCGCAAGCCCTACCTCACCTATGTCAACCAGACCCTCAAGGAAATGGCGGATCCACAGTACCAACTGGTGAAGGACCGGATCACCAAGCTGCTTCACAACCCTCCAGACCCAGAGAAACCTGCTCCCACCCAGTCCAGGTCTGCTCCTCAACCCCAGGTGATGTCCCTCCCATTCCAAGGCTTCCTACAGGCCCTCACCTACCAGGGCTACGGCTACCAGGAGGTTCAGCAGCACAGGCAGCAGCCCTTCCCAGTCCAGGCACAGAGTCATCGGGTGACACCGTTGCCACCTGTTTCACTGATGCCACCGATGCCACCCACAAAAATGATGCCACCGACGACAGTGATGCCACCCATGCCAATGATGCCACCCACGCCAGTCCTCACCCAGCTGCAGAGCAGACATCCCCACTACACTACCCTTCTTCCACCCCACAGCCAAGCCCGGCCTCAGTACATCTGTCATCAGTACTGGGGCTGACACCCCATGGCATGGAGGAAGGACCTCTCAGCATCACGGGCTGAGCCAGCTGTCCGAGAGCTTTCTCAACACACCGTCCCCTGTTGTCCTCTTGAGGCCAGACACTCCAGCACCAACCACCACCACAGTACCTGGACCCTTCACCCCTGAGACTGGGCACACCTCCGAGTGACCAAGAAGAGTGCCAGAGACTGGGTAGCTGGCTACCTGTGGACTTTATTTGGACACTTGACTTGGTTCATTTTTTTTTTACAGCTTGTTGTTCAATAAAGTTTATCTTTGATTCACATACTTGCTTCATTTGTTTTTTTTAAAAAAGTCTTGGCAGAAACTTTTAGAATTGGCTTAAGCCTTTGCATGCTTGTGGGATGGGTTAAGATAGCAGTGGGGTGGGCAGGGATACCTGTGGAATGAGCAGGGATACCTTTGGGATGACTAATAGCTGTGAGATAGAAAAACCTCCAGTGCAACCATAGTGGGACTGTATGGTCTACCCTCCCAGGTGCCACACCTAGGGGACTTTTTTATCAATAACAATGTAAGCATTGATCCACACATTTGAACACAAACACAACTCTTTATTAAACGCCCTGTTCATTGTAGGCCCACCCAACATATATGGCCCAATCTCATCCGTGTGATGAGACAGGCTGAAGGAAGCATCCATTAAGCATCTACCATCCTGTCTTGCCACTCCACCGCTCCAGCTGGGGAGTTGCACCAGTGTTTCAGGAGGTTGCGCTGCTTCTTCCCTTCCCGTGAGGCTCTGTTATGGCCTTTCACATCCTGAGTGTCTATCAGGTTTCGCCCTTGCCTCCATTCCCCAGGCTCCATGTCCCCATTGCCTTGTTGACGGTCCACGAGCCTGTTCTACAAGAATGGGTAGCGGGTGCGCATGAGATTGTGCAGGATGCAGCAAGCTTCCATGATCCTCCTCACGGTCTCTGGGCGATGCTGCATGGTGGTGAGAAGTACCTGAAACCTGTTGGCCAGGATGCCAAAGGGGTTCTCCACCACCCGCCTTGCCCTGGACAGCCTGTAGTTGAAGATCCTCTCTTCACGGGTGAGGTATTTGGAGGTGTACGGCTTCATGAGGAAGGTTGTGAGGGAGAAGGCGTCATCCCCCACGATGAAGTAGGGCACATCTTGTGTGTCGTTGGGCAGGGTGTCTGGATCTGGGAAGCCCAGGATGAGGTTGCCTTCCAGCTCCTCCTTGAGGTGACTGGCATTGTATACCTGGGCATCTGAAGATGAACCGTTGCCTGAAGCATCGATGTACATGAACTTGTAGTCAGCATCGACCATGGCGAAGAGGATGATGCTGAAGAAGCCCTTGTAGTTGAAATAAGTGGAGCCCGACTTGGGTGGTGCTTTGCAGGCCACGTGCTTGCCATCTTTGGCTCCAACGGTGTGTAGAAAGTTCCACCTCTGATACCACTGCTCTGCAACTTTCTTCCATCCTTCATCAGTGGAGGAGCACTGGAGGAGCTCCTGCAGGTATTCTTCGATGATGGCCTGCACCACTTCTCTGACCACAATGCTGATGGTGTTGGGTGGCACCCTCCAGCCATACTGCATGCTTTTGTAGGTAGTCCCTGAGGCCAGGTGGCGCAGAGTGAGTGCCACCTTGAGCCCAGGTTCCAGGCTGGGCCGGAGGTTGGTGTTTGCCTTGGTCAACCTGGGTGTCAGGCGCTGCACAACTTCGTCAAACATGGCTGGAGGCATCCCAATGAAATTCTGGAATGCCCGAGTGTCTTCGTTCCTGAGCTCCACCATCAGCTTGTTGTACAGTCCGTTCTCTGCTCTTCTCCCGATCCATTTTCGGACCCAGACGCTTCTTGGCCGCCTCTTTTTCTTCCCATAGTAGAGTTCACAGAGCCTGTAGATGGCTTCGTACTGTTGCAGAAGGATGGTGGCTTCCTATAGGACTGTGGTACGATCCACGGTGGACATGACTGGATGCTGTGGAAGAGGAAGAGTCAGATGAAGGCTGCAGAGGTCTGCACCGCTGGGCTGCTGGGCTGAAAGTGAGATGCAGGCGAGTTGCTCCCCCTTTTTATAGGCAGTATAGGTTTTCCGCTAGGCATCCTCTAGGCATCCTCTAGACATCCTCAATATCCGAGATAGGTCCCCTCTGCGAGCATTTTTTCAGCTTTAAACGCTTTGTTTCTGTGCTGCATCCATTCTGCATCCGTTCTGCATCAGTTCCATGTCTGTTCCATGTCTCCTCCCTGTGTCCGGGCGAATGCAAGTTGCGCGGATGTGCAGCAGACGCCAAGCGGATAAAGCGGATTCGTAACAGATGTGTAACGGATGCATAGCGGATGCGTAGCGGATGCAGAATGGATGAACTGGATACATTTTCCGCGCAAAAGTTTTAGGCAGCCCAAAACTTTTGGAGCGGATGAAACGACAATAAACGGATGCTGGATGGATAGAGAGGAAGCAAAATGGAGGCAGTGAGTAGATCGCGTATTCGAACGGATGACAAGGTTTTTTGTCCGTTTTACATCCTCTTTGCATCCGTTGGTTCAGTGTGACATGGGCTTTATTTGAAATTTGACATTAAAATTATACATTTCTATAGCTGTAGCTAAAATATAATTTTGACATTGGCAAGACTGGTTGCTGGTGATGTTGTGGAAGAATTTCTGAATTTTATGGAGAGAATATATTCATCTTTGGACAAGAACCAGATTTTTAAAATTAATGGATTAATTCATTTAACTATTTATTGATCTTTACCTGCCAAAGATTTCAAGGCAGTTTGGAATTTACACGCAATTGAAAAAGGCCTTGGTTCTCTAGCATCTATGATATATACACCCAGCCAAGCATGTTCTTCTTTTTATCTTATAGCAGAACCTGAGGAAAGGAAAAATAGTTCCGTTTTTCATAACAATCTCTTTGGAAATATGGTTGCAGCAGACCTGGCAAAAAAAAGTGAATGCTGGGGGCTAAAGGAAAGACTTCTGAGATGAAGGAAATATAATGGTTAGGAGATTGTTATAGATTCTATGATGTATTGGCTCTGGAAGGTATCTGAAGACCCACAGAAGGAAGAAGAGGTGTGATATGACAGCCAGAAAACAGGAAGACTGTATCTTGCCAGCCAAAGAAAGAGACTGACAACCTGAAATAAAAAATGCCAGCTGTGTGATTAATGTCTTTATTTCTGAAAACAATCCATTCCAAAGATCAGGTAATGAAAATGTAGGCAAGCCTGTTTTGATGGTTTTAATAAATCACATCATGTAAAAATCAACATTCTTCAAGGTAAAATAGAAAGAACGTTTATAGCTTTCAAGCAATCGTCAGCATTGGAGTTCACCTGAAAATAATCATAAAAGATTGGAATTCTGTATAACTTGGTGTCTAGAGACACCAAGTTGCTTGATATAGTTAGAGCAAATTAAATATGTAGATAGATCCCTATAGCATAGCAATAATTGTGCCTAAAGAGTATCAACACAGATATTAGATCCTCAAACAAATTGTCAAGAATCCATCCATGATTCCATATACTTACAAAATACCTGATTAAGAAATCTTTTTCTTACGCAGAACATAGTAAAGACAAGAACCAAGTGTTTTGTTTAAGCCCGTCACACTGCACCAACGGATGGAAAGAGGATGTAAAATGGACAAAAAAGCTTGCCATCCGTTGGTTAACGCGATGTATCCGTTCTGTACTCAATGCCTCCGTTTTGCTTCCTCTCTATCCGTCCAGCATCCATTTATTGACGTTTCATCCGCTCAGAAAGTTTTGAACTGCTAAAAAATTTTTGAGCAGAAAATGTATCCAATGCGTCAATTCTGCATCTGCTAGGCATCCGCGAGGCATCTGTTCTGCATCCGTTACGCATCCGCTATATCCGCTAGGCATCCGTTCCGCATCTGCACAACCCGCATCCGCTTGGATGCAGAGAGGAAGCGGAACGGATGCAGAACGGATGCAGAACGGATGCCTAGCGGATGCAGCATGGAAACAAAGCATTTAAAATGGAAAAAAAGGTTCGCAGAGGGGACCTATCTCGGATATTAAGGATGTCTGCAGGATGCCTAGAGGATGCAAAGGGTCACCTAGGGGAAAACCTATACTGCCTATAAAAAGGGGGAGCAACTCATCTGGATCTCACTTTCAGACCAGCAGCCCAACTGTGCAGACCTCTGCAGCCTTCATCTGACTCTTGCTCTTCCACAGCATCCAGTCATGTCCACCGTGGATCGTCACAAAGTCCTTTTGGCAGCCACCATCATTCTGCAACAGTGCGAAGCCATCTACAGGTTCTGTGAACTCTACTACGGGAAGAAAAAGAGGCAGCCAAGAAGAGTCTGGGTCCGAAGATGGATCGGGAGAAGAGCAGAGTACGGACTGTACAACAAGCTGATGGTGGAGCTCAGGGGCGAAGACACTCGTGCATTCTAGAACTTCATGAGGATGCCTCCAGCCATGTTTGACAAAGTTGTGCAGCAGCTGACACCCAGGTTGACCAAACAGAGCACCAACTTCTGGCCCAGCCTGGAACCTGGGCTCAAGGTGGCACTCACTCTGCGCCACCTGGCCTCAGGGACCACCTACAGGAGCATGCAGTACGGCTGGAGGGTGCCACACAACACCATCAGCATTGTGGTCAGAGAAGTGGTGCAGGCCATCATCGAAGAAAACCTGCAGGAACTCCTCCAGTGCCCCTCCACTGAAGAAGGATGGAAGAAAGTTGCAGAGCAGTGGTATCAGAGGTGGAACTTTCCCAACTCCGTTGGAGCCATAGATGGGAAGCACGTGGCCTGCAAAGCACCGGCCAAGTCAGGGTCCACTTATTTCAACTACAAGGGCTTCTTCAGCATCGTCCTCTTCGCCATGGTCGATGCTGACTACAAGTTCATGTACATCAATGCTTCAGGCAACGGCTCATGTTCAGATGCCCAGGTATACAATGCCAGTCACCTCAAGGAGGGGCTGGAAGGCAACCTCATGGTGGGCTTCCCAGATCCAGACCCACTGCCCAATGACTCGCAAGATGTGCCCTACTTCATCGTGGGGGATGACGCCTTCTCCCTCAGAACCTACCTCATGAAGCCCTACACCTCCAAATACCTCACCCGTGAAGAGAGGATCTTCAACTACAGGCTGTCCAGGGCAAGGAGAACACCTTTGGCATCCTGGCCAACAGGTTCCAGGTACTTCTCACCACCATGCAGCATCACCCACAGACCGTGAGGAGGATCATGGAAGCTTGCTGCATCCTGCACAATCTCATGCGCACCCGCTACCCAGTCTTGCAGAACAGGCTCC
>BLBF01000002.1:35884444-35900212 GCA_015471245.1 Laticauda colubrina
CTCCAAATACCTCACCCGTGAAGAGAGGATCTTCAACTACAGGCTGTCCAGGGCAAGGAGAACACCTTTGGCATCCTGGCCAACAGGTTCCAGGTACTTCTCACCACCATGCAGCATCACCCACAGACCGTGAGGAGGATCATGGAAGCTTGCTGCATCCTGCACAATCTCATGCGCACCCGCTACCCAGTCTTGCAGAACAGGCTCGTGGACCTCCAGCAAGGCAATGGGGACATGGAGCCTGGGGAATGGAGGCAAGGGGAAAACCTGATAGACACTGAGGATGTGAAAGGCCCCAACAGAGACTCACGTGAAGGGAAGAAACAACGCAACCTCCTGAAACACTGGTGCAACTCCCCAGCTGGAGCGGTGGAGTGGCAAGACAGGATGGTAGATGCTTCATGGATGCTTCCTTCAGCCTGTCTTATCACACTGATGAGATTGGGCCATGTATGTTGAATGGCCCTACAATTATCAGGATATTTAATAAAGAGTTGGGTTTATGTTGACATGTGTGGATGAATGATTACATTATTGTTGATAATAAAGGGCCAGAGGTGTGGCACCTGGGAGGGTGGACCATGCAGTGTCACTATGCTTGCACTGGAGGTTTATTTATCCCACAGCTATTACCCATCCCAAAGGTATCCCTGCCCATCCCACTGCTACCTTAACCCATTCCATAAGCATGCAAAGGCTTAAACCAATTCTAAAAGTTTCCCCTAAGACTTTATTAAAAAAAAGAAATGAAGCAACTGTGTGAATCAAAGATAAAATTTATTGAACAACAAGCTGTAAAAGAAAAATGACCCAAGTAAAGAGTCCAAATAAAGTCCACAGGTAGGCAGCCAGCCAGTCTCTGGCACTCCTCTTGGTCACTCGGAGGTGTGCCCAGTCTCAGGGGTGAAGGTCCAGGTGCTGTGGAGGTCACTGGTGCTGGAATGCTGGTCGGAAGCCCCACTGGGGTTCTTGGCCATGAGAGGACAACAGGTCATGGTGTGTTGAGAAAGCTCTCGGACAGCTGGCTCAGCCCCGTGATGTTGAGAGCTCCTTCCTCCATGCCATGGGGTGTCAGCCCCAATACCGAAGACAGAAGTACTGAGGCCGGGCTTGGCTGTGGGGTGGAGGAAGGAGCAGTGTAGTGGGGCTGTCTGGTCTGCAGCTGGGTGAGGACTCGCGTTGGGTGGCATCGGTGGCATGGGTGGCATCAGTGTCATGGGTGGCATCATTGGCGTCGGTGGCATCAGTGTCGTGGGTGGCATCGGTGGCATCAGTGGAACTGGTGGCAACGGTGTCGTCCGATGACTCTATGCCTGGACTGGGAAGGGCTGCTGCCTGTGCTGCTGGACATCCTGGTAGCCATAGCCCTGGTAGGTGAGGGCCTGTGGGAAGCCTTGGAATAGGAGGGACATCACCTGGGGTGGAGGAGCAGACCTGGACTGGGTGGGAGCAGGTTCCTCTGGATCTGGAGGGTTGTGAAGCAGCTCGGTGATCCAGTCCTTCACCACCTGGTACTGGGGTTCTGCCATGTCCGTGAGGGTCTGGTTGACATAAGTGAGGAAGGGCTTGCGGTTGGAGGATGAGGAAGCACCACCGCCAGGAGCAGCTTCAGCAGAGTAAGCACCAGCAGAAGCACCACCGCCAGGAGCAGCGCCAGCAGAGTAAGCACGAGCAGAAGCACCACCGCCAGGAGCAGTGCCAGCAGAAGCTCCAGCACCAGAAGAGCGAGCCCGAGCTGCAGAAGCCCCAGCAGAAGCAGAGTCAGGGACAGAGGGCGGGAGGGTGGCCCTGTCCCTCTTGCTAGGGATGGCGGCAGGTTGCTGTGGCTTTCGCTTTTCCCCATGGTTGTGGGGTTGCTGGCTGGCAGGGAGGCTGGCAGGGAGGCTGGCAGGCACCAAGGCTGGCAGGAAGGCTGGCACCAAGGCTGGCAGGCAGCCTGGCAGGCAGGCAGGCACCAAGGTTGGCAGGAAGCCTGGCAGGAAGCCTGGCAGGAAGGCAGGCAGGCAGGCATGCCCAAGGCTGGCAGGCAGACTGGCTGGCAGGGAGGCTGGAAGGCAGGCTGGCAGCAAGGCTGACAGGCAGGCAGAGAGCAAGGCTGGCAGGGAGGCTGGCCAGGAGGCTGGGAGGCAGGCTTGGAGGCAGTCTGGCAGCAAGGCTGGCAGCAAGGCTTGCAGGCAGGCATGCAGGCAGGGCAGGCAAGGACTCGATGTATCCAGCAGCAGGTCTTTCCTCCAAATGGTGACCTGCTTGGGAGCTGCTTCCCTTTATATCCACGGGGCTTATGCAATGCATCCCCCCTGCATGCGCAATTAATGCTCGGCATCCGTTCGGCTTCTGCTGTGCATCCGCTGGGCTTCCGCTGTGCATCCACTTCATCCGCTGTGCATCTGCTAGACTTCTGTTCTGCATCCGCTTCATCCGCTGTGCATCTGCTGTATCCATTCCGCGTCCACTTTGCTGAGGCCTCCCGGAAGCCTTGCGGATGTGCCATCCGCTCCCATCCGCTTCCATCCACTGGGCTTCCGTTCCGCATCCGCTTTCCATCCGCTCTGCGTCCTCCCCGCGTCCGTTCCTTTCCATGTTATCTGCTCTGTTTATCCAAATCTTTGCCCCTTTTGAGAGCGGATAACAACGGATGGAACATTTTGCTCGTCCGTTGTGTCCTTTTTACTTACGTTTTGCATCCATTGGGCAGTGTGACAGGGCCTTTACATTTAATAATAATTAATCTAATTCATACTTCATATGAACGAACACAAATATAGAAAGTTGTTGTTACACCTTTAATTTTTTTGTACTAGAGTCTATAATTTTAAAAAGTGCATACAAAATTAATTGTAAAAAACATATGAATTAGAAAAAAATAGTTGTCCCCTTTCCAAGTTTATGCTAAGCAAAACTGCATATTATCATTTTTTGCTTCTATCAGTTCAAACTAATGAATGTTTGTCAAAATATCAGACACACACACACACACACACACACACACACACACTACAATATGCACACACTACAATGTTCTTCATAGCAGGATCTGACATATCAATTGCCCAGACCTATAAAGTATCAATTGCTTTTCCCACTTGTCTTCATATGAACTGTCAATTGTGAGTACCAAAAAACATTTTTCTTTTTACAGAAGCTAGCTTTGAGTATAAGAGTTCATGAAGCCCATTAATCCTACTTTCATCACTGCCAAGAGGTCGCTTGAAAAAGTTGAATCAAAGTTTCCAAATCCTAAGTAGGGGCATTCAAGTAAGTTTTTTTAAAGGAAGGGAGTATATTCAAGCTCAGTTTTGCAAATAGGTAAAGGGTTAGTGGTAATTAATGGTATTCTTGCATCCATGATACATAAACATAAAGAACTTGTCTATCAGTAGCTAATGGACTCCCAAATAAAGAGAATTGTGTTCTCAACTTGTATCTTTTTTATAATCATATGTATTAAAATGGTTTATGAAAACATTTCCATCATAAGGGGGGTAGTTTCTGCAGTATCAGAGGAGTTTTGTTGTTATCCCTAATAAAGATGTGCTGGACAGGAGTAAGATTGACTTAACCAGTATTCTTTCCCTCTTTCTTCTTTGTAATCTTCAGTATCCTAACTAATCATTATTGGGCTTTTTAGTCTCCAGGTGGAAAAATCTTAGGCAAGTGAAATAACAATAGCACTCAGACCTATATATTGCTTCACAGTGCTTTACAGCCCTCTCTAAGCAATTTACAGAGTCAGCAAATTGCCCTCAACAATGATACTAAAAAGAGTACCATTGCCCTTCTTCTGAAGTAGTATGTTATTCTCAAGCTTCCTGTCATGCCCCTGTCGGAATCTGATTCCAAGAGGGAGGCTGAGCAGCTGACAGGGAGTGGAAGGATGGCTCTGTTGGCTTGGAAGAAACTGGAGTAGGGCACAGTCCGGCTGGGTAGAGCAGAGGAGAGGTAGAGCAAGGCAGAGGGAATTCAGAGGAAGATCCAGGTCCATCCTCTCTTCATCCTAGGGCACGCAGGGTGGAACAGAGAAGGGAGCAACATGAATTGAATGGCTTAAAAGGGAGGAAAGGGCCCTGATTCCCTTCATTAGCTGCAGCTGGGAACACAGTGTTTTAAAAGGGAGTTTGCGTACAGCAACTTGCTGGAAACAAATCATATATTATCTTGTTTTGTCGAGGCTTATCTGGGTTCCTGGCATCTTCCCAACTGTATGTGTTTTGCTGGCCCTTGAAATCTGCAATTCCTTATCCTGCCCTGTCCAGTTAATTGCTGCAGCATGGTTTGTGTGGATTTTTATTTACAGTTTGTATGTACTTTGTTTTCGGACTGAATTTCCTCCACTTAAAGACTGTTCTTGTTTTTTCTCCAGCCGAAGGAAACTAGACTTTAGGGGCAAAGTTGGGGGTATTAAAGGGACTTTTCTTACTTATATGACTGTGTTGCCTTTGTGCCATGCCCTGGGTCATCACACTTCCTTTGTTCCTATATCTGTCTATTGAATGTTTGCATAATCAAGAAGAAAATATTTGGCAAGAAAAGGAAAGTGGTTCTTTAATCATCTATTTGCTGCTAGAATGTGGCCATTACAGAAAAGGATACTATAAATCTATTTTTGGCATAATTGATTTAAAACCAGTAGTTGACAACCCTAATGCAGAGACTTCCATTTTGCATCCTAATCTATACATTGTCCATAGTTTTCTAAAGAACTGGTTTATACAAAGCCTTACCACAAGTGAACCACACACTGTTAAATAGAGCAATGGGTTTCAGACTGTGTCATGCTCATAAAAGCAGCTTTTTATGGTAACAAAAGTGTCATAGTAATTGTCCAGAAAACTTTTTTCAGATTGAGAACTGTATATGTAAGAGCAAGACAAGGAAGGAAAATGAGGAGGGTCAAAACAAAATGTTATTCAGAATTTCACTTTCTTAGATTACATTGCATTGACTACTTATATTCATCATGTTTTCTCCTTATCTTTTCTTACAGCAATTAAGTTTAATTTTATTTTGCACACTGAAAATTACTGGCAATTGAGAAGAGCGCTGTAAACAATACAAAAATCTCTGGGGATCACATATGATCGTTGGCAACAGATAGGAAAGCTGTAGCTTATACAACCTCTACCTTGTAGCAGACTGAATAAATATCACAATATACAAGAAGAATATTATTAAATATTATATATTTTACCTAAATATTAGAAGCTAATTTTTAAATGAGTAATAACCCTAAACAATAAGGTCTACCACTCTATTTAAGTAACATTTTATTCAGGGGTGGGATTCTACCAGTTCGGCCGGGCTCGGCTGGGTTCGGCCAGGTTTGATAGCTCTGAAGATCATCTAGAAAAGAATCAGTTTGCTCTGACAATAAGCTGCTGGGCCTACCTGCCCGCCCTGACCCCATACTGACCTTTATTTTCCTGCTTTTGATGCTCAGCTGCATCGTGCAGCACAGCGGGTTGCTGCACGTCAGCTGTTGAAGAGACGGGGAGAGTGCAAGAGTGCAGGAGAAGGTCAGTAGGAACACCTCTGTGCATGCACAAAGTGCGTGTGCACACGCATAACATGTGTGTTGATTATTAACATAATCAAGCCACACCCACCAAACTGTGGGAACCAATATGAATCCTATCACTGATTTTACTGCAATCTTGTGGGTTCTTCATTCACAACAGTAACAAACTTTTCCAAAATTCTTGAAGCTATGTAGCTTTAAAACATATAACAATCAGTTGGGAGGTGGGAGAAGCAGGCATTCTCATAAGCTATAAAGAAAGAGGGATTTGCTTAAACTAATTTATTTCCAAAGAAAAAGGATCGATAGTATATATTGCCTTTCTGATAATCAGTGAAGAATTCTAAATTTATTAGGGACCTGTTAACTTTATTTCAAACACTTTTAAAGTGGGCATCCAATGGGGAAAAGAACTCTTTTTTAAATGGATCGCTATTAGCACCTTATTTTGGTCTTGTTTGGAATGACTGACTGAGAAATGAAGCTTAAGCCCCTGTCACACTGCACCAACGGATGCAAAGAGGATGTAAAACGGACAAAAAAGCTTGCCATCTGTTGCTTAACGCAATGTACTCACTGCCTCCGTTTTGCTTCCTCTCTTTCCGTCCAGCATCCGTCTATTGACATTTCATCCGCTCAGAAAGTTTTGAGCTGCCCAAAACTTTTGCGCGGAAAATGTATCCAATTCATCCATTCTGCATCCGCTACGCATCCGCTACGCATCCGTTATGCATCCGCTATATCCGCTAGGCATCCGCTGCGCATCCGTGCAACTCGCATCTGCTTGGATGCAGGGAGGAAGCGGAATGGACACGGAACAGATGCAGAACGGATGCAGAATGGATGCAGCACAGAAACAAAGTGTTTAAAATGGAAAAAACGTTCGCAGAGGCGCCTATCTCGGATATTAAGGATGTCTACAGGATGCCTAGAGGATGCCTAGAGGATGCAAAGGGACACAAATACTGTCTATAAAAAGGGGGAGCAACACATCTGGATCTCACTTTCAGAACAGCAGCCCTGTGGTGCGGACCTCTGCAGCCTTCATCTGCCTCTTCCCCTTCCACAGCATCCAGTCATGTCCACCGTGGATCGTAACACGGTCCTTTAGGCAGCCACCATCCTTCTGAAACAGTGCAAAGCCATCTACAGGCTCTGTGAACTCCACTACGGGAAGAAAAAGGGGCGGCCAAGAAGGGTCTGGGTACGAAGATGGTCGGCCAGAAGAGCAGAGGACGGACTGTACAACAAGCTGATGGTGGAGCTCAGGGGCGAAGACACTCGGGCATTCCAGAACTTCATGAGGATGCCTCCAGCCATGTTTGACGAACTTCTGCAGCGCCTGACACCCAGGTTGATCAAGACAAACACCAACTTCTGGTCCAGCCTGGAACGTGGGCTCAAGGTGGCACTCACTCTGCGCCACCTGGCCTCAGGGACCACCTACAGGAGCATGCAGTATGGCTGGAGGGTGCCACCCAACACCATCAGCATTGTGGTCAGAGAAGTGGTGCAGGCCATCATCGGAGAATACAAGGAGGAGCTCCTCCAGTGCCCCTCCACTGAAGAAGGATGGAAGAAAGTTGCAGAGCAGTGGTATCAGAGATGGAAATTCCCACACACCGTTGGAGCCATCGATGGCAAGCACGTGGCCTGCAAAGCGCCAGCCAAGTTGGGGTCCACTTATTTCAACTCCAAGGGCTTCTTCAGTATCATCCTCTTCGCCATGGTCGATGCTGACTACAAGTTCATGTACATCGATGCTTCAGGCAGCGGCTCATCTTCAGATGCCCAGGTATACAACGCCAGTCATCTCAAGGAGGAGCTGGAACGCAACCACATCGTGGGCTTCCCAGATCCAGAACCCCTGCCCAACGACACGCTAGATGTGCCCTACTTCATCGTGGGGATGACACCTTCTCCCTCACAACCTACCTCATGAAGCCGTACTCCTCCAAATACCTCACCCGTGAAGAGAGGATCTTCAACTACAGGCTGTCCAGGGCAAGGCGGGTGGTGGAGAACGCCTTTGGCATCCTGGCCAACAGGTTCCAGGTACTTCTCACCACCATGCAGCATCACCCACAGACCGTGAGGAGGATCATGGAAGCTTGCTGCATCCTGCACAATCTCATGCCCACCCGCTACCCAGTCTTGCAGAACAGGCTCGTGGACCTCCAGCAAGGCAATGGGGACATGGAGCCTGGGGAATGGAGGCAAGGGTGAAACCTGATAGACACTCAGGATGTGCAAGGCCCCAACAGAGCCTCACATGAAGGGAACAAGCAGCGCAACCTCCTGAAACACTGGTGCAACTCCCCAGCTGGAGCAGTGGACTGGCAAGACAGGATGATAGATGCTTAATGGATGCTTCCTTCAGTCTGTCTGATCACATTGATGAGATTGGGCCATGTATGTTGAGTGGCCCTACAATGAACAGGGCATTTAATAAAGAGTTGTGTTTATGTTGACATGTGTGGATGATTGATTATATTGTTATTGATAATAAAGGGCCAGAGGTGTGGCACCTGGGAGGGTGGACCATACAGTCCCACTATGCTTGCACTGGAGGTTTATCTATCCCACAGCTATTACCCATCCCAAAGGTATCCCTGCCCATCCCACAGGTATCCCTGCCCATTCCATAGCTATCTCCACCCATCCCACAGCTATCTTAACCCATCCCACAAGCATGCAAAGGCTTAAACCATTTCTAAAAGTTTCCAGCAAGACTTTATTAAAAAAAAGAAATGAAGCAAGTGTGTGAATCAAAAATAGACTTTATTAACAACAAGCTATAAAACAAAAATGAGTCTCTGGCACTCCTCTTGGTCGCTCAGTCCCAGGGGTAAAGGGTGCAGGTGCTGTGGAGGTGGCTGGTGCTGAGTGCTTGTCATCAGCTCCTCCAGAAGCAGAAGCAGAAGAAACCCCAGCCCCAGAAGAGTGAGCCCGTGCTGCAGAAGCTCCAGCAGAACCAGAGTGAGGGCCAGGGGGCGGGATGGTAGCCCTGTCCCTCTTGCAAGGGCTGGCAGCAGATGGCTGAGGCTTGCTGTGCTTCAGCATGGTTGTGGGGTTGCTGGCTGGCAGGGAGGCTGGCAGGAACCAAGGCTGGCAGGAAGGCTGGCAGGGAGGCAGGCACCAAGACTGGCAGGAAGGCTGGCAGGCAGGCAGGCACCCAGGCTGGCAGGAAGGCTGGCAGGCAGGCAGACACCAAGGCTGGCAGGAAGGCTGGCACCAAGGCTGGCAGGAAGGCTGGCAGGCAGGCATGAACCAAGGCTGGAAGGCAGGCAGGCACCAAGATTGGCAGGCAGACTGGCTGGCAGCAAGGCTGGCAGGCAGGCAGACAGCAAGGCTGGCAGACAGGCAGACAGCAAGGCTGACAAGGAGACTGGCAGCAAAGCTGGCAGCAAGGCTGGCAGCAAGGCTGGAAGCAAGGCTTGCAGGCAGACATGCAGACAGACATGCAGGCAGGACAGGCAAGGCAGTCGATGTGTCTGGAAGCAGGTCTTTCCTCTGAATGGTGACCTGCTTCCGAGCTGCTTCCGTTATATCCGCGGGGCTGATGCAATCCATCCTCCCCGCATGCTCAATTAACGCTTGGCATCTGCTAGGCTTCCGCTGTGCATCCACTGTGCATCCGCTTCATCCGCTGTGCATCCGCTGTGCATCCGCTCTGCATCCGCTCTTTCCGTTCCGCGTCCACTTTGCTGCAGTCCCCCGGAAGCCTTGCGGATGTGCCATCCGCTCCCATCCACTTGGGAAGCCCATCCCTCCGCTGGGCTTCCGTTCCGCATCCGCTTTCCATCCGCCCTGCGTCCTCCCCCCATCCATGTTATCCGCTCCGGTTATGCAAATTTTTGCCCCTTTTCAGAGCGGATAACAACGGATGGAACATTTTGCTCGTCCGTTGTGTCCGTTTTGCATCCGTTGGGCAGTGTGACAGGGCCTTTAAACTCTGATAGCAGGAAAATCTTTTCATTAACCGAAAGTCAGCAAACTCTCTAGACTTCTCATGAAGGCTAAATATAGATATTATTCTTTGTCTGTGACTTGAAGGGGATTTGAACTAGAAGATAATACTGTTCAGTAAAGACCTTGATACTTTAAAAAATCAGTTTAAAGTCTCCCTCCGTTGTTAAATTTATTTTATTATGGATAAGCTTTATAAGAAGGAACATAGCACACTGAAAAAGCCATGTCTTAAAATGACTGTTTCTTCCTTTCTTGTAATATAACATATCAGCACAGCAGAAATGAAAGCTCTGGACAGAATTAAGCTTCAAGGATACATCAAAAGCTGATGCAATGAAAGGAAAGCTCTGCTTTTACTATCTAGGAGAAAATAAAAATTCATGAAGTATACCCAGCACACTATTCAACCTTAGACTGTAAAATTTTCAACTGAATATCTTGGGATCCTTTAAAGCTAGAATTGTAGTATTGTAATATTTGAAATGTTATGAAAGACTGCTCAAACTGCTTTTTATTATTATGTGATATATACATATCTCACACTCTTGTTTACACAATTTCCTGTCCAAATGAACTGAAAATGAATTGAAAGACCTGGCTTTGTTATTAAACATGAGGGGTTTCAGAAGACTTATGAAACTCCATTACTGATCAATCTTCTATGTACTTTTTTAAAAAGATAACTCTGTTTGAGATGTTCATTGTTTTTATACTTTTTTCAGTACATTGCCCAGAGTCATTTCTTATAAGATAGGAAAGGCATATAAATTTGACAAATAAATAAAATGTGTACTGTTCCTTTTATATTCAGAATCTTAGCTTATGAACCAATAACTACTTATTACTTGAAGGCAGTGGTGGCATTCAATTTTTTTTACTGGTTCTATGGGCATGCCTTGCTGGGCATGGCAGGGGGAGGATACTGTAAAATCTCTAGTCAGTGATGGTATTTGCAAGTTATCCAAGCTACTCAAAATTTTTGCTACCGGTTTTCCAGAACTGGTCAGAATCGGCTGAATACCTCTGTTTAAAAAGACGCAGTGGCTCAGTGGCTAAGACGCTGAGCTTGTTGATCAGAAAGGTGAGCAGTTCAGTGGTTCAAATCCCTAGCGTGCATAATGGAGTGAGATCCTGTTACTTGTCCAAGCTTCTGCCAACCTAGCAGTTCGAAAGCATGTAAAAATGCAAGTAGAAAAATAGGGACCACTTTGGTGGGAAGGTAACAGCATTCTATGTGCCTTCAGCATTTAGTCATGCTGGCCACATGACCATGGAGATGTCTTTGGACAGCACTGGCTCTTCAGCTTTGAAACAGAGATGAGCACCACTCCTAGAGTCAGGAACAACTAGCACGTATGTACAAGGGAACCTTTACCTTTTACTTATTACTTCCTTGCTTTAAATATTCTTTTTTTAGCATCTAGTGATGACTTCTGTCAGAAACAGCTAGAGCAGAAAATAAAGGCCGTAGTATCATCAAAGAACAATGAGAATTGAATTTAAGTTGATGAATAGTTGCAGTGCTGACTTCATGAGAAGATGATGCCAAAGAGCACAACCTTTCAAAAACAGTCATGACTTCCTCAGTTATAGCTAAAGAAAATCAAATGCAAAAGTCACAGTGTATCATAATCAAGGAGACAATTAACATACATAAAATGAGGAGCTCTATGGCTGTCACAAAATGGTGCCTTTTAAACTTTCTGCAAGGAATTCTATAATTCTTTATAAAGCATTTCACCTACCAATATTGCAATCTTTCTTACTGGCAAAAACTATGCAAGGGAAATAATTAATATGTATGCTCCAAATCTAAAAATAAATAACTTTATTCAAATTTTGCAAAAAGAGAATGGGTACATATGTCATGCTAAATCTTAATTTATTTAACCACGGTTTTGCAGATGGCCAAGTTCCATAATATGCAAAATAAAAGAGTATGGTGCGTATTATGTCTGTCTCAGAGCTGACATTTTTCTAGTGAAAATCTTTTCTTCAGGGGAATAGTTACCGAGGACACCACTTTGAAAGCACTCAAACTATGTTTGCCTAAGCTTTAGGTCTGGCTTTATAGTCTGATAAAATCACTTAAATTGAGCCATCAGTTCACAGACATTCATAATAGAGCAATGGCATTTTCAAAAGCAGTGTTATGAGATTCGATTTAGTTGCATTCTGCCCAATTCTAGAATATCTTAAAGGGTTGCTATATGTAGATAGTGTTGCCACAATCCAGCTAAGAGATTATTAAAATGCAGATCACATTAGGTTGTTCCAAATTAATGCCAGGAGAATTTCTAATTTATGCACATTATTGTGTGTGAAGTGATATAAACTAATCAATAACTCCATTCTGCGCATTAGAAGATACTGCTGCATAGACCTGTTGGCATTAACTCATAAAAACAACATCAGCATTGCAGTAGGGAAACAAAACAAACAAACAAAAACCTTAGGGGAATCAAGTACTTTCCAGGTCCATCTAATATGTATGTCCCCAAATTCTTGCTAGAAGAGGTCATCAAATAAAGAAACAAACTTCCCCCAACCACTTTACCTTTTAAAAATAATTCTAAGGAGAAGAATGTCTGTGGATATCAGCCAACTGCCACCCATTATTTTGTTTCCCAACAATATATCTGACTTAGGTTAAGAGAAAAATAAAAAGGCAATTATCAGAGAGTGTAATACTACACAACACATACTATTATTTTTCTTCTACTATGGGACCGATATTGTGGAGAAAAGTTCCAGTCTTCAAGGCTAGTATTGACAGAATGGAAAAAAGGAAGCAGTTGCTGAACAAATTGCTGAATTTGTTGCTGAAATTTAAAAATGGTTCAACTTCCAAAGCAGGATACTGTAAACAGGCAGAAATATATATGTCTGTACAATCTCTGCAGTATATCTAGGTACTTGTGATCAAATTCCAATTATATCAGGCTGAAATTTGTTGTCTAGTGAGTCTTAGCAATTTATCATCCCATTTCTATGACAAATCATAAGAATATGAATTTAAAAGGAACCAAATTATTTAAAAGAGAAGAAAAATATTGTCTTGTTTTCTAATAGGGTTAGGATATCCCCAAGAGACAGACCCACTCTCTCCTACTTAAATGATCTATAATCCCCTTTTCTGATTGTGGGCAGTCAAGAAACATAAACTACATTTCACTGGGTAAAGCACCACTTATTACTAATGAAATTGCCAGTTATGGATTTCAACTGCAACTATCTTCTTACATAGCCATCTTAAGCTTTTAGTTTTTATTTAAAAAGTTTAATTGGAAGTTTTTATTACTCCCAATTAAGCTTTTTAATTAAAAGGGGAAGTTGAAGGAAGCTGCAGGCAGCTACTACCAAAGCTCATATCCTCTTCTCCATTCCACCTCCCAGAAACACTGAAGGGCAAAAAAATTGTTTTCATAAAATTGCAACTGTCGGCCAGCTGCAGCTTTCAGTAATGCTCACTGCTGGTCCTATTTACCTTGCCAGGAGCATTTTTTGAATGCAGAGACAGACACCGCTAATTGGAAAAACAAGGCAGCAGCTTTATCTGTTATTATAAAGCAATTAAACTCATTCCATCAAGGCAAAGTACATATCACAGCAAAACATTCTACCAGCCCACTCTTTCTGGTTGGTCTACTCTCTAAGATTCAAATATTCCATGAAAATGCTCTTGATCAAAATGGTCATTAATTTCATGGGGATCACTTTGTGTTTGGGGATCATATCCTTTCACACAAAGGCTTTTAGAACCGGCAGTCTCACTGGACCTACCCCTCAGACGGTGTGTAATGAATAATAGTGTGCAAGAATAATGTTTCCCTTTTCAGGTTTGCCGAAGAACCTGCCTTGGTATACAATAACAGTTGGGACCCATGTGGTGATTCCATTCCTTACAAATTGCTTGGAACAATGTTTGAAACCAATTTTGCCATGAAAGTTGCAAAGAAAAGAGTATAATTCCATTGCATAGAACTGTAAGCATCGTATTAAGAGTCATGCTGTACCATCCTAAAACCCCTGTCACACTGCACCAACGGATGCAAAGAGGATGTAAAATGGACAAAAAACCTTGCCATCCATTGGAAAACGCGATGTACTCACTGCCTCCGTTTTGCTTCCTCTCTATCCGTCCAGCATCCGTTATTGACGTTTCATCCAGTCCAAAGGTTTTGGGCTGCCTAAAACTTTTGCACGGAAAATGTATCCAATTCGTCCGTTCTGCATCCGCTACGCATCCGTTACGCATCCGTTACGCATCAGCTATATCCGCTAGGCATCCGCTGCGCATCCGTGCAACTCCATCTGCCCGGACGCAGGGAGGAAGCGGAATGGACGCGGAACGGATGCAGAACGGATGCAGCACGGAAACAAAGCGTTTAAAACGGAAAAAACGTCCGCAGAGGGGACCTATCTCGGATATTAAGGATGTCTACAGGATGCCTAGAGGATGCCTAGAGGATGCCTAGAGGATGCCTAAGGATGCAATGGGACACCTATACTGCTTATAAAAAGGGGGAGCAACTCGTCTGCATCTCACTTTCAGACCAGCAGCCCACCTGTGCAGACCTCTACAGCCTTCATCTGATTCTTCCTCTTCCACAGCATCCAGTCATGTCCACCGTGGATTGCGACAAAATCCTTTTGGCAGCCAACATCCTTCTGCAACACTGCGAAACCATCTACAGTCTCTGTGAACTCTACTATGGGAAGAAAAGGAGGCACCCAAAAAAAGTCTGGGTCCAAAGATGGTTAGCCAGAAGAGCACAGTACGTAATTTACGACAAGCTGATGGTGGAGCTCAGGAGCGAAGACACTCGGGCGTTCCAGAACTTCATGAGGATGCCTCCAGCCATGTTTGACGAACTTGTGCAGCACCTGACACCCAGGTTGACCAAGACAAACACCAACTTCCTGCCCAGCCTGGAACGTGGGCTCAAGGTGGCAATCACTCTGCACCACCTGGCCTCAGGGACCACCTACAGGAGCATGCAGTACAGCTGGAAGGTGCCACCCAGCACCATCAGCTTTGTGGTCAGAGAAGTGGTGCAGGCCATCATCGAAGAATACAAGGAGGAGCTCCTCCAGTGCCCCTCCACTGAAGAAGGCTGGAAGAAAGTTGCAGAGCAGTGGTATCAGAAGTGGAACTTCCCCCACACTGTTGTAACCATCGATGGCAAGCACGTGGCCTGCAAAGCGCCAGCTAAGTCGGGGTCCACTTATTTCAACTACAAGGGCTTCTTCAGCATCATCCTCTTCGCCATGGTCGATGCTGACTACAAGTTCATGTACATCGATGTTTCAGGCAACGGCTCGTCTTCAGATGCCCAGGTATACAACGACAGTCACCTCAAGGAGGGGCTGGAAAGCAACTTCATGGTGGGCTTCCCAGATCCAGACCCGCTGCCCAACGACACGCTAGATGTGCCCTACTTCATCGTGGGGATGACACCTTCTCCCTCACAACCTACCTCATGAAGCCCTACACCTCCAAATACCTCACCCGTAAAGAGAGGATCTTCATCTACAGGCTGTCCAGGGCAAGGCGGGTGGTGGAGAACGTCTTTGGCATCCTGGCCAACAGGTTCCAGGTACTTCTCACCAACATGCAGCATCGCCCACAAACCATGAGGAGGATCGTGGAAGCTTGCTGCATCCTGCACAATCTCATGCGCACCCACTACCCAGTCTTGCAGAACAGGCTCGTGGACCTCCAACAAGGCAATGGGGACATGGAGCCTGGGGAATGGAGGCAAGGGCGAAACCTAATCTATACTGAGAATGTGCAAGGGCCCAACAGAGCCTCACGTAAGGCGAAGAAGCAGCGTAACCTCCTGAAACACTGGTGCAACTCCCCAGCTGGAGTGGTGGAGTGGCAAGACAGGATGGTAGATGCTTAATGGATGCTTCCTTCAGCCTGTCTCATCACACTGATGAGATTGTCCCATGTATGTTGGGTGTGCCTACAATGAACAGGGCATTTAATAAAGAGTTGTGTTTATGTTGACATGTGTGGATCAATGCTTGCATTGTAATTGATAATGAAGGGTCCTACGGGTGGCACCTGGGAGGGTGGACCATACAGTCCCACTATGCTTGCACTGGAGGTTTATCTATCCCACAACTATTACCCATCCCATAGGTATCCCTGCCCATCCCACAGGTATCCCTTCCCATCCCACAGGTATCTCTTCCCATCCCACAGGTATCCCTTCCCATCCCACAGCTATCTTAACCCATCCCACAGGTATCCCTGCCCATCCCACTGCTAT
>BLBF01000002.1:35900222-35941585 GCA_015471245.1 Laticauda colubrina
CCACAGGTATCCCTGCCCATCCCACTGCTATCTTAACCCATCCCACAAGCATGCAAAGGCTAAACCATTTCTAAAAGTTTCCACCCAGACTTTATAGAAAAAAATTAATGAAGCAAGTGTGTGAAACAAAGATAATCTTTATTAATAACAAGCTGTAAAATAAACATGACCCAAATCAAGTGTCCAAATAAAGTCCACAAATATCCAGGCAGCCAGTCTCTGGCACTCCTCTTGGTCACTCTGAGGTGTGTGCCCAGTCTAAGGTGTTAGGGTGCAGGTGCTGTGGAGGTGGGTGCTGCTTCAGTGCTGGTCTGAGGTGTTGTTGGAGTGCCTGGCCCCGAGAGGACAACAGGGGACGGTGTGTTGAGGAAGGTGTCAGACAGCTGGCTCAGCCCCGTGATGCTGAGAGGTCCTTCCTCCATGCCATGGGGTGTCAGCCCCAGTACTGAGGACAGATGTACTGAGGCCGGGCTTGGCTGTGGGATGGAGGAAGGAGCAGTGTAGTAGGGCTGTCTGGTCTGCAGCGGGGTGAGGAATGGCATGGGTGGCATCATTGGCGTGGGTGGCATCGCTGTCGTTGGTGGCATCATTGTTGTGGGTGGCATCAGTGGCGTCAGTGAAACAGGTGGCAACGGTGTCGCCCGATGACTCTGTGCCTGGACTGGGAAGGGCTGCTGCCTGTGCTGCTGAACCTCCTGGTAGCCGTAGCCCTGGTAGGTGAGGGCCTGTGGGAAGCCTTGGAATGGGAGGGACATCACCTGGGGTTGAGGAGCAGACCTGGACTGGGTGGGAGCAGGTGCCTCTGGGTCTGGAGGGTTGTTAAGTAGCGTGGTGATCCTCTCCTTCACAACTTGGTACTGGGGATCCGCCATCTCCTTGAGGGTCTGGTTGACATAATTGAGGAAGGGCTTGCGGTTGGAGGAGGAGGAGTCAATGGGGACCAGCTGAGAGAGGAGACCTATGCTGGTGCGGATGGTGTCCCTGATCTCCACCAGGACCTTGTGGCTCTGCCCCTCCTGCGGTCTGGCTCTCTGCCTTACTGTGGAGGCGGAGGTGTGGGTGGATGCGACTTCGGCAGCGGTGGACCCGATGTCTCCTTTCTCCCACTGCACCAGGGAGTCCTCCTCACTCTCCATCACTCTTTCAACACCTGCCCGGGGGTTCTCCGCTGTGGCACGCTCCACAGATACCTGCATGGAGACAGGGACTGACTCTCTGCCGGAAGAGGAGTGGGTCGCAGCAGGCTGCCGGAGAGAGAGGGTAGACAGAGGGGCTTCTGGTGCTCCTTGGTGGCGGATCTCACCCTCCAGGAAGCTGCACCTGGCCATGACGTAGGTCTCTCTGTCCGTCAGCTTAAGCCTGGCCTGGCCAGATTTTTTGTGGTGCACCTTCCCGTACCAGGTGTGCATGTGCTTCCACCAGCCGAGGAGCACATCCGATGTGTAGCCCAGACTCTCTGCCCTCTCTCTCCAAGCAGCCTGCTTCCGCTTGGTGTCCCTGTACAGCCGGTGTCCCTTCCGCCACAGATAGTCGTTCTCTCTCAGCCACTCCAGCACCTCATCCTCGTGCGCTTCCTCAATGTAGTACTGCCTCCTCTCCCATTGTTGCATACGCCTCTTCCTCCCTTTGGCAGGACCAGATGGGCCCTCATCATAGGGGCTTCCAGGTTGTAGGGGCTGCTCCTCCACACCAACAGCAGCAGCAGCACCAGCACCAGCAGGATCATAATCAGCATCATCAGCATCATCATCAGCATAATCACCAGCAGGATCATAATCAGCAGCAGCAGCAGCAGCAGCAGCAAGACCAGGATCAGCAGCAGCAGAGTAAGCACCAGCAGCAGGGTCAGCAAGACCAGGAGCACGAGCAGAACGAGCAGGACCAGCAGGACCGGCAGGACCAGGAGCAGCTTCAGCAGAGTACACAGCAGCAGAAGCACCACCACCAGGAGCAGCTTCAGCAGAGTATGCAGCAGAAGCACCACTGCCAGGAGCAGCTACAGCAGAAGCTCCAGCAACAGAAGAGCGAGCCCAAGCAGCAGAAGCCCCAGCAGAAGATGAGTCAGGGACATGGGGCGGGAGGGTGGCCCTGTCTCTCTTGCCAGGGATGGTGGCAGGTTGCTGAGACTTTCGCTTCTTCCCCATGGTTGTGGGGTTGCTGGCTGGCAGGAAGGCTTGCAGGAAGGCTGGCAGGCACCAAGGCTGGCAGGAAGGCTGGCAGGAAGGCTGGCAGGAAGGCTGGCAGGAAGCCTGGCCGGAAGCCTGGCAGGAAGCCTGGCAGGAAGCCTGGCAGGAAGGCAGGCACCGAGGCTGGCAGACAGATTGGCTGGCAGGGAGGCTGGAAGGCAGGCTGGCAGCAAGGCTGGCAGGGAGGCTGGAAGGCAGGCTGGCAGGGAGGCTGGAAGGCAGGCTGCCAGCAAGGCTGGCAGGGAGGCTGCCCAGGAGGCTGGGAGGCAGGCTTGGAGGCAGGCTGGCAGCAAGGCTTGCAGGCAGACATGCAGGCAAGAACTCGAGGTATCCAGCAACAGGTCTTTCCTCGGAATGCTGGCCACGTGCGAGCTGCTTCCCTTTATATCCGCGGGGCTTGCACAATGCATCCCCCCGCATGCGCAATTAACACCAGGCATCCGTTAGGCTTCCACTGTGCATCCGCTAGGCTTCTGCTGTGAATCCGCTAGGTTTCCCCTGTGCATCCGCTTCATCCGCTGTGTATCTGTTCTGCATCCGTTGTTTCCGTTCCGCGTCCGCTTTGCTGAGGCCCCCCGGAAGCCCTGCGGTTGCGCCATCCACTTCCATCCGCTGGGCTTCCGTTCCGCATCCGCTTTCCATCTGCCCTGCGTCCTCCCCGCGTCTGTGTTATCTGCTCCAATTATGCAAATTTTCGCCCCTTTTCAGCGCGGATACAACGGATGTAACATTTTTCTCTTCCGTTGTGTCCTTTTTGCATCCATTGGGCAGTGTGACACGGCCTTAAAATAATTTGCAGCTAATCCTTACTTAACATAGTAATTTGGACCAACAATTCCATTGCTAAGTGATGCAGTCACATGACTATCAATTTACAATGGCAGTTGTAAACTGACTTTGCTTGTTGGAAGGTGGCAGTGATGGTCACAAATGGTGAATCTTTGACTGTGGGATGCTGCAACATCATAATTGCGAACTGCCTGCCAAGTGCCCAAATTGCTATCATGTGGCCATGGGGCCACTACTGAGACAGTTACCACTATAAGAACTCATCAGAAATACCCCTTGTTCAGCACTATCATATTTTTGAATGGTAGCTGAATCATTTAAAGCACAGAAAGTCTAATGCCACTGATATTTCCCACGCTTTGCCCTCTTATAAGAATTTGCCAACTTGACATCAGATTTTTATATTTGCTATTCAAAATTATAGACATGGATGTATAGGTTATTATATTTCCATCTTATTACTCATAATTATAATATTTCATTATCTCAGACAGATTACATTTTTGTCAACCAAAAGTGTGAGATAAGTAGCACTTTGATTTAAGCAATTGCTTGAACAAAGGATAGACAGATTGTGGCCCTATCTGTACAACTGCAGAAAGGAAAAAGAAACATAGAACTACACTATACAATAAACTGGACATTTAAACAATGAACTGAGTCAGTATAAGACAAAGAGAAAGGTATGGAGGAGAGAAAGTGTTATCATTGTTGGGGTTTTGATATTTTTTTTGTCAAATGGGGAAGAGTTTATTAATTATGATCATGTACTTTACAATGAAACACAATAGTAACCAGAGAAGAAAATTTAAGAACTAAAAAGAAAAAATGTTTAACTGATATATATTCATTATGAAATAACAGAAGTGTTACTGATGCCACAATGCATGACAATAAAGCTACAAAATATTTCCAGGTGTTTTCATATTAATAGTTTAATATATGACAGCATCAAAAAATATATAGTGGTGGTTAACCAGATCGCTTAAAATCAGAAATTGGCACACCAACACATAATTATATAAAATTACTGTCTGAAGTGCATTAATTCAGTTACAAATTAGTCATTTTTCTTGGCATTTCAAAGATATGACAATGGCAGCAGTTAAAAAATAATTAAATAATCAAGTATACACAGATGAGTTTAGTAAACTGAAACAAGACAAAGGAACACAAATTATGTCACTATAATTGGATTTGCATCTTTGCTACAATTTCTAGCTCGCATCAATTTGAAATGATCCAGTAACTGTTTATTCATAATCACAGTTCTTAACTCTAATATTTCAAAGAACTGCAAGAAACACGTATGAGAAAGCCACGAAGTCCATTTCTGCATCCAGTGTCTACATATGTATAGTTGTTAGGGTATGTACACAAACTCAGACTATTAGTATGGAAAGAAACAAGATGAGTGATTGCTGTAATCCCTGCTCCATATTTGAATGTGGATCATGGCATCATGGCAGTTGTGAATTTTATCGGGGGGGGGGGGAATCCATCTTAGCTTTCTTTTTAGCCTGGAATGTTGTGATTTGCTAAAGTAGATTCTGCTACAGCATAAATGACCACATAGGGTATGCTGCTGACTGCCATTCTTTCCTAGAAGGGTTCACAAAAATTAGCATATCTTGAGAAAAGTTCTTAAAAATCCACATTATTTTTAAAAATTGTGTAAACATTTACAATTAATTAGGTTACCTAATTGAAAAGAAAGGTCTGGAAATCTGCATTAAAAATTCTTATTAAAAGGAATCTTACACGCAAGAAAGTTTACTTAAAATTATTTATGCAACATAACTCAATGATGTGGATTTATATTTACCCCAAATATGTTGGTGGTAAATTACAAAATCCTACATGGCTTGTGTTCTATTAATTGACAATCTTGCTTACCGCAAGTGAAATCTATTTCAAGTCATCCCTGCAGAGAATGCTTGCTGAAACCACATAAGTTTCATGAAAGGCAAACTTTTTATATAGGAATTTCCTTCAGCTGAATTCTCTGCCAACAAAAATAAGATTTGTGCTGTTGCTTTGGATTTTTAGAATGTTGTTAAAAAAATTTTTTTTTAAAAAAGGTGTTAGGGGTGCTAGAATAGGGAAAGATGCATCTTAATATGGATATATTTTATTGATTCTTATGACAAGTTGGATTTACGTTATTCACAGATGTCTCAGGTTATCAGGACAATATTTTGGAAATATCTCATTTTATCATATCTGCTGTAAATTGCTCAGAATTTGAATGATAGAAATGGCATAGAAGACAGACAGACAGTACGTGCAATAGTAACAAAGCTTCCTATTATTGCAGCCATGAATGCTTCCATTCAATTCAAACTCCAATTGCAGATTACATTAGAAGAGTTAATAGTCTTTCTTGGGAAACTAGGATTGCCGCTTATAACCTCTAAAGATGTAATGTTATTTTATGCTGGATTTCAATTCACTTTTTCATTCAGTGCATTTCTCTGAAGGCTAATCTCAATCACAATACATGCCAGAAAATGTTTGTGCCAACCTGAAGTTTTCACTGAAGTTGGAATTATTTTTCCCCTACCATTTTATCCAGCTATTATTTGACAAATATTGTACTGCTCACAGTTTGTAGCATGCTCCCTAAATACCTTTGTGACACTCCAAAGGAAAATCTGCACAGCCTTTCATCATCTCCATGCAGTTTAAATTCATCTCCCTGGAACACTAAGTCCCTGTTTTATTTGCTAAACTGTTGGACTCCTACAGTAGCACACAGATTCATTTTCAGACTTTGCTCTATTGAACGATACCAAATAAAACTTAAAAGAGATGAGATTTCTCCAAAGTTTGTCCAAATTTATGCATGTACAACATATCTGGGTTAAAAATTCTTTTCTGGTTGTCCCCATGGGGGACAAATGCATTCCATTGCCACTGTTGCCTTCAGCATATTACATCCCACCATGAATATCTTTGAAGAAAGACTAGAATCTGCAACCAGTACAGGATATGGTCTCCAATTTCTGAAATGAATTATATTTGATGCAAATAAAATGAGCCCTGAAACAATTACAATTGCCATTGATGTGTTTGACCTCTCACTTGGGCTCAGCTCAGTCATCTTCTACAGCAACGGTGTCAAACTTGATTTCATTGAGAGTCATGCCAGAGTTGTGTTTGACCTCGGGGAGGCTGGCCAGGATGGGGGTAGCTCGATATCTCCAGCTTCATTTTTGCTGGCAGAGCTCCAGCTTCATTTTCGCTGTTTCCAGGGCAGCCCTGTGGTCTAGATCCAAGCACCCCATGGGCCAGATCTGGCTCATGGGCCTTGGGTTTGACACCTCTGTCCTACAGCTATCAGTCTTTTCAGTGGTGGGATTCAAATTTTTTTACTATCAGTTCTGTGGGTATGGCATGGTGCATGTAGTGTGGTGTGGTGGGCGTGGCTTGGTGGGCATGGCAAGGGAAGGATGCTGCAAATTCTCCATTCCCACCCCACTCCAGGGGAAGGATACTGCAAAATCCCCATTCCCTCCCCACCCCACTAACCTGCTTTCCAGCTCCATTCTCCTGTGTAGGGCAACAAAAAAAAGACCCAGCTGATCAGCTTAGAATAGAATTATTTTAAAACTCCTAATTTAGGTGGGATAATACCAAAAGGTACAATGACTAGAGTAGACAATGAAAAACCCACCAGATGAACCATAATGCCTTAAGGTTCATGGTAGTCTTTAGTTTGTATGTTTAAAATATGTATGAATTCTGAATCATACATTGCATTTTTAGACAAAGTAAAAATACATTTTATTGCAATACAACAATGTAAATTTTGCAATATATAACAGAAGAACAAATAATATAAAGGTGTCTATAATTAGTTGGCTACAGAGTCACGAGGTCTCAAATACAAAGGTATGCTTTAAACATAAACTGTCTATAAAGTTTATATATAAACTGAATACTGTATATCAGTGGTCCCCAACCTTTTTTGTACCAGGGACCAGTTTCACACAGAAACACTTTTTCAAGGACCAGCAAAATCAATTCTTCCCCAATAGTAAAGGGCTTCTTTACTATTTCTTTACTAAAAACATATTTTTATATATTTTAATCACAATTATTCATTCTTTCTGGCCCAGTACAAAATGATCCATGGACCAGTACCGGTCCGGGACCTGGTGATTGGGGACCCGTGCTGTATATTATATACAGTATATAAACTGTAATAAAAACAGGGCATGCTTTCTTTCAATAGTGTTTTCTAGAAAAGGGATGTCATACTTGAAAAGTGCTCTTGGAAGCTTGTCACTTAAATCAATCAATAAATATAAAAACAAAATACCACTCATGCATCATCACAAAATCTCCAGAACTGTAAAGCCTATAAACTTGAAATTTGGCACACATGTTCCTCTTGGCTCCTAGGTACTTACTAAGAAAGGATTTTTTGAAATGACCATCATTTCATATATTATTATTAACATATTCGGATGCTAAGGAGTTCTATTCCCCTCCCCACCTGAAAAGAAATATGTTCCAAATACAAAATACAAACAGAGGAGAGGAGTTTCAGTTTCAGTTTTACTTTCACAGCAGCTCTAGTATAGAACAGATGAGCTAAGCTAAATCTAGGCTCCCTGCTCTCTCCTTCTTGCTCACACAGCAAATACTGTTTCAGTTTTCAAACAACTCTCTCATATAATGACAGGCTGCTAGCCAGATGAATATCGATGGATGTTGGTAGATGCACAATTTTCCCCCTTATTTTCCTCCCCCAAAACTAAGCCCGATAACATAGTTTCGTAGCGAAGCACGACTATAGACATAGTTTATTATTTCTCATCCAAAAAATATTGAAACTTAGAAGTAGAAGTCAGACTGGCACAGGATATAGCATGACTTATAGACTGATATGTCCTAGGATTAAAAAAATATTACAGAGGATTTGTCCTTTGTGGATACAGTCTAAAAAGGGATAAAATTAAAACCTTGATTATTATTTTTTTATTTTAACCAATCATGTAGTGAAAGGAACATTAAGTACTCAGTTCTTCATTAAATACTTACTGTTGTTGATTAACAATGACAGGAATCAGTTCTCATAACATTTTTGGCAAAGTAAATTATATTTAAAAAGTTAGATCAATCACTGAAATCAAATTCAATGCATTCTCAAGGCTACTAGTGATGAGAAAAATAAAATGGGAATTTGAAATAGAGAAAGCCCTTTCTAAACCTTCATTTATTATATTTGTCAGGAAAACTAATCATGGTAGAAACACAAATGAGACAATACTTGCTCTTGGAAGGACATTGTTAAAGCATTTTGAGACACACAAGGCAAATACGTTGTTGTCTAATGAAGAACAATGGAAAGGGATGTTCTATTAAGCTACTAATCACTAGCCTTTTTGTTTTTATATTTTTTTTATATGGCTTGGAGGAGAGTATAATCCAGAGGGAGAATATTATTCAGATGTTCAAAGAAGCAAGGAAGACCATGAAAGCTCAAAAGCGCAACACAAGTTCAGAAGGCATAAAAGGTAACTGCAATTAAAGTGAAATAAGAATTAGAGAAAAGTCAAATCTAGCTCTATTTCAATGATACACTTTTTAAGCTTCATATTTCAAAATGTATTAAAAAATATTTAATTTGTGGGAAAATGTAAGGTCTGGATAAAGAACTAGAAAAATGTGTGAATTTGTGATTGCTTCTGGTTTGCAGGGCGGCAAGCAGGAATCTGCGATTGTACACGGTTTCTGCCTGGGCTTGCCAATGGAGCGCCCCAAGCCAGCTGGCTTCGGGGCTAAGCCACCCCGTAGAGGTGGTGAAGAAGGGGGAGACTCCAGCAGGGTCGAGGAAAGCCTCATCTTTCCTCCTCAGCTGGCTAAACTCCCTTTCCCAAAGGCGGTAAGAGTGTCGGTCAGAAATGGCCGCCACAAAGAAGCACTCATCCGGAAAAGAAAGTGCAGGAGGAAGTTAAGAAGTGAAGTCTTGGCTGACCGGGATAAGAAGCAACAACTGAGGTATCCTGGAATTTGAATTTTATAAAAGATACATCGCTCCCAAAGAAGATTCGGAAGCTGCGAATGAAAGTGAAAAGGGAAAGTGTTTTTTTTTCCACTCTCCTTCCTTATGTTGACAGCGAAGAGAGATGAATGAGAAATCAGAAAAACCTGCTTTGGCACCAACAGGTAATTAAACTGGAAAATTAAATGTCAAGGGGACAATAAAGATTTCTGAACACTTAAAAAACTTTTTTTTCCTGTAAGTGGGAAGGGAGAGGAAAAGAATAAGAACAGGATTTGGCAGGAGGAGGCAGCTTGGAATTTAAAAGAATCTAAAATTAAATCGTAACAAGACTTCTAAAAGATACATCTTAACTGGAACTTTCCAATTAAATAGCAACTCCAAGAAGAGAAAGTGAAAAAAGAAGAAAGTGTTAAATGAAACAGTTTGTGTCTATTTGGATTGTTTGGTGACTTTGGGAATCACATTTGAGTTCAAAAACAATTGGGTGGTTGTTTAAAAAAAAATTCTTTACAATGGCATCACTTGTGGATGAACTGAAAATGGAATTTAAAAAATATAAAGAAGAGGAACAAGAAGGGAAGGGCTCTCTTGGCTCTGTTTTTCACTTCTTAGAAATGGCAATTGGTACCTTCGAGAAACTACAAGAAAAGACTGTGCAACAAGAAGACTGGGACAAAGAAGAAGCCATCTTGAATGAACAAGTAACTTTATCTGGGGAAGAAAGGGGAAAGAGGGAAAAGAGAATGGAGAATTTAAGACCTATAAAAACAACCAAAAAAGGGAAAAAATAAGGTGAAAAGTGGATATAATGTCAGAAAGCAATAGAAAAGGGGAACACAGAAGAGAGAAATGGAGGTAGAGATACAAGGGCAGAGTGAAGAAGCAAGGGGGGAAGGAAGGGAAGAGAAGCTACAAAGGTTTGGAGCAAGATGTAAAGAAACAGAACTTATTCATAGATTATGGGTAAAAATTTAACTGAAAAAGAGATTCTGCAAAGGTACATAAGATTGTATTGCTATACTTGTACTAGAAATAATGTTAGAAAATTGGAACAACATATGAACAACATATCCAAAAGTGGTATAAAATACTTAGTGGAATTCAGTGAAACTTTTTTTGAACAAAATAAATGAAATGAAATAAATGAGAGAATTGAATTAAGAAGGAATGGGAACACTTTAATTACACAATGTTTTAAAATATAAGTGAAATGGGGGAGAAGTAATTCCGTAACATTTATAAGGGTTCCCATAGAAGTATGATACCTATTTGAAAAGTAATGTGTAAAATGTTTAAGATTTAAATGAATATTAATTTTAATGATAGAATTGAATTGGTATGGATTGTTGTTTTAATTATATTATATATTTATAATCTCTTCTTTTTTAAAATATTGTATGTAGCTTTAGAATGTACTAAGCAGAATCTAAATGAAAGTTATATATTACATTAAATGTTATAAATTTAGGGGAAAGATATAAAGGCGTCATACTCCAATCAGTGATTACAGGAGAAATTTTGCTTTAATGAGAAAAGATAATAGACAGCTGAAACAGGTCAGACAAAGGATATAAGTATAATGATCTAAAATGAGATGAAATAAATAAAATAGAATTAAGAGAGTTAAAAGAGGGGAGAAGCTATATAGAAAATGTAGAATGGTAATAAGATATGGAACGGTATATAAAAATGAGCATGAATTTTAATTGGTGTCTGTACAAAGAGATGTAACCCGGGATCAGGCTGCTTTCAAAAAAGATGTTTTATGTTTTTCATGTTCTGTGTTTTGTTTATGTTTGTTTTTAAAAAATCAATAAAATTCTATTTTAAAAAATGTATGAATTTATCAAATTGCATACCATACCTATTATATTTATTCTTTTCCACTATTTTTATTTTTTGTTTGTTTAGTCACTAAATTACTCAACTGTCACTCAAGACAATCCTCCTCCTATGGCAGCCTGCAACAATGCAGTACTATATCAAAAACATATTCATAAATATTACAAAGTACCAACTATTTTAAGTGAATCCAAGAGGCTAGAGATTGAAAGTATCTATCAACAGGCAACATAATATGAACTATTCAATTAAAAAAGGCAACAAGTGCATGTTTGAATCTGAAATGAGGCTATTCATAGAATTCTAAGGAGGAAACGCACTATAGTACACTATGATAGATCTTCTGTACTATCCATCATGGCTGATGGCTGATCTTAATAGCAGAACAGTGGATAGTTAGCTTAGCAGGTGTGATCACCACAAGCAAAGCTCCCTCAGTCTTTGATTCCATTTGTATTCTACCTGCAAAGGTCCCTGATATTCTTTATATACAGGTTGTAGTCTCTAAATGTAAAAGCATATTTCAATATTTTGTTTCCTAATCCCTCTTTAAATATACAATATGGCCATTCCTTGACCAAATTATGTTCTACAACTGCTTAGTTATGCGCAGTGCATAGGCACCCACATACAATAGTATAATTAAAATGTAAGGCAAGCTTCCCACCCATCCCGGATGCATCAGAGAAGAGAAAGAAGATCAAAAGCTCCAGATGCTCTAACTTGTTTCATTGGAGAAATTGCCAACCAAACCAGACATGAACAGAATATAATTAGGTTAGAAATAACAGGATCTCAGATCAAGATGAAGAATTCTGAGTGAGAGGATGACTAAATATTTTAGCATTTCATTAATGAATGTCATCAGGATAACAGAACATGATTTTATTTCCTCAGCTAGCAACAAAAGTGGAATGTGGCACAGAACATATAATTTTCTTGAAACTGAATTACCCTCTGGAAAAAAAGTCTGTCTTACAAGATCCATCTGGAACTGTTTAACTGAGTTCATGCCTTGCTTTATAGTTGTGCAGCTTACTTTTGATCTTATTAAAATTTGAACTTCAGAATTACAAAATACTCTAATTTCTACACACAATATTCAAACAGATGCAAACAATGATGGCAACCTTTGAACAGGCAGATTTCAATGTATTTTTTTTCTTTTTTACTATTGCAAACTTGATTTCTGTTTAGATTTGGGTATTTTGTTTTTAATTTTGCACCACTTAAGTAACTAGACAGAAAAAAAAAGATAATTAGATGAACAAAGACAGAATCATGGACAGCAGAAGTGACGCAGAAAAACTAAGACTGATGAGGAAATGCTTTCAAAAATAGCCTGTTTAGAAAGAGATGATTCTCAGGAAAATCAGTAAAAAGGTTTGTAAACCAAAACAAAAAAAAGTCCAACATATTTTGCAAGTTTGTGTGGATGACAAAGCATGATTTCATATACTTTTTAATTTCTAATATGTAAAGCTTATTTATGCAAAGTATATGTAGTTGAATTACAAACACAACATTCCTATTTAATAGTTTGGCTAATTGTTTGAATGATTTATACACTTTATGTGTAGATGGACACAGAGAAGAAAAATCTGATATGTGTTTGATTTTTTTTTCAAAATAGATTTTTTACTCAGGCTCCTATGAAATTTCTTCTCCACTGCGTCTTAAGTGGACATAAAGAAGCAAACTACTACAAGGTGAAAAAGATCCAATATTCTATGTTCCAATACTCCAATATTTTAGATTTCTCAGCCATTCCTTTTTGTATAGTTACTGGCTGTTTAGTTACTATAGCCAACTGCCGAACACAGCAGATAGATTGCTCAATGGAACACCTTGTAACACTGTTTTGAAGTCTGCATTTAGACAACAATATATGTCCATGTTCTGACAAGTTATTCAAGCAACCATCTTCCTCAAAACAATTCTGTTGTTATTGCACACACAAAAAAGCCTTACTGTGCCACAACTTACTTCTAAAAATGCAGAGAAAGTCATTCTCTGTTGTGGCATTCACTGTGTGATGTTATGCTCCATGTGATGTTATTTAGAAGACTTTTAATCATGAATACTCTCATCAATTAAATATATTTACGGCATTTTTCCATCAGTTCTATCAGCTATCCCAAATAATTTCAACCTTGCAGAATTTTGATATTTGTTATTATAAATATTTGTTTGTATATTTAATTGTACCATATTATTGTTGTAAAATAGTTTATACTTTAAATTATTTTACAGTACAGTGGCACCTTGGTACTCATCATTAATTGGTCCCAGAGAGAACAATAAGTACCAAAAACTCTGAGTACCAACCAATTTTTTCCCATAAGGAATAGTGTGGTGAATCAACACCAAGGCAGCCGACACCAACAAGTTCTATCTTGTGCACTGAGTACCAAACAATGAGTATCGAGATAAAAATTTTTGCATACCAAAGTCGATAGTTTCAAAGCAGTTGAGAACCAAGGTACTACTGTAAATCACTTTGGTTAAAGTTACACTTGACCTGCTTCCTTTAATTAAGCAGGTCACTCATCTCAGGTTTTGATTTTTTTTGTTTGAATAATTCCAGAAGAGCTAGACACAATATTTGGATTAGACAATCAAGCTCCTCAGGTTTTCATTTGTTTTACAGCTTGTCTTACAAGCTGAAGGTCTTAGTTTAAAAATGGCTTAGATGTGTCACCATCATCACTATATAGGCAGCTGTCTTCTTAGACTGTACCATCCAACACTTGCAACTTCTTTTCTCCTCTACTTTCTCCATTCTCAATGCATTCAGTGTGAACAAAGATACTGTGGACTCCAGAGTGTTGTCTGAACTTGTTTTCTGCAGACATTTCTTCATCAAGGTAACACCTTCAGTGCTAGATTAATATCTAGGTAACACCTTCAGTGCTAGAAAAGAGCAGGCTTTGTTCTCTGTATAACAATAGCTTTCCTTCTCAATGTTGATTGGAGTGCTATTTTCTCCTTAGTAGTTCCTTGGTTAGGCTGTTGCTTTTCCTGCTCACCTAAATAGGTAATGAAACATCTGCAGGAAAACAAAGCTCAGGCAGCAGAAGGATTCCATAGTTCAATCCTGAGCTACATGTATTCTCTTCTATTGTATCACAAATACTATGTTTTGTGGGATTTGGAGTTATACAGAGAGCTATCCTCAAAGTAAATTAAAAACTCAAATAATATAATGAAAATAAAGTAAAACATAATGAAAAACAACAGACAGGAATCACAATAACACAACCCTTTATATGTCTACTAAAGGGGAGGTCTCCTTAATTCATAGAGGTCTCCTTAATTAATAGATCATACTCACCCAAAGATGATATGGACTTCATAAAACATTGGGAACTTAAGAAGACAAAAGCATCCCTGGTAATTTTTTTTAAAAAGTCTTTACCAGAGAAAAGCATGTTTCATTATGTTGGTAAGGCTGCTTTGAAAAATGATATATATACACCCACACAGAGTCATTCATGTACTTACATACGAAAGCATATGCATCAAGGTAAGGCTGATGAAAAAAGCATATCTTACAAATAAAAATTAATAAAACTATATGAGATACTTAATATATATACATTCAGAGAAAATTGTTCATATTTTGGACCAGACTTGGAAAGAAACAGAGGACATTTGAGGAAGTTTTAAAGACATCCTTACAATCTACTTATTGAACAAACCAACAGACTTTTTCAAAACCTTCAATGCAGTCAGCCCTTTATCTTCTTACTGAATAGTGCCACCCAAAGGATCATTTGCAAAATAAATTCACCTACAGTGCATAACAAAGTGATGTTGTATTTTAAAAAAGTATTTCTCAAGCTTGGCGGGCACCAGAGTGGAAAAAGTTATCCCACAATAAATATTGTATAGAGCACTGAATAATCAAAAAGTTACCATGATTAATGCCACTATCTTGTACTCACAATGCAATCAGAGAGTATATAGCTTGCCTGTAAAAGGTCTAAGATTCAATTCTAGCATTTCAGGGAGGGAAAAGGGAAAATATTATCGTAAAGGTTTTTTTTAATGATTTTTGCAGTACTGTAAATAATGAAAAATAATCCAAAATTCATGTCTGTAAATAGCTGGAAATGAAGATGGAAAGAAAGTATGATTTGGAAAAAAAGGGAAGCCTAGAAAAAAAGACATTTTCATCTCAGCCTTTGATACTGGTTAAAATGGCCTGGGGAATGAACTGATATTTCTTCTACAGCTATGAAATTTGGGGGGTGGGGGGGGATAGCTGGTTCATCTGGAACTGGATATACAAGATTTTATATTGGAAATCTATCCACAAAAATCACTTCCTCTTTTATCAACAAGTGATTTTATGCTATTCTATTCTATTCTTAGCAAATGCTAGGAGGAACCAAATTGTGGAAATTAATCACTTTCAAATGTTGCAAATGATGGATCAAAGTTTTTCAAAGGGTTATTTTGCTCAAGTCTTCATCAAAGCAGGCTTTCCTTTGAAGTTCTGCACAATTGTAATGGCTACCAGGGTATATTGTCTGTGACATCCTGTCTTCTTACTCTCCTCCTCCTTCTCCTCCTCTTCCTCATCTGGAAAGGCTGAGGCATAAAGGTATGATTAGTGGACATAAGTCATTTCCCCTTATCTGTTCAACTCCACAGTGACAGTGTTTCAAGCCTTATGGTAATAATCAGAGACATAGCTTTGGTGTTTCTGTGCCTGAAATATGCAGTAATTTGTGAAAGTCAGACCATACAGAACATGGAAAGGAAATGTGTAAGTCCCCATTTGTCTCAGATCAGTAAACTGAACTGGGACTCAACCACTTTGATAGTTAAGGCGACTATCTGTTCCAACCTTTGCTGACAGTCTTTTTAGTTAAAGATACCAAATATTGATTCTGGTACTTTTGGTGTTCCATTGAAGTGCAGTCTGTTCCCAACTGAAGGAACATACAACACATATTGATTTTCTATTAAAAAGCAAGGCCAATTGCTTTGTAAAACAGAACAAAAAAGATTCAACTGAAGACCCACTAAGTTTTCCGAAAGAAAATAATAAAAATGAATGTATTGATTATCCTCTGGAACACCTTTACAAATTAATTATTTAATATGTTCTCTAGTGTGTCCTTTTTTGCATTTTTTAAAAAATCTTTTAGCAGAAACAAATCAAAAACTTTAAGCTTAAAGCTCCTCAAGGAATTGTCCCTCATGAACGCTAACAATTCGAAACTTCAAATTAAAGATTTCAAAAAGTTAACTTTGATTTAAAACTATCTTGAACGTCTGAAAACAAAAAAGACAAAATGACAACAAGAAGATATTGACTTTGGTGTGGCAATATCCAAAACAATTTTATGCAAGTCACTTTTGAGTTTCTCTACCATTTTTGGTCCAAATGTGCAAAAGAAACAGGCAATTTCAAATGTCATTGTAACAGAACTAAGATTTAACTCACTCATGGCCATAAGTAAATAAGATACATAAGATGTATTTACAATTGCATTCAAAATACTGAGAATGTACAGGAGAATAATGGAGTTGGAGGGGGAGAGAGGAAAAATATATCTCTTTCTTGTAATAGCTGTGATTCATACCTTTTCAAAGCCCATTAAATCTTGACAATATTGTTTTTAGTTTACTGTTCCATAAAGCCATCTGTGAACAAACATGACATAACTTTATTAATTATTAAAATTGTTCCATCCAGAAAAGAAGCACGGTAGACCGGGTTCCAACAAATAACTCTTTATTAGTTAACAGTAACAGTAATGGAACATTGGCTCAAGCCGCAGCAAGCCTCTTTTTATAGAGGCTTGCCTGCCAGCATATAGCCAATGACATTGTTTTAACTTTTCCGCCTTTGAGCGGCTCCTTGGATTGGTTCCTAATGAACCAATCCACTACTGGCCTTCCTGGCCAATCAGGACAGACTACTTGGAAACTTCCAAGTTATACAGAACACCCCTCCCCTTTTAGTTCAGTCCTACGTGAGTGACGTAGTTGCACAGGTAGGTGGGGCTTCTTCTGGTCCTAGTTGACCTGCATGGCTCATTCTTGCCTAGAGTTCAAGCGGTTCGGTCGGGATTGCTGTCTCTCCGGCTCGTCTCCATGGAACCGCCTGGAAGGGTGAGTCAGCATTGTCACTACCGCTTGAATTGCTCAAGCTGGTGGTTTTGCCGCTCCCTCCTGGTTCAACTGGGCAGGTTGAGCTGGCCTGACTGGCCCCTTCCAGGATGGCTTCCCTTTCACTCGGACTACTTCCAATGGTTTCATCGAACTGTAAGTGCTCTTTTTGCTTGGTTAGATGTTCTGGATTTACTTTTAAAGGTTCATTTTCATACCCTTTTTTATTTGTTTGTTTTCCCCCCTTCCTTGGTTTTGTTTTCGTCGAAATTTATTATTTGAGGTTGCACGGTTGTTTTGCGCTCGATGTTGCGGGAACGAAGCTGGTCTACGTGCCGCTTCCACTCTCCTCCATCGTCCATGGTTAGTCAGTAGAACCGTGGGCCTGTTACTTGTGTGACTTGTGTGGAAGTCAAAGAGGATCCCCAGTAAAATTCTTTGCATAGACTAGGTCGCCGATTTCAAAAGAGCGGTATCGGCTGGATGAGTCAGGGGGTTTCTCACAAGTGTAATTTGGGTGTAATCTATCTAAATGGGATCTGAGTTTTCTCCCCATTAATAGTTCTGCCAGGCTCTTGTTCGTTGTACTACTGGGAGTGATGTGTTGTAGTGTAAGTAAGCGGTTCAGGTATTCATGAAAACGTTTAATTCCGGCGACAATTGCCAGGCCTCTCTGTTCTAGCTATAGTTGCATTCCGCTTTGGAGAGCGTTTTCGAGTAAAAGGCGATGGGCACCTCTCTCCCGTCAGGTATTTGGTGGCTCAGGATGGCACTGACTCCAAAAGGTGAGGCGTCACAGGTGACTGTCAAGGGAAGTGTATTACTAAACTGAATAAGGATGGTGTTTGAGGTTAACAAGTCTTTTATGCTTTGGAATGCTTTTTGTTTTTTATGACCCCATCTCATCTAGCGTGGTTGTTCTCTCGCCCCGTGCTCAGTCTCCATTTTAGGACAATCCCACCTTCATTGCCAGTGTTCCATCCAGGAAAGAAGCGCGGAAGACCGGGTTCCAACAAATAACTCTTTATTAGTTAACAGCAACAGTAACAGAACATTGGCTCAAGCCGCAGCAGCCCTTTTTATAGAGGCTTGCCTGCTGGCTTGTAGCCAATGACATTGTTTTAACTTTGCCGCCTTTGAACGGCTCCTTGGATTGGTTCCTAATGAACCAATCCACTACTGGCCTTCCTGGCCAATCAGGATAGACTACTTGGAAACTTCCAAGTTATACAGAACAAAAATTAATTTATTTAATATAATATTAGTATATTGTTAATTATTATGATACAATATAGTGGAAAGACTTTTTTCCAGAAGTTGTTGGTTATCCAACATTGCAGGTTTTTAAGAAGAGATTGGAACAACTATTTGTCTGAAATGTTTTTTCCTGTTTGAACAGGGATTGGATTAGAAGGTCCCTTCCAGCTCTGTTATTCTGTTATTTTGTAGTGATCTCTCCAGCTTTCCCAGGTAAGCACAATATTCTCCCGCAGTAAACCATCTCTTTCAACAGTGCAGTTGGGAAGCTAAATAATCATAGGAAGTATATCTGCAAGAGTTCCAGATATTTAAATACATGGAAGCTGCCAAAATTAATAATGGAGATTTACATCCTACTCTAAGAAGTAGCATAACATACATTTTAATATATCCCAAGCACAGATATATGCAAATCAGCTGGCATTACAAATGCTTGATTTTGCTTTACATAGTATTTTCTTCTTATAGAAGAGAAGGACCAATTAATCTAATTTTTTGAAATATTAAAATAAATTATCTACACTGTTAAGCCTGGGTTCCCCAGCCAGGGTTAGGTAGACAAGCTAAACAGAATGTGCAGCATTAGTCAGATAGGCACACAGATAAATGAGTGAGCTAAGCTTGTATGTTTATTAACATACAGTAAAAATAACAGATACGCTTGTGCTATCAAGAATATAGTTTATTCCAGTATAAGTTTATGGCATAGTCAAATAACAGTCCAATATTCATTTACCATGTAGTCAGTCCATTCAGGGATATTCAGTTAGCAAAGTCCATGTAGAATATCCTATGTCAGTTCACTTACAAAATCAGTCCTTTGTTGTCTCTCCCGTTCGAGCTATGCAGTCTTGATTCCAAGCAGTAATCAGGGATCATCAAAGCCAGAGAGAGAGAGCAAGCCGTAGTCTTGCTACTTTTATATTGTTTTCTTAACCACTCCTTTAATTGCTATTTCACAGTTAAAGCTGTATACACTCTAACATACACTAACTATGATTCATAGTTATTATTTCACCTAAACCAGTTAGGGTGAACAATGTTATCCCTAACATACACAATTGGCTGTATTTGTATTATTCTAAAACTTTACAGATGTAGTTCTAAATTGACCAAAGCTTACAGTAATAGAAAAATGTTATCCTGAACTGAAGAGCAAATGGTTGATTTATTGCCTCCAATATCTAGATCTATACATGAATTCAGCTTAGGTAACGAATACAGCTCTTGTCAAATATTTATTTTTCTAAAAGGTACAAGTATCTTGTGGTCTATCATTCTGAAGACAAAAAAACATTATTATCACAGAAACAGACATCCAAGCTCAAAAAATTTCTTTACCAAAAAAAAAAATTCTTTACCACGATAAAATTCAATTTCCAATTGGGAAATTTGAGGCAAATAAGATTGGGGCAAGTAAAGTATATTTGCACTGGACTGATAAAATTAAAGTTTTACTGATCCAAACCCCATCTTAGAGTATATATTATTGGAGGGGGGGACTAGAATTACTTCATTACTCTGCATCTAGGAAGCATATTGCAATTTAAGACCATGGAAAAGGTGCATTCTAAAAATAAATGGCAAGAGACATTTACCTGTCTACGAAATGGCTGCACTAGTGGATATGGCAAGTCATAAAATATCCAGTTACCAAAAGGTAATCTAGATGACTGAGAACACTTATCTTAGCCAAAGTATAGAGGGAAAGGAAAATGTCCTTGACAAGATAGGAGAGATCCATTACCAAAGCTACATCTTAGACAAATAGCCCTCTAATTCACATCAGTTTTAGAGGGGAAGGAGATAAAGCATAATCAATCTTGCAAGATTCTGTTACTATAGTCCATTTTAGCTGAGGTACCTAAGCCAAGTTTTAGACTTCTGTGGAGTTTATTTCTTGCTCTGCTCTACATAATTGAGATAATATACAGGCTTTCTTACAAGAAAATAGGATGCCAGAATCTGGTGCTTTGCTGATCACTATGTCAGCTTTCTTTAAAAACTGTCCATTTTTAAACTTTCTTTCTTCATGTCTGAGGAAAGGAAAACATGGAAAACTCTAGAAATATTATAAGAAACAGGTTGAAGGGAAAACCTACAGATTTGTGTAAATTATAATAGCTCTTATAGATTTTTGAATGTAACATACCTTTGCCACTGAAAGTTACCAAGAACTCCATATGGATTTTAGGGGACTCCGTAATCAAATACCCTTTATATTCAGTACTTTCCTGTATAATTGTTACTGTAAAAAATAATCTAACTTGTGACGGTGTGGAAAAGTAGTCATACTTTTAGATATAGTAATTGATTATACCATCTTTGAAGTAAATGTTCTGATAACTAATATATAAACTATATTCACTATCATTATTATATTAGTTTATATATAACTAAAATATAAACTATATTCACTATATTCACAACCTCTTAGATGCCCCTTCTTACATGTAAACTAAAGTGCCCTTATAAGAAAATATTTACAGCAAATTAAATTAAAATCAGTCAAGAACCTGTGATCCAGTAAAGTAAATTATTTATATTCACTGGCCACATCTCAAAGATGGTATGGCTAGCATGCTGATCTAAGAAAGGGGGGGGGGGGGGGGGTCACATGGATGGTTTATCAAAAGTATTCCAATGATATACTATAATTTATATTCTCTACCTTTATTTTTATCTTTCCTTTGTACTATAATTTACATTGTCTACCCTTGTTTTAATCCTTCCTTCAGCCAAGACAATATAAGCTACAACTGTCTTTCCTCAACGTTGCTCAACAAATTGCCAATGCTTTGCCTGGAGCCCAATCTGTACTGCATCACAGCATGCACGCTAATAAAACTATGTTGCATCTTCAAAATGATTTGATCGCTCTATTGAGTCAAATCTGGGCCACAACTTCAGTTAAAAATAAATGTTTCCTGTAATGGGTGATCACTGTGTAGGAATTTGAGCCCATCCCAGTGCATAAACTATCCGTTTCAGGCTGCCACAATATTTTTGCAAGCTTGAGATGAACATCAATGTTCTTCTTAGCAAGAAATGGCTTTTGCCGTGTTGATATTTTTTCAAATATTTTTTTATGATTGAATCATGAACACGGATTTGAGACATGCAAGTATATGAATATGTTTCATATTCAGGTTCTCTGTGACTTCCTGAACTGAACTGATATCAAATTACATTTTAGTGAAATCACCAGGAATTTCTGTTAAGCATAATATGCCTCTAGAATTTTCCTAAAGAATTTCACTGATGAAGAAAGTCAAAGTTGTGAAATGTATAAATGACAAATTTTCTGTATCCTGTGCAGAGGTGGATTTGAAGCTGTACAGATGCAGATAGATAACTCAACAAGACATCCATAACAAATTACATTAATCGGTTCATCCTCATAACTCATGTTTGTGATGAAGTTTTTCTTTTATGACCAATCCTTTGTATATCTGCCTTGTAGCCTTGTAGTAAAAGATAGTTATCTCCTAATCTATCTCATAGCGATACAAAGAAGGTGCCATGAGTAAGAGAGTTCAGACAAAGAAAGAGGAAAATTTCCCCCAACCCCTCGAGGGTCAAACTAGTGACCAATCAAGATTACAGATGTGGTAATGTGACATGGACTACATTTCCCAGGATACCTTCAACTACATTTACCAAGATGCATTCCCTTAGGGGAACAGCTCATAATTCCTAAGTAACTATCCAGTTCCCATAGACTGGCTGGGATAGTACAACAAGGCTGATTCAAATCAGCCTTGCTTATTTAATTAAGTATTCATATAATTAGTCCATTAATTGAATTGATTGAATTAAAGAAGTAATTACTTTTTCATAGTTATCTATGCTATGGATGTGGGATGATGTTTGATGTAAAGAAAACATATCCCAGCATTTAGTATTATTTATACACTCAGATTCCCTTTATACATCATTATGATCGACATGAAACTCTGATGATGATCAAAAGATATGAAAATTCAGAAAACTCTAAAGTTGTCAAATACTTTTCCACAGAACTATTTGCCTACCATTCAGGAAACAGCATATCAGAGATGAAAAGAGCTAAAATAATCATTGCTTGCTGGTGGTTCTGCTAATTCTCTGAAGATCAATAAAATAGAAGATATAAAGTTGGTGCTTCTAGAACTGCTTTTCTAATAATATCCACTGCCAATAATATCCAAAACCATTAGCTGAAAAAATCCTGGGAACATCATCATTACCATCAAGAACAACAACCATAAAATTGTATAGGAACCACACAAGAAGAATAAGAGAAATTTTGTCCCATGTACACATTGCTCTCCTTGGAACAAGCAAAGGATTTCTAATTAATATTACTCAGTTCCCTTTCAAGAAACAATATTCCATGGAAAGATAAATGTAATTAAGAATCTGTATATATCAGAATTAAGATGACATGTGGAAAATAGGAACAATAAAAGAACAATAACAACAACATTGCTGCTTTTAACAGCACATCATAGAATAATAAATGTATAAGAAGCTGCACAATTATTCTGTTTGTCTTGGGAGATAGCAGTCAATTAAAATTATATTTATAACATGTTTTATTAACAAGTCCTTGAATCAATCATGACAGGTATGATTCAGATGAAATTATAATAAAAGAATGGGGGAATACTTAGATACCAACTATAAGAACGAAAGATATACCTACCAGGAAAAATCTGTTTGAAGAAATGTATTATAAATTTCAGGATTGCCTTCCTACAGGGCTATTGTTATTTATCACAGCATTGTATAATGAGTAAATATCATTTATTTATTCATTAAAAATTATTGGCTACCAACCCCCAATAATTTTGTTATTGCTGTACAATAACAAATGGATTTTGATTGGTGTACAATTTTTAAAAAAATCATAAGAACAGCCAGAAACATTAACCTTGCTGAGGCAAAGGATTAGGATACTTTTCCCCCCAGTTTAGAAACAGAACAAAATACCATTCAAAATTTCTTGGGCAAATTTATCCCTTGTTATTCTTTTCTGTTAGAGAGAGGATGTTGGCTAAGCTTTAATTCCTGATTGCCATTCATTATCTGGGCCACTTTTTTTTTCAAATGCCTATTATCTGAAAAACTAAAATTATAAATAATCTGTATGCTCCACAAATGTCAACATTTTAAAGTACTGATTTGTTAAGCAAATCACAATGCACCATTAAGCGATGATATCATGTGTGACCATGCCTGGGATGCTGCCATCATCACAAGTTGGGTTCTGAGCATTCAGATTGTGATCATGTGATCACAGACTCGCAATGGCTGGAATTTTGAAAACTTGTTGGAATTATCACTGGTTCAATACTGTTGCAAGTTTGAATCATTGCTGAATGAGCAGTCATTAAGTAAAGACTATCTGTAATCTGACAGAAGCATTCCTCAGCAAAATTGTTTAACTGCTTTAAAATAAATCCCAGCCTTAAAAGGCTTTGACAAATGGTGAGATTACATGACCCAGAATTATGAGAAATGAACATTCCCATCTATGCAACAGGGTAAATATTACACTACATAGCCCAACATGACAAGTTATTCATGTCTATAAAGTACAGCTTTTAGTTTACAGAAAGTATGGCTCCACTCCATCATAATTTGTTAGTGTGTAATTAACCTAGCATGAAAATGTTTTGTTTGGAAAACACACGAGGTAGACCGGGTTCCAACAACAAATACTTTTATTGTTAACAGTTAGTGACGGAACGCCGGCTGAAGCCGGGGCCAGCCCTTTTATACAGGCTGGCTTGCCTGCTTGCAGCCAATGGCAGCTATTTAGATTTGCCGCCTTTTTGGTATCTCTTTGGATTGGTTCCTAGTGAACCAATCCACTTGTCTTTTCCTTAACCAATCAGAATGGTAGATTTGGAGTCATCCACTTTACATACAGAACACCCCTCCCTCCTTAGTTTAGTCCTACGTAGTCTCGCAGGTAGGTGGGGCTTTTCCGGGCTCGACCTGACCTGCGCGGTTCATTTCCAGTGAGGACTTCGACCGGTTCGGATGGGGCTGCTGTGTCGTCCGTCCTCCTCTCTGGAACCGTCTGGAAGGGTGAGTCGGCCATTTTACCGCCGCCTAAGTTTCTTAGGCCGGCGGTTCTGCCGCTCCCTCCCGTTTCCTCGGGGCAGGTCGAGCTGGCTTGGCTGGCCCCTTCCGAAGATCTCTCTTCGTGGGTTTCTTCAAACGGTGAGTCTTTTGGTGGCTCTTTTTGGTCGTTTTGAATGTTAGTTTTATTTTTAAAAAGTTCTTTATTCGTTTCTCGCCTTTCCCCCCCCACCTCGGTTTGCATTTCGCCGTGTTCTTTTGTGAATGTTTTTAAGTCCGCGGTTCTTTCCACAATTCGAGATCGAAGCTGGTCTATATGCCGCTTCCATTCCCTCCCATCGTCTAATCTTACCCGGTAGGATTTGGGGCCTGTAAGTTGGGTAATTTGCCCGGGTAGCCATACCGGGTCCCCGGAGAAATTTTTAGCGTAAACTAAATCATCTGTCTCAAATTGTCTGAACCGTGTTGAGGAGTCAGGGGGGTTCTCTGGGGTGAAATTTGGGTGTAACCTATCCAGGTGAGACCTTAATTTTCGCCCCATAAGCAGTTCTGCTGGTGATTTATTTGTGATAGTACTAGGTGTTATGTGCTGCAGTGTGAGCAGCCGGTTTACTTTTTGTTGTGTATCTCCAGCATCCATTCGTTCTAACCCCTCTTTTGTAAACCGGACCATTCTCTCTGCCCTGCCGTTCGCAGCCGGGTGAGCCGGCGCGGTTAGTGCGTGTCTTATACCTAGGGAGGCTAGGTATTGCTCAAATGGTATACTGGTTAGCTGTGGTCCATTATCTGAAACGAGGATGTCAGGTATGCCATGGGTGGCAAACAGGCTGTCTAGTTGCTTAATTACGGCTTCTGTTGTCGTTGATGTCATGATTTTTACTTCAAGCCAATTGGAATAGGCATCAACGACAATCAGAAAAGTATGCCCCTTGGTAGGCCCCGCGAAGTCAATGTGTATTCTTGACCACGGTCCTCGAGGGGTTTCCCAGTCCTTAACGGGTGCTTTTGGTGGGGATGGTCTAATTGTCTGGCATTTGTGGCATGAGCTTACCCAATACTCTATGTCCTTATCAATACCCGGCCACCACACGTAACTCCTGGCGAGGCTTTTCATCTTCACCATTCCCGGGTGCCCTTCATGTAAAAGCCTAAGAACCCTGGGCTGCAGTTTAGCAGGGATTACCACCCGATCACCCCACAACAAACACCCCTTTTGGATGGAAAGTTCAGTCTGTCTGGCCCGGAAAGGTTTGGAGTTTTCAGTTTTTAGATTGTCCGGCCAGCCTTTACCTACCCAGCTAAGAACGCGGGCAGTCAATGAGTCTTTCGCGGTGGCTCTTGCGACATCATACGCTGAAATGGGTAGATCGGGGCATGTCTCGATTTGCAGTGCTGTCATCGTTGGTGCCGGGTCTGCGTCGGTTGTTGGCAAAGGCGCTCTGCTCAAAGCGTCCGCATGGGAAATTTGTTTCCCTGGTCGGTGTGTCAGAGTGTAGGAATAAGCCGCCAGGAACTCTGACCATCTCGTCATTCTGGGTGAAAGTATGTTAGGTGTTGGCTTGTTTCCCGCCAAAATCCCCATTAACGGCTTGTGATCCGTTATAATTCGAAAAGTCCTCCCATATACATATTCGTGGAAACGTTTTACTCCAGCGACAATTGCTAGAGCTTCTCTGTCCAATTGGCTATAATTCCGCTCAGTTTTTGATAGAGTCCTAGAATAATATGCGACGGGTGCTTCTCTGCCATCCGGTAGTTGGTGGCTCAGGACGGCACCTACTCCATACGGTGAGGCGTCGCAGGTCACTGTTAATGGCAGAGTGTCGCTAAATTGGATGAGAACGTTTGTTGATGTTAGCAGTCTTTTAATGTTTTGGAAGGCTTTTTTTTCCTTGTAACCCCAAGTCCAAGTAGCCTTTTTGTCTAGCAGACGGTGTAGCGGTTCTGCTATAGTGGCTTTGTTTGGCAGGAATACATTATAGAAATTGATTAATCCTAAAAATGCCTGGAGTTCCGTTTTATTTTTAGGTTCAGGCGCGTCATTTATCGCCTTAATCTTTTTATCAGTGGGGTGGATGCCTTCTCCGTCTATTGAGTAGCCCAGGAATTCGACGTTGTTTTTAACTAGACAGCACTTCTCTCTTTTAACCTTGAGGCCAGCTTCTCTAAACTTAGTCAGAACCTTTTTTAGTCTGTTTCTTAATTGTGGTTCATCTCTGGCCGAGATTAGGACGTCGTCGAAATAGGGAACGACTCCTTGTATGCCATTTAGCAGGCGTTCCATTAGACTCTGGAAGACGCCAGGGGCTACGCTTACTCCAAATTGGAGTCGGTGGCATTTGAATGCGCCTTTATGGGTGACAATAGTCTGCGCTTCTGCTGTTTCTGGGTCTACTGGGAGTTGCTGATAGGCTTGTGCCAAGTCGAGTTTGGCGAAAACTTTGCCATTTCCCAGGGAATGGAGCAAATGCTGGACTACGGGCACCGGGTATGCGCTTGGTTGTAATGCGTGGTTCAGGGTAGCCTTATAGTCACCACAGATTCTGATGGACCCGTCTGGTTTAATGGGTGTGACGATAGGCGTTTCCCACTTGGCATGGTCCACAGGTTCTAACACCCCTTGGGCTACTAATTTTTCCAGCTGTTCCTCTATTTTTGCCTTTAGTGCAAAAGGAACTCGCCTGGCTTTTATTCTTCGTGGGGCTATTTGGGGATTTAAATTGAAAGAAATAGGGTTTCCCCGGTACTTGCCCAGTGATCCGTCAAACACGTCGTGGAATTCTCTGACGAGGTCGTCTTCCCAGCCGGCTGTGGTCACTCGATCGACCCCGGTCATCCCGATGCCCAATGGCGCGAACCACTCGATGCCCAGGAGGCTTGGTCTGTCTTGGTTGACTATGGTCAGTGGAAGCACTTTGATGTGGTTTTTGTAGGCAACTTGAAAATGTCCTTTGCCCATCACAGGGATTTGGTTTCCCTGATAGTCTTTGAGGGTTAGGTGCTGCTTCATCAAGTCTTTGGTCTTGATACCTGGGACTAACTGTTGAATTGTGTCCCATGATACCATGGAGAGGAAGGACCCCGAGTCCACTTCCATTTTGCAGTGTTTTCCCTCGATTTCTACGACGATTTTAATTTTTCTTCCACTTTCCGTCTGGGAGCTTTGGATAATGACAGTTTGGTGTGTATTGGCTCGCTTTTCTTGTTGCCATTTTCTTTCGGCTCGACTTGGCTCGGCTCGTGTTGGGGAATTTCTGCGTCTCGTCGGGCTGTAAGATTTTTTATTTCTGCAGACCTTCTCGATGTGCCCTCTCTTTCTGCAATGTCGGCAGATGGCATCGAGGAATCTGCATTCGGCTCGTGGGTGGTTTCCTCCGCAGCCAGCGCATTCCCGCCACTTTCTCCTTTCGCGCTCTTTCTTGTTTGTGAGCAAACGGTGGACCTCGTCGTCCTCCTCGCTTGATTCGTTTGTTTCGCCCGACTCTTCATAATGGGTCGTTGTGGCAGGATGCTTTTTCTCTTTGGTTGATGTTTCATCGCCGTGCGTGTTCATTTTCTTGAATGTTACTGCGGATTTTTTCGTAGCTTCCGCGGCGGTGGCTTCCGCAATGGCTTCGGTAACGGTGATGTTGGGCTTGTTGAGCATTTTGCTCTGTGCGGTTGAGTCTCTCAGGCCCAACACCACGCGATCTCTCATTGCCTCGTCTATGTTTGAGAATTCACACTCACCCCCAATTTGTCTGAGTGCAGCGACGAAATCGGCAACGGTTTCTCCCTCTCTCTGGTCTCTTCGGTAGAATTCATGTCGCTTTATTAGATTAGACACCATCGGGGCGTAGTGTGCTTTCAGGAGTCTCTGTAATTCTGTCCACGTTAATTGTTTAACGTCCCGAGGCTTGGCGAGGGCTTTAGCCATTTTAAAGACGGTTGTTCCGCAGTGTGTCAGGAACACGGCTCTCTTTCGTTGTTCGGAAATGCCTTCCATTTCGTTGCTCTCCAAGTACATTTGGAAGCGATCAGCATAGGAATCCCAATCCTCTTCGTTGGGATTGAAGGGTGCGGGCGGTGCGTTGTTTCCAGACATCTTAGTTGCAGTCTGGGCTTTTATCACCACGTGCAGGTTTTGTTCCGTTCAGGACGATCCCACCTTCGTCGCCAGTGTTTTGTTTGGAAAACACACGAGGTAGACCGGGTTCCAACAACAAATACTTTTATTGTTAACAGTTAGTGACGGAACGCCGGCTGAAGCCGGGGCCAGCCCTTTTATACAGGCTGGCTTGCCTGCTTGCAGCCAATGGCAGCTATTTAGATTTGCCGCCTTTTTGGTATCTCTTTGGATTGGTTCCTAGTGAACCAATCCACTTGTCTTTTCCTTAACCAATCAGAATGGTAGATTTGGAGTCATCCACTTTACATACAGAACAGAAAACACAGAAAAGAGTTATGAGAACATGCCCAAAAAAATCAAGGAAAAATATATTCTTGCTCCATATATAATTATTCTGTATTTCAGTGCTGTTTGCATACCAATACTGAGCAACAATAATAATATGTTGAACTAATCCAAATATTTGTTGAAAATCTCAGCTGCAGTTTTATGTTGGATAAGATTATAGAACATTTAATCCGGTTGTGCTTCCATTGCATCGGAGCGGAATCCATGATCCTGCACAGTTTTGCTCTGGGCTCATTTGTTGGAGGGTCCCGATTGAGACCAGAACCACCCTGGAGGGGTCGTAAAGAAAGGGGGGACCACTTGGTGAATCAAGGGAAGCTGCATCTTCTCTCCCTCACAAGGTAAACCTCCTCTGAAGACAAGTTACAGCAGTGGTCAAAAATGGCCACCATGAAGAAGGGAAGCAATCTGGGAAACTAAGATTGTGCTGGACTGGTAAAGCTGTGAGCAGTGTGTGAACCAGGTGAAATATATGGAAATTAAGGTACCCTGGAATTAAGAAATGAAGATTTTTTTAATGAAAGATTGTAGATTGTGGAAATAAAATTGGAACTACAAAATATGAGGGAATTGATGAAAGAAAACTTGGAAATGTGCAATATCATACTACAAAAATTAGAAATGGCTATGCAGATTGAAGAAGAACAAAGAGAACCAGAGGGGGAGGAGTTAAATAAAGAGGAAATCAGCCTGAAAAAACAAGTGGAAAAACAAAAATTAAAATGGGGGAAAAAAGAATTAAAGCTAAAAGTTTGAGGTTTGATGTGATACTTAAAGGGAGAATTAGTTGAAAAGTTAAACAAAGCAAAAGGAAACAGCCGAAGAGGGAAATACAGAGAAAAAATCAAGAGAAGAAGGGAAATAAATAAATAATTGGAATAAGAAATGGAGGGAAATAATAAAGGAAAAAAGGGGAATTAAGAGAAAGGACCAGAAAATGATGGAAAGCAAAAAGCAAACAAAAATGAAAATGAAAAGAAATTATATAGTCAGGAGGATGAGAGACAATAGAAGAAGTAGAAGAATAGAAGAAGGGTAGAAAGGGTAGAAGAAGAATAGGAAAGGGGATTCTGCAAGGTAACATGTGGTGACATATAAGAACACAGATTTAAAAATATAAAAGAATGAAACTGATTTGTTTTTCTCAAGGATTATTGTTAAACCCGATATAGGTTTATTTGAAATAGATATGATAAGGGGAATTTATTATAAGTATATTATTTATTATTTAATAAAGCGATGAATGAAGTTAAAATGAACTATGAGAATTGTAATGGAAAGACTATTATCGGTTTCTAAAATTAATTGAATAGAGTAATATTTTTTTTAATAAATAGATTATTTAGAATGTAATTAAGTAAAAGAATACTATGCAAAATCTGACTCAAATATATATGCATAAATTTAGTAGTTAGGAGATTATTATTATTAATGTAGAATTAAAAAGTGACCATATTATGGTAAATCTTTATAAGTATTTAAAGATAATAAATTGGGGTAGTGTACAAGGCAAAGGGGTGCAAACTCGAATTGACAATTAAAGGAGATAACTTTTAGATTATTAGAATTAGGATGGAACCTATTGAATGGAATAACAGCGTGATAAAATTGCAAATGTGACAGATAAAAGTAAATATGTGTAATGAATATAGAAATGAAATAAGAATCTTAGATAATATTGTCAAAGAAGATATGAGAATATTTAAAGAAAAATGAAATACATTATGATATGAATTAGACAAAATAAGTGTAATGAATATAAGAATATTTGAGAATATTTAAAGGAAAATGAAATAAGTAATAATATGATATGAAATTGAATATGAAAGATGAATATGTAACTATGGTCATCTTTGCATTGAATTTGTATTGATTTGTAAAATCCTGGAACCACATTGTTCACCAAAAGATATGTTTTTTAAAATATAAAAATAAAAAATGTATTGAAAAAAAAAAGATTATAGAAAGTATATAACAAGTACATAAGGCAATGAATTTGAGAGAAGGAAGATATTTTGGTACTTCTTCAATATCTGAAATCAATTGAATTTTTCATATTCATCTATATTATATCACAAAAGTATTTTGTAGGAGAAGAAACAAATTGTAGCTGTTCCGTCCGGAAAAGAAGCACGTGAGACCGGGTTCTAACCAACAACTCTTTATTCGGTTAACAGTAACAGTAACGGAACATTGGCTCAAGCCACGGCAGCCCTTTATATAGAGGCTTGCCTGCCAGTTTGTAGCCAATGACATCAATTTAACCTTGCCGCCTTTGAGTGGCTTCTTGGATTGGTTCCTAATGAACCAATCCACAACTGGCCTTTTTGTCCAATCAGAATTGACTACTTGGAAACTTCCAAGTTATACAGAACACCCCTCCCCCTTTAATTCAGTCCTATGTGATTGACGTAGTCGCGCAGGTAGGTAGGTTTTTTTCTGGTCCCAGTTGACCTGCGCAGCTCATTCTCACCTAGGACTTCAAGTGGTTCGGTCGGGATTGTTGTCTCTCCGGCTTTTCTCCATGGAACTGCCTGGAAGGGTGAGTCAGCACTGCCGCTCCCGCCTGAGTTTCTCAGGCCGGTCAAAGTGGTTCTGCCGCTCCCTCCCGGTTCAACCGGGCTGGTTGAGCTGGCCTGGCTGGCACCTTCCAGGTCAGCTTCCCTTTCTCCAGGACTTCTTCCGATGGTCTCATCTAACCGTAAGTACTCTTTTTGGTTGGTTAGATTTTCTGGTTCATTTTCACACCCTTTTTTATTTATTTGTATTTCTCCCTCCTCCTTGGTTTTGTTTTCATCGAAATTTATTATTTGAGGTTGCACGGTTGTTTTGCGCTCGATGTTGTGGGAACGAAGCTGGTCTATGTGCCGCTTCCACTCTTTTCCATCATCCACGGTTAGTCGGTAGGACAGGGGGGCTGTTACTTGTGTGATCGTGGCTGGAAGCCAAAGAGGGTCCCCGGTAAAATTCTTTGCATAGACCAGGTCACCGATTTTGAAAGTGCGGTATCGGCTAAAAGAGTCGGGAGGTTTCTCCCAAGTATAATTGGGGTGCAGCCTATCTAAATGGGATCTGAGTTTTCTCCCCATTAATAATTCTGCCGGGCTCTTGTTTGTTGTGCTACTGGGAGTGATGTGTTGTGGTGTAAGTAAGCAGTTTAGCTTGTCTTGGACATCCCCATGGTCCATTTTCTCAAGGCCTTCTTTTGTGAACTGGACCATTTGTTCGGCCCTACCATTCGCCGCTGGGTGGGCCGGCGTGGTTAGTGCATGGCGTATACCCAAAGAGGCTAAGTATTGTTCAAATTGTATTGCTGTTAGTTCTGGCCCACTGTCAGATACCAACCAATCAGGTAAACCATGAGTTGCAAACAATTTGTTTAGCTGTTTTATAAGAGTGTCGGTTGTTGTGGATGACATTAAGATGACTTCTAGCCAATTTGAATATGCATTCACAACTATTAAAAACGTATTGCCCCTAGTTGGTCCTGCAAAATCAATATGGATTCGAGACCAAGGGCCTCATGAGGTCTCCCAGTCCCGTATGGGAGCTTGTGGTGGTGTGGGTCTAGCTCTCTGACATTTGTGGCATGTTGCAACCCAGCGTTCAATGTCCTTGTCTAAGCCAGGCCACCAGACATAGCTCCTGGCCAGGCTTTTCATTTTAACTATGCCTGGGTGGCCCTCATGTAACATGTCTAACACCTCTTCTTGTAGTTTGGATGAAATCACCACCCGATCTCCCCACAACAAACACCCCTTTTGTATTGACAGTTCAGTTTGTCTAGTCCGGAAAGGTTTAAATTTTTCAGTCTTTTGGCCTTCCAGCCAGCCTTTACCTACCCAAGTCAAAACACGGGCAGTCAATGAGTCTTTTGCTGTGGCTCTGGCGACATCATCTGCAGTCAATGGAAGTTCAGGGCAGGTTTCTAGTTGTAGGGTGGCGGTGGCTGGAGCTGGGTCGGCCTCCAAGATCGGTAATGGTGTTCTGCTTAATGCATCTGCATGGGCGATTTGTTTCCCAGGTCGATGCAGCAGTGTATATGAATAGGCGGCCAGGAATTCTGACTGCCTAGTCATCCGTGGGGATAGAAAGTTCAGTGTGGGTTTATTCCCAGACAAAATCCCTAGTAATGGTTTATGGTCAATAACAATGGAGAATGTTCTACCGTATAGGTATTCATGAAAGCATTTTACTCCGGCGACGATTGCCAGGGCTTCTCTGTCTAGTTGGCTATAGTTGTGTTCTGCTTAGGAGAGCGTTTTCGAATAAAAAGCAACGGGAGCCTCTCTCCCGTCAGGTAATTGGTGACTCAGGATAGCACTGACTCCGAATGATGAGGCGTCACAGGTGACCGCCAAGTGTAGAGTATTACTAAACTGAATAAGAATGGTGTCTGATGTTAACAAGTCTTTTATATTTTGAAAGGCTTTTTGTCCCAAGTAAAGACAGTTTTTTTATCTAGCAAACAGTGAAATGGTTCTGCTGTCGTTGCTTTGTGGGGGAGGAATACATTATAAAAAATGATCAGACCCAAGAATGCCTGTAAGTCCGTTTTATTTCTAGGTCTGGGTGCATCTTTAATTGCTTTGACTTTTTTTTCTGTTGGGTGAAAACCTTGTTCATCAATCAAATATCCTAAAAATTTGACACGGTCAGTGGCCAGGCAGCATTTTTCTTTTTTAACTTTCAGGCCGGATTCTCTGAATTTTGTTACCACTTCCCTGAGTCTAGCTTCTACTTTGGTCGCACTTTTCACTGAAATTAGGATGTCATCAAAGTATTGAACAACCCCTTTTATTCCATTTAATAGGCGTTCCATGAGGCTTTGGAAGACGCCTGGGGCAATGCTCACTCCAAATTGAAGTCTGTTACATTTGAACGCCCCTCTATGCATTACTATTGTTTGTGCCTCGGCCGTTATGGAGTCTACTGGAAGTTGCTGATACGCCTGGGCCAAATTGAGTTTAGCAAAAAAAATTCCTCCCCCAAGTGAGTGCAGTAAGTGCTGCACGACTGGTACCGGGTATGCGCTTTGCTGTAACACATGGTTCAGGGTAGCCTTGTAGTCTCCACAGATGCGCACAGACCTGTCTGGTTTTCCAGGTGTTACTATTGGTGTCTCCCACCTGGCGTGGGTTCTATGATCCCTTGTGCAATCAATTTATTTAATTGCTCATATATTTTGGGTTTTAATGCACAGGGGACCCGTCTGGCTTTTAGTCTTCTCGGTGCTATTTGGGGATCTAGGCTAAAGGATATTGGGGTTCCCCGGTACCTGCCTAGAGTGTCGCCAAAGATGTCCTGGAATTCGTGTAACAGATTCTCTTCCCAATCGCTCGCAACTATTCAGCTTACTCCGATCATCCTGATGCCCAATGGCGCGAACCATTCAATGCCCAGAAGGCTGGGATGGTCTCGGTTGACTATAGTCAATGGCAGGACTTCAGCGTGTTGTTTGTAAGTTACTTTGAAGTGCCCCAGAGCTATCACAGTAATCCTATTTCCCTGGTAGTCTTTGAGAATTAATTTTTGTTTTTTGAGTTCGTTTTGTCTGATGTTTGGAATCAGACGTCTAATTGTGTTCCAAGACACCATTGATAGAAAAGATCCTGAGTGGACCTCCATCTCACAAGGGCTTCCTTCAATGGACACTACAATTCTGACTTTTTTTCTGCTCTCCGTCTGTGCACTTCCTATAGTGACAGTCTGAAGTGTGTTTTCTAGGTTGCCGTGCTCCCATTTTCCCTTGCTGCGCTCCCATTTTCTGTCGGCTTGCCTCGAGTCAGTTCTTGATAGGGAATTACCGTGTCTGCTAGGGCTGCTGTTTCTTCGATTTCGGCAGACTCTTTCGATATGTCCCCTCTTTTTGCAAACCCGACAGATGGCATCAAGGAATCTGCACTCGGCTCGGGGGTGGTTTCCTCCACAACCAGTGCATTCCCACCAATTTTTCTTCCTTTCACACCTTTTTTGGTTTGCATAAAGGTGGTGGACCTCATCGTCATCTTCATCAGTGTCTGATAACTCGTCTAGGTCTTCATGGTGTGTGTATGTGGCAGCTTGCTTTCTCCCTCCACCTGAGATTTTTTCTTTTGGAAGGGTTGTCGTGTCAGCACTGGCGTTCATCATCTTCATTGTGGCTGCTGATTTCTTTGAGGCTTCCACGGGGGTTGCTTACGCGATTGCCTCTGCCACTGTTATGTTAGGTCTGTTTAAGAGTTTGCTTTGAAGGGTAGAGTCCCTAAGACCTAACACAACACAATCTCGCATTGCCTCATCCATATTTTGGAATTCACAGGCTCCTCCAATATGGTGCAGAGCTGCCACGAAATCAGCAATGGTTTCGTCTTCCCTCTGGTCTCTCTTGTAGAATTCATGTCTCTTGATGAGGGTTGAGACAACCGGCGCATAGTGAGCTTTCAGCATTAGGTTAAGCTCAGACCAGATCATCTGTTTCACATCTCTGGGCTTCGCCAATGCCTTCACCATCTTAAATACGCCTGGCCCGCAATGTGTTAGGAAGACAGCCCTCTTTCGCTGATTGGAAATTTCTTCCATTTCGTTGCTCTCCAGAAACATCAGGAAACGATCAGTATAAGACTCCCAATCTTCTTCATTGGGATTGAATGGTGCGGGCGGCACGTTATTACCAGCCATCTCATCTAGCATGGTTTTTTCTCTCGCCGCGTGCTCGGTCTCCACTTCAGGACGTCCACTTCAGAATCATTGCTTCAGGACGATTCGCCAGTATTCCGTCCAGAAAAGAAGCACGTGACACCGGGTTCCAACTAACAACTCTTTATTCGGTTAACAGCAACGGTAACGGAACATTGGCTCAAGCCGCAGCAGCCCTTTATATAGAGGCTTGCCTGCCGGCTTGTAGCCAATGACATTAATTTAATCTTGCCACCTTTGAGCGGCTTCTTGGATTGGTTCCTAATGAACCAATCCACTACTGGCCTTTTTGGCCAATCAGAATTGACTACTTGGAACCTTCCAAGTTATACAGAATAGTAGCAAGTTACTATCATGCTTTTATATCAGAAACTCTTGGAATCTGTCAAGACTACTAACAATTCAGCCATAACTCTCATGACAGAAGAAAGTTTCCAGGAAAGAGCAATAAAATATATAATTTCACTGGCTTTAAAAAGAATGTACCCTTTAGACACACTTCAAACTCCCATGAAAAAGAACATACAGACCTCAAATAGGAATAATAGCTTGTTTGCTTATTATTAATAGTCCATGCACTGGGACATCTTGTATTCACAGCTATTCCCTACTCAATTTGTTTTTTATATTCATAATTCTTTGGGGTGTGTCATACATAAAAATCTGAGCAGGATTGTATAAAGCATGCAAAGATGCTTGGTGAAGCATGTTGAAGTAAGTGAGTCCCCTTCTTGAAGCTCTGAGGCAGCTATATCCTCCAGAAGGCTGCCTGAAGGTTTCACAGGTTGTATCTGCTTGCACATGTAAGTGCAGGCCCAGGGGAAACTTGTCTGTGCTTGCACATGCTAGCAGCTTAGAAAAGCCCTCAAAACATCCACATGGAGAGCTATATGGAGAGAATGCAGTTATCTCAACTTTAAGAAGTGTTTTGCTTATGCCAACACACTTCACTTCTTTAAATGCATGATAAAAGTTGAAATCACTAAAAGGGCTGGGTTTGCATTAACAGGTTACACAAAAAGAAATAGCCCAAGATTAATCATCCAAATTTAGTATGCTGGGCAATTCCAGTATTTCATTCATGTGGTTAAGCCTAATATGCACGCAGACTAATAGTAGAGTTGCTGAGTAGAACCAAGGAACAGAAATAAAGGAAAGAATTAATTTACTGAGCCCTGATATGGACAAATTGAGGGAATCATCAGCTTCCACAAACTACCAAGAAAGTATTCATTGAAAGTAAGCAAATTAAGCCTTGTCCTCTTCCAATTATTAACTGAGGACCAAAAATACAAGCAAGCATCTCTTCTGTACAAATTGTTCTTGCTCTGTTCTCTTCCCAAAACACAAACAAAAGTAGTGGAGAAGTTTAACAAAACAGTGAGAAACGAAAGTGAGATACAAAGAACAAAGCTACCATCAAATCATGGATGCACCCAGTGAATCTAAGATGGACCATTGAGATGGTATATATATTTGAAAATTAGTTCTTAATGACTGCAGAAATTGTATTTAGGGTCCACTCAGATTTCTATCATAAAGGAATAGCAAATAATTATTGATCTTTCATCTTTCACAGATATATATTCGATCGGTTTCTATTCTTGGAGAAAAACAGGCAGATTCTCTAATAAATGCAAAACAGCAGGTACACTATATTAACAGTATTTTCCTTTGCTAACTTATTATCATCAAGTATATTTACCAAGTTTTCCATGGCATTACTACTTTAATGTTGCAATCCTTTATTCAAATCTTCTGTTCGCCTTTGTCACTTGCAAATCCCTATCATCATCCTGCTTCTTTGCCTAACATAAATGGCAAATCTGCTTCCATCATCTGGAACCTGTTAACATTCAACTGGCCTGCAGAAAATCCTAGATTTAACATTTAAGCACAATGATAAAGAAACTGAAATCTATAAGCACATTTCAAGTTGTCATTCTGCCTCTAGCCAATTCCCTCTGGATGCAAATGTGAAGCAATTATTCAGAACCAGGAAAGGAGAAGCTTCCATCAAAAAAAAAAAAAAAGAAATCACCTTTCCACTCCAGTGCAAGAAGTAACACAGGAGCAAGGCAAATCTGAAAAATCAATACCAGGCTCTATGCACAGTATAATTTTTTAATTTGAATATTCACACACTGTAATTGCTATGTTTTGCTTTAAATACTCGGTGGCAGTATATTTCACAGTTGCTGATGCCATAGCTTAGTCTTGCGGGATATAACATGAAAACAGCTTGACTGACAAAGGAAAGTTCAATTTTTGAGTATAGATAGCTTACTGCAGCTTTTGATACCACAAAAGAATCAATAAAGCATGATTGGGAGAGGGAAAAATTGGGGGAGATGAAGAAGCAAGAATACCAGAAAAAGAGAAATAGATTAGAGATTCCATACAGAAAATCCGGGTGGAGGAGAGAAATTTCTCCCCCACCCTAGTGTATTTATTTATAAGGTCTCCTTGAGACAGAATACAATTTTATTTATCATAAAAAATATACTAGCAGCATCCAGTTTCAATTGAGAGAAAAGACTTTAAAGTGATACTGATTCTTTACCAGCATTTAAATGCTATTCAAATTAACTGATTAACTATCACTCTGAATATTACTATGTAAAAGATAGTTAATCAGTCACATTTATCATGTACACTTAAGTCATACATAGATATTCTGCTGTTATTATGCTAGCAAAAAGCATTCTTATCCTTCATATTTAGCATCATGACAGTACACATTTCTTGGCCTACAGCATTACCCAGTTTGTAGCAGAGGTAGTATTCAGCAGGTTCTGACCAGTTCTGGAGAACCAATAGCAGAAATTTTGAGTAGTTCGGAGAACTGGCAAATACCACTTCTGACTGGAGATTTTACAATATCCTTCCCCTGCCACGCCCATCAAGCCATGCCCATAGAACCAATAGTAAAAAAATTTGAATCCCACCACTGGTTTGTATATATGTCCTGTTTGAGTCCATACTAATTTAATTTTTTGTACCATTCAGGAATTCACAGGAGAGGAAATGAAGCTATGCATTTTCTTCAATAAAATTTGGTAAAAACTAATACTATATTACTTGTATAATAAATTAATCTGATACACAATGAAGAAATATCATAATTTCAAGAAAAAGCTTTCCAGAAATCATTTCTTTTCTCCCTCATCCTTAACTTTATTCATTTGCATTTTGCATTATATAAATCTATTAAGAATGATATTAATTTTAATATGTCCGTTTGGAACAATGGGAACAAGTTGTAATCATACAAAATTTAGTGCCTAAGACATTATATATATTATCTTCGTTTTCTTTGTTTTTCATCTCTTTTTCTGGATTAGCCAGCAAACAAAATGTAGAAATATGCTTGGTCATTTTTTGAATTTAAGTAAATAAAAACATTATTAAAGCCCATGTCACAGTGCACCAACGGATGCAAAGAGAATGTAAAACAGAGAAAAACGCTTGCCATCCATTGGAAAATGCGATGCATACACTGTGTACGTCTTTCATATGCTCTATCCGTCAAACAGCCGTCTACTGCTATTTCATACGCTCAAAAAGTTTTGAGCTGCACAAAACTTTTTGAGTCGATGAACTTTCCACCACGTACGATCTACATCCGCGACACATCCGGGCAACAAATGTTCTACGTCCGTTGTCATCCGTTACACGTCTGCTGTATCCTCTCGCCATCCTCTGGGCATCCGCACAACTCATATCCGCTACAGCGGAAATCGGAAAGAGGGAGGAAGCGAAAGGTCCACACAGCATTAGTAGCACGGACATAGAAAGGATGAAAGCAGATGCAGCTCGCATATAAAGCATTAAAATGGACAAAACATTTGCATATGGGACGGATCTCAGATATTTCAGATGTCTGGAGCATGTCTAGAGTATGTGAGGGACACCTAGCAGAAAACCGATATTTTCTATAAAAAGGGGGAGGAAATCATCTGGATCTCACGATCAGTCCAGAAGCAGTGGTGTGCAGACCTCTTCAGCCTTGCTCTTGCTCTTCCACATCATCCATTGATCTCCACCATGGATCATCGCACATTCATTTTGGTAGCTACGATCATTCAACACCAGAACCAAGCCCTGTTCAGACTGTTTCACCTTTTCTACGCAAGGAGAAGAAGGAGACGTCCAAGAGCTGTGTGGGTCCAAAGATGGATTGGGAGAAGAGTGGAGTTTGGACTCTATGACAAGCTGATGGTGGAGCTGAGGAATGAAGACCCTCGTGCATTCCAACACTTCATGAGGATGCCACTAGCCATGTTTGACGAAGTTGTGGAGCATCTGAGACCCAGGTTGACCAAGGCAAACACCAACTTCCGTCCCAGCCTGGACCCTGGACTGAAGGTGGCACTGACTCTGCGCCACCTGGCCTCTGGGACCATGTACAGAAACATGCAGTATGCCTGGAGGGTGCCACACAACACCATCAGCATTGTGGTCAGAGAAGTGGTGCAGGCCATCATCGAAGAATACCTGGAGGAGCTCCTCCAGTGTCCCACCACTGAAGAAGGCTGGAGGAAAGTTGCAGAGCAGTGGTATCAGAGGTGGAACTTTCCTCACACCATTGGAGCCATAGAGGGGAAGCACGTGGCCTGAAAAACTCCAGCCAACTCATGGTCCAATTATTACAACTACAAGGGCTTCTTCAGCATCATCCTCTTTGCCATGGTTGATGCTGACTACAAGTTCATGTACATCGATGCTTCAGGCAATGGGTCAGCTTCAGATGCCCAGGTATACAATGCCAGTCACCTCAAGGATGGGCTGGAACGCAACCTCATCATGGGTTTTCCAGATCCAGACCACCTACCCAACAGTATACAAGATGTGTCCTACTTCATCGTGGGTGATGACGCCTTCTCCCTCAGAACCTACCTCATGAAGCCCTACACTTCAAGATACCTCACCAGTGAAGAGAGGATTGTCAACTACAGGCTGTCCAGGGCAGGACGCGTGGTGGAGAATGCCTTTGGCATCCTGGCCAACAGGTTCCAGGTACTTCTCACCACCATGCAGCATCACCCAGGGACTGTGAGGAACATCGTGGAAGCTTGCTGCATCCTGTACAATCTCATGCGCACCCGCTACCCAGTGTTGCAGAACAGATTTGTGGACCGTCAACAAGGCAATGGGGACATGGAGCCTGGTGAATGGAGGCAAGGACAAAACCTGATAGACACTGTGAATGTGCAAGGCCTCAACAGAGCTTCACGTGAAGGGAAGAAGCAGCGCAACCTCCTGAAACATTGGTGCAACTCCCCAGCTGGAGCAGTGGAGTGGCAAGACAGGATGGTAGATGCTTAATGGATGCTTCCTTGAGCCTGTCTCATAACACTGATGAGATTGTGCCATGTATGTTGAGTGGCCCTACAATGAATAGGGCATTAATAAAGAGTTTTGTTTATTTTGAAATGTGTTGATCAATTAATAAATTGTTATTGATAAAAAAGGGCCATATGTGTGGCAGCTGGGAGGGTGGACCATACAGTCCCACTATGCTTGCACTAGAGGTTTATCTATCCCACAACTATACTTACCCATCCCACAACTATCTTTACCCATCCCACAACTATCCTTACCTATCCCACACCTATCATTACCCATCCCACAACTATCCTTACCCATCCCACAAGCATGCAAAGGCTTAACCAAAGTTTTCACCAACACTTTATTAAGTAAAAAAAATGAACCAAGTGTGTGAAGCAAAGATAACCTTTATTAATAACAAACTGTATGACATTATTAAAAAGCAAAATGACCCAAGTAAAGTGTCTTAAGCAAAGATAAAGTGAACAGGTAACAACTCAGTCTCTGGCACTCTTCTCAGTCACTCTGAGGCGTGCCCATGGTCTCAGATGTAAAGGGGCCAGGGACTGTGGAGGTGACTGTGGCTGGAGTGCTGGTCTGAGGCACC
>BLBF01000002.1:35941595-35983057 GCA_015471245.1 Laticauda colubrina
CAGGGACTGTGGAGGTGACTGTGGCTGGAGTGCTGGTCTGAGGCACCATTGGGGTGCCTGGCCCCGAGAGTACAACAGGAGATGGTGTGTGCAGGAAGCTCTCAGAGAGCTGACTCAGTCCCGTGAGGTTGAGAGGCCCTTCAAGGACCTGGGATGTGAGGCCCAAGACTGATGACAGATGTTCTGATGAAGGGCTTGGCTGTGGGGTGGAGGAAGGAGGAGTGTAGTGGGGCTGTCTGGTCTGCAGCTGGGTCAGGTGAGGCATCTGTGGCATCCGATGAACCTGGGCCTGGACTGGGAAGGCCTGCCTCTGCTGTGGGAAGTCCTGGTAGTGGTAGGCTTGGTAGGTGAGGGGCTGTTGAAATCTGTGGAAGGGCTGTGACATTGCCTGGGGTAGAGTAGCAGACCTGGAGTGGGTAGGAGCAGGTTCAGCTGGGCCTGGAGGGTGGTGCAGAAGAGCTGTGATCTTCTCCTTCATCACCTGGTATTGGGCCTCGGGCAAGTCCATGAGGGTCTGGCTCACGTACGTGATGAAGGGCTTGCGGTTCAAGGATGGTGTGTCGAAGTGAACCAGCTGGGAGAGAAGATCTGTGCTGGCTTTGATTGTGTCCCTGATCTCCAAGAGGACAGTGTGGCTCTGTCCCTCCGGTCTGCCTCTCTGCCTGCTTTCTGTGGAGGTGGAGCTGGGGGTTGGGGTGGGTTGGTCTCTGGTGGTTGCTTCTTCTAGCTCCATCTGAGACAGGGGATCCTCCATGTCCTCCGGCATGGGGAATGCAGCTGTCGGAGGGGTCTCTGTCATGGGGCCCTCCAAAGACACCTCCAAAGACACCTGCCAGGACATGGCAGCTGTCTCCTGGCTGGAAGAGGAGTGGCTCTCTGTGGGCTGTCTGAGGGAAAGGGTTGACAGAGGGGCTGCCCCTTGGTGGCGGATCTCACCCTCCAGGAAGCTGCACTTGGCCATGACATAGGTCTCCCGGTCAGTGAGCTTGACAGCGGCCTGCCCGGATTTCTTCAGGTGCAGCTTGCCATACCAGGTGTGCATGTGCTTCCACTACCCCAGGAGGACATCTGAAATGTAGCCCAGGCTCTCCACCTTCTCTCTCCAAGCTGCCTGCTTTCTCTTCCTCCACAGGTACTCGTTCTCTCTCAGCCATTCCAGCACCTCCTCTTCATGGTCTTCGGAAATGGAGTACTGTTTCCTTTCTCCTTTCTCCTTGCCTTGCCTCTGGCAGGGGCTTCAGGACCTTCAGCAGCAGGGCTTTGAGGGCCTTGGGGCTGATCCACCACAGCAGCAGCAGCAGGAGAAGCACCACAAGCAGTAGGAGAAGCACCAGCAGCAACAGGAGAAGCACCAGCAGCACCAGCAGGAGAAGCACCAGCAGCACCAGCAGGAGAAGCACCAGCAGCAGCAACACCAGGAGCACCAGCAGCAGCAGCAGAAGCACCAGCAGCTTCAGTGTCAGTGCCAGGGGGTGGGATGGTGGTTCTGTCCTTCTTGCCAGGGCTGGCAGGAGTAGGCACAGGCTTCCTCTTTTTCCCCATGGTGTTCTCTCAAGATGTCTCTGGCAGCAGGTCTTTCCTCTGAATGGTGACTGCTTGCGAGCTGCATCCTTTTATATCCATGGAGCTGATGCAATTCATCCTCCCCGCATGCGCAGTGAACGCTTTGCATCCGCTATGCATCTGCTACGCATCCACTACGCATCCGCTACGCATCCACTATGCATCCTTTAGGTGTCCGTGATGCATCCGCGTCATCCGCTATACATCCACTCCTTCCGCTACGCATCCATTTCACTATTCTCCCCCAGAAGCCCTGCGGATGTGTCATCCGCTTCCATCCGCTTCCATCCGTAGGCTTCCTACGAACATCCGCTTTACATCCCCGCTACATCCTCCCCACGTCCGTTCCTTTCCGTTGTTTTCCGTTCTGTTTATGCAAATTTGGGGCACTTTTGAGAGCGGATAACAACAGATGGACCCACCCCTGAAATTTTGCTCGTCTGCTGTTTCCTTTTTGCATACATTTTGTATCCGTCGGCCAGTGTGACCTAGCCTTAAGATACTTACAGTAGACTATTTTGCCAAAGAATCTTTTGCTTCCCTGTCTTCTTTTCTCTGCTGCCTTCCTTTACAAGAATCTTATTTGCACATCTCTCCCTTGACCATTCTATAATGGAAAAGTTTGTTTGTTCATCCACTTATGTGGTTGAGTACATAAATACTTTATCAAGTACATCCCAGGCAATTATAAACCAGTCCTGTAGGGAGTGTGGACGTACTTCATGTTAAAAATTCTGTCTAAACATTCATTTTTAATTATGCCAGATAGATATATTTTTTTCCTACAAGTTCTGTTGACAGAGAATTAACTTTAAAAATTATTTTAAAGGACAAGTACCTTTAGATAAATTTGTATCTGCGGAACATGGTATTCTTTTACTCATTCAACTGCAAGGTGACAAGTTTATGAATTTGATTGTCTTATCTTTTATCCTGTGATCACCACTCCAGTAGCTTTCAGCCTCCTTGGCTTTTCATGCTCCAGAAAAGGTCTAAAAGGTATTTTTCCCTATAATATTTGTGTGTGAGTCTGGGTGTTAAGAGGAAATGCTACTCTTCAAAAATTTCTCTTTTCCTCTGGAGAAATTTGCAGGCATTGCCTCTGACCAAACACTGGATGGAGAATTATGATGCATTATTTCAGACGGTAATGTTAACAACTTAGCATTCAGATGTACATGTCAACTGGGTTTTTAACATTACCGTCTGAAATAATGCATCAGAATTATCCATCCAATATGTGGATAGAGGCAACGTTTGAAAATTTCTCCTGAAGAAATTTAATTCTCCAGTAATTTTTCTAGTAAAACGGCTGGACAATTTTTCGAGTAAAACAGCTGATCTCCCAAACAATTTGTGATATGATAACTTGCAATATTGTTCAAGTGCAGCTGTCTCTGCATTCAGAGTTAAATCCTTATTTTCAGGAAAAGTGACTCAACTGATATGACTGAGCACATTAACCTTGTATTGTATTATTTTTACTCTCCATTGAACCTTTTTTCATGATCGTGTATCTACATGGTTATAACAGAAATTATCTCAACAATTATTTATGCTACTTTAAACATTTTTTTTTAACTATTGTTCCATGTTAGTTTACATACTTTATCTACATAGAGTTGCTTAAAATATGCCTCTGCCATGCATTGTACTATAATTTGGGAAAAAAACTCACATCTTATTTTAAGTCACCAGCTGCTTTCTAAATGCTGGCCATAAAATGGCATATTGGTAATTGCCATTAGACCCTGAAAGAGTGGTACATGAGTAATATTTATAGAAATGGAACAGAAACCTTTATATAACATGGAAAACGTTCCTCTAGAATCAGAAATTCAATTAGCTATTCAGCGCCAACTCTACATGCAGCTAAATATTTCAGCATTTAATAATAATAGAGAATGCATTGCAGCTTAGACATTTTTAAACTATATTTTAAACTATATTTTACACTATTAGATGCAATTTTTTCTTGTCTATAAGGCATAAAACAAAGAACTTTACAGTAAAGCAAATGTCCTTAAATGTTCTTAATTATTGCACACAAAATTTCCAAGATAGAGAATGAAGTACTATCTGTAAATTATGCAGAAATTGGCCATATATAATAATTTTCCTGTTTGATATGGATGAAATAAACCTGAGTACTATCTACAGCAAGCTTAAATAATTTTTGTTTTAATGAGACAAAATAAAATGTTTCAATGTTTTTTCCTGTCTTAAGTAAAAATATTATAATGTGTGTACAATCTTTTATGGTTGAGGCTGTAATTTGTCCTCATCCAACTGCCCTAAGTGGGAGAAACTATTCTCATTTTGCAGCATTATAGTGTATTAAACAGATAAATGGGAGTTTTAAGCTTCTGCAAAGCTGAAGATAACAATGTTACCCTCAAAGTATACCATAATTCATTTCCTTTTAAGGTCTTTTAATGAAAAAATGTCTGCAATACATGGGTTTATGGGTTATAGGTGACACTGTCTATGGAGATTCTCAACATCCAGGTCATGGTTGTCTGAAAGGTGCTTTTTCAAAGGCAACTGGAGTTTCTTGTTTTTCTTTGAAGATGTTTTGCCTCTCATCCAAAAAGCTTCTTTACCTCTGATGGGTGGTGATCTTGGATGAGAAGCTAAGTGTCTTCAAAGAAAAGAAACTCCAGTTGCCTCTTGAAAAAGCACCTTTGGGATATAGATGGCACTATTTCATATATTAGTGACTGTGATACCTTTTATGTTCTATGTTTTTTAAAGAAAAAAACTAAGATTTTAATGTTGTAAACATATTTTAGTGCCTACAACTACAATTAACATGTCAAGTTAACATACCAACTTTTGCTGACTGCACCCCTGAAATTCAAAGACTACAAGAGACGACAGTTGGGAATTCCTGGCCATTGTTTTCTACACCCAAGCTTACCAATAGTTTCATTGTTGTCACTCAGATCACATCTTTTGTAACAATGAATGAAGAATTTTAAGGCCCTGTCACACTGGCCAAAGGATGCAAAACGTTTGTAAAAAGGACACAGCGGACGAGCAATATGTTCCATCCGTTGTTATCTGCTCTCAAAAGTGCCCCGAATTTGCATAAGCAGAGCGGGCAACACGGAAGGAACGGACAGGGGGAGAACGTAGGGCGGATGGAAAGCGGATGCTCCACGGAAGCCTAGCGGATGAAAGCGGATGGGAGCGGATGGCAAATCTGCAAGGCTTCCGGGGGAGCACAGCAAAGTGGACGCGGAACGGAAAGAGCGGATGCAGAGCGGATGCCAAGCAGATGAAGCGGATGCAGAGCGGAAGCCTAGCAGAAGCCTAGTGGATGCCTAGCGTTCACTGCGCATGCGGGGAGGATGCATTGCGTCAGCCCCGCGGATATAAAGGGAAGCAGCTCGCAAGCAGGTCACCATTCAGAGGAAAGACCTGCTTCCAGACATAGCTTGCCAGCCAGCCAGCCAGCCAGCAACCCAACAACTATGGGGAAGAAAAGGAAGCCCCTGCCATGTGCTGCCAGCCCTGGCAAGAGGGACAGGGCCACCCTCCCACCCCCTGGCCCTGACTCTGCTTCTGCTGGGGCTTCTGTTGCCCGGGCTCGCTCTTCTGGTGCTGGGGCTTCTGCTGATGCTGCTTCTGGAGGTGGTGCTTCTGCTGATGCTGCTTCTGGTGGTGGTGCTTTTGCTGGTGCTTACTCTGCTGATGCTGCTTCTGGTGGTAGTGCTTCTGCTGATGCTGCTTCTGGTGGTGGTGTTTTTGCTGGTGCTTACTCTGCAGGCACTGCTCCTGGTGCTGGTGCTTCTGCTGGTGCTTACTCTGCTGGCACTGCTCCTGGTGCTGGTGCTTCTGCTGGTGCTTACTCTGCTGGCGCTGCTCCTGGTGCTGGTGCTTCTGCTGGTGCTTACTCTGCTGGCACTGCTCCTGGTGCTGGTGCTTCTGCTGATGCTTACTCTGCTGGCGCTGCTCCGGGTCCTGATGGTCCTGCTGATGCTCCTGGTGCTGCTGGTGCTGCTGGCGCTGCTGGTGCTGCTGGTCCTGCTTTTGCTGCTACTGTTGCTGCTGCTGCTGGTGGTGGTGGTGGTGGTGGTGGTGTGGAGCAACAGCCCCTACAACCTCGAAGCCCCTCTTATGAGGGCCCATATGGCCCTGCCAAAGGGAGGAAGAGGCAGACGCGTGAACGGGAGAGGAGGCAATACAACATAGAAGAGGAACATGAGGAGGAGGTGCTGGAGTGGCTGAGGGAGAACAAGTATCTATGGCGGAAGGGACATAGGCTCTATCGTGACACCAAAAGGAAGCAGGCTGCTTGGAGAGAGAAGGCGGAGAGCCTGGGCTACACTTCGGAGGTGCTCCTCAGCTGGTGGAAGCACATGCACAGTTAGTACGGGAAGCTGCACCTCAAGAAATCTGGCCAGGCTGCGGTCAAGCTGACGGACAGAGAGACCTACATGATGGCCAAGTGCAGCTTCTTGGAGGGTGAGATCTGCCACCGAGGAGCAGCCCCTCTCAGAACCCTCTCTCTCAGGCAGCCTGCTAAGAGCCAGTCCTCTTCTGGCCAAGAGTCAGCTCCTGTGTCCAGGCAGGTATCTGCGGAGCGTGCCACAACACAGACCCCTCCCCCAACAGCTGTACTATCCATGGCGGAGAGCATGGAGGAACCCCTGACGCAGTGGGAGCAAGGAGAGGGCACTTCCACCACAGGCCAACCCGTATCCACCCCCAGTTCCACCTCCACCGAAAGGCAGAGAGGCAGACCGGAGGGGCAGAGCCACACTGTCCTGCTGGACATCAGGGACACCATCAGGAGCAGCGTAGATCTCCTCTCAGCTGGTATACACCGATGCCCCATCCTCCAATCGCAAGCCCTTTCTCACCTACATCAACCAGACGCTCATGAACATGTCAGAAACACAGTACCAGGTGGTGAAGGACAGGATCTCCGATCTTCTTCACAACCCTCCAGACCAAGATGAACCTGATCCCACCCAGTCCAGGTCTGCTCCTCCACCCCAGGTGATGTCACTGCCCTTCCAAGGCTTTCCACAGGCCCTCCCCTACAAAGGCTACAGCTACCAGGAGGTCCAGCAACACAGGCAGCCTTCCCAGTCCAGGCACAGGTACATCGGACGCCACCAATGCCACCCATGCCACAGATGTCGCCCACGCCACAGATGCCACCCATGCTACAGATGCCACTGACGCCTCACCTCGCTCACCTGCAGACCAGACAGTCCCACTGCACTCCTCCTTCCTCCACCCCACAGCCAAGCCCGGCCTCAGAACATCTGTCATCGGTCTTGGGACTGACACCCCATGTCATGGAGGAAGGGCCTCTCAACATCACGGGACTGAGCCAGCTCTCTGAGAGCTTCCTCCACACACCATCCCCTGTTGTCCTCTTGGGGCCAGGCACCCCAATGGCACCTCAGACCAGCACTCCAGCAGCAGCCACCTCCACAGCACCTGGACCCTTCACCCCTGAGACTATGGGCACGCCTCAGAGTGACCAAGAAGAGTGCCAGAGACTGGGTTGCTACCTGTTGACTTCATCTTTGCTTGGGACACTTTACTTGAGTCATTTTGCTTTTACAGTTTGTTATTAATCAAGTTTATCTTTGCTTCACACACTTGGTTCAGTTCTTTTAGTCAATAAAGTCTTAGTGGAAACTTTTAGAAAAAGTTTAAGCCTTTGCATGCTTGTGGAATGGGTAAGGATAGCAGTGGAATGGGCAGGGATACCTGTGGGATGGGTAATAGCTGTGGGATGGGCAGGGATACCTGTGGGATGGGCAGGGATACCTTTGGTATGGGTAATACCTGTGGGATAGATAAACCTCCAGTGCAAGCATAGTGGGACTGTATGGTCCACTCTTCCAGGTGCCACACCTATGGCCCTTTATTATCAATAATAATATAATCATTCATCCATACATGTCAACATAAATACAACTCTTTAGTAAATGCCCTGTTCATTGTAGGCCCACCCAACATACATGGCACAATCTCATCAGTGTGATGAGACAGGCTGAAGGAAGCATCCATTAATCATCTATCATCCTATCTTGCCACTCCACTGCTCCAGCTGGGGAGTTGCACCAGTGTCTCAGGAGGTTGCGCTGCTTCTTCCCTTCACGTGAAGCTCTGTTGGGTCCTGCACATCCTTATTGTCTATCAGGGCTGCTGGACTGAAAGTGAGATCCAGGTGAGTTCCTCCCCCTTTTTATAGACAATATAGGTTTTCCACTAGGTGTCCTTTTGCATCCTCTAGGCATCCTCTAGACATCCTTAATATCCGAGATAGGTCCCTTTTCAAATGTTTTTTCCGTTTTAAATGCTTTCTTTGCGAGCTGCATCCACTTTCATCCTTTCTCTGTCCGTGCTACTCATACTGCGCGTCTGTTCCGCATCCGTTTCGCTTCCTCCCTGTGTCCGTTTTCCACTGGAATGGATTTGAGTTGCGTGGATGTGCAGCGGATACCTAGCGGACATAGCGGACACGTAACGGATGACGACGGATGTAGAACGGATGTTCCCCGTATGCGTTGCGGATGCAGAATGGACGCATTGGATACATTTTCCGCTCAAAAAGTTTTGAGCAGCTCAAAACTTTTTGAGCAGCTCAAAACTTTTTGAGCAGATGGAACCTCAGTCGACGGATGTTGGATGGATAGAGAGGATGAAAAACGGAGGCAGTGAGTACAGAACTGATGAATCGCGTTAACCAACGGATGGCAAGTGTTTCTCTCCGTTTTACATCCTCTTTCCATCCGTTGGTGCAGTGCGACATGGGCTTTAAGGACTTTCTCCAGTCACATCATTTCTCTTCATTGGGCTGATCCTCACTTCTATCCACTTCCAGGATTCTTTCTTTGTCTGGACAAGCTGTTGTATTTTGACATCTCAAAACCTACCTCATTGTAGGTGTTATTCTGGGCAAGCCCCGTGTCACAAGCAGGATTGGGTTTATGTAATCTTTTATCAGGCCTTACAAGATCTTTTTTTTTTAAAAAGACTGTATTCAAAAATATTTGGTAGCAAGGGCCACTTTTTTTAAAAAAAAATCTTAATTTAAATAAATGGTCATCCTTAGGAATTTTCCCACAAAAAAAACAGGGGCTTAAAGATTCATACACAGAGTAGTTTGAAAATCTACTTATGTACTATTAAAACTGCCACTGTGTTTATATTTTTCTGTTTGAACCCTCAAATTACCTAATGGTGCATTGTACCACAACAATTTTTGAGTCAAGGTACCTAAAATCCACTAAGTTAAACAATATTTGAAAAATCCAGGACCCTCCTATGAAACTGAAATGCCCACATTGTTCAGACAGTTTTATTTACAATGTTGTGGCTGTTGCAACTACTCCATGGTCAAGTAATCAAGATTTCTAATGCTCATGTTTAGTGAGGTACAATGGCACTGAAAAAAACTATGACATTTTTCACACTTATGAACACTGCAGCATCCCCATGGTTCCATGAGCAATATTTGGACTCTTGCCAAATGGCATGTTTACGATGGCTGCAGTGTCTTGGGGTTATATAAGCCCCTTTTTTTACTTTCCTGCAAGCAAAGTTATAGGGAAAGCCAGATTCACCTTAACTGTGTTACTAACTTAATTGCAGTGAGTCACTTAACAACTGTGGCAAGAAGGGTCATAAAATGAAACAAAACCCAGTTAGCTGTCTTGCTTAGCAATGGAAAATTTGGGCTCAATTGTGCTTGTAAATCAAGAACTACCTGAAGTATGGTAGCAACTGCCAGGCAGAAATCAAATTAGGATTATAGAAATGTATAAATTGTTTTGCCAAAAGCCTCTCTTATACAAAAAGACAAAATAGATATCATTACGAAGGAAGAATTGAACATACTGCTAGTTAATTTGTTTTTCTTTGAGACTAAGATAAATCAGACTGCATATTTGATTTCTCATTTACCATTACAACACCATGACTTTCAGCCAATGCAACTGCAACCCATTAGATTGAAAAATTAGCTAGACCAGAAGAAGTCAAGTCACTGGGCAGTCCAAAATGTTTATCACATGAAATAGACAAGCAAATACTATTATCTTCTTCCCCAGTTCTACTGTATTAAGGCAGTTTAGTTATTTGAGATCTTGGGGGAAAAAACAAATATCACAAGAGTCCACAAACAGCCATTACTCCCATAGTAAAAATACAGTAACAATAAACCAAATACCTGTTGCTCTTTCAGAAAATCTAAAAACATATTGTTACAACTGTTCCATTTGGATAATAAGGTACGCGAGACCGATGTTCCAACAAACAGCTCTTTATTTAACAATTTAGAGAATTGTAGTGGAACATTTGCCGAAGCTGCAGAAGCTCTTTTTATAGCGGCTACTCGTGGCTTGAGGCCAATGATAGTTCTTTGAGAATTCCCGCCGTCAGGCGGGCCAATCGAAATGGTGCTTTATTGACCAGTCCTAGTGCGGCCTGCTCGGCCAATCAGATTTAGTTATTTGGAGTCTTCTAATTTTGATACAAAACACCCCTCCCCTCTTGGTTTCATCCAACGTGCGTAATGTAGTCACGCAGATAGGTGGGACTTTTGCGGGTCCTACTTGATCTGCGCAGTGCAGTCTCAGCGTGGTCTTCCATCAGTTCGGTCAGGATCGCCTTTTCTCTGCGTCTTCTCCATGGAACCTGCTGGAAGGGTGAATCAGCCTTGCCGCTCCCACCTGGGTCTCTTGGGCTGGTTGAGTTGGCTCTGCCAGTCCCTCCTGGTTTGTCCAGGTTGGTCGAGCTGGCCTAACTGTCTCCTTCCAGGAAGGCCTCGCTTCGTTCTCCTACTGCCGGTTCTCTTCTCCAGAGGTTGTCTATGGGTAAGTGCTCTTTTTGTCTTACCGGGGGTTCTAATTCGGGTTTGTGTTGTGTCTTTTGTCATGTTATTGGTGGTTCATCTCTCTCTTTTTTATTATTTTGTGTTTCCCCCCCCTCGGTTGTTTTGGGATTGTTTGTTGGGGGTGGTATTTTTGGTTCTGCTTCAGAGCTAGGTAGGTTAGTATTGCATTCCAATGTCCTAGAGCGAAACTGGTCGATGTGCCACTTCCATGTTCTGCCGTTGTCTACTGTAAGCCGGAATGACCGGGGCCCTGTGATTTGAGTAACTGTCGCTGGAAGCCATAATGGGTCCCTGGTAAGATTTTTTGAGTAGACTAAGTCTCCAATGGCAAAGGAGCAATATTTACTTGAGGAGTCAGGGGTTTTTTCACAGGTGTAGGTGGGGTGTAGTCTATCGAGGTAGGAATGCAATTTTCTACCCATGAGGAGTTCTGCTGGGCTTTTGTTAGTGGTTGTGCTAGGGGTGATATGCTGAATTGTTAACAGTTTGTTTAGTCTATCTTGGATGTCCCCCATGTCCAGTTTGTCTAGGGCTTCTTTAGTATAATAAACCATGCGTTCAGCTCGTCCATTTGAAGCTGGATGAGCCGGCGCTGTTAGGGCATGTCGGATGCCTTGTGCAGCTAGGTATTGTTCGAAAGCTAAAGCAGTAAACTGGGGGCGATTGTCAGATACTACTACATCTGGCAGTCCATGTGTAGCAAAAAGTTTGTTCAATTGTTTTATGACTGCTTCAGTAGTTGTGGACGCCATAAGAATAACCTCTAGCCAGTTTGAATTAGCGTCAAAAATTATCAAATATATGTTCCCTTTCATTGGCCCAGCAAAATCAATATGGAGTCTCGACCATGGGCTGTTGGGAGTTTCCCATTCCAGGACTGGTGCAAGAGGGGGGGTAGGCCTTGATTTCTGGCAGTCATGGCATGCTGCCACCCATTTTTCAAAGTCTTTGTCCAGCCCTGGCCACCAGACGTAACTCCTGGCCAGGGCTTTCATTTTTACAATGCCCGGGTGTCCCTCATGCAACATGCACAAGTCTTCCTCCTGCAACTTTTTTGGAATTACCACCCTGTCTCCCCACAGTATACAGCCCTTTTCAATGGACAGTTCAGTCTGCGGGTGCAAAAGGTTTAAAAGTCTCACCTCTATCCTCATCCGGCCAGCTCTTATCTACCCAATGCAGAATCCAAGCTGTCAGCGGGTCTTTCGCGGTAGCTTTAGTGACGTCTGCTGTGGTTAGTGGCAGGTTTGGCCATGTCTCGATCTGAAGGGTGGAGATGGTGGGAGCTGGGTCATCTTCCTTGTCGGGCAGTGGGGAATGGCTTAAGGCATCCACATGGGTGATGGTTTTTCCTGGGCGATGGATGAGTGTGTAATTGTATGCAGCAAGGAATTCTGACCATCTCGTCATTCTTGGCGATAGGATGTTCGGGGTTGGTTTGTTCCCTGCCAGAATTCCTAGAAGGGGTTTATGGTCTGTGATAATAGAAAATGTCCTACCATATAGGTATCCGTGGAATACACCTGCAATGACTGCGAGGGCTTCTCGGTCAAGTTGGCTGTAGTTCCTTTCAGACTTTGACAGCGTTTAGAATAGAAGGTGATTGGTGCTTCTCTGCCATCTGGTAGCTTGTGGCTCAGTATGGTGCTGATTCCAAAAGGCGATGCATCACAGGTGACTGTCAGTGGCAGGGTGTTGCTGTATTGTATTAAAATGGTGTTGGATGTTAATAAGTCCTTAATGTTTTGGAATGCCACTTGTTCTCGGTGGCCCCAATTCCAGACAGTTTTTTAATCTAATAGCCGATGTAATGGCTCTGCTACAGTTGCCTTTTGGGGCAGGAAGACGTTGTAGAAGTTAATGAGACCTAAGAATGCTTGTAAGTCTGTTTTGTTCTTAGGTCTGGGAGCATCTTTAATTGCTTTTATTTTATTTTCAGTGGGTTGTATCCCTTGGTCATCTATAAGGTAGCCTAAGAATTCGACTTGATTGGTGGCTAGTTAACATTTTTCTCTTTTGACCTTAAGTCCTGCTTCCCTGAATCTCCGCAAGACTTCTCTCAGTCTATCTTCTAATTGGTGTTTGTTTTTTGCTGATACTAATACATCATCAAAATAGGGAACGACCCCTTTTATTCCATTTAGAAGACGCTCCATTAGGCTTTGGAAAATGCCTGGGGCAACGCTAATGCCAAATTGAAGTCTGTTGCATTTGAATGCCCCTCTGTGCATGACTATAGTCAGTGCTTCTGCAGTTTCAGGGTCAACTGGCAGCTGTTGATTTGCTTGCGTGAGATCGCAAAAATTTTTCCTCCCCTTAATGAATGCAACAGGTGTTGAACTACTGGAACAGGGTACGCGCTTTACTGGAGTGCATGATTAAGGGTGGCTTTATAGTCACCACAGATGCGCACTGACCCATCTGGTTTGACAGGAGTCATGATGGGAGTTTCCCATCTGGCATGGTCGATTGGCTCTAACACCCTTGTGTGATGAGTTTGTTAAGCTGCTCATCTATTTTCAGTTTTAAGGCAAAGGGAACGTGTCTGGCTTTGAGCCTGATGGGAGCTATCTTAGGGTCTAGGCTGAATGTTATTGGGGTCCCCTTGTACTTGCCTAGGGTCCTGTCGAATACGTCCCGGAACTCTTTCAGCAGGCTCTCCTCCCAATCGGTCTTGGTGACGCTGTTGATTCCGGTCACTCCGATTCCCAGGGGTGTGAACCATTCGATTCCCAGCAGGCTAGGGCGATCATGGTTGACGATTGTCAGAGGAAGTACTTCAGTGTGATTTTTGAATTCTATTAGGAAATGTCCAAGACCCACTACCAGGATTTGGTTTCCCTGCTAATCTTTGAGTATTAGAGTTTGCTGTTCCTGTTCTCTTTGCTTGATGTCTGGTATGAGGTTTCTGATAGTGTTCCATGATACCATTGACAGGTATGATCCGGAGTCTACTTCTATCTCACAGGGCTTTCCTTTGATTTTTACATTTATTCCGACCTTTTTTGCATTTGCTGCCCTGGCATTTCCGATGATTATTGTTTGATGTGTTTCTTCTCTGTTATTCATTCGCCGGTTTCTGTTCTCTCGGCTCCATCAGCTTGTTTAACTCTGTTTCTGGGGGGGTGCTGACACGTCTTTTTGGACTGTAGCTCTTTTTGTTTCGGCAGACCCTTGCAATGTACCCCCATTTCTCACAAAATCTGCAAATGGCATCCAGGAAATCTGCATTCGGAGCGTGGGTGGTCCCCTCCGCATCCAGCACACTGGAATTCTCACCTCCTTCCTTTTCCCGCCATTTTCTTTCTGACTGGAGCCTATGTATGTCTTCATTGTCATCATCGGTGTCGCTCAGGGAGTCGAGGTCTTCATGGTGGGCAGTCGTGGTGGGTTGTTTTTGGTTTCCTTCCACCTTCTTTTCTCGGGTTTGGTTCTGTGGTTCTGGAGTTCTTTGGTTCTGAGTTCATCTGGTGCATGGTGGCTGCGGATTTCTTGGCTGCTTCAGTGGCGGTGGCTTCTGCAATGGCCTCAGCCACTGTGATATTTGGTCTGTTTAGTAACTTGCTTTGGAGTGTAGCATCCTTCAATCTGAGGAGCACGCGGTCTCTCATGGCTTTGTCCATATTAAGAAATTCGCAGGCTCCTCCAATATTTCTTAGGGCTGCTATGAAATCTCCGATGCTCTCGTCTTCTCGTTGATCTCGCTTATAGAATTCGTGCCTTTTAATAAGATTGGAGACTACAGGTGCGTAATGGGCTCATAGCATTCGCTTTAATTCTGGCCATGCCATTTGTTTTATGTCCCGCAGTTTGGCTAACGCCTTGGCCATTTTGAAAACGGCAGGGCCACAGTGCGTGAGGAATACAGCTCTCTTCCTCTGGTCAGTTATTTCTTGTAGCTCGTTGCTTTCTAAGAACATTAGAAAGCAGTCAATGTATGACTCCCAATCTTCTTTGGCTGGGTTGAACGGTGTGGGCGGTGCATTGGTACCGGCCATTTTGGTTGCTCGGTTTTTGTTGCCACGTGCTTCGGTCTCACTCTTTTAAGACAATCCCACCTTTGTCACAAGTGTTCCATTTGGATAATAAGGTACGCCAGACCAGTGTTCCAATAAACAGCTCTTTATTTAACAATTTAGTGACTTGTAGCAGAACATTTGCTGAAGCCATGGCAGCCCTTTTTATAGCAGCTGCTCATGGCTTGCGGCCAATGAAAGTTCTTTGAAAATTCCCGCCATCAGGCAGGCCAATCGCAATAGTGCTTTATTGACCAATCCTAGTGTGCCTGCTCAGCCAATCAGATTTAGTTATTTGGAGTCTTCTAATTTCTATACACAACACCAATACTCTCCCTAAAGATAGGATAGAGTCAAAACATATGACAATCACAGAACAGATCTGGGCAAGGAAGAAAACCTTCTTAGTGACCTAAACCATCCACCTAAAACTAAAAAGGAAAAGGAGTCTTAACCTGCAAAGAAGGGGATTTATTTTGCACCCCTAAGGTTTTTTAATACCTTAGTGAATAATTTATTTTATTTTATGGGGTACTGAATTGGCAGGCAAAAAATATCTACTCTAGTCTGCCAGCCAGGCCCTCATGCCAGATGACAAACTGCCAGCTCAGACATTTGAAACAAATGTTTGAAGAATCTTCTTGAGAGAGCTGCTTCCTTGAGCACGTAACAGAAGAAATTCGCAGACTCCAGCCATCTCTTTTCAGGTGGAAGAGTTTTTGTTCTTGTGAAAGCAGACATCAGACCACATGGCGAAAAGGAACAAAAAGGTGTGTGCCAAGGGAGGGATTGGCGAAGAGAAGTAGAAAGCAAAGATCTCCATCCAAAAGCTTCTTAAAATGGAATTTCCAGCTAACAATCAAAGAGGAAATTTGGTTCGAGGCCAGCCTTTTCTCTAGAGAAGAAGGGAAAATAAAAGAACACTAAGTACTACAATAGACTTCAAAGTTTAAAGTGTTATTTGTGTTCCTCTTTCTTATTTGTGGTACTGATGCTTTAGACTGCTCTGTAAGCTGTGTGTTTTTGTAACTCATGAAACAGCAAAATTTTAAATTAAGGTTAGACCAACATCATATTGTTATTGTGTCTGCCAAACACATACATGCATGCATGCATGCATGCATACATACATACATACATACATACATACATACATGCAATTTATGATTTTCTCCCCCACCCCAACCCCGTCTGCCTGTTTTTTTTAGAAAAATAAATTTTGAATCTATTTATCTCTGGTTAAATTACTCGATATCCCAAAAGGAGGAATGTCTGATCTTCCCAATTACAGTCTTCAGTTCACAGAGTCAAGAGGTGGTTACACAATTTATTTCAGTTATTCTCATTTTTCCCCATCTAAATTGCCCCAAAATGACCTTGGACATGGTAACCCAACATTTCTCATATGATGGAGTTAGAGGTGGGACACTGGATGGGTGTGAAAGGGATATAATCCTGCACTGTATGAGAGTTCATAAATGATGGAAATATTGCAGTACAAATTGAAAAATAGATAAAAATGGAGTCTGAAGAGAGAACAGGCAGAGAAGCATCAATCTCTTCACCAAAGAACAAGATGCCATTATTACAACATTATAACAAAGCAGGAAAAAAGTTTTCCTCCTTTCTCCTCTAAGTCAGGAAAGAGAGGTGGAATCTTAACCATCCAGGCAAAGAAGAAGGAAGATAGTATGGGAAGTACAGATATGCTATCAATCATGCATGCCAACAAAAAGCATTATTAAAGCTGAAAATAAAAAGGCCACAACTGCCAAACACAAATAACTGTTGTACTGTTAGCACTTGAAGGGACTGTAATTTAATTTTATTTGAAATTTAAAAATAAAATATGATTTTTCTAATTTTTGATTCCACAACTGGAATCAAAGATTTGATAGAACATATCATAGAAATTATTTAACTAACCCTTGCCCACTTCAGGAATTCACTTCTATAACATCCCTAATTGATTATCCAGATGGTTGACAATATTTCTAGCATCCTTTGTTTATTCCATTTGTTTATTCCAACCATCCACAGTTGCTACCATTACAAAATGTTCTAATGTCTGACAATAATCTGCTTGGTAATTGAAACCTACTTTTAAAATTCTCTCTTCTGGAACAAATCTGAATAATTCCACCCTATTTTCTACTTTATGATAGCTTCTTCAGATACTTGAAGACAGCAATCATATTTTTTACAAGTTTCTTTTCTCAAAATTATATACATCCTAAACCATTCCTCATCATTTTTTTTCTTCCAGGTCCTTAATATTTCTCCTCTGGACATATTCCAAGTTGTCAATGTCCTTCATAAATGCGGTGGTTGGAACTGAATGCAGCATTCTAAGTATGGTCTGATCAATGAAGAATATGGAATAATAGATCTTCATTTAAACTCTATGCATATGTTAATGCAACCTACAATTAAATTTGCTTTTTTGCAGCTGCATCACTATGTTGACTCATGAGTGAACTCTAGAAACCTAGTTGAGGTTTTCTTTTTTGTTTGGTTTATTTTTATATGAATTGTTATTTAGAAGAGTTTTCTTCCTTCCCACATCCTATTCATGTATTTACTTTCTACCCAACCAAATATATTTGTCCCTACTGCATTTCATCTTACTGAATTTAGTTCATTATTGAAGTTTTCCTCTTATCTGTCATTAAGTCATTTGCAAATATGTTGAAAACATAGGGCCTAGAAGGTAACCTTGCAGACATCAAGAAATATTTCCCTCCAGCTAGACACAGAATCAGTGATGTACACTCAATAGGTGAAATAATTCAATCAAACCTATATCTATTTAATAATAGCACAATCCAGCCCACATTTTGTCAACTTCTCTAAGTTTTCATGAAAAATCAAATATACTATGTCCAGCACTTTCTAACATCAAAATCAAGTGTTATCAAATGTACATCTCATTTTCATGGTCATCTAAATTGGTCATGTCTTTTTTTTAAAAAAAAAAAATCTGCTTTTGCATCATGTATTTTTAATAAAACGATGCTTTTGCTTTCCAAGCACAGACTTCGTTTAGGAATGCTTATAAATCATCTGTGTAATAATTTCTTCCAGTGATTTGCCGTAACCCAAGTTTTCTTTTCTCTTTTTCTTTTGAAAAATAACATTTGCCCTTCTCCAATCCTGTCTGGCATGAAGCCTGCTCTCCATGATTTCTTAAAAAACACAGAAGGATCTCTAGGGTAACAATAGTATTAGGAACTGGGAAAGTTCACAAGTTGCATTCTTTTTTCAACAAGAAAACTATTGTTTCAATGTGCCTGTAGCCATTTATGTCTCTAAGTTGGCTGGAACAACTAGGCATGTGCTAAGAACGATTAAACAGAAAGTAGGTTAGTTTGAACTAAACATAGATTGTACCAGCTTTTTCTCATCATATTCATAATATAGCTCTAAAGCTTGCCTATATGATTTGTCTAATTTCATACTTACCACTTCATTATTATGGTTAGTTTCACAGGGGGACAAGAATATTAGTATTTAATTATATCCTTCAAGAACTGAAAGGCTCATTGTTTCCAAACGCTCCTCATTTAAAGATGAAAGATAACGAAGGCAATTGCTGAGATTGACAAGCTACTCTTTGTCTCCATATCACATTTTTTACTTTTTAAATAAAAATAGGTTGCTTGTTCACGATTTCAGAACTCCACTATAAGTAGACTGAAAAGAAACATAAAAGATGCATAACTCCCAATGCATGGTGACATCTTCCATAGTTCTACGTAAAATTCTCTTAATGGCATGAGAATTTTGCAATAAAAGCCTTGTCTGAAAGCAACCTTGCAGCCCTCAAGATAAATTTATTCTGAGACTTCTTTTTGTAGATCATATCCTTTAGATTACAAACCTGCTAGTAGAGACAGTCTTACAAGTGATGTTGCAAGCTATACTACTTGCAGGGTTATACAGCAGGGTCAAATTCTTAAACCAAATTTAATTTTAATTTGTGTTTCATAAAGAATATATTATTTGATTACATGCTTGGCACTATCCCATAATAGATTTGCAATTTATATTTTTTTTTTAAAAGTTACACAAAAAACTTCAGCTTCTGACACAGTGATTAAAAATTCCAGACAGTATCAATCTTAAAATTTTTAGTCAGGCTTCTCTGTAGTGGAAGAGACAGACTCAATGGCAGTACAAATGCCCCATTCTTGGTATACTTAGACAGAATTGACAAAAACATGCTTATCTTAAACTCTTGGCGATTGTCTCCAGCTTCTTTGGAAAAACTCCCAATATTTCTGACTTTAGGCCAGTTTTTTAACCTTTTAACAAATGTTAAGTGACATATACTCTGTGTGTGTGTCTATATGTGTTGTGTTAATTCTGAGTGATAGATATATGACAGATGATAAATAGACAAACAGATAAACATATTGAAGTAGCTCCACATTCCTCCCTGAAGCAAATAGTGTACACTGAATTGCTCAACAGTGAGATGGATGGTATATATATTTAAGAAATTAATAGAGCTGTTCCAATTTTATCTCCAAAGTCAGCTAGGAAATTATGACTGTCACCCAATTCTTTTCTAAAGCTGAGTGCAGACCTGGATTTATCCAGCACCATAATAATCACACACCTTATCTGTTAAAAGTTCTCCTATGTACCAAATATATTGAAGTTGATTTAATCAACAGAAGCTCATATCTGATTTGAAAGATGAAAATCTCAGCTACCATCAAAACAATGGTAGTTATGGTTTTGTAGATATATATAAATCCTGTATGATCTGTTAGTTCTGTGGAAAAGTCTCCATATTCAAAGACAAGCACCTTCAGGTTAGACCAGAAAAAAATTATCTCTAAAACCTTGATGAAATTCTGAATGACAGGCATGTTTCACATATCATGGTTCGTTTAGTTTATCAGACTGTAAATTTTAAAGTGTGGCTCTCAGTTTATTGTGATATGTAAACAAAGCCAGTTGTGGTTTATTGAAGGAAACAGTTAAGCAAAACATGGATTAACAAGATGTTTTAATTAATTGTAAACAATTATACTGATTCCGTTGGAATGCTATCGGACTTGGAATAAAGTAGATTCTTCCTAAGAGAACACAGAATGGGGTTTTCTTTTCCCTTGTGCCTATTTGAGCAAAGTTCATTGCAAATAATCTAAACAATGTATTGAACTTATATTTTTGTTGATGGCATTCTCTATTTAAAGAAATAAATATGTATGCTAAGTGTCAGGGATTTTTTGTCCAACAGCCGTCAGACAGAAGCTGATTGACATATTATTTTTAAAAATACAACTACATTTTTGTATAAAAGGTAGCAGCTTTTCATTGTTTGGAAGCGTAAGCAAAAGTCTATGCATAGTAAAATATTTAGAAAGTTATATTACTTACAAAGAACTCAGTGTAAAATAATTATATGGCTATAGAAAGAATGGTCCATACCCTATTGTCCTCAGTACACACCAACTTTCCTCCAAATTATTGGAGACAAGCGGTAAAGCTATCAACTTTCTTCTGTGTACGGTAGATTGCAGTATTGCAGTATCAACTTAATGTCTAAGGCCCCAAATAGATATTATGGAGACATGTACTGCAGTGTTCAGCATGCATATTCCAGTTAATGAATAATTTAAATCCATGGGGGTGTCACTACCAAGTCACATGGTTGTATGAGGTTTCATGCATTTTATCTTTAATCTCTCCTCAATTTTACCAGTTCAACCCAATATACATTTTTTTAACCTAGTTAGATTTCAGCAGCATACTCAATAAGTAACCCCATATCTTGCTCCTACACCTTCTCACGCGCAGTAAACTTTCATACAAAAATCAATTGTTTTATGGTTAGTTAACTTTTATTTATTAGCTGTCTTGTCCATCAAGTGAACATCTGGCATCCACATAAGGAGTCTTAAAAGTACAAAGTAATTTCTTTACTAATCTTCAGTAAGAAGTTCATCTGTCAGTAAAGAAAGTAATCAAAATCTTTTCATTACCTTTTACAAAGTGCAGGTGCTCAGGATCCTCCACTGGAAAGAGTGGCCACAAACCAGTAAGCAGAATGTCTCAGCATCAACAATGCTTATTCAGGAAGAAGGCGGAGCTTCGTCTCGGTGCTACAGCTGCGATCTCAGGGCTCTGAGATCACAGCTGATATTTTCACCCCTGGTCGGTCCTAATGGACCTAAACCGTCCCGTAGAGACGGGGATTGTGAAGGGCACAGTCCCAGGATCCCAGAGATATCGCAAAATCTCTGGTTTGATCCGGGAGAAGCCCTTTTGCTGGCAGTGGAAAGGCAGCCTCCAAAGCTGCTGAAGTTGGGACAGCTTCGAAAAGAAAGTGGCTTGAGCGAGTGTGTGTCGGTTGGGTGACAAACCTCTTTTGTTTGTAAATTGGTTGAGACCTGAAAGGATATCCTGAACAAAGAAGAAACCTGTGACTTTATTTTTGTTTGACTGGAATCTGTTTGAGCGGCGTTTTTTAAAGTGATGTCAAATTGAGGCTTGGATTCTTTCCTTACTACTTCTTTTTCTGAGGACTTTAATGTGACTTTGTAGGTAACCAGATTGAATTTTTTCTTATATATATTTTTATGCTTCTTTTGATTTTTTAATTTTCTTTAGGATAGATGCCCCCTTTGTTTTTTTTTTCTTTTCCTCTGAGTTTTGTATACATTACTCTTCTTTCCAGCTGGGGGGGGAAAAAAGTATTAAGAGATCTTGCAACACTGCCAACTAGAGGTTTGAAAGTACTTTATTTGAATTGGGGAGAAATGTATAAACACTCCTTCTCAAGGACATTTTAATGTGATAAGATGAGGGAGAGCACAGAAAAATATTATTACAGGTGTTTTCCTGGACTCTTATCAATATTTCAACACTTGAGGCTTGGCTTTGAAGCTGCTGGAGAAGAGAGTCATAATAAGAGCCTTGGATAAATAAATAAAGTGCAGTGTGCAGTCCATATACATACATACATACATACATACATACATACATACATACATATATATATATATATATATACTTGTGAAATCTCTACTCGCCAGCCTTTTTGTATATTTCAATTCTAGTAATATTTTTATTTATGCTTTTTATTTTATCCTTTTTCTTCTTTGGTTTTGGGCCTTTTTACTATTGGATTTTTCCATTTTGGATCATAATTGGCTACTCTATCAGATGGATTGAAGGTCAAAAAGAATTTGAAGTTTTTTGAAGCATTAAAATGAAAAAAAAAAGTGAAAAAAAGAAGAAAGTGTTAAATGAAATAGACTGTGTGTATTTGGATTGTTTGCTGACTTTGGGACTTTTGGAAACTCTTATTTGAATGATTAAAATCATTTGGGTCGTTTAAATTTTTTTATTTTTTTTTTTACAATGGCATTACTTATGGATGAACTGAAAATGGAATTTATAAAATATAAACAAGAGAAACAAGAAGGGAAGGATTCTTTTGGCTCTGTTTTTCATTTTTTAGAAATGGCAATTTCTACATATGAGAAACTACAAGAACAAGAAGATTGGGATGAAGAAGAAACCATCCTTAATGAACAAGCAACTTTATTTGGGGAAGAAAAGGGAAAGGGGAGAAAGAGAATGAAGAATTTAAGACTTAAAAAAACAACCAAAAAAGGGAAAAACAAGGTGAAAAGTGGACACAACATCAGAAAGCAACAGAAAAGAGGAATACACAAGAGGGTGGAGATTAAGAGACAAGGGGGTAAAAAGGGTAGAGTGGAGAAGCAAGGGAGGAAAGAAGGGAAGAGAAGCTACAAAGGTTTGAAACAAGATGTAAAGAAACAGAATTTATTTAGAGATAATGGGTAAACATATAACTGAAAAAGAGATTCTGCAAAGGTACATAAGACTGTGTTGTTGTATTTGTATTTGAAATAATGTTAGAAAATTGGAATAATATATGATTATAAAATGGGACAAAATATTTAATGTAACTTAGCAAAAAAAAAATTTTAAATAAAATAAATGAAATCAAATATGAGAGAAATAGGGGGAAGTAACTAAGCAAAATCTATAAGTGTTCCCATAGAAGCATGATACTTATTTAGAAAGGAGTGTGTAAAATGCTTAAGACTTAAATGAATATTAATTTTAATGATATAATTTCAATTGCTATGGATTGTTGTTTTAATTATATTTATATTTAAAAAAAAATTTTCTTGTTTTAAAATATTGAGTCTATCTTTAGAATGTACTACGCAGAATCCGAATGAAAATTATGTGTTATGTTAAGCTTTAAAACTAGGGGAAGGATAAGTATGACAAGGCATTATACTCCAATCAGTCATTACAGAAGAAATTTTGTGTTAATGAGAAAAGATAATAGACAGGACAGACAAAGGATATAAGTATAATGATTTAAATTGAGATGAAATAAATATAATAGAATTGAGAGAGTGAAAAGAGGGGAGAAGCTATATAGAAAATGTAAAATAGTAAATAAGAAATGGAATGCTATATAAAAGTAAGCATGTACCTGAATTTATGTCTGTACAAAAAGATGTAACTCGGGATCAAACTGCCGTCCAAAAAGATATTTTATGTTTTTTATGTTTTGTGTTTTGTTTGTATATGTTTGTTTGTTAAAAATTAATAAAATTCTTTCAAAAAAAAAAAAAAACAATGCTTATTCATGAATTTCCCCCTCAATTGCCATTTGCAGTCCAAATCCAAATGCCACGGCTTCTTAACTCAACAATAGGTAAAATGAATGACATTTTGTAATTTGTCAGAATAAGACGCATAATCTGTTCACAAGGCAATGGAAATAAGATTTTATATAAACTTGTGGCATAGTCATAATGAATCCTTGTAACCAGCTCTGATTATATACATCCACCCTAATAGGTTACAATTGCATAATTTAATATGTAAAAGTAATATCACTGTAATAATATTTGGAGGAACCATCTTTGGCCTTAAAGGATCGTATCAAGTTCTTCAAGATTGGCAAACTCAGGAAACAAGAACCACTTGGATTGCAGGAAAGATCTTTATTGCTAATAAAGGGCATGTCACATAGGCCGATGGATGCAAAAAGTATGTAAAAAAGACACAGCGGACGAGAAAATTTTCTATCCATTGTTATCCGCTCTCAAAAGTGCCCCAAATTTGCATAAAGAGAGCGGACAACAACGGAAAGGAACGGACGGGGAGAGGACGTAGTGAGGATGTAAAGCAGATGCTCCATGGAAGCCTAGCGGATGGAAGCAAATGGAAGCGGATGGAAGCGGATGGCACATCCGCAGGGCTTCCGGGGGAGCACAGCGAAGCGGATGCGCAGCGGAAGGAGCGGATGCATAGCGGATGCCTAGCGGATGCAAAGCGTTCACTGCGCATGCGGGGAGAATGCATTGCGTCAGACCCGTGGATATAAAAGGATTCAGCTTGCAAGTAGGTCACCATTCAGAGGAAAGACCTGCTGCCAGACACATCTCCAGCCAACAACCATGGGGAAGAAGAGGAAGCCTTTGTCATCTTCTGCCAGCCCTAGCAAGAAGGACAGGGCCACCATCCCACCCCCTGGCGCTGACTCTGCTTCTGCTGGGGCTTCTGCTGCTTGGGCTGACTCTGCTTCTGCTGGAGCTTCTGCTGGGGCTGCTCCTGGTCCTGGTGCTTCTGCTGGTGCTTACTCTGCTGGCGCTGCTCCTGGTGCTGGTGCTTCTGCTGGTGCGAACTCTGCTGACGCTGCTCCTGGTGCTGGTGCTTCTGCTGGTGCTTACTCTGCTGGTGCTGCTCCTGGTCCAGCTGGTGCTGCTGGTCCTGCTGGTGCTCCTGGTGCTCCTGGTCCTGCTGGTGCTTACTCTGCTGGTGCTGCTGGTGCTGCTGGTGCTGCTGGTGATGCTTTTGCTACTGCTGTTGTTGCTGCTGCTGCTGGTGGTGGTGTGGAGGAGCAGCCCCTAGAACCTCAAAGTCCCTCTGATGAGGGCCCAGAAGGCCCTGCCAGAGGGAGGAAGAGGCATATGCGAGATAGGGAGAGGAGGCAGTACTCCATCGAAGGGGAACATGAGGATGAGTTGCTCGAATGGCTGAGGGAGAATGAGTACCTATGGCGGAAGGGACACAGGCTCTATCGAGACTCCAAGAGGAAGCAGGCTGCTTGGAGAGAGAAGGTGGAGAGCCTGGGCTACACTTCAGAGGTCCTCCTTGGGTGGTGGAAGCACATGCACACCTGGTACAGAAAGCTGCACCTCAAGAAGTCTGGCCAGGCTGCGGTCAAGCTCACCGACTGGGAGACTTATGTGATGGCCAAGTGCAGCTTATTGAAAGGTGAGGTCCACCACCGAGGAGCAGCCCCTCTGTCTACCCTCTCTCTCAGGCAGCCCACAGAGAGCCAATCCTCTTCTGGCCAAGAGACAGCTCCTATGTCCAGGCAGGTATCTGTGGAGCGCCCCATGACGGAGACCCCCCCGAACAGCTGCACTCCCCATGGCGGAGCACGTGGAGGATCCCCTGATGCAGTGGGAGCAAGGAGGGCACTGACACCAGAGACCAACCCATACCCACCCCCAGCTCCACCTCCACAGAAAGCAGGCAGAGAGGCAGACCGGAGGGACAGAGCCACACTGTCCTGCTGGAGATCAGGGACACCATCAAAAGCAGCGTAGGTCTCCTCTCTCAGCTGGTACACACTGACATACCATCCTCAAACCGCAAGCCCTTCCTCACCTACGTCAACCAGACCCTCATGGACATGTCTGAATCACAGTACCGAGTGATAAGGGAGAGGATCACAGGTCTTCTGCACAACCCTCCAGGCCCAGCTGAACCTGCTCCGACCCAGTCCAGGTCTGCTCCTCCACTTCAGGTGATGTCACAGCTCTTCCAAGGCTTTCCACAGGCCCCCACCTACCAAGGCTACGGCTACCAGGAGTTCCAGAAACACAGGCAGTCCTTCCCAGTCCAGGCACAGATATATTGAATGCCACCGATGCCACCCATGCCACCCATGCCATCCATGCCACAGATGTCACCCACGCCACAGATGCCACCCATGCCACAGATGCCACCCACACCACAGATGCCACCCACGCCTCACCTCACTCACCTGCAGACCAGACAGCCCCACTACACTCCTCCTTCCTCCACCCCACAGCCAACCTCAGAACATCTGTCATCGGTCTTGGGACTGACACCCCATGTCATGAAGGGCCTCTCAACATCACGGGACTGAGCCAGCTCTCTGAGAGCTTCCTCCACACACCATCCCCTGTTGTCCTCTTGGGGCCAGGCACCCAATGGCACCTCAGACCAGCACTCCAGCAGCAGCCACCTCCACAGCACCTGGACCCTTCACCCCTGAGACTATGGGCATGCCTCAGAGTGACCAAGAAGAGTGCCAGAGACTGGGTTGCTACCTGTTGACTTTATCTTTGCTTGGGACACTTTACTTGGGTCATTTTGCTTTTACAGTTTGTTATTAATAAAGTTTATCTTTGCTTCACACACTTGGTTCAGTTCTTTTAGTCAATAAAGTCTTGGTGGAAACTTTTAGAAATGGTTTAACCTTTGCATGCTTGTAGGATGGGTAAGGATAGCAGTGGGATGGGCAGGGATACCTGTGGGATGGATAATAGCTGTGGGATGGGTAAGGATAGCAGTGGGATGGGCAGGGATACCATTGGAATGGGTAATAGCTGTGGGATGGGTTAGGATACCTGTGCGATGGGTAATAGCTGTGGGATGGGTTAGGATAGCAGTGGGATAGATAAACCTCCAGTGCAAGCATAGTGGGACTGTATGGTCCACCCTCCCAGGTGCCACACCTATGGCCCTTTATTATCAATAACAATTTAATCATTCATCAACACATTTTAACATAAACACAACTCTTTACTAAATGCCCTGTTCATTGTAGGGCCACTCAACATACATGGCACAATCTCATCAGTATGATGAGAAAGGCTGAAGAAAGCATCCATTGAGGATCTACCATCCTGTCTTGCCACTCCACTGCTCCAGCTGGGGAGTTGCACCAGTGTTCCAGGAGGTTGCGCTGCTTCTTCCCTTCACGTGAAGCTCTGTTGGGGCCTTGCACATCCACAGTATTTATCAGATTTCACCCTTGCCTCCATTCACCAGGCTCCATGTCCCCATTCCCTTGTTGATGGTCCACAAACCTGTTCTGCAACACTGGGTAGCGGGTGCGCATGAGATTGTGCAGGATGCAGCAAGCTTCCACGATGTTCCTCACGGTTTCTGGGCAATGCTGCATGGTGGTGAGAAGTGCCTGGAACCTGTTGGCCAGGATGCCAAAGGCGTTCTCCACCACCCGCCTTGCCCTGGACAGCCTGTAGTTGAAGATCCTCTCTTCACGGGTGAGGCATCTGGAAGTGTAGGGCTTCATGAGGTAGGTTCTGAGGGAGAAGGCGTCATCCCCCATGATGAAGTAGGGCACATCTTGTGTGTCATTGGGCAGGAGGTCTGGATCTGGGAAGCCCATGATGAGGTTGCGTTCCAGCCCCTCCTTGAGGTGACTGGCATTGTATTCCTGGGCATCTGAACATGAGCCGTTGCCTGAAGCATTGATGTACATGAATTTGTAGTCAGCATCGACCATGGCAAAGAGGATGATGCTGAAGAAGCCCTTGTAGTTGTGATAAGTGGACCCTGAGTTGGCTGGAGCTTTGCAGGCCACGTGCTTCCCATCTATGGCTCCAATGATGTGGGGGAAATTTCACTTCTGATACCACTGTTCTGCAACTTTCTTCCATCCTTCTTCAGTGGAGGGGCACTGGAGGAGCTCTTCCAGGTATTCTTCGATGATGGCCTGCACCACTTCTCTGACCACAATGCTGGTGGTGTTGTGTGGCACCCTCCAGGCGTACTGCATGCTCCTGTACGTGGTCCCTAAGGCCAGGTGGCACAGAGTCAGTGCCACCTTGAGCCCAGGGTCCAGGCTGGGCTGGAAGTTGGTGTTTGCCTTGGTCAACCTGGGTCTCAGCCGCTCCACAACTTTGTCAAACATGGCTGGCGGCATCCTCATGAAGTTCTGGAATGCACAAGAATCTTCATTCCTCAGCTCCACCATCAGCTTGTTATACAGTCCGTACTCAGCTCTTCTCGCAATCCATCTTCGGACCCACACACTTCTTGGATGCCTCCTTTTCTTCCCGTAGAACAGGTGAAAGAGAGCCTGTAGAGGGCTTCGCACTGTTGGAGAACGATGGCGGCTACCAAAAGGAGTGTGTGATGATCCATGGTGGAGATGACTGGATGCTGTGGAAGAGCAAGAGCCAGATGAAGGCTCCAGAGGTCTGCACAGCAGTGCTGCTGGACTGAAAGTGAGATCCAGGTGATTTCTCCCCCTTTTTATAGGAAGTATAGGTTTCCCGCTAGGTGTCCTTTTGCATCCTCTTGACATCCTGCAGACATCCTAAATATCAGAGATATGTCCCCATACGAACGTTTTTTCCATTTTAATGCTTTGTATGCGAGCTGCATCCGCTTTCATCCTTTCTACGTCCGTGCTACTAACGCTGTGTGTCCGTTCCGCATCCGTTTCACTTCTTCCCTGTGTCCATTTTCCGCTGGAGCGGATGCGAGTTGCGCGGATGCGCAGCGGATGCCTAGCGGATATAGCGGACGTGTAACGGATGACGACGGACGTATAATGGATGTTCCCTGTATGTGTAGCGGATGTATAACGGACGCGTTGGATACTTTATCCGCTCAAAAAGTTTTGTGCAGCTCAAAACTTTTTGAGCGGATGAAATGTCAGTAGATGGATGCTGGACGGATACAGAGTATGAAAAACGAACACAGTGAGTACAGAACGGATGCATCGCGTTAACCAACGGATGGCAAGTCTTTCTCTCCGTTTTACATCCTCTTTCCATCCATTGGTGCTGTGTGACATGGGCTTTAGATAATATACCAGAATACTGAATCCAAAGTCATTCTCCTGTGTAATGTATACCTACTAAAATTTGGGTGAAGTTACTCTCTTTCTAATTCTTCCCCTCTCTTCTAGACTCAGGAATCTCTTCTGCAATGGCTCTCTTTCTGTGTTTATGACAATTTGACATGGCCAACTCACCACAGCCAACTCGCCATGACAACTTGCCACAGCCCAACTAACCACAGGAAAAATCACCATGGCCAACTCGTCACAGGACAAGAGAAGAAATGGTGGAATACAATCATTAAAGAAAGGATACAAAAGGAGGGACAAAATAAAATGTGACTGACAAAAATTTAAATAATTTTTAATTATTTTAAATAATTAAATTAAATTGTTGAATTTTCCTGTGGCAAGTTGTGCCTTGGTGAATTGTCCAAGGCAAATTGGCCACAGCAACTTGGTGGTGGTGAACTGGCAGTGGTGAGTTGCTTTGGGCAAGTTGTTCCATTTCACTCTTTCCCCCCTTAACTCTTTTGCTGTCCTTCTGTGTTCTCATGGACTGTCAGGCATTCCATTATCAGTAGCAGGACAGGAAAATTCTTTAGATGAGATGGGTAATCTATCAATAATCTATCAGTAATCTATTATTGAACTCTAACTTCCAGCAACCCAAACTCCTCATCAATTATGAGATATGTTTAAAGTTCAAGATCAGCTGGAGAGCCACAGATTGCCAATCTCTCCTAAAATAAGAATAACTATTGCTATATGAGCCACGGTGGCACAGTGGTTATTGTGGAATACTGCAGGCTACTTCTGTTGACTGCCAGCTGACTGCAATTTGGCAATTCAAATCTCACCAAACTCAAGGTTGACTCAGCCTTCCATCCTTCCAAGGTGGTAAAATGAGGACCCAGATTGTTGGGGGCAATATGCTGATTCTGTAAACTGCTTAGAGAGGGCTGTAAAGCACTGTAAAACAGTATATAAGTCTAAGTTAAGGATCTTCAAACTTGGCAAGTTTAAGACTTGTGTACATCAACTCCCAGAATTATTGAGCTAACATGACTGGAGGAGAGATACTGGGAGTTGAAGTCCACAAGTCTTAAAGCTGTCAAGTTTGAAGACCCCTGGTCTAAGTGCTAAGTGCAAAATTCACAATAAATAATTGGCATTCTTTGTAAGGAATTAATGGCTGTCCTTTGGATAAAGCTATAGAATAATTTCAATAGTACTAGTACAATTTGCAATTGATGTTCATATGTTGGTTGCTATTGGATTCTACTAATCAGTCCATTCTGAAGGAACTAAATGAAACTTGTTTTTCTGAAGAAGGATGCAAAGTCTTATTTCATGCTTAGCATTAATCTGGCAATGGAAAATATAGAAAATTTTAAAAATCAGAAATATTTCTTAATTACTTTTCCCTTCTCCTAATTAGGTGTCATCTAAATACAATAAACAAAACCAGTTCTGATCCGAAAACAATGGTGATATTGGATTTTAGAAATATGAAGCTCAACATTTTTTTGAGAGTAGTACCGTATGAATATTTTCATGGATATACATTTTATATCTGAAAATATAGAATAAGTATAGATGAATGCAGACAACTGAATAGAAAATCAAAGTTGGATACAATAAAAAGACCATTTTTGTAATAAAATTGCATGCTCCAACCTCTATATAGTTACTATCCTTCACTGAAATGTTGTCAATCCAATAAATCCAGAATTATAGTTCAGAGAGTAGCACTGTAGCTTCAATCCAAGATTCATGTTCAAAAGGGAAAGCATATATAATTCTTTGCCATTTCTTTTTGACATGGAGCTCATCAAATCTAATTTAGGCTCGAGACAGCAAAATGAAAATTCTCCCTTCTGCAACAAATTATTATACATCAAAGAAATGAATTCTGCCGCTAAAATGATGCTAAAAGTTATAAGCTGAAAAATAATATAATTTTTTTTTCCATGTCTGAAATTACTAAAAACTTCTGAAGAAATAAGTTATCAGTGATTGCTCATCACTCCTTTGAAATTACTCAAACAGCATACAGAATAGTACTGAGAAATAAAGAATGGAAATAAGAGTACATGCATACTGAGGCTAAGGCACAAAGTTTTTTTTAAATAGGAAAAATGTTCTGCTGAAAAATGAATTAGCCTACATTTCTTCTTAAACTTCTTCCACTAGGCCATTGCACTGAGTAAGGTTCCAAGTACAGATAGCAGCATCTTTGCAGCCAGAGCTATCCCGGTTGACATACAAATTAAATTAAAGCCGAACCTAGGAGTGTCAAACTTGCGGCCCATGAGCCGGATGCATCACGTGCTAACCATGCCCACCCCCATTTGAGCGAAGGAGAAAAGGTCATGATACGTCACGTGACGAAAATGTGATCCATGCGTTTGACACCTCTGCGTAACCTTTTGTTTTTATTTAAGCTTCTATAGGATGGATCTACTGTACTCTCATTCCTAATTTTACAGCAAAATATAACAATTTCGGAAGGAATAGCCTTACTGGTCTGTTGTCATCAAAAACAAAAACAGTATCACTTTAAAAGGTAACATTTTTTTAATGAAATAAACTTCCATGGAATACAGATATTTCATCAGTTCCACAGGATATATCCAAAGTGAATATCATATATTCATTCCTGGCTTTGGGAAAAGAAAAAAGAAACAGAGAGTTGAGTTGAGTTGAGTTGAGTTGAGTTGAGTTGAGTTGAGTTGAGTTGAGTTGAGTTGAGTTTAGTTTAGTTTAGTTTAGTTTAGTTTAGTTTAGCTTAGCTTAGCTTAGCTTAGTTTAACTTCGCTTAGCCTAGCCTAGCCTAGCCTAGCCTAGCCTAGCCTAGTCTAGTTTAGTTTAGTTTAGTTTATTGTCATTGCACTTCGTACAATGAAATCAAACACCATCTTCAGTGCACATCATGACCATGAAAATAAACACAAACACACATCCTTCACCCTTCACACATTGAACCGGAAATCCCTGACACCACACCAACACTGCACTGTACAGCAGAATTCAACAGAGCTACTGCCCTGGGATAGAAGCTGTTTATCAATCTATTTGTCCTTGTTTTTATTACTCTGTACTGTCTGCCAGATGGTAATAGTTCAAAAAAAGGGTTCCCAGGATGAGATGGATCTTTGAGAATGTTTTGAATTTTCTTAAGGCAGCGGGAGCTGTTCTATATGTAAAGTGGGTGACTCCAAATCTACAAACCTGATTGGTCAAATAAAATAAGCATTGGATTGGTTCACTAGGAACCAATCCAAAGAGCTGCTAAAAGGCGGCAAATTTAAACAACTGCCATTGGCTGCAAGCAGGCAAGCCAGCCTGTATAAAAGGCTGGCCTCGGCTTCAGCCAAGTGTTCCTATTTACTGACTAGTTAAAGAATAAAGTATTTGTTGTTGGAACCCGGTCTACCTCGTGTGTTTTCCGAACAAAACAGGAGCTATAAAGCTCTTCCAAGGAGAGGAGAGGGCAACCAATGATCTTCTGAGCAATGACATTAACCTGAGGAGACAGGTTTGAAAAGACATATACAAGGGGAAGTGAATTGTAGATATAGTTGATGAAAAATGCCTATAGATAATGTCATAACATATAAAGAAATTCATATAATTTTATTTCTCCCTTTTTTGCTTCATGCTGTCCAATTTTATCTGCCGCTCAGCCTGAATTCTCTACAAGGTCGCTGCAGTCATGTACTGGAGACAATCCTCTTATTTCTCCCCCAACTTCTTCTATAAAGCATCTTTGTATGTTTGTCAAATAACTATTTGCTTTTAATACAATTGAATAGACACCAGCATCTTTAACATACAGCAAAGAAAAAGTTCATACATCTATCACTTTTTGTAAAAGACATTTGTAGCATGCAGCAATGAATTTAAATAGAATATTTCTGGAGATAAAATGAATGTGAAGACTTTCTCATCTGCATTTGAATATGCAATATATTCGTTCAATCCAGACTTACCTAATAAAAATACTATTGTATGAATTCTGGAAATAAACCAACAAGCTCAAATACCAGCTTTAAACAGTTTTCAAACAAAACTGATATCCAGAAGAATTGCATTCCTGTTCAAGTTTTAATTCTCTTAACATAGTCTTGCTTTATTTATATTATTTTTTTATAATGCAAAATATCAACAAAAACTTTAAATGTCTGCTGTCTGTATCATTTTTTATGATTGTGCCTGTGGACCACCTTATTCAGTATTCTTCTGTTGTAGGATAATGATCCCCTGTATTTGCAAAATTATGTGTAGAGTTCTCCCAAGATATTTTACTGTCTGACATAAACAGAATAATGCTTGCTCTCCATATTGAAAAGCTACTGGACTAATAGCTGAATATTGTTTGCACAATGAGGATGAGAGATTACGATGCAATATATAGACTTCCCATTTTCCAACAACTCTGGGCAACTTAAAATTTTTAAAAAGTATAAAAGAAAAAATGAGATCATGAAAGCCCCCTCACTCTTATCCACATATAATCAAAACAATGGGAGAGGGGAAGCCGACCATCAGGGACTCAATTTTCACCCTGCTTCAGAATTTGTCTTTAATAGCCTCTTGATCATGAACATATACAATGAACCATTCACGATTATAGTGAAGCAAGACAATTTGGGTTGTGCAAAATAGACCATCTTTCAAGTTTGCTATGTTGCCATCTCGTTACAGTATACCTACTGCACATGGCTTGTTTTACATAATGGTAGGGTTGCATGATTAAATAGTAAACATTGTAGATGTACATTCAAATTAAGTCCTTTCAAAAGAAGGTTGGCATAAGCAGAACACCTTTCTTCAAAAGATCAAAAGAGCCATGTCCTCTGCAAGTTTCACATGATTGCTTCAAAGAATGTCCTGGTTTTTTCCCATGTGCATGATCACAGATGTATAGATGAGAGTAGCCTCTGAAATAGAAACATGAGTCTTCCAAGGTATACATCTGCTTTAATTCTTCAGATAGATGTATTGTATCTAATATACAGTACTTTATGCAGCATTTTTAAAAGATGTAGAGGCTAGTATCTATGCCATATAGAAGTCTATTGTTTAATATTTTGGGGAACTTCTACAGGAAATATCACAACAGTGTCACAGAGTGAAAACTTCTTAATTCATCAAATGTCCACTCTGCTAAATGCAGTTCCTTTAAATACCTGTTTCTTATTGTTAAACTGGTGAGGCCAGAAAAATAAATGTCTCTACCTACTCTTGACCAACTGCCTTTATACCTTGCATATTTTTAAAGGATGAAATTTTAAATCAAGTTTTTCACTGGATGTCATTTTGAATTTAATTGGCATTTTTATTAGGCTGATTATATTCTACTGAATATTATGGAACTTATTCCTAAATATATGTGTTTCCAAATAATGTATATGTGGTACAGTTATTCCGCTTCATTCATTAAATTTTATGGAAGAGGTACAATGTTCTTACTTCCTTTGCATTTTCTTCACCACAGAAAATCAATTAAAAAGGAAAATATGTAACAGGAGCCATTCAAGTCTTTAAAATAAACGTAGACACTTGAAAAAACATTACCCATGTGTGGATATAACTTTGCAAATTTGAATTGATCATTTGCATAGTTTCATAATAGTTGTAAAATACATTATCCCAGAGGGCTTCATTTTGTTTTCTATTGCCTTTAATCTTCCATTCTCTTTCTCTATTTATTGTTTATTAAAAGCTGTAACAAAACAGTTCTCAATGCATCTACTTTTGAGCAAAACCACTAGCCAAAATGCACAAGTTGTATTTTTTAATGAAGATTTTTTTTATTAAAAAAAATAGACAGATAAAAAGTTTGACAGTACAGCTGCATTGAGCTGACACCCAAGAATATAGAAAAAGAATTATATACTTTCTTTTGGTCAGGATGCTTCTGTCATTACTATCCTGATCAATTATGGAAATTTGCAACAAAATATAATGCCAGAATTAAGAGTGCTGTCTGGGGAATTCTGGAAGTTGAAGTTCATACATCTTAAAGTCACTATGATTGAAAAGCACTGCATTAGAGCACAATCACCACACAGAAAAACCTGCTGACTTTCTCTAGAAATATAACTGTGGATCGAGAATGCTCTCAGCTTGGTTATTTGGTTGCAGATATTTCATTATCCAACAAGGTAACATCATCAGTTATCTTACACTGATGATGTTACCTAGTTGGGTAATGAAAAGTCTGCTCAGAGAACACCCAGGACTCCTGCCCAGCTCTGAGCTATATATATTCTCTTTCACTGTTAAATGCCTAAGGCTAATCCAGAATTGAACAATAAATTAACTTCACAAGCAGGTTGATGTGCTTCTTTTCCCTCTCTTTGAATCAGAAGCAAAGACCATTGCTATAAAATAAGTTGCTGCCCTGGTTTACCAAGAAGTCAAAATCCTATAAAATGATTTCATACAGATAGTCCTCAACTTATGATCGCAATTGAGCTCAAAATTTCCATTGCTAAGCAAGACAGTTAAACAAATTTTGCCCCATTTTATGACCTTTCTGCCACAGTTGTTAAGTGAATCTTTGCAGTTGTTAAATTAGTATCACACTTGTAAGTTAAACCTGGCTTTCCCATTGACTTTGTTTGTCAAAAGGTGAATCCTTTTGACATTGATCCCAGGACATTGCAACAGCCATAACCAGTTGCCAAGCATCCGAATTTTGATCACATGAGAATTAGGATGTACCAATGGTCATTAAGTGTGAAAAATGATCATAAGTTACTTTTTTCAGTGTCTTTGTAAGTTTGAACAGTCACTAAAAGGATGGTTGTTAAGTGTTGTACTGCTATTTACATACAAGACTACTGCAGACTGGAATCAAAATTTGACAATTATATATTTGTGTCACATACGTACATATCCCAAAATAAACTGAATGATTAGAATTGATTTGAAATATAACTTTGAAAGCAAAATTGTATTTCAGATCAGAAACTTCTCTGCTTTATTGTGCCTTAAGGTCTTTATTTTCTCCTCCTGAAGCATTTTTTGTTTGGCAAAGAGTCTTTTCTCTCCCATCCTAACTCTCAGCCCACATTTTGTGCTCCTGTGTCGATGTCTGTTTAATTCGATTTGCCTAGCTAAAGATTTCCCAGCAGAAGGCGGGGACGAGGAGCGAATTCAACCAGAACCCAACCTTACTTTTTAATACCTTTAGCTCACACTTGCTCCGCCCACAGAACTGCAAATCCCAGCAGCCGGCCAAAGGAGGAGGAGAAAGAGGTGAGTCTAGCCGTTAGGCTTTAACTTGAATACGCCGACTCACGGCTTTCTTTGACCGCGATGCCTCTTGGGTTGTGTAGTTTCCGAAAGGCAGCGGCTCGGACGGAGCCGTGGTGCATCTCGGGAGATGTAGTCGGGGCGGCCTGACAAACCAGTGGCGGCCAGGGATCGCGCCGCGTCCAAACAGCTTCCCGCCCCTCGCAACAGGTTTTGCGCGGCCCCTTTCTCGTCGCCTCTTCGGGAGTGGGAGGCGGCGACCTGCCAAAGGCGAGCCGAGGCAGGCAGGCGAGCCAAGGAAGCGCCCAGCTGCTGCCCGCAAGGTAAGGGTGAGCCAGCGTCCGGACGGAGAAGAGGACCTCGCACTGCGGCGGGAGGGTGCGCGTGCCTTTCTCTACCTGGGATTGTGCGGGATTTTGCCCCGGTCCCTTGCAGCCGTCTGCTTTCGCTTGCTGCTTGCTTTCCACGGACTTCGCGCTTCCCCTCCCAAGAGCGAAACAATTGCTTAACTTACAAAACATACTTATAAAACTATGGGGAAATTGAGCTGTGCTGCGGCATAAACTTTCGTGGTTCAGACCGAGCATCATGTGATGCGCTAATCCAGGTTGGAAAAGCTATTCAGGAAGGCTTGAAATAAAAATTAGTTTTATTTTATTTATTTATTTTGATTTGTCAATCAAATCAAAAGTAAAGTACAATTTCAATGTGGAGAGATCTTTTCCGTCTTCTTTATAAATGAGACATGTATAAAGTATGTTTATCTTTATGTTTTATATATTTATATTTTTCCAAACTAAATATATAAAATTGTATTGAGGAAATGGGCGTTACTGCGGGATAGTCATACTGTGGAATTAATAACTGCAGTATGCTTGTCACTCTAATGTCACCTGTGGTTCTTTCACTTTTCATGGTTTCCTTGCCCAATTCTCAGTTGTCTATAAGTTGAATGGGTTGATGTAATTTGATCTCCCACAGTATTTTTAGCTTGTTGCCCAGCCTAGATTTGTCCTAAGACATGCATAGTCTTTTTTAAAAAAAAAAGTTTTACGAAGTCTGTGCAATATATTTATTGGTGAGACTACCTGCCTTTTCTTTTGACATCTGAGATTTCATTGACCTTTTAGACTGTCCCATTTGAATTGATGGCTATTTTGTTTGAAGAAAGGAGGAGTAAATAATCTTAAATTTTCTTTTAAAAACCATGAAATAACTTCTAGGCTTCTAGATTTTAATTCTATTTATAAATCATTATTTTGACAAGTATTCTTCCCTTTGGCATGTCATATTTTTCTGAATTTGCTGATTGAAATGTTCAATTTCTCAGCTTAATCCTTTTGATATTTGAATATGTAAGTAGTCAAAATTATGAAGCAGCTTGCCTGATTCAAATAATTTCTGAGTCTCCTCATAGGTACATTTCACAGATAGTTTCTTATAATCAATATGTATCTTTCTCTCATCTTTCTCTTACAATTGATAATGTTATATCTTTTAGTGTCCATTTGGTAAAGTTATGTCTCATCTTGTAAATTTGCTTTGAACAAACATTTTACATGCATTTAACATGTATCCCACAAATATAGAATATTTGCCTTGAACGCTAAATACAGTACTGGCTTTCTTTCCCATGGTTTATCATTTTGCCTTTTCTTTAACTTTAAGATGACAGGCATCCATAATCGCACTAACATTTGGGGGGTGTTATAATGGATCCTTCTATCATGTATTATTTAGGAACCATATTTTTCAACCTTTGCCACTTGAAAATGCATGGACTTTAACTCCCAAAATTCCCCAACCAGTTTCCTCAAATTGCTAAGATTGGAAAACACTGAGTTAGAAACTCATAGATGATTTGTGAAATTCCTGTATTATTACAATTGCTAACACAGTAGCCTCAGTAAATACTGCTTTTGCCACCACCAAGGTCTTTGATCCACGTAGTTTTATTTTTTTGTTATTACTGATTCTTTCAATTTAAAAAGAAGAGACTACAATAGACATGCTGAAGAGTAAAGTAGAATGTTTATTATAGAAATGCATAGTCTTCAAAAACTATACAATGAGTGCATACACTTGTTTATTTAGAAGGCTGTCCACCTAATCAGTGAAAAAAGACATGCAAGCTAGGGTGGTAGAGGATGCTCTAAGAAGCTGAATAAAGTGAAGAAAAATACAGTCACAAGTTTGCTTTCTCATATCTCCTGTTTTGTAACAAGTCACACCCACAGTGACATCCTTCCATTGGCAGTCATTTTATTTGAATGCCTAATGTCAACCATGCAAGAGCCTCATGACTGGAGTTGCAAAGAAAACAAAGTAGTAACTGAGTGAATAAATAAATTTATCAGATTCCAAATACAGTATATCCATTCGTTCAAAAGGTTAGAAATTCACACTGTATTGATTCTAACAGTTATGAGCAAAGTCATTGCTTGGTTTTTCTAGGTCCAAGACTTTAAGATGTATCTTAAAGTTGCTGAGTTTTTTCTTTTACAGTATTTCTTTTTATATTTAACAGAATTAATGATAAAGTGCTTTATACACATAATTCTACCTATGCTAAAGTTTGGTTTATAACTTTCCTGTAGAAGTTTCTGCTGCTTTTCTAGTAGCCTTCAACCCTTGAAACCTACTTCATCCTTGAGAATCTTTCAAGTGCCCACTACTAATAAATCAATTCCACCAGTTTGATTCTATGAACCCAGTTACTTATTTATTATTACATTTTTCTTTGCCTTCATTTTGTATAAGTGAAGAAAGCATACATAATGTTCTTCCTTCCTGTTTTTCCCACAAAAATAACCTATGAAGTAAGTTGGGCTGAAAATATGTTGATGGTATACAAGTAGTATCAGCTCTTGTGCTTCTAGTGAAATACTGGGTAAGGTGATGATATGTAGTAAAGAGATGGATTTCCAGGAGGAAAGGGTGCATTCCAGTGGAGTTAAAGGCAGCATAGTTCAGATACTAAGTGTGATTAAAAAAAGGTGAAAACTGCCCCTCTCCAGTATATCTTAAGAGTATATTGTAGAAGGGAGGAGCTGGCGTCGCGACGATACTGATCTTGGAGGTCTGAGATTGCAGCCAATATCTTGGCCCCTAGATGGTCCAAACGGACCTAAACCGTCCCGAAGAGACGGTGACAGTGAAGGGCACGTCCTGTAGATCCCAGGGATATCACAGAGTCCCTGGTTGATCCAGGAGAAGCCCTTTTGCCAGTGGCAGAGAGGCAGCCACCAAAGCTGCTTAAGTTGGGACAGCTCCGAACAGAAGAGGTTGAAAGAGAAAGTGTGTCGGTCTGGTGAAAATTGTTCTTTTATTATTTTAAGACTTAAAAGGACTTTAAAGGACACCCTAAGGGGGAAAAGAATCCGTAAAAGTTTTGACAGAACTGAATAAGTGACGGTTTTTAAACAGAAGTGTCAAAGTAAGGCTTTGCTTTATGTTTTTTTTTCTCATGGCTGGACTTCTATTGTGATTCTGCATTTGCTAACTGGACTGGCTTTTTCTCTATTTATTTATTTATATCTATCTTTTTTTCTTCTTTTTTGACTTTGTAATATTTTAGGTTTGAGGCTCCCTTAAGTTATACTTGGTTTTTTTTTTTTAAACTTTTATTACGTTTTGTCTGGGAAAGGAGGGGGAGAGTGAGAGTAAAGAAACTTTGTAACACTGCCAACTAGAGGCTTGAAAATATCTTAGACGAAGCTGAGAAAGCTGAGAAAGAAAGCTCTGAAATTCTTTTTCAAGGACATTGCTACGTGATTAGATGGAAGAGCACGGAAGAGTGTTACTGCAGGTGTTCTTCTGGATTTCTATCAACAATTGAATCTTGGCTTTGAAGTTTGGAAGAGCTATGACAAGAGCCTTGGATAATTAAATAAAGTGCAGTGTGTCTTTTTTATTTTCTTAAGTTGGGTCACACACACACCCCTTACCAGCTGTACTGTTCATTTTTTCTTTTTAAAACCTTTATTTTTGTAATATTTTCATCTTTGCTTTGTATTTTAAAGGGAAATTTAAAATTTTCTTTTTTCTTTTCCTCTTTGGGATTTTTTGTTTTTTGATCTTTTTTTTTAATTTGAAAATTCTCAGTTGGATTAAGGTGTTGAAGAACCTACAGAATTACTTTAATTTTTTAAAAAATTCTTTTTTACTTTTTGCTCTTTTTAAACTTTTTTTATTCTTCTCCTTCCTTTCTACCTAATTACTGATTGGATTAAGGTTAAGAAGAACCTGAAGAATTTTTTTCTCCTTTTCTTTTTATTATTATTGGGTTTTTCTCTCTACCATTCTTATTTTTCATTTTGGATTATAATTGGCTGTTTCATAATTGGATTAGGGTTTACCTGAAGATCCCAAATTGTTTAAAATGAGTAGGAAGTTTGTAGCTTCTGGCTCCTCAACTTCTACTTCTGTCTCCCCACCATCTGGAGGACAACGTTCAATTCAGACAATGTTAAAGCAAGATAAAGATCAAGAAAGAGTGACTCTACAGATGATTATGCAAGGAATCCAAGACCTTAAAATAAAATCAGATACCATTGAAAAGAGAATAGAAAACATTGAGCAAAGAACAGAGAAAACTGATGAAAAGGTGGAGAATATTCAATAAATGATGGTGAAGTATGATGAGAGATTCCAAAAAATTGAAGAAGATAAACAAAGAGACAAGAAGATTGGAGATATTGATATCAGATTAACAGTGGTTGAACAAGATAAAAGTGGGATGCTGAAATGAGAGATGGACATATCAGAATTCTATCTCAGATTTCAAAACATAGAGGAAGAAAAAGGACAAAATCTAGCTGAGATAATGATGGAAATATTGGCTGAAGCTTTGGAAATAACAGAAGAGAAGATGATGGATAGAGTAGATGAGGTATACCGAGTTTTTACAAGATATGCAATGAGAAATAACCTATCAAGAGAAGTTCATATCAGATTTACAAAAAAAGCCATTAAAACACAAATATTACAAGTGGTAAGAGAGAAAACATTGAAATACAAAGGCAAGGAGATTGTGGTTTTAAAGCGAATACCCAGAAGAGTGAGAGAGATGAGAAAACAATATTGATTTTTAACTAAAATGCTATTGAAAAAAGAGGTGAATTATAGATGGCTAATCCCAGAAGGGTTAATGTTTACACGGCAAGAACAGAGATATAGAAAGCAGAATTATTTTATGCAGAATTTTTTGGAGGGAGAGAGGAGGCAGAAAAAGAGATTTCACTAATTGAATTTCAAGATGACCAAATGGAGACTGAAAAAGAACAAGGCACAGTAGGTGGATCAGTGAAGACTAAAGAACAACGTGAACCAAGATCTACGAGAGCTGCCAAACCTAATTATAAAGCATAATTATGGAAGAGAAAAAACTGATTAAATGAATATAAATGGACTTAATTCAGCTGTTAAAAGAAGGAAAATTTTTCACAGATTAGAGAAACTAAAATTTGATGTATAATTTGCCTACAAGAAGTACATATTAAAAAGCAATATGAACAATTGTTGATACAGCCAAAATTAGGGAAAATGTTTACTTCTTTGGCTCAATGTAAGAAAAGAGGAGTGGTTTTATATATCAAAGAGACCATTTCAGCAAAATTGATTTATACTGATGAAGACGGAAGAGGATTAATGGTGGAAATAATGGACAATATGTCAGTCTTCAAGATCTTCTGCTATTGCTTTGCATCTTTTCGACTGCCATAAGTAAAGGGAGGTAGGAATAGCTGGGGAAGTGAGCTGGAGGAGTTACATTCGTCTGATGTATAAATGGAAGGGGGGAGCATGAAATAGAGTTAGGTTTCTATTTCTCGCTTAGCTTCCTTCTTTCTCTGCGCAACTGCAACCCGTTATCAAACTATGCCAAGGT
>BLBF01000002.1:35983067-36052193 GCA_015471245.1 Laticauda colubrina
ATATAGTTATGATGGGAGATTTCAATGGAATTGTAGACAATAAACTGAAATATATAACAACAACAACAACAACAACAACAACAACAACAACAACAGCAAAGCAAAATAGAAAGACTCTCCCCAAATCCTTTTTTAAAATGATAGATGAAATAAATTTAAAAGATATATGGAGAGAAAGAAATGTTAAAACCAAACAATATACTTTTAACTCTAATAGACATTTAACATGGTCCAGAATAGATATGTTTTGGAATTCAACAGAATTAATATCTAATATTCAAGAAACAAATATCGAAGCAAGTACTTGGGCAGACCACAATCCAATGACAATTAAATGGAAAGAACAAAAAAGAAGATCGAGATGGACGTTAAATAACACTATTCTAAAGGAGAAGGATTTTATACAGAGGATGGAGAAAGAATTGGGTTTTTTCTTTAGAGAAAATAAAAAAGAAGATACTTCAATCCAGAACGTATGGGACACAATGAAGGCATATGCTAGAGACTTGATAATAGACTACACAAGGAAAAGGAACATTAGAAAAAGGCAAGCCACGGAAGCTTTAGAAGATGACTATAAAAGACTCGAAAAAGAACGACAGAAAACGCCACAGAAAAAAGACATTAAGCTAAAACTGGATACAATTCAACATAAAATGAGTTTAATAGAGAAAGAAGAATTAGCACAGAAAATTAGAAGTGCTAAACAGAATTATTTTGAGGATGCAAACAAACCAGGCAGATGGTTAGCATACAAATTGAGAAAGGAAAAAGAATCAAGGAAAATACCGCAGTTAATAGATGATCAAGGTCAAGTTTGCCACGGCAATAAAGAGAAGAAGGAAATCATTCAAGACTTTTATGGGAAATTATATGAGCAAGAGAATATTGAGGAGGAAAGAGTTAAACAATATTTACAGAATGCTAATCTACCTAAGATACCTAAAAAGACTGAAAAAATGTTAGAAAACAATATAACCATTATGGAGTTAACTGAAGCACTTAAGAAACAAAATAATGGGAGGGCACCAGGCCCAGATGGATTTCCGGCAGAATTCTATAAAACATTACAAGAATCACTGAACCTTCCATTGCTAGAAGTCATGAATGAAGCTATGCTAAAGAAGAAGATACCTAAAACATGGTCAGAAGCCTATATTACACTTATTCCAAAAGAAGAGACTGATCCATTACAAATTAAGAATTATAGACCCATTTCTTTATTAAATGCAGATTATAAAATCTTCATTTCAATATTGGCAGAGAGACTCAAAAAATATTTAAATAATTTTATTCATTCTGACCAAAATGGATTTCTGCCAAAGAGACAAATTAAAGAAAATATGAGAGTAATATTGGACACTTTGGAATATTATGAGGCTCAACCCGAAAAACAAATGGCTTTGATATTTTTAGATGAACAAAAGGCATTTGATAATGTGAACTGGAGAATCATGTTATTATTATTGGAACAGATGAGTTTTGCCAGAAAATTTATTCAAGCAACGCAAGCCATATATTATAAGCAAATGGCAAAGGTAATGATAGAGGGAGAATTAACAGACTCTATCAATATAAGAAAAGGTACAAGACAAGGTTGCCCACTGTCACCTTTGCTATTCATATTAACTCTGGAAGTGTTAAATAGAAACATTAGAGACTAAAAGAGTACAAAAGGAATGAAAATTAAAAAGGAAGAATTTAAATTGCAAGCTTTTGCGGATAACTTGGCCTTTATTTTAGAAGACCCTCTAGACACAGCACCAAAACTATTGGAAAAGATAGAGGCCTATGGCAAGGTGGCCGGCCTGAAAATAAACAAAGATAAGACAAAGATTTTGACAAAGAATATGTTACTAAGACAAAAAGAAGAATTGGCAGATGTATTGAAAATTCAAGTCACTAATAAGGTTAAGTACTTGGGGATACATTTGACAGCAAGATATAGTACATTAAAAGAGAACAATTACATTAAACTTAAACAACAGATAGCACTAGACTTGACGAAATGGGAAAACCTACAATTGTCACTAATAGGGAGAATTTCAACAATCAAAATGAATATTTTACCCAGAATTCTATATTTGTTTCAAACAATACCAATTAGGCTTGGAAAGGACTACTTTGAAGATTTAAACAAAATTGTGTTGAAATATATATGGCAAGGTAAGAAAGCGAGAATAAAGTTAAAACTCTTAGAAGACGCTAGAATTAGAGGAGGATTTGGTCTGCCTAATTGGGAGTTGTACTACCAAGCTACAAACTTGACATGGGTTAAGGAATGGATAACATTAAGAAATACTAGATTGTTGATATTAGAAGGACATGATTTGTTGTTGGGGTGGCATGCCTTTTTATGGTATAAGGGAACTAAAATACAGGGTTATTTTAGAAGACATCATATACGGGAGTTTCTGTGGTTAAATTGGGACAAGATTAAAAGACAATGTTATTTGAAAATTCCAGTCTGGTTGTCGACGATCGAAGCATTTTCTTATCCTATAACATATAAGAAGGAACAAACAGTTAAATATGGGGAAATTTTGAATGAAAAGGGTGAACTTAAATCTATGCAAAAACTAGAGGAACAAGGTATAAAGATGAATTGGTTTTCTTATGCGCAAATACATTCAAGGTATGAAAAAGACTTAGAAACAGAAGGTTTCTATAATAAATTGACTGATTTAGATAAGATTTTGAAAGGTACTAATGAAAAAATGATTAAAAAATTGCATGGATATTTATTAGAAATTAAACTAGAAGAAGAAGTTAAAGAAACTATGATTGCTTGGGGGAAGAATTTTGGATATGGGATTGATCTAGAGAAATGGCAAAAATTGTGGTCTCAAAATTATAAAATGACAATGTCAACAGCATTTAAAGAAAATTTGTATAAGATGTTTTACAGGTGGCATTTTCCCCTGACAAGAATAGCAAGAATGTTCAAGAATAAATCTGAAAGATGTTGGAAATATCATCAGATACTTGGCTCATATTACCATATGTGGTGGACTTGTGCGGATGCAAAAAAATGTTGGACTAAAATCCACACGTGGTTGGAAAAAATGACTAAAAAGCATGTAGATTTTAAACCAGAGATGTTTTTATTGGGAATTCTACCTGATACATACAGCAAAGATTTAAAATATTTGATTGTAAATGTATTAACAGCAGCTAGGATTACATTTGCTAAAAATTGGAAAAATGAGAAAATACCATTGCAGGAAGAAATTCTCAAGAAAATACTGGAATGTGCTGAAATGAGTAGATTGACATTTGAAATTAGAGAACAAGAGGATAAACAATTTTACAAAATTTGGGACCTTTTCTATCAATGTCTAGATAACAAAATAATAGAATATGTAGAATTTTCAAAAATAATGAATATATAAAGATGTATTTATTTTCTTTTTCTTTATTATATATATAAAATATTTTTAGGATAGATTTGGAAGGACTATATGAATTGTTATAAAATAAACTAAGTTAAGTATAGCTATCTCGCAAAGTATGATTGAACAAAATTATAGTCAAATGATTGATTAATAATAATACTAGGATATTCAATTTCTGATAATATGAGTTATTATGTAATGTAACTGTCATTGAGACTATGAAATTGATGCACAAAAAATTTGTCAACCAACCGACACACTGTTTGTCCATTTATGGAAGAAAGTTGGATGTTTTTATGTTTTGTTTGTTTTTGTTTGTCCTTAAAAATCAATAAAACTTAACACCCCCCCCAAAAAAAAGAGTATATTGTCGATACAGATACCAGAGTACTCAGTCCAATAAGATTTTGCCTATAGGTATGAAACAATAAGGAGTTCAGTTTGAATAAAATTACCATGTGTCATTCTTGATTTTGGGCCAGACAGACACAATTGTACTTTTGGTTTTCTGTTGAACAAATTTTATGTATGAAGTTGACCACAATTATTATTTTACTCAGTCATGGTTTTAAAAAGTCTAACCTCTGCATATTTTGTCGGCGTTGTCTTCTTGATTACTACACTAGAATGGAGGGGTTGTTTGGGGTTTTTTTTTGGGGGGGGGGGATAAAGTTACCAGCTGTGCATTCTCTAATTCTCTTTGCTCAGCATTGGTCTTAGGAGTGATCTATCATAGAAGCATGTCTGAACTCACTAAGTTTTATCAATGGCTTCATCTGAAACATTTAATACAGTGCTTGGAACAATGCATAATCAACTGTAAGGCTTCTTAACAATGAAGTCCTCATTTTTTATGTTCCTGGTGAATACTTTGGAAAGCAGTATTGGTAATCCACATTTACAACTGCATTTGGACTGAAATTTCTGTTGCTAAGCAAGGCAGTTGTTCAGAGATTCATAACTATTAACTTTTTGCCATGGCTGTGAAGCAAATTGTCACAGTTGTTCAACAAATTATGCGGTTAAGTGAATCCAGCTTTCCCCATTAGCTTTGTTAGTCAAAGCTGGCTGGAAAGATAACAAATGGTGATTACATGACCTCAAAATACTGCAACCATCATAAATATATGTTGGTTGCCAAGCTCCTGAATTTTGATCACCTGACCTGCAATGGACATAAGTATGAGCACCTATCATAAGTCACCTCTCAATGAATTTTAACCTTGAAAGATTGCTAAATATATGGTTGTAGGTTGAGATCTACCTGTAGGTTCACATTTCAAAGACCAGTTTCTTTCTTACGCTATAATTTTCCTGGATAGCCAAATGTTCTACTCTAAATTGGGAAGCTGTCAAAAGATTTATCCTCTTATTGTTAGGTATATCCAAACACAGCTGAGAACAGCACACAGTGCCACGTTCATGACTACATTCCAAGAGTTCCACTTGGCTTTCTTGAAGGAGGCAGACATATGATGGCAATTAAAATGGCAAAGCTAGCATAAATTACTTTTCACACAAAGAGTGAGGGTGCAGAAGAAAGAGGAAGAAGTTGAAAGAAAAGGGACAATTAAAAGAGTAAAAGAAAGTGCAAGATCTGCATTATACTATGAAATGGGAAGTTACAAAGAAGAAACTGAAATAACATGGTTCAAATTATTTTTTTAATAATGATAATGATAAAGTAATAATGAAATTACTTTTGTGTCAGTACAGTTCTCAACTTAGGGCAAATATTATGTAATTTTGTCTGTAATTAAACAATGGGAGTAGTATGAGCATTTTCAGTGTTAGGTGGAAGTGTGAGGTGATCCAATTTAAAATATTGTACATAATTTAATAATGCTGACATCCAGCGCATATATGTTACTAGGATGGCAATCATGATGCAGAATACAAATGCTGAAGTTTTTGTTCTTTTAAAAATATTGCTATAAGCTTAAAGCATAAAGACATATTAGATAATATTAAATTGTACTGTATTGATATTTTCAAAACTCAAAACTTTCCTTTGTGCTGGATAAATAATAGTTCTTACAGTGAAATTAGTTTTAGGAAATGGCATTCCATTTCAGATAATTTTTTTTAATGGCAAATTTCTATACTCATCAGCTGATTGAAATAATTCATCTGTTATTTTTTATTATGCTATGGGAATATATTTGGAAAGATACAGGTATTACATTTTAATATCCTTGTCTGCTTGTCTTTAGTAAGCTTTGGTTTGAGGTTGCTAGTTTTTATACATAACTATTAAAATACTTATGATATTAATAACCTTAAATTATACTCTGGATTTGTAGAATTATTATTTAATTGTATATTTTATATGTAAGGTTCCATACTTCTTTGTCATTTAATTTGACATTTTGCTTGAAAGGACATTATTCTGGAAAATTGAAATACTTTTAAACTTTCTTTATCCTTCCAGATACCTGTGAAAAAAAATTAAAACAAGAGAATCATTTAAGCTCAACAATTTGTGCATATAAACCTTCTAATGAAGGATGACTACTCCATATGTTCCTGTTCCAATTCCTATAGGAAGTTCTACTAGTTTTACCATAAATAGAAATCAAAGAAGATCATCTCTTGGGAGTATTTCAGCATGTTCAGATTCTCCAAAGGGACAGTTAGAAGAATTGTCTCGAAGTAACTTTAAAAAAATGAGTGTTCCCGATGAGATTGGTACTACTTCATGTCCTTGCAATAGTCCACTTGTTAGAACTAAAATGTTAGGTATTAACACCTCCTTGGAATATTATATTCAACCATTGGAAACAACTGAGCAAAATACCTTGGAGAACTGGGAAGATCGACCCGCTACTCCTACAATACTTGGTTATGAAGTAATGGAAGAGAGAGCAAAATTCACTGTAAGTTGTAATATTTTTCTTCTGAAAATTGTATTGCATTATTTCATTTAATCATTGATGTTTTATAAATGTGAATACACCTTCCCAACTGTAAGGGACATTTTCTAGTGACTCTTAAATTGCTTGCAATATCAAACTGCTGCATTTGTGTAAAATTTATTGATTCTTAAATATCATACATGCTTTAGTTTTGTATGTTTTAATTCTGTTCAGTTTTACCTACATGGGTAATTTTAAGCATGTCTAGATTTACATAAAGTAATATTAATTTTTATATTCTAACATTAAGCTGATTTTGTAATGGAGATAGTGCCTGGTACATAGTTTTCATGATAATTTGCAACCTTATTTCCCTTGGAATCAGCCTCACTAAATGCATTTTTGAACAGGCTGAACTTTGCTTTTTTCTTGCCATCTTTTTTCTCGAATATAACCTATAAAAGCTACATTTTGAAGAAAACATCTAATGCAAGTTGATGAAAAGACAAACACTCTCCAATTTTTTCTCATTCAATACAACAATACCTTTCAGAATTGAGGCATGGTGTAAGAATATATCCCAGGAAACAAGGACTATAATAAATTATCCTTCAGATTAAATATAATTTAAATAAATGACACCTGCATATAATTTGCAGGAAACTGAAGTGCTTATGAAATCAATTTTTTAAAGTACTGGCTAACATCATTAATTAGTTCATTTTGGCTAGTAGAAACCATACCTATCTTGAACTTGTATGAAAAACTTCTTTTTTAAAGTTCTGGAAACTTAGCCACATCTGTTAATGTTTGTTTGGTTCCGTAAACGAAGAACAGTTGTGTGAATTATTCAATAATTGCAGTGAAATATAAGAAGCCTGCTACATATGCTATTTCCTGAAACTATTTTAATAGGGCTTTGTCTTTTTTGTTTTTAATAGATTTACAAAATACTTGTGAAGAAAAATCCTGAAGAAAACTGGGTAGTTTTCAGAAGGTATACAGACTTCTCCAGGCTTAATGACAAGGTACATCCATTTAAATGGGCCAATTTCTAATCAATATTACTAATTTAATATTATTTCTGTGTTTCATCAATTTCTTTGAAAAATTAAAAATAAAATGAACACATATGAAAATGAACATAAAAGATTGCATGAAAATACGTGTATTATTTGCCATAAAGACGATGTATAATTGATTTAAATGCTAATTTGTAAAGATCTATTCTATATAATACGGTTGGATGAAAAACAAAAACAAATGAATCCAACACTGTGTATAGGCCCTTTCAGCTTTTGTACCTAACAGTCAGCTCTTGTTCAAAATTAAAGCAAAAATTCACAGTACCTGTTTGTAGGATTTTGAAGTTACATTTTTTCTAGAAATAGGGTTGTAGTATATGCCCAGTGCTCTTTTCAAATGTTTCAAGTTACAGCTAACGATTGGTACTCTAGAAACTACAGATTACATTTTTGGTAATTGTCAACAATGCTTACATTTTGATTGCTGAATGATCATGTTTATAGGTTATGTTTCAGTGATGCAAACTCCCAAGCACATTGCACTGACATGGAATGTATTTGTTGAAATGAGTTATGGTAATCCTGTGTAATGAGTTAAATGAAATTGAAGCTTGCAGCCTTCAAAGAAAATAAATGTAGATAGGAGTCCTAAATCATTTGCCTGACATTTTACTGTTGAACTGAATGAATGAAAATTAAATGCTGTTTCTATTTCAACAGTTCACATATAATTATCAAAGGATGTGAAAAGGCTCTGAGAGAAAGTGACTGATTTATAATAGATTTTCTGTATTTTTTTAATAGGCGTACCACAGGTAGGCTGCAAATATATGGAAACTACTACTATAGATGGTAAAAAGGAAAGTTTTTGCTTAGATATGGTACAGCTAGCTTTTATTTTACATATCTAAAGATAGGTAGCTTCCTTGAATATACATACAGTATTCATCAGATGAATCACTGAGTATAATAGAGCATGAAAAGTTGTCTAATTTGGAGAATGCAACTTTGGGAAATGTTCCTAATCTAATGTTAATACAAATCTGAAATGCAAAATGCATTTTAGCATCCTTGCTAAACTGCTGTAACTCTTTCTGTGAGTGGGCATATGTGTGCATATATGAAGGCTCCTTCAGTCTTGTTTTTTGATAACTTCCTGGATGAAAAAAAATCCCTTCCCTGCAGTTTTTTTGGCAAGATCTTTGAAAGGGGTTTGCAATTCTTCTTTTTCTAAGACTGAAAGAGTGACTAATCTACAGTCACCTAGCTGGCTTCACACCTAAGTCTAGACTGGAATTCACAGTCTCCCCATTTTTACCTTCCCACCCTATCCTCCCTTCCCTTACCTATTTATATACTTACTAACCTTACTTACTTAACTTTCTTTTTTATACCACTTTTATTATTTTTATAAATACCTTGAGCCATCTAAAATATTTAATGCTCCTTGTTTCTCCATTACATTCTTGTGGGGTGGGTTGAGCTGGGAGTGACCATCTCGAAGTCACCCAGGTGGCTTTCATGCCTAGGGTGGGACTAGAATTCATAGTTTCCTGGTTTCTAGCCTGATGCCTTTACCACTGACTTTTTATAAGTCTGATAGTATAATGTTATTATTCCCTTTTTTCTACAGAAATTATGATTCTGTACACCATAACCTTCTGATATATATTTTCAGCTGAAAGATATGTTTCCTGGTTTTCGATTGGCATTGCCCCCAAAGCGTTGGTTCAAGGATAATTACAATCCTGATTTCCTAGAAGATAGACAGCTAGGACTCCAAGCATTTCTACAGAATTTAGTAGCTCATAAAGACATTGCCAACTGGTATGTAATTTTTTTGAACTATTCTCATCTTAGCAGATGTTGCAGCTCTCCTTTCCTCATTTAAATGGTACTGTTACTTTTCAGAGGGTGTAAATAATTTTCTTCTGTAAACAAAGTATTGAATAAGATAAGAAGAATTTGGCAATGCAGTGCATTACATTTTAAATAATTCTGAGATTGCAAGGTTAAATTTCAGCGGTGTTGTTCTTTTTAATAGAGATTCAGAATAGTGATTGTAATGTCTTTACAGAGTAGAATGGATAAAAGATATAATGATTGAGAGTTGGTTGAGAAAAGTTGTACCTTTTGTATTCTTGATATTTCAATACAGAAGCAGGGAATGTGTGGATGACTGAATGAGACAGAACAATAGTGACAAAAACAGATACTACTTGGTAGACAACTATCAACTCTGTTACATAGGCACCTGATTTGAGTAATCTTAGAGCATATTTGTTGTTTATCCCAGATGTTTCAGACTTTAATATTGGCAGCTGCACAAACTTCTTTCAGAACACTTTTGTAGAAAAGGCTTTATTTTTAGCTTTATTTTTGCTTAACCATGGTTTGTTGAATAAGACACAGTGGCTGGGTTTTCACAATGTGCTAAAAAAAAAAACTACCAGCAGACATACTATGACTTAATTAAATCTATGAACTTGGCTGCTTTTGTGGATATTAAATATTATTTTTTTAATAATATCTCAAGTATCTGGGAAAAAAGAATAATAAGTTCTGATCTCACTTTCAAGGAGTAAATAAACACAACAATAGACGAAGGTATTGTTGATTAACTATTTGGTTTCCAATTGTATCAAGATAACTCAATTGAGGGGGAAATTCATGAATAAGCATTGTTTTTTTTTTTTTTTGAAAGAATTTTATTAATTTTTAACAAACAAACATGTACAAACAAACACAAAACATAAAAAACATAAAATATCTTTTTGGACGGCAGTTTGATCCCGAGTTACATCTTTTTGTACAGAGATAAATTCAAGTTCATGCTTACTTTTAAATAACATTCCATTTCTTATTTATTATTTTGCATTTTCTATATAGCTTCTCCTCTCTTTTCACTCTCTTAATTCTATTATATTTATTTCATCTCAATTTAAATCATTATACTTGTATCCTTTGTCTGTTCTATTTCAGCTAGCTATTTATCTTTTCTCATTAACACAAAGTTTCTTCTGTAATGACTGATTGGAGTATAATACCTTGTCATACTTATCTCTCCCCTAGTTTTAAAGCTTAACATGACACATAATTTTCATTCGGATTCTGCGTAGTACATTCTAAAGATAAACTCCATATTTTGAAACTATATTTAAAAAATATAATATAATTAAAACAACAATCCATAGCAATTAAAGTTATATCATTCAAATTAATATTCATTTAAGTCTTAAACATTTTACACAATCCTTTCTAAATAAGTATCATGCTTCTATGGGAACACTTATAGATTTTACTTAATTACTTCCCCCTATTTCACTTATATTTTAAAATATTAAACAATAACAATGTTCCCATTTTTCTTTAATTCAATTCTCTCATATTTGATTTCATTTATTTTTATTTAAAAAGAAAAAATTTCGCTAAGTTACATTAAATATTTTGTCCCATTTTATAATCATATATTATTCCAATTTTCTAACATTATTTCAAATACAAATACAACAACACAATCTTATGTATCTTTGCAGAATCTCTTTTTCAGTTATATGTTTACCCATTATCTCTAAATAAATTCTGTTTCTTTACATCTTGTTTCAAACCTTTGTAACTTCTCTTCCCTTCTTTCCTCCCTTGCTTCTCCACTCTACCCTTTTTACCCCCTTGTCTCTTAATCTCCACCTTCTTGTGTATTCCTCTTTTCTGTTGCTTTCTGATGTTGTGTCCACTTTTCACCTTGTTTTTCCCTTTTTTGGTTGTTTTTTTAAGTCTTAAATTCTCCCCTTTTCTCTTTCTCCCCTTTCCCCTTTCTTCCCCAAATAAAGTTGCTTGTTCATTAAGGATGGTTTCTTCTTCATCCCAATCTTCTTGTTCTTGTAGTTTCTCATATGTAGCAATTGCCATTTCTAAAAAATTAAAAATAGAGCCAAAAGAATCCTTCCCTTCTTGTTTCTCTTGTTTCTATTTTATAAATTCCATTTTCAGTTCATCTATAAGTAATGCCATTGTAAAAGAAAAAAAGAAAAAAAAAATTCAAGCGATCCAAATGATTTTAATCATTCAAATAAGAGTTTCCAGAAGTCCCAAAGACAGCAAACAATCCAAATACACACAGTCTATTTCATTTCACACTTTCTTCTTTTTTTTTTCCCCTTTTTTCCACTTTAATGCTTCAAAAAACTTCAAATTCTTTTAAACCTTCAGTCCATCTGATAGAGTAGCCAATTATGATCCAAAATGGAAAAATCCAATAATAAAAATGGCCCAAAGCCAAAGAAGAAGAAGGATAAAATAAAAAAAATAAAAATATTACTAGAATTGAAATATACAAAAAGGCTGGCGAGTAGAGATTTCACAAGTATATATATATATATATATATATATATATATATATATATATATATATGTATATATATGGACTGCACACTGCACTTTGTTTATTTATCCAAGGCTCTTATTATGACTCTCTTCTCCAGCAGCTTCAAAGCCAAGCCTCAAGTGTTGAAACATTGATAAGAGTCCAGGAAAACACCTGTAATAATATTTTTCTGTGCTCTCCCTCCATCTTATCACATTAAAATGTCCTTGAGAAGGAGTGTTTATACATTTCTCCCCAGTTCAAATAAAATATTTTCAAGCCTCTAGTTGGCAGTGTTGCACAGTCTCTTAATACTTTTTTCCCCCCTCAGCCAGAAAGAAAAGTAATGTATACAAAACTCAGAGGGAAAAACAAAAACAAAGGGGGCCTCTATCCTAAAGAAAATTAAAAAATCAAAAGAAGCATAAAAATATATATAAGAAAAAATTCAATCTGATTAGCTACAAAATCACATTAAATTCCTCAGAGAAAAAAATAGTAAGGAAAGAATCCAAGCCTCAATTTGACATCACTTTAAAAAACGCCGCTCAAGGAGATTCCAGTCAAAGAAAAATAAAGGTTTCTTCTTTGTTCAGGATATCCTTTCAGGTCTCAGCCAATTTGCAATACAAAAGGAAGTTTCTCACCCAGCCGACACACCCTCTCTCCAGCCTCTTTCTTTTCGGAGCTGTCCCGACTTCAGCAGCTTTGGAGGCTGCCTATTCACCGCCAGCAAAAGGGCTTCTCCCGGATCAAACCAGAGATTTTGCGATATCTCTGGGATCCTGGGACTGTGCCCTTCACAATCCCCGTCTCTACGGGACGGTTTAGGTCCGTTAGGACCGACCAGGGGTGAAAATATCAGCTGCGATCTCAGAGCCCCGAGATCGCAGCTGTAGCACCGAGACGAGGCTCCGCCTTCTCCTATCAAGATAACTCTTAAAGCATGAGTGCATATTCCTCTTTATATTTTTTCTGGTATGTATGAAATATAGTAAAACATACTGTACTGATTCTGTAGTGCTGTGCAACAAACATTTCTGGATGATAATAATAGGATTTTATTTGTGAGTTTTGCCCATGTGTGAATATTCAAAACTGAAGAAACCTTAAAGCTAATAGTTGTCTTCTTTCTTCTTTTCCTCAGTTATCGATATTAATTGCTCGATGCTGTAAGAAAATCTAAAAATGGAATTCAGTGTTTTTTTCTGTTTTCAGCATAGTTAGTAAGAAAGATATGAATATATAAATATTTTTACTGCTATAAATCATAACTTTTTGTAGAAAACACATAAATAATAACTTATAATTGTTACTATTATCGTGTTATTGAAGAGTTAAAGGCATATTGCTTATTAACTGTGATCCTGACAGGCTAAGATTGACTCAGCCTTTCATCTTTCTGAGGTCAATAAAATGAAGACCCAGATTGTGGGGAGCAATATGCTGACATTGTAAACCATCCAGAGAGGGCTTAAGTGTCATTGCTATTAAATTATAATCTCAATACAGTAGTTTGTAACAGCTCTCAGGTGCCTTAAAACTTAAACCTAAAATTCTCTTCTCTCAAATTCTGCTAACAAAAACCCAACTCAACCAAATTTTCGCCAATTTGCTGACCAGCCCGTTCCACTATATGGTTAGATTACACAAAATATATTTAATTAAAGTAGCTTGCTACATTACAACTTATTTCAAACAACAGCTTAGTTGGTCCTCTGTACTAAGACTTCTGTATGAGGGTTGGGTTGGGGAGGAGGTTGATCCATATTTATCTAGCACCTAGAAACATATTTTCATGTGAGGCTTATTTTCAAATGTGGTTTTGAGAGAGTTACCGAATTGCACATTTAAGCTGCATTTTTTCTTATTGAAAACTTTGCTTCTTGTATACATAGAATGACCACTGTTATACAGGCTATAAACTTCATCACTAATTATTTTAATGGCAACTGACTGCCTTTACTGCGTAGAAGTGTACACCTTATCATGCTTTGATATTGGCTATTTAATATTCAGTTTTATAGGTATGTATTTTTGGAACTGTCCTTTTAACTTGACAGTTCATTCTCAATGTATTACAGAACAAATAAAATCCAGGACAAATTGCAAGCAGCAATACTTCATAAAATAAACTTATGAGATGGCCTTTTGCAGCCTGTCTCACTTCTTTTCAAAGAAGCAGTTCAGCTACTGATAAAAAATATCCACTGTAACATAATTACGTTTTCAAAAGGTGACCTTTTCCAAATATATTACATGAAGAAAAAGAGTATTGTTTCCATTTTACTAGGTAGATTTTAGTACCATATAATTTCTCCTTCCCTCTGCCTTACCAAAGTGAAAACTGACAATCTACAGTAGGATTCTCCAAATTTGTAGAATCCTACTGGGTTTTTTTTTCCTTTCGGGGGGGGGGGGGAGGCTGTAATATAAAGTTGCCTCTGGATGATTAAATCAAATGGATGGATGGAGGATGGTAAAATAAAATAAAGGACTTTTGTAACTTTATGGTAGGAACTTTGTGATGAGAACAGTCAATAATAAGGTTTTACTTTGTAGTGTTAGAATTTTTCAGATACTATTACCTGTAATGTATTTTTTTTAAAAAAGCAATGTTTTTAAGAAAACTTAAACAATTTATTTCTAAAAATATATAAGCTAATATATATGGAATAGATAAACTGAAATGAATGTTTTCATTCATATTTCTTATAATGTAAAGGTTTTTTTTTCCATTTTGATAGTATTTCATGCTGTAGCCATAGCTGTTTATAGTTTTGATTGAAATCTTAGGATAGACTTATTAAAAGAAATAATTCTACAAATTGGATTATGTAGCAATCTGTTGGAAAAGAATGTGGAATCATACTTATCTATAACTGCAGTTACATGGAATCTTTTAATACCAGTACATTAAATGGTGTTGATTATTTTAAAATTCAATTACACATGACGTGTTGTATTCAAGGAAAATGATGTGTAGTTGAACTATTATTTTTATCTTGAACCACCTTTTCAAAATATTTCATTCTTTTTAATAACATGTATGCTTACTAGAGAGAAAATTATGTTCAAATATTTGCCTCTAATTATATTTGCATCTGCTTTTATAAATTTTAATAATACAGTTAATTCCTATTTGGGGAATTTTACTGTACAGCATTCATATTCCCAGTATGCATTCCATATTGTCTTGTATTTTCGTTGTCAATTGCTCTTATTTTCCATTCTTTTCAAAGCCTTGCAGTAAGAGAGTTTCTTTGTTTGGATGACCCTCCGGGGCCCTTTGATAGCCTTGAAGAGAGCAGGGTAAGTGCAATAGAGGAATTTGTTTTTACCATAGGAGAGAAGATTTTAATTGCACAGTGACCTAAGTTTTATCACATAGTGCCTTCATGTAAATAGCAGCAACTTTTTGTTCTTTGTCTAACTATAAATTCAACATGGTTATCACGTAGTAAAATAGATTGAATGAATAAACTATGAACTATATATGAGCAGAGCTGAGGACCAAAATGCAAAGAGATGGATTTAGTAAAAGAGCAAAAGTGAAAAGAATAGGAAAAGAGTTTGGGAAATATAATAATTAACTACATAGAGATTCCACAGCTTTGTTCATGCCACATGTATGTCCTGTTTTGTTATATTTATATTTAGATGTGATTTATTTGTATGTTTATAGGCTTTTAAAACCATTTCAGTTATGATGTACTGTTTTTTTATTCTTTTTCTCTATATAAACATGAAATATCATGTGTTTGCCTGTCCTGGATATATTGTAATTTTAGAATACAAAGCCAGGTATGAAATGAAATAAAAATGTATCACAGGTAGTTGATATATTTGCCTTATCAATAATTTCTTATTTAAATTATCTTACTGTTATTGTTGTCATAAGAGAAAAAAGTATTTTTGTCATATTTTTGCGAATATATTAGAGTCACTAATTTTTTTGACCTGGTACAAATAGTATTTTGAGAATTCATCAAATTGCTACCATTAAGCAGAAATATATAGAATAATGTATTGTTTGGGATTATTTCCAGAAAATATGATTGAAACAGCTCAATGTTGACACTACAGAAATTTTCTTTGTTTTTGTGAACGCTATACAGTATGTTGCACTTATGAATATCAATAGATCATTAGCAATCTTAAAAGAATAATAGCTTTACATAAGGCTTTTGATGCTCATTTGGATTTTCCTAAATAAGATTGAACTTATTTTATATCCAATACCAACTCCCAAATATTTTTAACTGTAGCATATAAATAGTATTGTCAGAGTGTTTTACAATTGAAGAACGGGGAGTATATATCTAACAACTTCAGTAGTTAACTGAAAAGACTAAAAAGTGCCAAATGAGATATCCTACCAAATTAATGTTTTCTGGCACTGATAAATTATGAACTGCAAACTTCTCACTATTAACTATAGATTTGCTTTTAAGAGAACAATTGTTTATTGGCCAATGCTTTATAGTTCTCTTCATTAAATAGTTCTTCTAGACACATAATATTTTGAAAGAAAGAATGGTGCACTTCAGAACTGTATTTACCTACAATGAAAATGCAGAATTGCCATAAAATATTTGTCACATATGAATGATAAATGGGAGTCTAATAAAAATTATTTGGTTATCTTAACCAAAGTATGTAATTTAAGTATATAATTTACTTCACAAAATGGTGGGTGTTACAGAAAGTAAAAGGCATTCTTAGGTTTAATTTCATAAAGACACATCTATGCAGTTTTTTCAAAAACGTTGTTTGCCCTTGTCATCTTGCATCTTGTGCATCTTTAATTTCCAACTCTAACTATTCATACACTGATTCATACACTGATTATTTTTCGTCCAAGGACTAATCAGACCAGCCCTAATTAGCAGCTGAGTACAGATAAGATCAGTTAAGTTCTATGTTCTGCTGAGGCTACCAGTGGGCTTTCATGTCAGAGATACTTGAGCATCCTCTTGAGTTGCTTGTTTTTATTATGGTTAAGGTGTAACAGAATCCTATAATTAGTCTTTCAAAATCTGAACAGTGTGAGTACACATACATATACAGGTACATACCCTCTAGGCTTATTTACTTAAATAATGTATAGCTCAGTTTTGACTTTTATTTTTAAATCGAAATGTTTGAGGCATTTGAGGCAACACAATGTTGTCAGGATTGCTAATAATTAACTGATAAATTAACTGATCAAAAAAAAGGTTTATCCAAAAGAAAAATTAATAATTTTTCAGGTTATTTGTTTTCTAGTACACGAATATCAGTAGAACACTGATAGAACATTACTTTCAAAAATTTAAATTTCCTTCTAGGCTTTTTGTGAAACTTTGGAGGAAACAAACTACCGGCTCCAAAAGGAACTTAATGAAAAACAAAGAGAGATGGAAACTCTGAAAAAGTTGTTAAATGAAAAAGAATTGTACATAAATGAAATGGAGAAAAGACTTGGGTAAGACTGAAACAAAGCTGCTCACCACAAAATCTCACTATCATACTTAGTGATTGGAATCAAATAATTTAGGAACTCTAAATGCTTCCTTGTATGTATTTATTTTTCAAATTTCTATAGCTTTCCAACTGTTACAACATAAATGACTCTGGGAGGCCTGTAATAAAGTTAAAAAAATAGTTCACAAATAATAATTATAATTATTAAAAGTATTAAAAACTGTAAAACACAGCTGAATAAAAGTTGACAAAGGGATATTAATAATAGACCATTTTACTATTGTCCAGTTTCCCAGGGGGCCCCAAAAGGCAGGAAACACTTGAGATGGTAATCAGAGAGGAAATTTTAAGTTCTGTCTCTCCACCAAGAACATGTGTGAGACTTTGATATAAAACCCGTATCATGTCTTAACTTCTATTTGAAAAGGAGAATGAGAACATTGCAACAGAGTTTGTAGTCTCTTGAGGGAGAAAAATAAGTATTCTCTTGAGGGAGAAAAAAAAGTATTCAGGGTGGAATGCTTTTCTGGCAAAGGTCATTTCAGAATTAAATATTCTGTTTATATTTAATAATTCAGAAACATTCAATTTTACAATCCCAGATACAAGATAAATGGTATCAGAGGTTATTTTATCTTCAATGAGCATTTTTCAGCATGCATTGACTATGTAATATTAACAATAATAAAAATTACTGCTTTGTTCTATCACTAGAAAGCTGCACTTTAAAAGAATTTCTAGGAGAAAACTCCACTGAATGCAGTGACTCTTTTAAATACACGTGCATAGTTTTCTCCAACGAAAGAAGCTTTCCCCAAAGACATTTTAATTATTCCCAGCTAAAATAAAAGACCTGCCTTGATTTTGTTACAGGGACTTAAATTTAGTGGAAACAAAGTCTTGTAAATTGTCAGGAGAGGGAAGTGAATGCAGTGGAGAAGTGGAATCATCCGCAACAGAGGCAGATCAAAGAACATTGGAAGAAGACAGCCGGTAAATGAAATTGAGCAGTTTTATTTAAAGTTAAGCTCTGAAATGCAAATCATCTGCAAGCTTAGAACAGTCCTTTGGGGTAACCCACTGCAGACATTTCAGGCATTTTGCTGGAGATGTTTTCCATAGGATTGTGCCTTTATTATAATCAAACATAGTAATTTTTATATTACTCGTCTTCAAGTTTCTGCATGTACTTGGGTTTTTCAATGCTTTTCTACCGCTTAAAAAGTCATTGGATGACATTGAAATTAAAAGTTAATTAATTGATGCCAATAGCTTTTCAGTTGGCTGTATGCTGAAAAAAATCACACGGCATTGTAACTTGTAGGATATGAGTATTATATAAAATATGAGCCCCTCAATTTGCAGATAGACAGTGTGCCCAAACTAGCACATATGAGGACGGAGTGATAAAAAGAGCTTGTTGGCTCACATTTTTAATGTAAATATATTGATCTGAATCTGCAGGTCTGAAAAAGAGGATTGGAAAACCTCTTGGAGTGGGTCACTGGTAGAAAACTTTGTGCCAGAAATTGAAGTAGCCGAAGTGGCATATACTGCTGATATAGATGAGATGTAAGCATGACTTGTTTTGCTTTATTTTGTTTTTTTTTAAAAAAAGATCTATCTGGAAGTTGTTGAACAACAGCAGTAGAACTGAAGATGATAGGAATGTTTACATAAATCATTCAGAATACATTTTTGACACAAGAAGAATAATCAGTGCTGCTGCTTTAATTCATTTGTTATCTAAGATATATAGATATGTGGAGAACTATATTAATATATAAAAACTTTGGTAAAGTTTATGTTATGCCTAGAATCCTAAGTAATGTGTATAATTTAGCAGGGTAGATAAAGGTTAAATGTCAATTATTTGGCTTGTCACACCTGTTTACTAATACAATGTGACTATTTTGTATGGGCAGCTTTTGGTATCTGATTTTGCAGATTCTTTATATAGGATATAGTTTTATGCTCTGGAAATATAATTCTGCCATCAGGCTTCAGAAACAGTATACGATCTCTCATGTTTTTAAAGTGATAAATTTAAATATGTATGTTTTAATGCAATAAACTAGAAAAGCTTAAAATACCAAAATAATACTTCAGAAATAGGAATAAGATTGAGAGTTTTTTATAATGGGAGAGGGAGAATAGTAGCCTTAGTTATACTGTAGATAGTCATATACACTTGAAAATATTGTAAAAACTGATTTAACGTTGTACTTGTTTTTTCTTTAAATCTTATAATTTTGCTACATTATATATATATATATATATATATATATATATATATATATATATATATATAGATATATAGATATATAGATATATAGATATATATATATATAGATATAGATACATACATATACATATATATACATATACATATATATATAAACACTACCTCCTACTTTGTTACTTATGCATAAGTGTGTTGTTTAATACCTATTCAATATGTATATGATTGATAATGACCATTTGTTAAAGCCATACTTCTTCACCGTTAATGAAATCTAGTTGCAGTTTGTATGAAGATACCAGGAATTCTGTAGCTTACGTACAAATTGTGTTATGCCCAACAATGCACTTTATTTTAAACAGACACCTTGTGTCAGGATCACTGGCATATGAGTATACAGAGACACATACACACACACCCATGCATATACCTTTTGATCAAGAAAAGGTGAAGTGATTTGCACAATCATGTCTCTTTCTATTACGCTTGTTACATATGTTTGCTGTAGTATGGATCAGCTTTATGGAATCTTCAGAAACATTTTGCTGAGCGGCTGTTTGCTCAAAGTGCCTTTTGTCTCCTCTTCCCGTGAAAAGAATGCAAGCTTTGTTCTTCTTTATGCCATTTACTCTTTGTTTATCTTAATGTTGTTAGCACACACGTCTCCATGTGCTTGGACTTTTCAATGTTCACTTTGTAATTTTGGATCTGAGGAAAAGCACTCTGTAGAATTGTATAAAACTGTCTGAGGAAAATAAAGATTTCAACATGAGATCTTTTGTTGTCTTTTGTGGAAAAAAGTTCAAAAGCCAAAGTAAAGGTAAAAGCTTCCTCATGTTAAAGTTGACTTTAGTGCCACATTCACCCATGTCATACTTACACATCAAAGTTTCATCTGCATTATAAATATTATGAAATATATTCATTGTATGAAACTATAAGGTATATTTTGGATACCATATAGATTTCTCAATTACTGCTTATTCCTACAATTTCCACTCCCATCTCCAATTTGTCCATAAAGTATCTCAGTATTCAAGTCAGGAATTGAAGAGATGTAACAAATAGTTATTTTCCTCTCATTTATGAACTTCTCTGGATACAGATCCTCCATGAATACAGAATGACATGGTTGGGTCTAGTCCTATATTATATGTTATTACTTGACATGTTGATATATTTTTAAGTAATTCTACCAAAATTCAAAAACACGCCTAACATCAAAACTCCTGATGCACCAGATATTTTGTTCATATGCAGATAAACATTTGGGTGTGGTATTTTTATAAACTAGGTATGAAATATTTATTCAAGGTTCCCGACACAAAAATACACAATGTCTAAATGCTGAAATCCTACTATTAAGTATAATACAGTAGTTGTAAAATACAGTTTCCAGATTTGAAGATTTTTTTAAAAAGGTATATTTTGTATAAGAGTTTATATGAGAATTTTATAGGGCTGGTCTTTTAGGTCAACAAATTAATTATTGAAAAGTTTATTTCAGGCATTTGCATCTCCACACAGGAAAGATTCAAAATCATAGATATGAAACTTTCACTATACAGTGCTGTTGCCTCCCAAGATGGGGGCCATTTGAAGAACAGAGTAAACGCCATATCTTAATGAATCTCTACTCCCATGTTATCACTTAAGATAAATAGAGAGTTGGCGAAATTAACAGGATATGTGGTACTCTCCTTACTTCTCTTAATCTTACTTTCTACATTTTTCATTTCTCCTTCAAACTACCCACTTCCCCCATTTCTTGGTATTATTGGCTTACATCTATTATTATTCTCATCTGGGGGGAAAGACACGCAGGGGGAAAAAATGAAATCTCTTATTGTTTCCAAAGAAATGTAGAAACTGGGTGCAGCACGTATGAAAAGGAAATGGAGTATAATTGAGCAGAGTAGGAAATTATTTTGGAATTATATCCTTGGAACAGGAATTCCAGAGGCAATTAAGAGTAGGGGTGTCAAACTCACATCATCACGATGGCATCATGTGACATATTGGAACTTTTTTCTCCTTCACTAAACCGGGCGAGGGCAGGACCAGCACTTGACACATCCAGCCCCACAAGCTGTGAGTTTAACACCCCTGATTTAGAGAAACTGAAGGTTTCTCCTATATAGTAAAGGAATCTTGGCTGTTAAAATGAGAAAATCAAGTATGCTTTCTCTTAGTAGCCATACATTAAAAATATCCTTCATTTGATTTCCCAAATAATTATCCAAAGGCAAGAGACATTTAAGATCAGAATAGTATCAATCTGAAGAGATCTATTTTATGTTCTGGTTTTTCCTGCAATCAATATTTTAAAATACAAAGCATTTTATATAGAGTGCACTTCATGGTAATTGCTATGTGAGTTTAATTCTAGAAACACACTGTATGCATTGGCTTCTTCTACTTTGTTCTGTATGCACCCATTTGTTTCTGCAATGTAAACAGAAAACAGGCCATCTTTTTCCTCACTCTGAACTGCATCAAAAACTTTAACTGTAACTTTGTGTTATGTGCAACATAAAGCTATAGTACTTTAATCATACTTTATTAAGCTTTAGTGACCTATTGTTCATACAGGTTATGCTTTTTATGGGCAACTTTGTTAACATGATTTTAATATTGCTGGATGAGTATAGGGTTACACGAGATTCTAATCCATGTTAATGACTAGTCACTTAGAAGAAAGGAGACCTATGTTTGCAATCATTAAAAGGTTTTAGAACTTTTAATGTTCCAAAATTCTTAAAATCAACACATGCAGCACATTTGTTTCTGTGATCTCCCACCCATCATAGTGTAGCAGACATAATTTCTGCACAATGTGTGATTTTTTTCCCTCTTGATATGTTTGTGCAAATTGTTGATAGAGCAATTTGAGAGTTTAAAGCAATCATATGCTATATAATCATCATTGCATAACACTGTAATCATTATCTGTATACGCTGTATTTGAATGATTAAAGAAAAATAACAAAACTTAATTTTCTTCATTGGACATTATGAACAGGTGCTTAAAATCTATTTTTAATGATTGAATTTGAAATCAAAGCAGCTGAATAGAATTGATTAATTGTAAAAGCATGTGAGTTATGAATGTTAAAATATCATTTGTTCTTTCATCTATCTGCTAATAATACAGCATTCCAATATTTTATTGTTGTTGGTTTCCTTTTTTCCGTTATCTTCCAAGAATCCAAACTCTATTTTAAGCATATTTTAAAGAACTTTTCAGGTTTTTGTCTTTTGCAAAAACTCAACTAATTAGAAATCTGCAATTTAGTTTATAGGATTACAGAATCTAAATGTATCAAAATACATTCCCAAGCTACCATCAATTATTTTTACATAACTTGCTCGTGTTATTCAAGATCCAGGTCTACCAGATTGCCAATGGGCTTTTTTTATGTTTGTGTCTGATTATTTTTAAAAGTTAATATTTATTTGCTGGCAGATATTGTTAAAGCCCCAAAATGACATTATTAGTTGCCAGAAAGTTCTATTTGTATGAAAAAAGAGGACACATAACGGCTGAAAAAGGGAGTACTGGGGTATCAATGTGGAAGAAAGGTCTTGGTAGGATAAAATAAGATAGTCTAACAAATAGAAGATATTTAAAGATGAGAATGTGGAAAGAATTTTGATATTTTTGAACTTTGGTGCTGGAGAAGACTCCTGAAAATAGCATGCATAACACAGAAAACTGATCAACTCAGCATTATTGCTTGAGGTGCAGATCACCAGATGCTCATATTTTGGAGAAATTATGAGAAAATCAGCTCCTTTGAAAAGTTTCTAATGTGGACTTCCGGTTTGAGCTTCTTCGTGGACAGACCGAAACCACGATCATGCCACCTGTAGAGGTGGTGAAGAAAGGGGAGACTGCCAGCAAGGTTGAGGAGAGTCGCATCTCTCCTCCTCAGCTGGCCATTATTCCCTTTCCCAAAGGAAAGCAGTGGTCAAAAATGACCACCTCAAAGAAGAACTCGATTGGAAAAGAATGTGCAGGAGGAAGATAAGAAGAGAACGTCTTGGTTAACCGGATTAAACTGCAAAAGCAACAACTAAGGTACCCTGGAATTTAAACTACAAAAAAAAGTAACATTTCCAAAGAAGATTTTGAAGCAGCAAAAGAGAGAGAAGGGAAAGGATTTGGTTTTTTTTCTCTCTCTCTCCCTTTCCCTATATTGACAGCTAAGCAAGAAATTGGAAAAAAAAAATCACTTTGACATCAATAGGCATTGAAGCTGAAAATAAAAAGATAATAAAGATTTCTGGATACTTAAAAGCTTTTAAAAGCGGGGAAGGAGAGAAAAAGAATAAAAGGACAAGATCTGGAAAAAAGGGAGGAGACTGCCTGGAATTAAAAGGAATCTACAGTAAAACTTTAACAAGACTTCTAAAAGATACATTTTAACTAAAACTTGGCAACAAAATAGTAGAACCCCACGAAGAGAAAGTGGAAAAAAGAAGCAAAAAGAAACAGCTTGGGTGTATTTGGATTACTTGGCGATCTCTGGATTTTTGTTATTGCATTTGAATGACTAAAATTGATCGGGTGGTTGTTTAAATTTTTTTAAAATGGCACCACTTTTAGAAGAATTGGAGATGGAACTTAAAAAGTATAAAGAAGATGCACAAGAAGGAAGAAGCTCTTTTGGCTTCGTATTTCAATTTTTAGAAATGGAGATTTGGAACTATGAGAAACAACAAGAAACACCTGTAGAACAAGAAGATTGGGACAAAGAAGAAGCCATCTTTAATGAACAAGTAATTTTATGTGGAGAAGAAAAAGGAAAGGGGGGAAAAGAGAATGAAAAGTTTAAGATTTAAAAAAAACAACCAAAGAAAAGAAAAGTAGATTGAAAAACAAGTATAATATTGGAAAGCAACAGAAGAGGGGAATATAGAAGAGAGAAATAGAACTAGAGAGACAAGAGGGTAAAAAGGGGAGGGAGAAGAAGAGTGGGAAGAAGGAAAGGAAAAGAAGTTACAAAGGACAGAAACAAGATACAGAGAAAAAGGGCCTATTTAGATATAATGGGTGAACATTTAATTGAAAAAGGGATTCTGTAAAGGTGCATAAGATTGTATTGTTATATTAGAAATAATTTTAGAAAATATGAAATGTATGACTAAAATGATGGATAAAATAGCTATTGTAACCCAGTGAAATGTTTGTTAATAAATAAATGAAATAAAACGAATGAGAGAATTGAATTAGGAAAGGATAGGAACATTTTAATTATTTAACGTTTTATAAAATATAAGTGAAAAGGAATAGGGGGAAAAATTAATTATGGAAAGCTTATAACTGTTCCCAAAGAAGTATGATCTTTAATTGAAAAGTAATGTTAAAGAAGTTAAGATTTTAATGAACATTAATATTAATGATAAAACTGAATTGGAATGGAATGAATGTTTTAATTGCATATATTTATAAACTTTTCTTAAGAATATAGTGTGTATTTTAAGAAAGTACCAAGTAGAATTCGAATGGAAGTTATGTATTATATTGAGTGTTATAACTTTAAGGTATATATTGAAGCTTAAATAAGAGTTAAATGGATAAAACTAAATGATATAAAGGTGTCATACTCCAATTAGTAATTACAGGAGAAAATTTGTTTAATGAGAAAAGATGATATGAAATTGAAACAGGACAGACAAAAAGTATAAGTATAATGATTTGAATTGAGATAATCAAAATAAAATTGAGAAAATTAAAAGAGGGGAAAAGCTATTTAGAAAATGTAAAATAGCAATAAGATATGGAATAGAACATAAAAATGAGCATGAAATTGAATTTGTGTCTATTCGAAAAAGTGTAACCCGGGACCATGCTACTTTCAAAAAAGATGTTTTATTTGGTTTTTTGTTTTTTTGTGAAAACTCAAATAAAATTTACCCCCCAAAAAAGATAAGTTTCTAATGTGAGAAACTGGAATGAATGAGATGAATTGAATGACTAGTAGCAAGGTGGATGGACTTGACTGCAGTAACGAGGAATAGACAGCAAACAACCTGATGGACAAGAAGTCATAATCGAAAAAGGCAGTATAGTGATGAAGAATCAACACTGATTTGACTGCACCTATTTGACCAATCAAGAAAAGATTTAAGAAAGCTGCAGAAGTGTCGCAATATATATAAAGTATAGGAACTATAAATAAAATCTGAAACCAAAATATTGCAGAGTGAAATGTTCTTATTCAAGTTTCAAGGCAACAATGCCTTTCTGCAGGAAAAAATTCTATATTTATCCTTTTTCTCCAAATCTCTTTACTAACTGATAGTAATGTTGTGATTGAATGTGATCAGTTCATGCTGAGGTGTTCCTCTTTAAAACCTCTTCTGTATTCTTTTCCTTCATACACATCATTCTATTTCCCCAGGCAAATTAATTGAATAGTCCTTGCATTCATTTTGACTTTTTCCTCTTCTTCATAAAATCATGTTTGTGTAATTTCTATTATTTTTTCAGTTTTATCAATCCAATTTATTTTCCCATCTGTTATATATAATACACACTAACACACACACACACACAATCTTTTCAGCCTTGCTAACGCTTCAAATCATCTCATTTCTTTGGAAACACCATTCCAATCATTTAGAGTCAGAATAAAACTGTTCTGCTACTTGAAGAATTAAAGGATAGAAAGGTAATCAAATTGATAAAAAGAAACTGCAAAATTGGGTGTGGACCTTTCCCCATACAATTAATTCTGAGTGCTATGCAAATCAATATTACTAAGCTTGACCCTACAGGCATTCAATCTGAAGTCTACTTCCCCATGTTCCAAATCTGCTTCCTAGAGATCCCTGGGTGTCAGTAACTTGGGAAATTATAGTTGGAAAAAGAAGCAAAAGCCCAGGACTGTAATTTCCAAAAATTCATTCTACCATATATGGTATTTAAACTAGGGGAGGTAAGAAAGCCAATACGTCAACCGAAAATATTTCAAGTTTAATTTGCAATGGGGAGTAGGGGAGGAATTTCAAAGCATAAGTGTACAAGTTTGTAAGGGAAGGGTAAACTTCCTCTTTATCCTGTGACCCCTACAAAGTTTAGAAAAAATGCTTTCACTGCCACCAATTATTTTTTTCAGCTTGATTGCCCAGGAGCAAAAAGGATTTGCAACATTCAACACTCCACTTCCTATGTGCTGCTGTAACATTCCAAATTCCACAGAATCCCTTTTCCCTGTGCTATATTTCTTTTCCCCCCCTCTTTGTTTTAAATATGGCCTTTGGCCAAGGCATTAACTTATTGATATTAAATGTCATATCATTAGTTGTGTGTGTATCTGTAAGCTCTGATCTGTTCAAACAAAAAGCATTTTACATTGGGACAACAAGCATATCAGTTTCTTAAATGTGTAGTTTCTTTTCCCAAATAAACATCTCTCCTCTGGAAATGGTAATTTGTGCACTTTCTTTCCTCCTTTGTTTTCTCGGTGGAGGATCTGGCACCCTATCTCACTTACTGTGGATTGTAAATTGTTGCAGTGACAGTAACTTGGAGGATTAGCAAATTGCGGTTTGTTCTGTGGGAAGGACTTGGTCTCCTAACAGTTTTCAATATGAAAAGCTTCAATGGGCAAGTTTTGAAATCAAATTTATTCTATTTCCAAACTGTGGAAACACTATTCAAGTTAGTAACTCATCTTGATTCCTAAAGAATTACTATTTTGGTGTTTCAAATTCACTCATGCTCATTTACTTGGAATATATTCCTATAGAAAATGATGGGTTATATGAATGAATTTCTATAGATTGCAATAACCATAATAGTGTTGATAAAATTTCTATGATATACTGATGTCACAATACAAAATTCTGGACCAAGCCCAGAAAGTATGCAGAGATGAACAACAAAGATGATAAAGGGTCCAGAAGCTAAATTGTATGATGAATGGTTGAGAAAACCAGGTAAGTCTAACCTATCGAAGAGAAGGATAAAGGGAGACGTGATAACTGTCTTCCAGTACTGTCACAAAGAAGAGTGGATTGACTTATTTTTCAAAACACCAGATGCAGGACAAAAATAAATGGGTGGAACTTGCTAAAGAGAGATCCAGCCTAAAATTAAGGACAATTTTTCTGACAGCAAGAACAATCAGTGGAACAGCTTGCTGCTCAAGAGTTGTAGATGGGGGTTTTCAAAAATAGACTGGACCACTATTTGATAGTATAAGGATAGTATAAGGTATCTGCCTTGAGCAGGGAGTTGGACTAGAAAAACTCTGAGGTTCCTTTCAGCACCATGATACTACATTGTATGTTTTTTAAGTCTTGTTTGGGATGGATATTTTGTGCAAATGCTATTTGCATAGCTGTAGAATATATTGCACACCTACCAGAAAGCATTTCTTTAGCACATTTCTAGGTTTTAGAACGCATTGTGTATGGTTTCTCAAAAATCTTTCCAATAGGTCTTGAAAAATTGGTATCATTCTTTAAGATGCAGGTGTGAAAGCATGCCCAGTCCATACTGAGACCTGAAAATCCCATTGGAATTGCATATTTTGCCATCGTAATGTAAGTTGGTTATTGAAGTAGAACTTAAGGTTACTCAGAGGAAGGTGAAGGGGAGAGAAGCAAGAGCTTTGTCCATGATGGAATTCAGAAAGCACTCTGGAATGCTCGGGAATTGCAATTGGCCATTAAAGGAATTTCAGAAATCAAAAGAATTGAATTCTGAAAGAGAATGAGATTGTTCTGACAGGGTATCTATCAAATTTAATATTGTGATACAATATCAGAGGTTGCTAGGAAACTGCTGAATCTGTATGCCAATCTAGCTGAAAAAATGATTAATTAAAGGAAATCTTCATTTAGAATTTGTCCAACTATCAAAGACTCCCTTAGCTGTAACTTTTGTCAAAAACTGTCCAGTGGTACAAAACTTGTATCAGTAATCATTGAGGTAATTCACAAAATAGTATTTTTAACAAGGCATATATTATTAAATACTATTTTTTTATATACAAAAAATAATATATTTATTTTAGAAAAGAGTCCTTCAGTATCTGAGGGAGAAACATGATTAATTTAAATAGTACAGTGTGAGATGTTAAAGTGAGAATAAAGCTCTGAGGGATAGCTATATTCTCACTTAACGCTCGAGTCTCTTGATCAGGGAGGCATAATAATTTCAGTTTGTAAATTCAAAGTAGTGTTTGAACATAGTGGCCATTTCACAAAGGAACAAAAGAGACCTTCAGGAGTAAGAGGGAGAACTGCTGATCCAAGGGAAGTAATAGTGGCTATGACAACTCTTCAATTCTTGGACTTCAACTTCAATTCTTGGACTGCCCAACCAGATTTGGATGCTTAATTTGGTATACTATGGACTGTATCCTTGTCCATAGATTAGCAAGTGCAAATTTTTATATGGCAAATTGCTTTGGTCCTTTTAGTGTTTAATAGTGGTTTTGTTAAAACTCAGTATGATTACCATGTGGATTCGGAAAATGTGACTTCAGAACAATGAGATAAAATTAGTTTGAAAAATACTTGAAGTTTCATTGACCTGACAGAAAGTTAAATATGTGCTTAAACATAATGGAGCTTAAGATTACTTGTCTCTAGTAATATAATACCTCTGACTTTAAATTATAGATAAATGTGCTAAAATATTTAAATAAATCCAGTGTGAGTTTCAATTTTTTTTACCACCGATTCTATGGATGTGGCTTGGTGGGCACGCTTCATGCACGCATACGCCAAACACATGCTTTACACATGCGCAGAGGGTTTCTTAACCTGCAATCCTGCACTCTCCGTGTCTTCAACAGCTGACACGTGGCAATCAGCTGTGCCATGCGAAGCAGCGGGCCAATCCGGTAGAATACTACCACTGAGTAAATCCCCTAAGAAGTTTAATATTAAAATTAATACTATTTTTCTGTGTGTGGCAGAATAGGTTTATAATCCAGCAGCTATTATAGCTGCTAGAATAAATCTATATAACATTGACAGAGAGGTCCTCAATTCCTTATGTTGTAGCAAGACCCTCTCCTTAATTAACATTTTGCTGACAAGCTGAGTTAAAAATAATCAATCCCTATTTAAGTAGTACAGTGTGGAATTATTTTTAACTTAGATCTATCAGTTTAGTTTATTTTTTTGTCATTGCACCTCATACAACGAAATCAAACACCATCTTCAGTGCACATCATGACCAAAACCATGAAAATAAACACAAACATACATCTTTCACCCTTCACACATTGAACTGAAAACCCCCGACACTGCACCAATAGTGCACTATACAGCAGAATTCAACAGAGCTACTGCCCTGGGTTAGAAGCTGTTTGTCCTTGTTTGTCCTTGTTTTTATTACTCTGTACTGTCTGCCAGATGGTAATAGTTCAAGAAAGGGTGTCCAGGATAAGATGGATCTTTGAGAATGGTTTGAACTTTCTTAAGGCAGTGGAAGCTATAAAGCTCTTCCAAGGAAGGAGAGGGCAACCAATGATCTTCTGGCAATGACATTAACCCTCTGGGGTGCTTTCCTATTTGCCACTGTGCAATTGGCAAACCATACAGAAGCGCAGTAAGTTAAGATACTCTATGGTGCAGCGATAGAAGGTCACCAGCAGTTTTTCATTTAGTTGTTGTTTTCTGAGAAGTCTCAGGTAGTATAATCTCTGCTGGGCCCTTTTGACCCAGTGCTGCAATGTCAGCACCCCAGGTCATGGTAACACCAGAGGTGATATTCAGTAGGTTCTGACCAGTTCTGGAGAACCGGTAGTGGAAATTTTAAGTAGTTTGGAGAACCAACAAATACCACCTCTGACTGGAGATATTACAGTATCCTTCCCCTGCCATGTCCACCAAGCCACACCCACAGACCAGGTAGTAAAAGAATTTGAATCCCATCACTGGGTAACACCCAGAAACTTAAACCTGGCCACTTGCTCCACTCGGTCTCCATTGATAAGCAAGGGGTGGATGTCTGTCTGATCTATTCCTTCTATAATCCACTATAAGCTCCTTGGTCTTATTGGTGTTGAAGACCAAGTTATTGTCTCCACACCACAAAAGCAACCGGTCTACCTCATCTTGGTAGGAAAACTCATCCCCCCCCCAGAGATGAGTCCCACCACTGTTGTATCATCTGCAAATTTTGCAATAGTATTACTATTACATATTACATATGTGGGAATGCAGTCATGTACATAAAGAGTATAGAATAGGGATTCTTTAAAGAGTATAGAAGGGACTCAACACACAAACCTGTGATGTACCAGTGTTAAGAATAAGGGCTGAAGAAGTATGATTACTAATCTGACCGTCTGTGAGTGGCCAGACAGGAAATCCATAATCCAAAGGCAGATTGAATTAGAAAGGCCAAGGTTCAGAAATTTAGACACTAGACATCAGTTGTTTGAGACATTAGTAAAAATACCAAACTGTTAACACTTTTGTGTTCCCTTTCACAATTCTGCACTGATCTTTTTCATAAACCCCCAAATTCATTAAAAGCTAGCTTTTTAACAATGAAACATATTTCTTGTTTATATTTCTTGATAATTAATGTTTTTGTATTGGCTTTCTGAAAAAAATCAATTAAGGCACACATAAGAAATATAAAAATAAAAGGATGGCCTAAAATTGAGCAGCAGTAGAACTAAAAACATTTTTGTCCAAAGAATAGAATAGGGGTGGCCCTTATGGAAAGAATGCAAAGCATTTTGTTTCTTCAACCACTTGAGACCATTGTGAAAATTCAAATTTATTAGCAGAGTCATTGGTAAGATTACTCTCTCTTACTTCCAAAGATGTTTCCTTGTGCAAGCACAGAATTCAGTGCTACTTGTGCCAACTCCTGCCTATATGGTCTTGGTGAGCTATTATTCTGTGACATAGTTGGCAGAGCAATGATATAATAGATAGAATAAGGATTTTTTCTAATAGAAATAATTATTTTTATTACCTTTGAATATAAACTGAAAGGTATGCTTTGTGGTTAAAGCATCATTCCTTATACTAAAGCCTTCCCAATGTGTTGATGACAAGACCAATACATCTTCATCCTACATCTACTATACTACAAATTCCCATCATTCCTAGCACAGAGAGACGAGCTTATAAAAAGAATTGGGAAAATTTTCTCAGTCATGAAATTCTCCATTATCCTAAACTAGCTCCAGTAATCCTAAACTAGCTCAGAAAAATGCTTGTGAAATAAATAGGCCTGAAGTATGAAGAATGCTTTGCATGTACTTCCAATCACCTTGGAGAAGATGGATGTCATTTTTAAAAGTCCAATATTTTCTCTGTACACTGTTTCCAAAGTAATGTCACCAGCTTGTAAATCGCTTGTGCTTTCTGTGCTCATATATTTTATCAAAGAATACAAAGAAGTCCAGGAAATGGTCCCTTTATTTCTCTGAACAGATTCTATGAAATGAAAACAAGTTTTTATTTTTACTTCTCCTCCCCCCCTCACCCCCCTCCCAAAAAATTCAACAGCTGCATTAAAGGCCAGAAGGTAGGTGGAGTAGAGATTTATTGCTAGAACAGTTTTTATACAGCCGATTCAAATAATTTCACAAAGCAATGACCCTACCGAAAGAGTAAATACTATTTACATATCCTCTAAGATTTCCAGGGCTATGGATTTCCTCATAGGAGAAACATAGCATGAAATAGCAAGTATTTTAGTAGATTTTGTCAAACAAGTTTCAGATTATTACTGAATCCACAGCTCCATCTAGAGACCGCAAAATAGCTTGAGTGTTGTTTTTGCCTGCATTGTAAAAGATTGTTTGAATAAATAATAAATAAAAAAGAATAGCTGATTCAATTTCATTGGAATTCTAGGAGGGCTACTGAGGGCTTCTTCCTTCACTCAAAGCAAAATTAGACTTCCCATTATGAAATACTAAGTAAACATCTAAAAAAATGCTTAATAGAAAATAATTAACAATTTGAAAATATAAGTAAATCAAGTAAGGATTATATTAAGAACAGTTCGCAATGATTTGATTACTTATAAATATACCTATTCTTATAACATTGTCAGGCCTGAAAATTGAGCTCTACCCAACAAGATGCAGTTCAGCAGTGTGAAAAGTAAAAGCCTTCACTTAGGCAAGAAAAACCAGATGCACAAGTGCAGGATAGGCAGTACCTGCAGAGGTGGTATTCAGCAGGTTCTGACCAGTTCTGGAGAACCAGTAGTGGAAATTTTGAGTAGTTCGGAGAACCGGCAAATACCACCTCAGACTGGCCCTGCACCCCATCTATTATCTGCCTCCCAACTCCCAGCTGATCAGCTGGGTCTTTTGTTGCCCTGCACAGGAGAACAGAGCTGAAAAGCAGGTTAGTGGGGTGAGGAGGGAATGGGGATTTTGCAGTATCCTTCCCCTGCCATGCCCACCACACCCACAGAACTGGTAGTAAAAAATTTTGAATCCCACCACTCAGTACCTGGCTCAACGGTAGTATCTCTTAGAGGTCTTTAGGTATTCTGGTAGATCACTACTTAAGTATGAGTCAGCAGTGTTTACAGCTGCCAAAAAAACCAACATAATCCTAGGCTGCATCAACAGAGGGACAGCATCAAGATCACAGGAAGTGCTAGCTCTGCTCTGTACTGTACTAGTGAGGCCACATTTGGAATATTCCATCCAGTTCTGATCATGATATAAAAAATAATCCAAGATCCTAGAAAGAGTGTAGTGAAGAGCAACAAAGATGGTAAGGGTTCTGGACACTACATTGTGTGATGGTTGGCCAAGGAAACAAGTATATTTGACCTAATGAAGAGAAGTCTTAAGGTAGACCTAATAGCAGTCTTCCAATACATGAAGGGCTGTGATGGAAAATTGGTATTGACTTATTCTCCATTGCACCTGAGAGTAGGACAGGAAACAATGGATGGAAACTTATCAAAGGAAATGAGGAATTTCCTGACAGAATGATTAATCAGTAGAACAGCTTGTCTCCTGGAGTTGTAGGTATTCCAATACTGGAGGTTTTAAGAAGAGATTGGACAACCATTTGTCTGTCATGGTGTAAATGGTATATGGTTTCCAGCCTGAGCAGGGGATTAGATCAGAAGTTCTCCAAGATCCCTTCCAACTCTGTTATAGGGACTCCTGCCTTGGTCAAGATGTTGGACTAAACCCCTTCCAGTTCTATCAATATATGTATACACACACACACACACACACAAAATGAAGTCTGGAATTAGATTCAAGCTTATTCATACTTAGAGTAGGGCCCATTGATTATAGTGGCATAAGCAAATTCTCAGTTTAACAGAGTAATTTAGCACACTTTGGATATGATGGAAAAACTGCATACATAAGCTGTCCGTAAACTGCATACAAAAATAATTTCCAGAAGCAGATTAAGGTTAGGATTGCTGCTACTACTTTTTAAAGGTTGGTTATTAATGCTTATATATTTTATAAGGTGGGTCAGCTGAGGAAGCAGCTTTCATGCCTAAAGTGGGATTAGAACTCACAATCTCCCAGTTTCTAAGCATTAACCACTAGACCAGTTTCTCTTTCCAATGACTGCTGGCTTGGGGTGTTAACAGTTGTAATCTGGGTCATTTGAAGAGCAACATATTGAGAAAGCTTGCAGTAAGAAATTACTACCATTATTTCTCAACAGAAGTGTCATCTTAAATTCTAGAAAAGGGAAGGATTTTCTCAAACACAACTTTGCTCTTTGTTGTTTTATTGTTTTAATTTAAAAAGACATATGCAGTAGACAGTTTAAGATGAGTTCCACAACACATATTGATGAAAATATTTCCATTGTCATAATACTACTAGCAGATTTAAGAACGATGTATTAATACAATTAATTTTTTAAAATACAAAGTCCGTATTTGACCAAGACTTGTTTCAAAAGTTTCATCTGAATCCATACGAAGGAACAGATTCAGGAGGACCTCAGCAAGGAGGGGGTACTATTACAAAAAGAGGCCCTCTTGTACCAAAGTGGTTAAGAAAGCTTTGGCTGAAATAATCCTGAAGATTTTGGCTCAGTCTGGGGATTCTCTTAGTTTCAAAATGAAACTATGAAAATATGTTTCATGGTGAGATAAATCTTTGGTTAAGTCCAATTGGTCTAATCACCAATTGGTGAATAATCTTGGACTAAAAGTCATGGCAATAGTGACCCATGCCTTCATCAATTGCTAGCTATAGTTCTATCTACATGGCACTATTCTTGAAGATCACCTGAAACTTTAGTTGGCGTAGAATGAAATTGCCCATCCGCTGACTGGTTGGTGCTATAGCAGAGGCACCTTAATGCTATGGGAGTTGCACTGGTTACAAGTTGGCTTCTGGGAAAAATTCAAGGTGCTGGTTATCACATATTGCATAAGGCCCTGAATGGTTGTTCTCTTTATCTTCAAGACCATCCATCTTAGGTAGATTCTGTTTCCTGAATACTTGAAGCTTGCTAAGCATGCTGTAATTTCCACATTCTGGATAGTTAAGAAGGGAGAAGTTGAGTAGATGACCTTCTCAGTCACAGAACCTTAAAGGGGAACAACTTGCCTTATGAAGTCAGAGTAGTACCTTCTTATCAGTGTTGCTGATTTTGTTTTTGTGTTGATTTAGTTGGTTGTAATTTGTTATAATTGGTTATAATACAAGCTATCTAAAGTAGGTTGACTTAAAATGTTTAAATTAACAACTTATATCAACATCAAAGGCTTTTCCTTTTACAATTATGAAATCATTGATTTCAATTTTTATGAAATATTATATTCATAACATAATATTATAAGACACTTCTCTTTTTATAAAATCAGATTGTGCCAGATGGATAATCAAGAATCGTATTATTTGAAAACTGCACGACGGAGTCACAGTTAGTTGTTTTGGCATCGTATTAAGAAAGTTGTTTTTTTAAAAGCAGGTTTTTTTAGAAGCTATCAAAATCACTGCTATTTAAGGCTAATAGAGGCTAGGAAAATGTTTTTCAAGAAAAGTATTATAAAACTCAGGTTATACTGGATGTTTCAGTGTATATGTATATAAGTGATAATCAATGTGATAAGTCATCAGGCTTAGACCTTTACCTGCTTTCATGGATGTAACTGTATCACTAATTGCTCGTTAAATTGGAATTATTAAATATTTTATCCCAACATCTTTGATAATAGAAATATTGGTTTAACTTAGGGGTATCAAATTTGTGATGACACATTGTTGTCACATGAAGTATTGTAGCTTTTTCCCCACTTCGCTAAAGTGGGGGGACATGGCCAGCACATGACTCATCCAGCCCACAACTTTGACACCTCTGGTTAAACTGCATTTATCAAGGAACGAGTAGTTTATTGGGTCTTTCTTTTGACTACCAATATGTATGTATTAAGTGCTTAAAGAGAATGAATTTCTTGCACTACACTCTGAAAACTTTCACATAATGTGGATGTATTATTATTACCTTTGCATTCAGAAAAATTATTCTTCTTTTTCTCAAAATTTCCCCATTAATTTTTCATGAATCATACTAACACAATCATGATGTTTTAAGGGTGTATCAAATAGTCAGACTATTGAATCTAGGGAGAAATTTTTAAAGCATGTTTATCCATCCATTCAATTAAACAGCAAAATACTAAAAAATAATTGATAACAAATCTGCAGTTTAGTATCTCCTTGCTATGGTGAATTAAAAAGCTACTATCCCTAAATTAAATTCTAATATAAAAACATTTTTTCCATTTCAATAATTAAATTTGGTGGAATAATATTGTGATTTAATAAAGAAATTATCTGATCTCCTCTACTAAAGTAAAAAGATGTTAGAACTCCTGTGTGATATATCTAGATAATCCTTAGACCCTAAGTTCGGCACAGGTAGCAAATTGTTTAATGACCATTGTTAAAAATTGTTCTGGATCACTTATTGTTTTATGATTAGAACAATAAATTAGAGACCTTTTAGACCTAGCAGATGCTGAATTTCCAAAGATACACAATAATAAATGCCCTGCATATATTTCCTTTGTGGAATATGTTTCTTGTAAAAAAACAATATCAGATTTTAAATTGCACAATTTAATACTTATTAGAATAATATTTAAATCTTTTATATTCTAGGAAAGTAACAGTAATGTCATCTTAAATTAAAATTCAAAAGGGAAAGGATCTAGGAAAAATGCCTATGCAGAGACTAATTTCAGGGATTAAAAAAAAACATTGACATGCATAATAATTTTGGAACTTGCCTCTTATTTTGAGAAATTTAAAATCTTTTCTTCCTATGATTTCATTCCCAGATTTTAAAAAAAGATAGTTCAAAGAAGATACATAAACATCATATAAATTATTGTATTGAAATATTTAAAGAGAACTATACTATCCAAACCATAAAATGAAGAAATAGAGTGAATAAAGTTCATTTAAAAACCACAGTCATAAGATAATACAATGTTTCTGCCTGACAAGATACTGCAGTGTCTTGTCTGCCATCAAGAAAATATACATGAATCCAGCACACAGTCACTTGAATGTAATCCATCTCATTTACTGAATTATGACTTCCTATTTTTAAAGACACTTATTAACTCAGTTATCACTTGCTGGTCATTCAGCCAAAAAAATGCATTCTACTTTTTTCCCTTTGATAAAACCAAATTAATCTAACTGACATAAAAATCAATAAAAGTTGGTGCTACTAAATTTGAGTAAAACAAATCATACCCCTAGTATTTTAGATTGCATAGTAAATCATAGTTTCCCTGGATACACTAAATTACATGCCTCTTTCACCTTTTTTATTGTGATTAAGTGGGTTCTTGATAAAATTTATTTCTTGATAAAATATGAATATTCTAGATTAGTTTTAAGTGCATGTGGGTTAAGACAGAAGTGATGAACTCTTAAGTGTTTTAATGACTTATGCAGACAAGGAAAACCTTAAAAAAAACCCAACTATGATATAACATAATTCAGAATCACTAGTTCCCAATCTATTAAAAACTGAGAAGTGGACTCTCATCCCTGAGACTTCTCAGGATTATAAACAACCTACATGTCAATCAATCCAAAGCTCTTTCTGTTCTGCCCACGGGTGGGATTCAATATTTTTAACAACAAGTTCCGTGGGCATGGCTTAGGTGGTGGGCACGGCTTGGTGGTCATGTGACTGGGTGGATATGGCTTGGTGATCATGTTATTGGCTGGGTGTGGCTAACTCAGTATCACTCACATCGAGGCACGCATCTCCTCTCCTGGCCTCTCATGACTGTGGGGATGCTGCAACAGTCATAGTGTGAAAAAGGGTCATAAGTCACTTTTTTCAGTGCCATTGTAACTTTGAATGGTCACTCCACACAAGCAAAGTACCAGCAAAGGAGAGGAAAAAACTCCAGAGAAGTTCCTGAGATAGGAAATCTAGTCCTGCCAAGAATGTAATAAGGGTTAATGGAGAAGCAGTTTCTGTAAGCAACACCAAAATGTTTCCTTCCTGACTTCCTTACAGGATTAGACCAGTAATTTTTTCTAACAACCTGTTCTCCGAACTGCTCAGAATGTTAACAACTGGTTCTAGCGAATAGGTGTGAATTGGTAGAATCCCACCCCTGGTTCTGCCCCTAGAGCAGTGGTGGCTAATCGTTTTGGACTCCTGTACCAAAATTGTGCGCGTGATTGCACGCTCGTGCTTGCATGCCAGCACCCAGAAGGCAATGTGCCCCCCCACACCCCCTGCACATGTACACACAATCCCACCCCATCTACCCTGACCCCCTTACCTGCACTGTGCCTCACACAGCTGATTTTTGGCCAGTTTGAGGTCTTTTTCGGCCTCCCAAAGGCTTGAGGAAGGCTTCTTCAGGCTTCTACAAGTTTTGTGGGTGGAAATCTAGCCGCGTTTCATCACTTCTGGTATTTTCAGAAAAACAGGAAGGGACGAAACGAGGCTAGATTTCAGCCTACAAAGCTTGTAGAAGCCTGAAGAAGCCTTCCTCAAGCCTTTGGGAGGCAGAAAAAGGCCTCAAACCGGCTGAAAATAAGCTGTGAGGCACGCACATGCACAATGAGGCAAGTTTGCCTGCAGCTCGCGTACCAGCACAAATGGTTCTGTGTGCCATAAGTTTGCCATCACAGCCCTAGAGCAACCAATTTCAAGGCATACCAATCATCTAAACACAGCTGGTAATGGATCTATAACACTTTTCCTGCTCTGATGAGCTCTCACAGAACAGAACTGGAAGGAACACAAGAGGTTATCTATTCAATGCAAGATCTGGTAGATGTTCGCCCACCTCTGCTGAAGAACTCCATTGGAAAAAAAAAACTCATCTGCATGTTCTATAGTCTCTGTTATTGTAGATGACAGTTCATACAGTTAGAATGGGCCTCCTTACATCTACCTTGAACCCACTGCTTCTAGTTTTAATCCACTTATTTTGGCCCTCTGCATAGAGAATGTATTCTCTCTCTTTCAACAGAGGTCCACTTTCATCATTATCTTAGTTTTTAAGGTACAAAATCTTCATTTCTACTTTGTACTCTGAACAAGCCATTGGCATTATAAAAAAAAAAAACACAGAAAACAGAACTCAGTGCAAAATTGCTACAGAATTTCTCTCGTCCACCTAAGGGCCATGGGTTTTAATAATTTTCTTTGGAAAAATATGTGGAAACTCCAAAACCAAACCAATTTTAATTCTCTTTCAAACCACTGCAACATCCATTGTTGCACTAATAGGTTTTGCAGCCTACACATGTTCTGTGCATTAAAGTATCAGCTAAGAAGAATAACATTAATTAACTTCAGGCTTGCTTATTCTCTGGTTTCTTTAGCAAAAATGGTTTGTCTGGAGATATACCTGAAGGAGAAAGATTATACTTGAGAATGCTGGCTTTTTTAAAAAAAACAATATATACAAGACTATATGCAATATATACACATATTCCACCAGCTACCAATTTTGGTCACAATTCTACACAGCTACACTCTGTATAAAACATAAGCACTATTCCATGAACTCCTTCCATGATATTCCCGTAGTACTCCCTTGAAGCCAGTGAGAAATTGCTGTTAAGATGCCCATGCTGCCAGTTGCTTCATATCTTCATCATCTTCCACCCTCTTCTTTGAAGATGCTATAACAAAAGATAATAATTGTTCAATATACTGGGACAACAAATATACAGTTTTGCTGTCTCTGGAAAGACTTAGTATTTGGATTAGAGGCATGTGGCTCAAAAATTAACAGACATACTTTACAAGACACATCTTGTAAAGGGATGATGACTTCAGTAGGTCTATTTAATAAGAATTACTTGCATAGCTTTACATCAGATCACAAGACTTCAATCCAAATCAAGTTTAGCTTTAGCTACTGCCAAATTATTACTCTGTGTACAATGTATTCATTCACCAAAGTCTAGTTACAATTAGAAGTCATCACTTACCAACAGTAATTGCAACTGAGAAAGCCATCACTAAGCAAAGAAGGCACATTCATGTGACTGCACCAACTTATGATAGCAGTTCCAGTTGCCATTATTTGCAAATCCCATGCAGTAGTAACATTCTGTAGTCAAGTGATCACCAAACTTTCTGCCAGCTTCCCCATTGAATTGGTTGTTGAAAGCTGGGACTGAAGTTTGCAAATGATTATTACATGACACAGTATGCTGCAATGTCATAATTGTGAAGTTATTGTCAGGTGTCCAAATTGGGACCAGGTGACAGCCCAAACTATGAGAACCAGTTATAAGTACTCATCATTCACCTCAGGAAGTGATATCACTCTTAGATATCAAGATATCTACTATTATATCCAGATATGTTAAATTTCTGTGGGTTTTTTTTTTTTGTTTTCTCCTCAATATTCCTATAGCCTACTTTCATAACAGACTAATTAATATAAGAAAACAATTTACCAGGATGAGAAGGCAATGAGGTAGCTGGGACACTTGGTAAATGAACGTTTTTCATCTTATTATCAAGTTCCTCTTGCTCCAGTTCTTCTAATTCTGCCAATAGTTCGTCCTGAAATTTTAAAGTTTGGCAGGTTATATTTCAATAAACAATGCCTAATGTCAAAAGAACCTCTAATTACCACAGTTTCACAATTGTAGCCAACCAAGTGTAGTTGCCTATACAAACTTTATAAAAGAAACTTCATTTAGGGTTTTCGGCATGCCAGGGACTGATATAAATGGATATTTTTAGGACAAATAAATTTAATTGGAAATCTGTAGAACAACAGGCAGAGCTGGTAGGTACAATTAAACATGTCATCAGCTTAGAATCCTTGCATTGCTACAAGATATCCAAGTCCAGTCCGCCTTAAATTCCACTGACCCTTATCTGGTGCCAATTCAGGACTGATCATTAATTGACCAGATTCTTGTGTATGAATAAATCTTCCATGCTGCAATTTTATGAATGTATCTGATTTTTTGCACCTGACAAGATTTCAATCAAATATTTTAAGTAGCTATTGGTTGATAGGAATAAAAACATCAGTGAAATAACATCAAAAATATCAAAATTATATTACGGTAACCGACTAAAAATATAGTTAAATACAAAATATGGTTAAATACAAAAAAAGCTACAAGTGTTTAAAAAAAGCTGCTCTATTTTGTGGTCATTCTACTACCCAAAAATGGCTCAATAGCTTCAGTGTTCAATAGCTTTCTGGTTTTGTAAAAGAAGAAGCTATTGGTATAGACTGACAATTGCTCCAGTTTAGTGGGAGAAGATTACTCAATTTAAATGATATTAATGTATTCCACTCCAAATAGATCAATGTGTACCGAGTATGCTTATTAAATGTGTTCCTAATGAAGGCAAAAACAGAAAAGTAGGGAAAGAAGGAATTGAACAAGACCTCTTGAGGTGTGCCAACAGTTATTCATCACAAGATACAAAGAAGAGGAGCCCATCTTGTACACCACCTTTCATTACCTTCTTCGTGGGCTAAAAGAGGGAGCTTCTTCTATTTTCTGGCTTGAATCACAACCTATAGATAAAGCCCTTGAAATAGAAGTGCTGGTCTGCAAGTGTGGTGAAAATGGAAATAGAGAAAAATATAGTAGCTTGACTGTAATCTTTCCACCTTGCATGTGGTGGTATACAGCTTCTCTGAATGCCAGATGATGACAACAGAGTGTCCTAGAAGAATGCATGACTGATCAGCTAGAATAAAATTAGGAATGCACCACACGTTGCTACTACCTATGTATATTCTGATATGTCAGAAATCCAATGATTTTTGTCATAGCAAAAGGGGTTATATATTTGAATTGTTTTGACATAGCAATTTGCATTCTCTTTTGAATAATTTATTCAAGACAGAACAGTCTATTTTTGAACAAATGTCTCTTCAGTCATCTGAGAATTCGAGTGCATATAAGGAAAAATTTTGAAGCACTTAGAAAAGAACTAGGCAACAATTATAGAAAATTTAAAATTAGCAGTAATATGAAAGAGTCAAGACCATTTATTGTTCTTAGATGTCAAAACCTACCTCATCAAAGTCATCAGCAACTCTTCTTGTGAGAGCCTCTGTGATTTCTTGGGCAATATCTTGTTGCTCAGTGATATCTTGCATCATGTCATCAATTTTGTCCAAGTCCCTAAGGATAGAAGGAGATTTTAGTCAGTTTGTATATACTATAGATAAGGATGGCATAGTGGATTCCAGTAAAATTCTGAAGTTTTCATAAAGATCAATAATCATCAAAACAAAAAGCTACAGCAAAATAGAGATTTAAATTTTGGGGAGGGGAATATTGAAAGTATGGGAAAATAGCAAAGATATATTATTACAGTATGTTATCTACTTTAATAAAACACTTCAATAAAATGAAGCATAATGAATAAACTCCCACTCTTTATAAGCCATTATCCAGGCTTATTAGGGCATTTAAAGGGCCAGCAAAGATAAGTTTAGCCTGTGATAAGGTTAACGTTACAGGAAAATTCCTTCCGGTATTCAAGTTCCAAATTCCATAAGAGCTTTAAATTCTATAAAAGCCTTTGAATTTCTTACAAACAGTAGTGAATATAATAACATAATAATATAAGCAAATGTATGCAAAAGAGATACATAAATAAGGAGCAATCCCAATCAGTTTTCAAGCAGTTTGCATATTGGAGATTTGGGGAACTCTATTTGGGAACTTAAGCATGGTGTCCTATTCTAGGTTAAGCCATAAAACAATTCTGTTTCATGCTCAGAACATCATGAACCATTTCCAATTTTGAGGATTAGCTTGTGGAAAGTTACTGTACTATTTTTCGAATGGCTGAAGTGGCAAGGTTTACAGAAGGACCCAAATGTTCAGAAGATTTCTGGAAGATTCTATTTCTCCAGCATGTATACTTTCTAGATGTACAAACTTTACTTCCCATAATGCGAACGAATTATCACCCTAGCAGAAGAATTTTGGAATTTGAAGTCCATTTAACTTCAGGTATATTCAGTTTGTAGTATAAAAGGAAAAAAGATGCCTATTGATATAGCCATGCAGAAATTTCAGTTGAAGCAATATGTACAGTTTGCTGTAATCTATGGTTCAGGCCACACTAATCTTACCTGCTGCATGGAAGGTAAATCCAAGAAAAGAATATAATTTTAGATTAATGTGTAACAGTAAAATCCTAGCAACTTTATCTATATGTGAAGACAAACATTAGCATCATATACAAGAATGATAAATAGGAATAAGAATATCGATTTTTATGTAAGAAAGAAACCCACAAAATAGGTGTAAATGTAAGAGTTAAGGTTATTTTCTGTGGGGTCTGATAACATTTTTCACTTACATGTTTTCATGTACTTTTTTCATGGCCTGAGCAGCATAGCCCATATTCTTGAACACTTCTGTATTTGTGTGGGAATTTTCAAGAGCCTCGCGCTGGAATTCAATAGTGGAAAGAGTCCCATCAATTTGGCTCAAATGTTTTTCATACCTCTTTTTTCTTTTCAGTGCCTGCAGGGCAGCTGGTGAAGTAAGGACAAGGAAAAGTATCTCATAAGCCAATGCAAAATATAACTATACAGATGCTTTACTTCTTAACATCAAATCAGAGACAGATTTCCACATTTACTGAAGCAAGCAGTATTTATTTAGCTTCACTGAAGCGAAATAGAGAAATGGGAAACCTATCAGGACACCCAACTAGAGGGCACCCAAGTTAGGGACAGCTATACTAATCTCCAAACCATTTTCTCAGCTTACTACAATAGCAAAAGAAGATGGTGATTCAAAGCAGGTTAATTGTTCTTCCTTCTGAAAGGGACTATTATATTATTAACTTTTTCCCATTTAATAAAATTACTGCTATAAATCAATCAGCAATATCTTTGGCTGTACAAGGTTAAACATTAACAGATGTGGTCTCCACCATATATTTTTAGAATAGAAGTCCAATATAATCTCTTCCCATTGGCTATAGTGGCTCAAGGCATCAGGTTACCTTTAAAACAAATAGAGGGGAGGAAGAATCCAAGATCACTTTGGATAGCAAGATGAGTAGTATATACATTTAATTAATAAATAAATTTCCTTATTAGGGCTGATTGGAATTGTGTTAATCAACATAGCAAATTTAGTAACAGCCCCCCCCCCCCAATTAAAAGAAAAAGACCACATGTGATAATGGCCATGTATGAATACTGAGGCATATAGACACAGCAAAAAGAAATCACAGAAATAGTTTGTAATAGATTGAGATATAGAGAACGCTGAAAATATCTTGGATATATATTAGATCAGGAGTGCCAAACTCTATTTCACTGAGGGCCACATCAGAGTTGTATTTGACCTTGGGGGGCATCTTTACATCACTCATGTCAGGGGGCACCTGTGATGGCCCAAGATGCACAATTTCTGTATGGAACATCTCTTTGCTACAAGGTTATTTTGAATTTTTTCTTCATCCTATAAAAGTGATTATGACTGAACTCTTCCTCCAAAAGAAGCCAAACTCTAGCATCATAGAACATCTCATTTTTTTTTTATTTTTTTTTTTTGGGGGGGGGGGGTTGGAACATACTGGTTGGAAAAGTACAACAGCTTATGTCAAAGACTGGTGTGCAGAAATGTCAACTCATAAAATATTTCAATGGTCTTTTTAGAGTTGCCAATTGCCTCCATTCAAAACCTGGAAAGATGAGTTAAATGTGACTATAGCTATCACTAAAAAAAGGAGAATCAATGGAACTTCTAGGTTTATAGGGCCCTAAGTATGAGAATTCCAAACTTCAAGAATTTTTTAGTCATATTGGACCAGGTAAAATAACTACCACATGTTCTGAGGTCATGTCACATTTTTCCAAAGCATTACAGTATATAACTTGTGACTTCAAAATATTTAGAAATAAATGGTAGAATACTTTAAGTTGAACACATCTGTAGTTCTTTTTAGAACAGACAACATTCCCTGATCTCACATATTAGCTCCCCAGCTATCCAGTCAAAACTGAATAGTCAGAGTTATATGACAATAGAGATGGGAACCTATAAATTTAATAAATAAATAAAATATTAAATAACTTCCTAATCATCTAACTGAATGAGATTTTGGTAATTTTGTCACAAAATGTATATTACTGGAAATAAATTATTCACCATGATTTGGATAAATATATTTTTAGAAATTGTAATTGGACACAAGTGTCATTTTGTGAGAAACACAGGTGTGCCATACTGCCACTCCCTGTTCTGAACTATAAATGGATAAGAATATACAGTTACTTTGCTTTTATGCAATAAATACTATCCTCAAAATTCCAAAGTTTAATACCAGTTAATGAAAAAATAAGCATTGCAAAGTCAAAAACTGATCAATTGAATTCAGAGAAATAAGTGTGATCTACACCAGGGGTGTCAAACTCAAGGCCCAGGTCCCAGATCCAGCCCACAGGGTACTTAAGCCCATGTCACACTGCACCAACGGATGCAAAGAGGATGTAAAACAGACAAAAAAGCTTGCCATCCGTTGGTTAACGTGATGTACTCACTGCCTCCATTTTGCTTCCTCTTATCCGTCCAGCATCCGTTTATTGACGTTTCATCCACTCAGAAAGTTTTGAGCTGCCCAAAACTTTTGAGCAGAAAATGTATCCAATGCATCCGTTCTGCATCCTCTAGGCATACTGGGTTCATCCGTTCTGCATCCATTACGCATCTGCTATATCCGCTAGGCATCCGCTGTGCATCTGCACACTCAAATCCGTTCCAGTGGTAAACGGACACAGGGAGGAAGCAGAACAGACGCGCAGCGTTAGTAGCACGGATGGAGAAAGGATGAAAGCGGATGCAGCTCATCCGCTCTGCATCCGCTCTGCATCCTCTACACATCCGCTCTTCATCCTCTACGCATCCACTCTGCATCCTCTACGCATCCGCTCTGCATCCTCTACGCATCCTCTATGCATCCTCTATACATCCGCTCTGCGTCCTCCCCACGTCCGTTCCTTTCCGTGTTATCCGCTCTGCTTATGCAAATTTTTACCCCTTTTGAGAGCGGATAACAACGGATGGAACATTTTGCTCGTCCGTTGTGTCCTTTTTGCATCCGTTGGGCAGTGTGACATGGCCTTTAGATCTGGCCTGCAGGGCCACCCTGGAAACAACGAAGGACTGGTCCCTGGTGCTTTTCCCAGTAAAAATGGGCTCCTGAGTTCTGTTTTTGGCTGCCATGGCCTCCTGCAACCTTCTGCAAGTGAAAAGGAGCTCGGGAACCCATTTTCGCTGACAAAGCACTCAGGCCACCACAGGCGCTCCCAACACGGGTAACAATGAGTTGGCCACACCCATCCAGGCCCCCTGAGCTCAAATACAACCCTGATGTGGCCTTCAGCGAAATCGAGTTTGACACACCTGATCTACATCTGATCTACAATGATCTACAATGGTCTACTAAGGCGATGATTCTCAACTTCAGCAACTTTCAAATGTGCAGACTTCAACTCCCATCTGAAAGTTGCTGATATTGAGAAACACTGGCCTAAGGTTTTTGATAATACCACTACTTTATTTATATGTTAAATGTGTATGTCTTGTTTATTGGACCAGCAACATAACCAAGCCCTAACCGCTAGATTTGACAGTACTGGAAATAAACTTACATCAGAGAAACTCTGAGACTCGAAAAAGAAGATCCCCACTCCAAACAGTCAGAAAAAGTAGAGAGCCAGATAAGGAGAATCATGGACTAATCTGAAATAAACATAATGCCACAGATCATAATTGTACATAATTTTGTTTTAAAAACAGTGCCATGATTTCTGAGCATCTGAAAATCTTTAATTTTTATAAATATTATACAATTATAAAATGTTATGATTTACATTATAAAATTTAAAGATTCTCCCTCTCTCTTTCTCCTCTCTTTCTCTTTCTGTCTCTCTGTATCTGATATAAACTTTTCCCTTAAAAACAAGTATCAAGCAAGCACAGGATTTACCATAGAGATTATATTTATAGACATTTTAGGTATTTCTCCAGTTAAGAGCCAAAGAAAATAAGATCAATGGGTTTTTTCCCCACAAATAATTCCATATAGTAAAACTACATTATAACTATAATCAATGCTTTTTTATCATGATATAATAGAAGTCAGATGCCAGGAAAGATACATAAAAATTCAGAATTTGATTAATTTCTGCAAACATGGCAAAACTTCCTAAATCCCCATAATATTTAATTACTGTTATTTGTTTAGTACTAAAGGTTGCTTTATCTGCAAATACTCTAAATAATGTACATTTTGAATTGATGGGATTAAAAAAAACAAATACAGTAATACAAAAGAAAAGCAAATAATCATAACAGTTTTCATCCAGATCAGTTACAATAGTATTTCTCACAATAAAATCCATACTGCAGAGTGAAAACCCTTATGTCAGTCCCTGGAAATAGCCCATTTATCAACCATTCTGGGAGGACTGCCAAGACACAGCAACAGGTTTTCCAGAGAGAAAGGACAAAAAGCTCCTTTACATAAACAGACCTGGAATTCTCTAATTTCCACTATTATTTGCAAGTTTAAATTGCATTTATTTCATGCTTTGCTAAAACTAACTAGATAGAATATTGGATATCAATAGATAAACAGTTTTTAATTTTACCTATGAAAACTGTATCAAGTGAATATTAAGCTATACCTTGAAAGGAGATTCCGGAATATTGTAGTAAATAGGCCTTGTTCCTGCCAACCAATGTTTTCATAAGTAGAAACAGAACCTCTTTAATTATCTAATTGATTTTGAATATCTAATGAATATCTAACTGAATTTGAAAAGCGGTGGATGGGCTATAGATTTTATCTATGAAATGAAAGATTCCTGTTAATATTTACCCATTTTTGCCTTGAGTGACAAATGATAGAAAGGACATGGGGAGTTTATCAAAACTAAATCTTGTACCACTATTATAATGATCCAAAGCTGAATCCCCCACATATAAACAAAGAAGAGTCTGCAAACAAGACTCTTATGAGGCATCCAAAAATCTATGCATGTATCTTCATCTTAAATTAAAATTAGACTTTGTACATCAATGATATTAATGAAGAGGGAAGTTATGCCTTTTATAATAAGAATTCAATAAAGTAGTTTCTCTGTTCACATATTTAAATGCAGATTGACTAGAAAAAATATTTTCTCTCAAGACTACGGGAAAAGTGGCAACTAGAAATATTTTGCTACACAACTTTCTACTTTGCAATCTCTGCTTTTGAACATGCAGCCAGGCTTGTTCTGTAGTAACTTGAAACTCTCTACTGTTACTCAATTTCAAAAAGTAACAACTCATGGCAGTGTCATCATACACAATCATCATCAAGGGATTTGCAACACATTTATTCAATCTTGCCATCACCACTGGGGTATTTTCCTAAAGTTTACCAAAAGCACTTGACTATGCCTCTTAGGGACAAAATTGTTGATAGCATTCATGAGAAACACAGTAAGTATCCTATAAGAGCACATTTTCCTGGATTTCAAAATCATCTAAATTGTCTTCAGATATTCAAATCTTTGGAAGAATGGAGAGGTTTTCGGATATATTAGGGCTCTGTCCATTTGTGTCATTTTTGACACAAATGGAATTCAACTTTTTTGTCTGAATGTGGGGGCAGGATTCTCAGACTGCAGGTTGGCGATGGCAACTGTCACTGGGACTGGGCTGGGCTGGTTGTGACATACTAGGGGCGTGATGGCAAACCTATGGCACACATGCTAGCAGTGGCAAGCAGAGCCATCTCTGTTGGCACAAGAGCCGTCAGCCCATATCAGGTCCACTGCGCATGCCTCCCACCAGCCAATTGTCAGGTATCTGCTGTGCATGCGTGGGACCGGGCACATGGGGAGACACATGCAGAGGCATAGGGGCATGGGGGAGGCTCACACATGCATGCGCAGGAGGGCAGGGGCATGGGGGGCATGCACATGCACAGATCACAGGGAAGTCACACACACATTGCATTATGGATGCAGGCACATGTGTGCATTCATATGCGCACTTTTGGCATGTGACAATGAAAAGGTTAGCATCACTATCCACAGGTGTAGGCTTGCCAAAGGCAAAAATGTAGGGAGATAGGTGCAGTGAGGGATTTGGTCTCAGTCCTTTATCTTAGAGGCTCAGGGCTAGAAGGGACCAGGCCTGGCATGGCTTGATTAAAGCAGGTACTTACTTAACAATTCACAAATCTAAATTAAAATGGCCATAAGGACTGCTGAAATTGGAGTTCTTAAATGATACAGTCGTGTGATATCTGGCTTTATTGCTGCATGACTTAATGATGGAAATTTCTATCTAAACTGTGGTTGTAATTCAAGGACTACCTGTTTTTTGAGCTTTCTCACATTCTTCTATTTACTGATGCATTTGTTTCAATAGACAGTTACACAGTCAATCAGATGTTCAGACTGGATGTGACATTTTTGTTCACCTATTGAGTCCTTCCCAAAGGTGAATAGGAGGAGATGTGAATGTTTGATGATAATTAAAGATAATGTTAAACATGTAAGCTGTTCTAAGTAAAGCTGGAAATAAGTTATGTAAAGGGGGTTGGGCTCTGTCTGCACCATACATTTAGAACTGAACAAAATGGAACCAAATTTGGTGTGGAGAGAAAATCAGCAAAACACAACCACTGGGCTTTGGAAAAAGACAGAATAATCCTGAAAAAAAATCTCTATGGGAGACACAACTGGGCTGTGACTCAGAATGATGGTCCCGGCATTATTTAAGTCCTCCCCATTCTTCCTTCCAGGTCATGTGACCCAGTGAAGTTTACATGTAGTGCACCTGATGCTTTCCAGTATGTACATACACAGAAATGCATATAGACATAACACAAAAGTGATAACTGAAAAACACATACACATATATATTATTTTGTTACACAGACAGCTGATAAAGCCAATGCAGGTAAAGGTTCCTGAAAGAAACAATGTTCTGCATATTTTTCCTACCTTTCTTTAAAAAAAATTCTGCTGTAGCTTTATCATGTTTTCTCATTTTATATGGCAGAAACCATATCTTTAGATTTTGGTGATCATGGTTGAAGTGGGTTTTACAGCTCAAAAAAAAAAAAAAAGGACTTAAAAGGAATGAAGGAAACTTGGAAGTCTTGAATCCAAGACTTTGCTCTCTTACCCTGCCCAATTCAGAAGATTCTCTTGAAAAAGTTTTTAAAATCAGGCCCTTCTGAACTAGGACACAAACTGCCACAAGGAGTGAAATATCTCAGACTTCCCGCTACACAATTAGAATTTTCCCTCTATCCTTAGAGGGCAAATATTTTATTTGTCAATGCAGGTACCATCTATCTCTCTGTCTGAATGACTCTGGGCAGTGTACAGTTAAAAACCAACCAAGCCTGATTATTAAAACTAAATTGATTTTGTAATATCCAGTGTCACACAGTTTCTGCTTTCAGTTGGGATCAAATGTAATCTAAAATTAGAACTCTACGGCTGTTTTTTCTGTGCTTGCAGATCCATTCTTGCTACCCAATAAAAATAGTTTCAGGAAGTGTGTTCTAAATTTATATAATTGTATATATTATAACAATGCCTTCCAACGATGCTCTCCTAGCTACCTTCAATATAACAAAAGCATTGATTCTACTTTATTGAAAAGCTAAATAAATCTATTTTTTATTAAAAATTTGTTTAATGACTGTTTGAAGTAACAATATCACTGAAAAAAGTGATGACTTATGACCGTTTTTCACATGTATGACCATTGCAGCATCCCTATACTGCCCTGGGGACCATAATATTGCATCTTTAGACTACTGCTTTAGTAGCACAATGTAAAACACAATGATTTATTTCAAAACATATCTATTTCATGTTTTTTTTCATGATTGCACTTAACCACAATACAAATATACAGATGACATTTTTTCTTTCCTGCCCCAATGACTTTGCTATCACCTCATGAGTGAGACAGCCCAACTTTATTCTTAATCATACCCATGTCAAATCAGTGCTTTTCCCCCAATTTCAACATTATCTTCAAGTTTTTTAAAAATGTTAGGCTTTGCAGCTCTTTATTTAAAAAGAAGATTGATGAAAGGGGCGGGGATAAAAAAATTATATAGTATGGCAGGTAAGTAAATAAATCCCCACTCCTTTTTCTATATGTTACACTTGCATTTTTACATTCATCACATGTACAAATGAGGCAGACTTTTCAATTCTGTGATGGCAGCTGCCATCTTGACTTTCTCAATATACCCCACTCCCACAGATGTCTTATCTTTGAGGGAGTTTAGTTCCAATGACTTGAAACAGAAAAGGGAAATGTCATGATGTATTTAGTATATAATTTTATATAAATTACTTAATTCTCATACAAGTGACATTTTAAGCATTCATGTAAAATTTCACATCTGAATCCTAAAAACCTAAGTGTTTATACCATGAACTGTTGATATCATGAATAAATGTTATTTAAAAAGAATGTTGGAATACCTGAAAGGCCAGGTTAGGGACAGATGTCAGTTGGAAATTTATGTCTGTCAGGAGTCTTCAAACTTGACAGTTTTAAGACTTGTGGACTTTAACTCCCAGAATCCTTTCTCCAGTCATGTTAGTTCAGGAATTCTGGGAGTTGAAGTTCACATGTCTTAAACTTGCCAAGTTTGAAGTCACTTGATTTATGTGAACACTAAGAGTCAAAAACAACTCAATGGCACATAATTAATTCAGAAATACACCCTACTCATGAACTGGATTTGTTAAATCACAACTATCCTTACATAAGGATCCTTAACAAAGGCAGCTTTAGCAATGCCCTAACAAGATCAAAACAAACTTAGGTATGGTAATTACAGTAGTAGATAGCCTTAAAAGCTTTATTCCAAAAACAAGACATTATTCTGAATACTATTAAACAAAGAGAAAAAAAATCTATTACTGTAATTGCTGAAGTCAACTTATTTATTTAACAATCCATAATCAAACTTTCCTAGCAGGTATTAAGTTCACATACAAAGCAATCTTGAAAGAGATAGAAGCATTCAAAATAGCTCAGGGGAAAGGTGAAGAAGTCTTGTGGAAGTTTCTATTCCTGGGAAATAAATTGAGGGGGGGGGGACAACATAGGAAGGATTTCTGGTAATAACAGGTTAGCATTGAAAAGTCTTTTAACGTAGGGGTAATGATTACTTTCAGAATTAAGCCCAACAATGAAATATCTAGAATGTAACAAGAGGGCACACAAGACATTTAAACTCAAGTGTTTAAATTTATTTCACTGAGGCTGACATGAGATAAAAACAAAAAAGGAAACATTATACATAGGAAAGAATGCATTTTCATCCTGGGTAGAGCCACACATTATGATTGTCAAAGGGGAGGGTGTAGTTTCAAATATAGTTACAGCCAAGTCCGAACTCACTGACAGAAAAACAACAATCTCCAGTCCTCAAATTATAACTTTGTTCAGTCAGGTGAACAAAGACAATTCTTACTGTGACACAAACATCTTTCAACAACTGCAGCCAAAATGTAAAAACTAAGTCCAAGCAATGCAACCCAAGCACCAGAATTAAAAACGGCCGTGACCGACCTCCAACTTCTTGCAGTGTATTAAAAAGAAACCACTGAACCAAGTCGTAAAGTTAAAAGTCTTTGACCGTAACTAAGGAAAAGGCTCCCGACGCAAGAGTTTTGCAATACAAAGTCACTTTCCGCCCTTCCCCGTATCAACCCAACGACGATACTTTTTTAAAGTCGTGGACAACTCCCCAAAGCCCAAGAGTTCGAACGATTATTTATCCGATGAGGCTTTGTACTCTGTACAAGCTCGGGGGGGGGGGGGGGGGCTCGTTTTCTAAAGCCCAAACATCTCAGCGATGTACTCCTCTTTATCACCTTCATTTGCCAGATGAAGGCCTGCTTCCTGGAGAAAACCTACCTCGCTTGTCTCGGGTGCCGTGTTTCTTAGCCAGGGCCAATTCCTTGGCGACCCTGGCTTCCAGGTATTCCTGCTTCTTGGTCAGCATTTCTTCCGTCTCCCGCAGCCGCGCTAAAGCCTCCTGCGGGGTGGGGCCCCCTTTCCCTTTCCCCTTCCCCTTGGAGAAGCCGGAGCCCCCGCCGCCGCCCTTGAAAAACTTCTGGATCTTGCTCATCTTCGGTCCGCCGAATCGCCACCCTCTTCGTGGAAAGCGGCCCCACTCTTCCCAGGGGGTTTGGTTTGGTTTTTTTACCCCGAGAACTAACGAGCGGCGGGCAACTCTCTCCGCATTCCCTAATCCGGCCCGGTCGCGCAATCGGAAAAACGCCTAAAAGGAAGGAAGCTGGCGCGGCTCCCAAAGACCGACGGCAGGGCCACGTGACCCACGCGCACCTGCGACAGGTGTTGCAAGCGGGGATGGGTCTCAAGCCTTTGTCGAGCGGCGACCGCCACCGCGGAAACCCTAAAATGGCTCGGAAGGGAAGCCGCGCGCCCAGTAAAAAGGAGAAGCGGTGACTTTGTAAAGTGGAAAGTTTGGACTTGCTCCCCCCACTGGAACATGCCGTCCCGAACTGGAACAAACTCCCGTTCCTGAAGTTTGGATAGATAGTAATGTATTTTCAGCACAGGTGCAGAGGCATGCTGTTCCAGAGTTAAGCAATACTTAAAAGAGAGTTTGTATAGTTTATTGTAGTGTCTTTTGGAGGTGGTGACCCTTGAGAGGTGTATGAACTTTCATTTTAATGTATGACTAGTAGTATGCATTCAAAGTGACAAAGTTATTCTAAATCTAAAGGCCCGGTCCCACTGCACTTACAGATGCAAAGAGGATGTAAAACGTTAAAAAAAAGCTTGCCATCCGTTGGAAAACGCCATGCATCCGTTGTGTACTCATTGCATCCGTGTTTCATACGCTCTATCCATCAAGCATCCGTCCACTGCGATTTCATCCACGCAAGAAGTTTTGAGCTGCACAAAACTTGTGAATGGATGAACTTTCCGCCGTGTACGGTGTAAATCCGCGACATACGAGCAACAAACATTCTATGTCCATTTATCATCCGTTAAACGTCCGCTGTATCCTCTCTGCATCCTCTGGGCATCCTCGCAACTCACATCCGCTGCAGCTGAAAACGGAAAGAGGGAGGAAACAAAAGGTACACGGAACATCTACACAGTGTTAGTAGCACGGAAATAGAAAGGATGTGCAGTGAACAGTTTGCATCCGATATACATCTGCGCGGCATCCCCTTTCTTCCTTTAGGTGTACGTGATGCATCCGCTTCATCCGCTATGCGTCCGCTTCACAATTCTCCCCCGGAACCCCTGTGGAGGTGTCATCCGCTTCCATCCGCTTTCATCGGCTAGGCTTCCTATGAACATCCATTTAACATCCCGCTACATACTCCCCACGTCTGTTCTTTTCTGTTCTGTTTATGCAAATTTTCACCACTTTTTGGAGCGGATGACAACAGATGGAGCCACCCCCGAAATTTTTCTCGTCCATTGTGTCCTTTATTCATACGTTTTGCGTCCGTCGGCCAGTGGGACCGGGCCTTTATAAGTCTTTGCTGTAATTCACAGAAATCACAGGCCTGTTTCAAGCACCATTACTGTTGCATTTTTACTGTGAAACTTTGAACATGGGGTAAAAGTCCAATGCACATTGTAACTAAAAGTAAAACTTGATTGCCATTGGGATAAAAGAGGTTAAAAGCATTCAACTACAGTCTTTAGTGAAATACTAACTGAAAAGTTAAAGATTTATGATGGGTGTAACTTTCTTTACCACTTCTTAGTAGGCTGGTAGATTCTGTAGATTCTACACAGGTAGGCACGTTGAATCTCTTGTGCAAAAACTACAATGTGCTTTAACATTATCTAATACATAGCAAAGTCCATGAAAGACTTTTAGAATTTATGTGTTTTAAAATGCAAGAAAATTTATAACATTTTATAAGAACTGTAGCAGTGGAAGGTATTTTAAGAATTCAAATTGAATCATCCCAAACAGATGGCTGTCCAGTTTCTGTTTGAATACATCCACAAAAAAAGGAACTCACAATTACCAAAGTTATTTTTCTGCTCTCACAATTACCAAAGGTATTTTTGTCTCTCTAATACTCAACTGGAATTTTCCTACAAGTTTATTATTCCATATGCTATGCTTTACAATAATGTAAAAGAGTTTCTGAGGTTCTGTGCACTTTGGAAAAATGTGCTCTGTAGTTTTCATTAGATATTACCTCTCCTGGACATTAAAACAGAGTAATGTATTTCAATGACATTACACTGCTTTATAGTGCCACTTTTAAGTTGAGTCATAATTCAGTTCTTCAAAGTAGCAACATATATTTAGGCTCCTTTAATGCACAATAGAGAACTGAACAAGAAAAATGAACAATTTTTTCTAAATTATTTTCAAAGACTATATGGTTCTAAATTGTGTCCAATTTTATATTACTTTCTGGTCCACCGATTCTCTACTTTTGCGCCTTGACACTTATTTCAGGAACTTTTCTAAATCTTTCTAAAAATATGGCATATAAAGAACTGAATGCAATAAAGTTCAGCTGAAAGTTGACTAGTACATGAACTCTTCCCACTTTTTACAAACTACATTTTGTCAAGGCAGCGACTTTGCTGCTGATTCATATTAAATTGTGATCAACCACAATCCCAAATTCTCCCCATTCCCGTCTGGCATATGCTATCAACAAGCCAGTTATTTGCTTTCTTAATAAAAACAAAAACATATGCACTTTTCCTGGCTGATTTTGAATGTCTATTGTATTTTATTTTTTTAGCTCACAAAATAGAAATAATCCGTAGGGCAGTGGATTCTTCTTGCATTCCAAGTTCTTTTCATAGTTTGTCAGAAGTGAACGAGAGACGTCTAAGCAATCCTAAACTGACGTCTAGAATGGGAAACCGAAAAATCAGTTCGCTGTTGTTGCTGGGATAACGACATGGAGTCACCGCACAAGCTCCACCCTTCGGTTGATGTCAGGGGCGATCCCGCCTCTCATTAGGTTCAAGCAATGGGGAAGAGAAAAGGAAAGGGGTGGAAGACAGACTTCAGTGTTCCCGGAAGAAAGTTGGGGAGGGGGGTGTGCGCATGCGCTGTTGGGAAACATGGCGGAATTGGAAATCGGGCAGCATTGCGGGGTTGAAGAGTGTAAACAGCTCGGTAAGAGCGTTTTGTTGGGAGGTTCAGCGAGGAGACGAGGAGTGATCGGCCGGGAGCAACTTGGGGATGGAGTCTGACCCACATAAGTATTTCGAGGGCTCGCAACTTTTACCGCGAAACATTTGTGCCTCCGAATTGGCTGCTTGTCACCGTGGGAATTTCAGCTTCAAACGATTCCCACGATCGGCTTGGTGTTTCTACCTTTCCCACGAGAGCTAGTCGAGTGGAGGCAAGGCGATCGGAAAGCCGAGGGCTCTTTCTATGAATCTGCCTGCTTGCCTGCTAGTTAGATGCAGCTGAAGGACGTTTGACGTTATGAATGTGGAAAAAAGTTAATTTCTTTTTAAAAAAAACTTTACGGGAGTGACCACACGTGTTTGGTTTTTTTTAAATTTGTCAATTGCTTACAAGATAATAGGTATAAGTAAAAACATAGTTATGAATACATGGATACATATAAGAAAAATAAAAGAAACAATAGAACAGGGACGGTAGGCACGTTGGTGCGCTTATGCACGCCCCCTACAGACCTCTTAGGAAAGGGGTGAGGTCAATAGTAGAAAGTCTAAGGTTAAAGTTTTTGGAGTTTGGGGAAGAAACCACAGAGTCAGGTAGAGTATTCCAAACATTGACCACTCTGTTGCTGAAGTCATATTTCCTGCAATCAAGTTTGGTGCGGTTAACTTTGAGTTTGTATCTATTGTATCCTCTTGTGTTGTTATTTTTGAAGCTGAAGATTCATTGACTGGTAGGACATTGCAATGTATGATTTTATATATATAAACAGTGTGCTTATATATGTATATATGTGCATATGTATATATGTACATATGTATATGGATCTTTGGTTATTCAGGTTTTATTCAGAAAACATATGTATATATGTATATGGACTTGATCTCTTTTATACTTTTTTACAAAGTCCTGAACGAAAAATAGATGCTTGTGTAAAACGTAGAAATAAGGAACCAAGTGAACTCTGCCTATCTTTAGAACACCCAAAGGAGGCCTTTTAAACGCAGATGTATTCACAGTTCTACCCTTAAAGTTTCACTTTGCTTCCATCTTTAGCTTTCTAGAAAAAACCCATTTTTTCTACCTATTGATAACTTTAACTCTGATCTATTGAAAATCATCCCAGTCATTCAAAAACAAAGCACTTGTGGGTCAGAGGTTTTATGAAAATTGGACAAGGGGAGAAGAGTTTTATCCACACATATTTGACATTGTAATCCTGCCTTTCTGCAAAATGTTCCAAAATTAGTTTACGTTTATCATAACGTGTTGTTCTTTATTATTATTTGTTCGTATTAGTATTTGTTTAGTGTTATTTTGTTAGTATACACTTTTATATTATTGAAAATTCTCTTGGTATCTTATTAGATTCATAACCTGCATGTTCTTCAAGAAAGTTATACAATGCTCCCAATAACTACAATCCTGTGAGAATTTAACACAGGGACGATACAATTATTGAAAAATTATATTCCTGTAACTATAAAAAGATAAAATTAGGAAACAAAAATGACTCTTATTAAACCATGCAAGATAGAAATACCAATTTACCTTTCTTTTTTTGTTGTTATTTAAATGTTTTAAAGACAAAACTACAATCCACTGCAATTAATTAGTAAATTGTCTTATAATAAGGATCGCATACATGTCACTGTATTGTATTCTATGACATTTTTTTCAATTATATTACTGACATTTTTCAACCTCATTTCCAAATGGCAGTATACTACTCAGAATTTTTGACTGAAACCTCTTTCAATCCAACAAATTAAAAACAGTGTGCTTAAGAATACCGAGTTAATTCTGCAGTTTGGCCTCAAGTTTATTCCATTTAGCATATAAATTGCCCAGTAATGTGTTCATACGGAATAGATCTTCCAACTTACCTTTTATCAGTATAATTATACCTATCAAAGTATGAATATAATTACAATATTTCTTTTATATTAGATTTTCTCCCTTTTGTCTGTGATGGCTGCTCAGGAGTCTTCTGGTAATTGTATTATTAATTATTAAGGTATAGTCTAGCAATATAGACTATTTTTAGAGATTTGGGATAGTATTGTAAAGGAGAGAAGAGAAAATATTTGGAAATGAGAAAGGAAAGAATAAATTTTAAGGAGTAAATATTACATGGTATTGTTTCATTTCAAGCAGAGTTTAAGAAAGACGAAGTCACTCTTTCATAAAATCCTATTATTACACATACTGATGGCATTTTTTGTTCGTGTAAAACTTTTTTTAAGCCTTCAACACAGAAGTCTGTCTGCTCATGGGTGTTCTGAGGTAAGCTAATAATTCAGAATTAATTTGTTGCAAGTTATATTTATGAACATTTTACCTAGTAAGATAAATTCAAATTCATTACATTTTTAAAATCTTTTCTAAGCAAAACTTTCTTATCCGGGTTGTCTTATTGCCAAATTATGCCTGCAAAAAAAGGTATCTTAGATTATATAGTTTAGAAGGGCTGACCAAGTGAGGACGTTATTGTGAATTAGACTGTGAACATAGTCTGTTTGCAATGAAAGGAATATTTTCTTTCATTGCAGCAGTTGAAAACAGTTTTCACCTAAGCCTCAAAATATTAGTGCAGTACTGCAAGCTACTTCTGCTGACTGCCAGCTATCTAAAATTTGGCAGTTCAAATCTCACCAGACCCAAGGTTGACTCAGCCTTCCATCCTTCCAAGGTGGGTAAAATGAGGCCCCAATTGTTAGAGGCAATATGCTAGTCTAAGTGCTATTGCTATTTTTCTAATCCTATCTTTGGGGAAGAAATAGTTTGAAGGTCAACTATTACCTGGCTTACTTTATTATTAATTATACTTTCCTGCTGACCAGTTGATGGAATTCTAGCTAGCAATTTGGATAGATAGAGCACCAAAGGGAGACCAATTACCAGAGTCAGGGAACTGCTCCAAAAAGTAAAATGGTAAAGGCTAGGTCCCACTGGCCGACGGACACAAAACATATGCATAAAGGATACAGTGGATGAGCAAAATTTCGGGGGTGGCTCCTTCCGTTGTCATCCGCTCCAAAAAGTGGTGAAAATTTGCATAAACAGAACGGAAAAGAACGGACGTGGGTAGTACGTAGCAGGGATGTTAAACAGATGTTCATAGGAAGCCTAGCGGATGACAGCGGATGGAAGCGGCTGACGCCTCCGAAGGGGTTCCGAGGGAGAATTGCGAAGCGGACCCATAGCGGAAGGGGCGGATGCGTAGTGGATGATGCGAATGCATCACAGATGCCTATAGGAAGCAAAGCGGATGCCGCGTGGATGTATATCGGATGCAAAGTGTTCACTACGCATGCGAGGAGTATGAATTGCGTCAGCTCCGTGGATATAAATGCATGCAGTCAGCATTCAGAGGAAAGACGTTCTGCCACATACATCTTCAAGGAACACCATGGTTCGTCAGTCAGGCAAGAAGAGGAAGCCTGTGCCTACTCGTTCCAGCCCTGGCAAGAAGGACAGAACCAGCATCCCAGCCCCTGGCACTGACTCTGAAGCAGCAGCTGCTGCTGCTGCTGCTGCTGTTGCTGCTGCTATTGCTACTGCTGCTGCTGCTGTTGTGGACCAGCCCCAAGGTCCTCAACGCCCTGCTGCTGAAGGCCCTGCTGCTCCAGCCCCTGAAGGCCCTGCTGCTCAAGCCCCTGAAGGCCCTGCTGCTCAAGCCCCTGAAGGCCCTGCTGCTGAAGGCCCTGCCAGAGGGAGGAAGAGGCAAGGGAAGGAGAAGGGAGAGAGGAAACAGTACACCGTTTCCAAGGACCATGAGGATGAAGTGCTGGAATGGCTGAGGGAGAACAAGTACCTCTGGAGAAAGGGCCACAGACTCTTATCGGAACACCAAGAAGAAGCAGGCAGCTTGGAGAGACAAGGCAGAGAGCCTGGGCTACACTGCAGATGTACAGTGTACAGATGTACAGGGATGGTGGAAGCACATGCACACCTGGTATGGCAAGCTACACCTCAAAAAATCTGGCCAGGCCGCTGTCAAGCTCACTGACCGGGAGATGTACGTCATGGCCAAGTGCAGTTTCCTGGAGGGTGAGATCTACCACCGAAGAGCAGCCCCTCTGACACCCCTCTCCCTCAGACAGCCCATAGACAGCCAGTCCTCTTCCAGCCAGGAGCCAGCGAGCCTGTCCAGGCAGGTATCTTCAGAGGGCCCCACGGCAGAGACCCCCCCACAGCTGCACTCCCCATGCCGGCGGACTTGGAAGATCCCATCACAAATGGAGGAAGAAGCAGCAGCCACCAGAGACCACCCCACCCCCAGCTCCACAGGATGCAGGCAGAGAGGCAGACTGGAGGGCCAGAACCACAGTGTCCTGTTGGAGATCAGGGACACAATGAAGACCAGCACAGAACATCTCTCTCAGTTGGTCCACTTGGACAGAGGATCCTCGGGCCACCACACTTTCATCACCTACGTGAGCCACACCCTCAGGGACCTGCCCGAGGCCCAGTACCAGGTGATGAAGGAGAAGATGACAGCACTTCTGCACAACCCTCAAGGCCCAGCTGAAGCTGCTCCTACCAAGTCCAGGTCTACTCCTCCACCCCAGGAGATGTCACAGCCCTTCCACGGCTTTCAACAGCCTCTCATCTACCAAGGCTACGACTATCAGGACTTCCCACAGCAAAAACAGACCTTCCCAGTCCAGGCCCAGGTTCATCGCATGCCACAGACGCCATTCCTCACCCAGCTGCAGACCAGATAGCCCCATTACACTCCTCCTTCCTCCACCCCACAGCCAAGCCCGTCAATGGACAATCTGTCATCAGTCTTGTGCCTCACATCTCAGGTACTTGATGAAGGGCCTCTCAACCTCACGAGACTGAGTCAGCTCTCTGAGAGCTTCCTGAACACACCATCCCCTGTTGTACTCTCGGAACCAAGCACCCCAATGGCGCCTCAGACCAGCACTCAAGCCACAGCCACCTCCACAGTCCCTGCCTGCTTAACAGCTAAGACCATGGACATGACTCAGAATGACTGAGAATAGTGCCAGAGACTGAGTTGTTTACTCGTCCACTTTATCTCTGCTAAAGACACTTTACTTGGTTCATTTTGCTCATGTAATACAGTCATAAAATTTACCTAAGAAAGTTAATGAAGGTTATCTTTGCTTAAGACACTTGGTTCATTTTTTTTACCTTAGTGAAGTGTTGGTGAAAACTTAACAAATGGTTAACCCTTTGCATGCTTGTGGGATAGATAAGGATAGTTTTGGGATAGATAAACCTCCAGTGCAAGCATAGTGGGACTGTATGGTCCACCATCCCAGCTGCCACACATATGGACCTTTATTATCAATAACAATTTATTCATTGATCAACACATTTTAAAATAAACAAAGCTCTTTTTAATGCCCTATTGATTGTAGGACCACTCAACATACATGACACAATTTCATCAGTGTTATGCAACAGGCTCAAGGAAGCATCCATTAATCATCTATCATCCTGTCTTGCCACTCCACTGCTCCAGCTGGGGACCAGTTGCACCAGTGTCTCAGTGGGTTGCGCTGCTTCTTCCATTCACGTGAAGCTCTGATGGGGCCTTATACATCCACAGTGTCTATCAGGTTTTGTCCTTGCCTCCATTCACCAGGCTCCATGTCCCCATTCCCTTGTTGACAGTCCACAAGCCTGTTCTGCAACACTGGGTAGCGGGTGCGCATGAGATTATGCAGGATGCAGCAAGCTTCCACAATGCGCTTCACAGTATGTGCCTCATGCTGCATGGTGGTGAGAAGGATCTGGAACCGGTTGGCCAGGATGCCAAAGGCGTTCTCCACCACCCGTCTTGCCCTGGACAGCCTGTAGTTGAAGATCCTCTCTTCACGGGTGAGGTATCTTGAACTGTACGGCTTCATTAGGTAGGTTCTGAGGGAGAAGGCGTCATCACAAATGATGAAGTAGGGCACATCTTGTGTGTCATTGGGTAGGGGGTCTGGATCTGGAAAACCCGTGATGAGGTTGCGTTCCAGCCCATCCTTGAGGTCACTTGCATTGTATACCTGGCCATCTGAAGCTGACCCATTGCCTGAAGCATTGATGTACATGAACTTGTAGTCAGCATCAACCATGGCAAAGAGGATGATACTGAAGAAGCCCTTGTAGTTGAAATAAGTGGAACCTGAGTTGGCTGGAGCTTTGCAGGCCACATGCTTTCCATCTAAAGCTCCAACGGTGTGGGGAAAGTTCCACCTCTGATACCACACTTTTTCCAGCCTTGTTCAGTGGTGGGGCACTGGAGGAGCTCCTCCACGTATTCTTCACTGAGGGCCTGAACCACTTCTCTGACCACTTTGCTGATGCTGTTGTGTGGCACCCTCCATGCATTCTGCATGTTTCTGTATGTGGTTCCAGAGGCCAGGTGCTGCAGAGTCAGTGCCACCTTCAATCCAGGGTCCAGGTTGGGATGGAAGTTGGTGCTAGGCTTGATCAACCTGGGTGTCAGATGCTCTACAAGTTCATCAAACATGGCTGGTGGCATCCTCATGAAGTGATGGAATGCATAAGGGTCTTCATTCCTCAATTCCACCATCAACTGGTCATACAGTCCAAACTCCATTCTTCTCACGATCCATCCTCGGACCCACACAGCTCTTGGACGTCTCCTTCCTCTCCTTCTGTGTAAAACTTGATACAGTCTGAACAGGTTTTGGTTCTGGTGATGAATGAGCGCAGCTATTATATGGACTGTTTCATTATCCATGGTAGAGAACAATTGATGATGTTGAAGACCAAGACCAAGGGTGAAAAGTACACCACGGCTGCTGGACTCATACTGAGATCCAGATGATTTTCTCCCCCTTTTTATAGAAAATATCGGTTGTCCGCTAGGTGTCCTTCTACATACTCTAGACATACTCCATACATCCAAAATATACAAGATACATCCCAGATACAAACGTTTTGTCCGTTTTGAATACTTTATATACGAGATGCATCCACTTACATCCTTTCTATTTCTGTGCTACTAACGCTGTGTAGATGTTTCGTGTACCTTTTGTTTCCTCCCTCTTTCCGTTTTCAGCTGCAGCGGATATGAGTTGAGGGGATGGCCAGAGGATGCAGAGAGGATACTGCGGACGTTTAACGGATGATAACGGACATAGAATATTTGTTGCCCGTATATGCTGCGGATGTACATCGTACGCGGTGGAAAGTTCATCCGCTCACAAAGTTTTGTGCAGCTCAAAACTTCTTGCGCAGATGAAATCGCAGTGGATGGATGCTCAAGGGATAGAGCATATGAAACACGTATGCAGTGAGTGTATACAACGGATACATAGCGTTTTCCAAAGGATGGCAAGCTTTTTTTAACGTTTTTCATCCTCTTTGCATCCGTTAGTGCAGTGGGACAGGGGCTTAAAACCAAAGGTTTCAAGTAAATAACTAACAGTAGTTAGGTTATATATCAATCCATAGTGTTTTACAGCACCCTCTGAGCAGTTTATAGAGTCAGCATATTGTCCCCAGCAGTTTTACCAATCTTGGAAGGATCAGTCAATCTTGAGCCCCATTAATAAGATCGAACTTCAGGCTATGTCAGTGTGCTTGCAGTGCTTCATTCTAACTACTGTGCCACCAGGATTTGCAACAGATGGTTTGCAAGAGTGTAGTTATGGCTTATGTCTACCCTACAAAGATCTATTAAGTCAAGTTGTACTCCAGGTTTGTAGGACAGGTATGCAAATTATTTTGATGACTCTTATATATCCAGGAATTCACAGGGGAAGAAGTAGCATTTAAGCAAAGGATTAACTGGTATAGTTTGGCATTATATCTAAATTTGAACTAGCTACATCCTCTCAGGTTGTTGCCACCAGGTAGTTTATTTTAAATAGTGTACATTTAGTTTAAACTAGGAACTTTTATAATTTCAATATATAATTTGATCTTTGAAATAAGATTTTAAATGGTATTTTTTAATTCACTTAGGCAAATCTAAAAAACAAAAATATGAAACTGGATTATCACAAATCATTTCCATGCACGTATAAAGGTTGTGATGGAAGAGAACTTGTACCCGTCTTATGCTCTTACTGTGAAAAACAATTTTGTTTAAGGTGAGCAAAGGCAATGATCTGAACAAATGTTATCCTATTGTTCTGTAAAGTATCTAGTGAATATTTGGCAGTCTATTATTTCCAGGCACCGTCATCAGTCAGACCATGAGTGTGAGAAATTGGAAATCTCTCAAGCTCGTATGACTGGCACTCGGCAACTGATTAAAGATATTGTAGGTAAGTGCAGAAGGATTTTTTAAAATATTGTTAGAATAGAGCACATATCCAGTGATCCATGCCCTTTAGCTGAATAAATCCCGCTTCAAAAGTATTGCAGAGATTAAGCTGCATTCAGTAAACTCAGTTGATTATAATGGGAATTTGAAGTCTTTCTTCTGAACTGAATGTAGCAAAACAGTACTCCATTCTTCATACTCCAGTGTTTACCTTTTTTCCAAGTAGGCCCAGAATTATAATCGCCATATAGTATTTACAACATAAATAAGGATTACATTGGAGGCTGGAATTTGTTTTCCAGCAGGGCAGTTTCCCGCTTATTTAAAAAAATTAAAAAATGAAAAGAAACACATGGCACTCTGGGAACTTGGGTGTCCATGGACATCATGCTCCCTATCTTTGCTACATATTGAAATCTGCAAGAATAGATTGTAGTATATATAATTCAAAGCCTTTTTTCATTAATGATACTGCTGTTCCACAGTATTTTATATTAAACACAGTAACATAAAAGCTTCTTTTCTCATACTAAGGAATTCCTAAGCATCTCTTTGTTTAGATTTCATTGCTGTCACTTCTCAATCACACATGTTGAACATTGGCAACTGTCAGGATTTGAAGATCAGGCAAGAGACTGCATCTTAAACACACAAGCAAGGAGAGGCAGCACTTTCTTCCAAGACAACTGCCCACAACATTTTGAAAAAAAAGAGGGATAGGTAATTCAACCCAGTAAATGTATATTTTTAGATTCTAAAAAAGAAGCAACTGCAATTAAAAAATGCAGAGGAGCCAAGAACCCTGAAACAGCTGCAAAAGTGGCCCTGATGAAACTAAAAATGCATGCATGTGGAGAGAAGTCTGTACCGCAGGTAAATCATGCTTATGGATTAAACAAATACATTTTTGAATAACTGCAGTATTCATTCTCTATTTTCCTAAATCCCTCAAACTTGTTTCAAAAGTGGTAGGGGCACTGTTGCTTGTCTGTAAGATGTACAATAGAATTCTTTATTGGCCAAGTGTGATTGGACACACAAGAAATTTGTCTTGGTGCAAATGCTCTCAATGTACATAAAAGAAAAGATACATTCGCCAAGAGTCAAGAATCATAAGGTACAACACTTATGTAGATTTTCTGAAGTGAAGGGGGAAGATGGAATTTGTCTTAAAATTATAGCTCTGGAGTGAGCAATTTATGCACAGGTGGAAAAATGCAAAAGTTCCTTTTAAAGCAATAAAGTAAATGGAATGTGCAGCTAGGAACTATTTTAACACTGCACCTTGTGTTTTTCTCTTATAGACAGACAGAATCTATTTCCAAGTATTTTTACCCAAAGGAAGCAAAAATAAAAGTATACCCATGTACATTTGCAGCAAATGGAGCATTGGAAAAGCAATAGATTCTGCAGCCTGCTTAGCAAGTCTTAAAAATGACAACAACAAAACCACAGCCAAGGTAAATCAATCGATATTGTGGGAATTCCAAATATTTGGATTTAAAAGTGATTAAATTCCTCCCCTTCCAATTTTCAGAAATTAAGACTTTGCCACACAGAATCTGGAGAAGCCCTGCCTTTGGATCAAACAGTAGAATCGTGGATAAACTCTAAAGAATCACCGCTGTATAATGGTGGAAATGTAATCCTAGAATATCTTGATAATGACATTGAATTTTTAGCAGATACATATTCTTATCTGTAAAATTATGGAAAATATTGCTTTTGTATTTATTGTATCAGATTTAACATGAGACTTTTTGTTTTGCTAGCTCTATGGTACAAGAGTGATTTTTCCTAAGAAACAAAAATTCAGTTTAAAAAGAAATCTGTATTTAGTCTGTTGTTTTCTAAAGTGGGCAAATACATTTGTCATGCATGTCATCTCATGTATCGAAAATAGAGTTCAGAATGACAACTACTAAACTGAAAAGTCTGCCTGTGGTGCTTAATCTGTGCTGCTGTATTCCTACATGTAGGTTATTATCAATTTAGTATTTAAATACAGGAGGTGATTGTGTTATTTGCCTGTTTTCTGAACCAGATAAAATAAATGAAGTTGAAATAAAATTGCAACAGGGTGGGATTTATTAAACATAGTGGAAGATTATGTCACAAAATTTTGCCTATTTACTGTCTCTTGCTACAAATAGTCCTGAAAAATAATTTTTCAGATTTGTCTGAAAATTTTCTACTATATAAATGTTGTAAATAAATATTTTTAATCAAATAATGATAGGAACTAAAAAATTCTCAGCCAGAATGGAAATACCGTACATGATAGTTTTGTTAAAGAGTACTTCAGTAAGTATTGCTCATTCTACTCCTGTGATCCAGCTAATGGAGAGTGACTCACACATATAATTTAGAGAGTAGTGGTGCTTTATTAATACAAAAGCAATTTATAGAAGCCACATTCTTCAGTAACGTTTCAGCCAAAAAAAGTTTTAATTACACAAATTCTTCAAATATATCTACTGAAGATTCTGACAATGCATTATGTAAAGTCAGTCAGTCATAGATGCTCTTTTGGAATTTTTATATTTATTTTGAAAACCATTCTGTATTTACAGTTCACTTGCACGTTTAATTTTGATATTAGCTGGATTTGGGATCAATTAAATGGTTCAAATGTCAATAGGACATTATGATTGTATCTTACAATTGTGTCAACTATTAACAATTTACTCTTTTTCAACCCTGAGTTTTGTCAAAACTGTGTAGTCATACAAAAATCTGGAACAACCAAGCCATTTTTTAAAAATAAATTATAATGTATATTTTACAAATTATATATCATGTTAAAATATTCCAGTATATTTTCTCTTTTTATGAAAAAGGGGATTTGGAATTTGGTTTGGTTGATAGGTGATACTGTACATTATCTGTACAGTTACGTTTGGCTAATCTAGTACACAATATAAATATTTCAATGTTTCTCAAAGAAGGAAAACAAATGAATTACAGTTTTGGGCGTTGGACATTATACCTGTGTGTTCAAAATATCTTTTAAACATTAAAATAATAATTGCTCATGGGCAGTTTGAAAAGACATCGTGTTGAAATACACTGATAAGCAAGGTTAATTACTTTGGGTTTTATATTTATTAAAGTAATATAAGACTGGGGGGGGGGGGGGGGGGGAAATCATGGCAAGTGATTTTTGCCAAAATCATTTCAAGGAGCTGCTCTCCAGCAGCTCCTTTTTGACGACGAGACAATGCCCAGTGCTATTTTTTCGTAATTCTATTGAAATATTTTTTTCCAATCAAAAGAATACCGTTCTCTCCTCCTGACCACCCTTTTATCTCCATTCCTTAATATACTCAGCGACCCAGTCCAATTTCGGAACAGAATGAAAGCAATTAAAGGCGCAAATTGCTAAAAAGAAAACGGGCCTCTATCAAAACTGCTTTTATTTGTCCCTTCGTATTTGCAAGCAAAGTACAAACGATCTACTCGCCTATTTGGTGTGCCCGATTCAGGCTGAATTCGAAAGGTAACCATGCCCGAGTTTTATGCAGCTTACGCTGAGCCCTCGGCTAAATACGCGGAAGAAGAAAGGTTCATTTTCGCGGGAAGGGGGCCGTGGAATTTCGCCGCGCCCCCACGAACATCCGAACTCTCGGCAGCCAAAACGGAACCACGATTCTTCGCACGAGCCCGGCCTCGATCTTTCAGACTCGCACCGCCTGGAACGATCAGACAATTTGCAATGGCAGCGCAGGAGCAGAAGGGACGGCTTAAGGCCTTAAGTCTTTGCGGCGCCTGCGCAGTGGGTGCTGCTGAGGCGGTGTCTGGTCATCCGGCTTTGCCAGTACCCGGTAGCTGCTGCAAAAAATTAGCCTCCTAACGGTAAGTCCCGGGCTGACGAGATTGCCTGTTCTAAGCGGGGATCTGATTTAATTCTAGGATTATTATTATTATTATTATTATATTTGGTTCTTTCTCCCAACTCTATTGCTTTGACACAGCAGCTCCTAGGGTTCGGAATCGATTGCGCTCCAGTACGTTGACAACTCCCTTATCACGGCGTCGTGTATGTTAAGGTGGAGTCATAGAAAATCCGACGCTGGATTTCATGGAAGCAAGAAAACGTCGTTTCTCCTCCCCCCACCCCCCGCCCCGGCCCGAAGGAGATGCATTGAATATGCAAGGCCGGAACTTTCAAAAAGCATAATTGCAGCTCTGTTCTGTTTAAACAGCAACCAAGCAAAACAGGAAGTGATTATCCTACCCCCCCCCCTTTTTTAAAAAAAAAAAAAATTCTCAAAAGCTACAAACGTCCTTGTTGGATGCTGGAAACTGATTTCGCATAGATGCCCCACCATTCCTTGGGTAAATGTCCCCTAAAGGCTTGGCTACATTTATTTGAAAATAGGCACTGAGAAAGGACTGTTTGATGTGCCACTTCTACTTTTAAAGAAAATGTACACGAGGCAGATCAGATCAGGCAGTTAGGCAGTAAATGGCGTTCAAGAGCACAAAGGAGCTTCCTCAGCCAGGAATTATCTCTCCAAGATCACTTACCCTGCTCCAAGGGAGGATCAAGAAGTATTGAAAGAAGAGGATCATTAGTCCATTTCCACCCCCTTGCTGACCTTATGTGGGCAGGCAGATGTGGAAGATTGCCCAGAGGAAGGTGAAGACCTATCGATAAATGCTCAGACATGATTAGTACTTGGATGAGAGACCATTAGGAGATCCCAGGACTTTGTGCTAAAATGGAAAAATGTAAAAAAAATGCAATTCTGAAAGAGGAAGTGGCAAACTATTTTATATTGTTGCCAAGAAAACAGTAAAGAAGACTATGCCCATTGAGATATTCTGAGATATGTCTGCCTTGCC
>BLBF01000002.1:36052203-36098534 GCA_015471245.1 Laticauda colubrina
TTTTTTTTACATGATTATAGAACAGGAAGGACCAGGAGAATTAAGTATGTTGTGATGGCAAGAATAACCATGCAGTCCAACCCCTGGTCTTTTTTATAGGACACATCTAAAGAAGAATGGGATTTCAATCCCATGTTGTGTTCACCATCTTAATTTTAAAAAAATTCCATCCACATGGATACCAAAATGCAGAAAGCCAGGGAGGGGGTCCATTTTTCTTATGCAAAGCCTCTTGGGGAAGGATTAGATCTACTTTCTTCTCTATGGATGAATTTTGATCTGGTCACTAAGCATTTTTATGTCCAAGAAAACAAACAAATGGATTGAAGAACAAATCAAACCAAAATTCTCACTTGAGTTCCAAATGACGTGCCTCAAATGACAGTATTTTGGATACATTCTATAAATACCTAGTTCTCTCTTTTTAAAAAAAAAAACTTTGCAATGCTAGGAAAGAAGCAGAAGAGGACACAACCAGTAGCAAGATGCAGGGACTCTGTTAATGTGACAGTGGAAAAAGCTGAAAGACCAGAAGAGCTGAACCATTGGAACAGCTAAAGGACCAGTTTACAGACAGATCATCATGGAGAAAATCTATGATGTGGTGGCTAAAAGTTGTCACCAACTTGATGGCCTAATCAATCAATCCCAGTTCATTTACAGGACAATAAAATACAATCTACATATGAAGCAAAAAGATAATAAATCACTGAAATAGAATAGAATAGGATAGAATGGAATGGAATGGAATAACAGAGTTGGAAGGGACCTTGGAAGTCTAGTTGAACCCCCTGCTTCAGACAAACAGTTATCCAATCTCTTTTTTTAAAACCTCCAGTGTTGGAACATTCACAGCTTCTGGAGGCAAGTTGTTTCACTGATTAATTGTTCTAACTGTCAGGAAATTTCTCCTTAGTTCTAAGCTGCTTCTCTCCTTGATCAGTTTTCACCCATTGCTTCTTGTCCAACCCTCAGGTGCTTTGAAGAAGAGCTTGACTCCCTCTTCTTTGTGGCAGCCCCTGAGATATTTGAAGACTGCTATCATGTCACCCCAGTCCTTCTTTTCATCAGACTACTGTAGACATACCCAGTTCCAGCAACTGTTCTTTTTATATGTTTTAACCTCCAGTCTCCTAATCATTTTTGTTGCTCTTCTCTGCACTAATATAAAATATCTAATTTAACTTCAGCCACCCAGTGAATAAGGCATGAAAAACCATATAGTTGAGAGCTGATGCACAATTCATGTTGAAAATACAATTGCAGTGAATTTTTAGCAAACTGCCCATTTCAAAGCATCTTATACTTAAAATTATATATTATCTATCCTTACATTAGGATGTTTATAGAATATTATACAACTCCTGGAAATCTATCCCTGGGCTTTAATGAGGAAACAAGAAAACAGATTTTTTCAACTGAAGTCTGTGTAAATATGGTAAAATCTATGAAATGACATTGGTCCCAATCCAAGACAAATATCCTTGCTTTCTCTAAATGCTTCTAAAGCTCAAAACTATGGTTACTGGATGTTGTTGAAAAAAAACCCCTATGAATATGATGGTTACGTGTCAAGTGTAAGGACAAAAAAATACTTAGTCTGACTTCCTTTCTTGGAACAACAGTAAAAGCTATTTACATTTTTCTAAGAATTTAAAAAAATAAACAAAAGCAGTTAAGTGTTTTGCCAGCCACTCATTCCTTTCTTCCCGAAAGACAAAACGGCCACCTCTTTCCCATTAAATATCTGGATTTTGTTGTATTTATTATCTTTCTGGTTTGTACAAGTGTGTTTTTCCTTGCTTATGGAACAATTTTGCTTTCGCTATTGTCAAACTTATTTTAATTTTATCTCTCTACTGCTGCTGATTACAATATTTTGACAAATGGCGGTTTATAGTAGAAGTTGAACAGTCTGAGATTAGAGTTACAAGAGGCCCCATGGAAATACTGTTAGCCAAGGTCACAGCTGCAGTTCTGTTCCGCATTCCAAATATATAAAGTTCTGTAGCAGCTTTCAAAGTTAAGAAAAGTAAGATAACAGGGTGTTATCAAGTCTACATGTAGAGGAAGGGGTTAGACAAGGTGCAGCAGCAGAAGGATAAGCTGATAGAGAAAATGCAATAGCAGCTAAATGGTCTCAGAAGGTTTCATGGCAGAAGGCCCCATCTTCTACCTGATATTGTTGACTCAAATCCAGATTATGCTGGACTACCAAAATTCAACATCCTAAACAGAGAATTATTTAAAGTATTATTCAAAAGAATGTAGCATTCTTTATCCCTCTCCTCTTTGATTTTCAATGCAACAGCATCAATTAATTGTCTGGAAGGGCTGTGATGGCGAACCTATGGCACGCGTGACACAAGTGGCATGCACAGCCATTTGTGCGGGCACACAAGCACCAGGCAAACTTACCTCACTGCTCATGCGCACACCTTCCAGCTGATTTTCATGCCTTTTTCAGCCTCCCAGAGGCTCGAGGGAAACCTCTGCAGCCTTGGAAGCCGAAAAACAGGCCCATTTCATCACTTCTTGTATTTCCGAAAATACTGGAAGTGATGAAACAGGACCATTTTTCAGCCTCAAGCATAGCTTCCCTCAAGTCTCTGGGAGGCCGAAAAAGGCCCGAAAATCAGCTGGGAAGTGCATGCATGTGCAGTGCAGGCAAGGGGGTGGGGTGGGGGTCCATGGACAATACCTTGGGTGCTGGCATGTGAGCGTGCGCAAGCACCCACTCAATTTTCGGTACAGGAGCTCAAAAAGGCTAGCCACCACTAGTATAGGATCTCTTGTTTGAGCAGGGGATTGGACCAGCAGTATAGACAGCAAGAGGGCATATAATTTCTTATCTTTTCTTTGCCACAATCTATAATGGGTACATCATTACCACCGAATAAAAGTGTCTCATTGCCATAGGCTTATATTTATGAGACTCCTTTGTTCTATTTAGTGTTTGTACCTTCTCTTTCCCCCTGGAAAAATCTTCACCGATCTAGAAAAGTAGTTCCTTATCTTTTATATCTCAATTTAATCTCATTTTATTCCAGCAGCTTTTCTTTTCCTGCATTCAGTTAATTTTGATATTATTTTGCAATTGAAAATGCAGGCCATCAAAAGTGAGCCTAACCAGCAGTATGGAAAGGGAAGGGGAAAGGGAAGGGAAGGCGAGGCGAGGCGAGGCGAGGCGAGGCGAGGCGAGGCGAGGAGAGGAAAGGAAAGGAAAGGAAAGGAAAGGAAAGGAAAGGAAAGGAAAGGAAAAGGAAAAACATCCTGAATGGAAACAGATATGATTCATATTCTGCAAAAAAAACCACTGAAGGAAATCAGTGTTTGGATAAGTGATTTATTAGGTTTGGCAGCTTTCTTTGGCTAGTATATCAAACATGCATCTATTAGTATGTTAATACAACCAGTAAGTTCTATTCCTGCTGCAGTCTGAAGACTTTTCCATGACAATAATATTCACAAAGGAACTGCGTCAACACTTTTGCGTCCTAATAAACAAACTCTGCATTTTTGTGAAAATCCAAATTATACGCAGGGTGGGATATATGTATAAATAAATGTATCTAATTTGAACTGACACCGGATTTGGAGGTCTGCTAATGTTAGAATAAATATTTTAATGAGGGAGTGAGATTTCGTATTAATTCTATGTCTACATATGGCAGGAAGAATTCCCAAAGACCCTTGCACAAACTGAACTTTTATTTAATAAAATGATGATCTAATTGGATTTTTTTTATTACAACTACTAGTATTAGATATCTATCCAGTTCTGGAAACATAATTACCCATTCTTTTGCCTAATTTTGATTGGAAGCTTAGGTTAAGTCTTCACTTTTTTGGTGTGTTTGTTGAATCTGCAGTTGCTAATGTCTGGGATACCCACATTTGTAGACAAAGTCTAGTTTACACCCAGGTTCTTTAGAATGTTACGGGAGATACAACCCCAAATTCACTGCTTCAGTTAAACAGCTAATTGAATTTCCCAGCATTTTTCTACCCAATTTTAAACTTTCCTCAATTCCTGAAGTTGTAGACTAGACAGCAGAGGAAATAAGCTTATGTCCTTCATCATCTTGCTTTTTTCTCTTCAGTTCCAGAAACAACTGTCTGAGAGATAGCTGCCTTTGTGGGACCATGGTAGCAACATGTGGGTAGAAAATTGCTTGTCAATTAGCTTGATGAAGAGATGGGGAGACAATGACACTATGAAGACACATTCTTGGTGCATCTCCTTTAGCTTTGTCTCCACATTGGCTGTCAATAATTTATCCATATTTATCAAGAAATACATTGCTCTGAATTAAGGAACTCCTGCATGCAAAATTCATGCTGTGGCACAAAGCTGTACCTGCTTCCTCTGTTTAGAGCAGGGGTCTCCAACCTTGGCAACTTTAAGATTTGTGGACTTCAATCCCAGAATTCCTCAATGAGCTTTGCTGGCTGAGGAATTCTGGGAGCTGAAGTCCACAATTCTTAAAGTTGCCAAGGTTGGAGACCCCTGCTTCAGAATCTTTATCCATTGCTCAAGAATGTTCTGAATATTAAGTTGCTGATCAGTCTTTATTAAATTTAATAGGAAGATTTGGAATAGGGCAGCACTGACATATACTATTACTCTTCTTGCACCCATACTGAGAATATTCATGCACTATGAGATGCTTTCCAGCTGAATTACCTTTTTCATCAGCTAATGTGATAAAAGGGCCACTTTCCCAAGATGATGTTTTTCTGCACATTAAGAATGTATGAATTGTTTTGAAAAAATGCAAGACATTATGTTCATATGATTAAAGACCGTGCTGTCTTTGTATCAAATGTCTCACTGAAACTTGTATAAATGTGTCAAAAAGCCTCCTGTTTGTCCTTGTATATGGCAGAAAGGAAATTTCTCTTCATAGACTGTCCTTTTCCTGTTTCCATTCATTTCTTTGGGCATTGGGCATCTTCACCTGCTGTTACTTAAGGAGTGCAGATAGTCGAAGACTACAATAATTTACAACAATTTCTTTAGTAAATGTTCGAAGTTATGGCCATTTTTCACATTTACAACCATTGCGAAGTGGTAGGATTCAAATTCTTTTTACTACCGGTTCTGTGGGTGTGGTTTGGTGGGCATGGCAGGGAAAGGATACTGTAAAATCTCCATTCCCTCCCCACTCCTGAGGGAAGCTTACTGCAAATCCCATTCCCTCCCCACCCCACTAACCTGCTTTCCACCTCCATTCTCCTGTGCAGGGCAACAAAAGAAGATCCAGCCAATCAGATAGGACTGGGGAGGCAGTGAATAGATGGGGCGGGGCCAGTCAGAGGTGGTATTTGCTGGTTCCCCAAACTACTCAAAATTTTTGCTACCGGTTCTCCAGAATTGGTCAGAACCTGCTGAATACTACCTCTGCAGTGCAGAATCCTCATGGTCATGTGAACAAAATGTGGATACTTGGCAACTGGTTCATATTTATGATAGTTGCAGTGTCCTGGAGCCTTTTGCAACCTTCTGACAAGCAAAGTCAATGGGGAAACCAGATTCACAATTATGTTACTAATTTCACAATTGCAATGACTCTCTTAACAGCTGTGACTAGAAAGGTCATAAAATGGGGCAAGACTAACTTAACAAATGTCCCACTAAACAACATAAATATTGGGCTCAATTGTGGTCATAAGTCAAGAACCGCCTGGTAAGCATCTGCTGTTTTCAGGGACAGACTCATAATTCAGTAAAGACAAATATGAAGAAAATAGTTTGAAACCCACATTACCCTTGTGTGGTTTGGTTTTGGAAATAGTGTGGTTTGGTTTTGGATTAATATGTTGTATCAACTCAAAACATTTGTCACCTTTGCCTAAGGACATTTTCAGTCATCCAGGTCATGATTGTCCCAAAAGTGCTTTTTCAAGAGGCAACAGGACTTTATGGTTTTTCTTTGAAGATGTTTCGGTTCTCTCCAAGAAACTTCTTCAGCTCACCATTCAGTCAGAGCTGAAGAAGCTTCTTGGAAGTGAAACATCTTCAAAGAAAAACCAGGAAGTCCAGTTGCCTCTTGAAAAAGCATATTTGGGACATTTGGCACCTTTGTGAAACAAACTAAGCATAATCTTTTATAGACGCTGCAGCAGATGGCAAAAGATTTCAGCTTTGTTGCTATTTCTGTATCAGGTGCCACAACCACAAGTGGATCTTTTTGTTTTGATTAATATGTTTACTGTATATTTTTGGTGGGGAAACAGCTAGTAAAGGAATGATAGCACTTCTTCCATATGTGGTGGACTTGTACAGAGGCTCAAAAATAGTGGCAGAAAATTAGAAAATGGTTGGAGGAAATGACAATAGAACAGATCGAATTCAAACCAGAACTCTTTCTATTAGGGATCTTTAATAAACAATTCCCCAAAAAAGTGAAGTATACAATAGTACATATTTTGACAGCGGCCAGACTGGCCTTTGCACAATGTTGGAAACAACCTCACATTCCATCAGAGGAAATGATTATTCAAAAAATATCAAGTTGTGCAGAGATGGACAAATTAACTTGGGCATTAAAAGGAAAAGACACATCAATGTATTACAACAGCTGGAACTGTTGGTACGAATGAATAGATCAAAGATCGACTAAACAATAAAGGCAAAAGAAGATATGTTATAATTGTAGTAGTGACTATATACAGGGGTGGGATTCTACCAGTTTACACCTATTCTCTAGAACTGGTTGTTAACATTCTAAGCAGTTTGGAGAACTGGTTGTTAGAAGAAATTACTGGCCTAATCCTGTCAGGAAGGCAGGAAGGAAACATTCTGGTGATGCTTACAGAAACTGCCTCTCCGTTAACGCTTATTACATTCTTGGCAGGACTAGACTTCCCGTCTCAGGAACGTCTCTGGAGTTTTTTCCCTTTCCTTTGTTGGTACTTTGTTTGTGTGGAGTGACCATTCAAAGTTACAGTGGCACCGAAAAAAGTGACTTATGACCATTTTTCACACTTACGACTGTTGCAGCATCCCCACAGCCAGGCGAGAAGATGCGTGCCTCGATGTGAATGATATTGAGTTGGCCACACACAGCCAGTAACATGACCACCAAGCCACGTCCACCCAGTCACATGATCAACAAGCCACACCCACCACCTAAGCCACACCCACAGAACCAGTTGTTAAAATTTTTGAATCCCACCCCGACTATATATATATATATCACACAAGGATTAATTTTACAGAAGGCATAAAATAAGGTTGAAAATAAGGTCCCACACACTGTTGAGGATGAAACTGTTTTTGTTTTCTGATTTTTCTTTCTATTTTTCTTTCTTTGTTTCCTTTTTTTTTCCTCACATTTATGTACGTGTTGCTTGTCTATTTTAATTGTAAAATTAATAAAGTTTATTTTAAGGAATGATAGCACTTCTCTTATGCATAAGGCTGAATTTTTCTCTTCAGCTTTGCTGTTTCTATCTCACATGTATATACTGCAATGCCTATGGTAGGATAAAGGGGGAAAAAAAGATATTACCCTACTTGGCAACTATTTCTGCCTTTTCCTCTTTAGAATGCCATCTAGTGAGTTGTGTGAACCAGTTCATTCTAGTTTAAAAATGGTAAATGGGTCAATGTAATATGTAAATCAAGCCAACTGTGACTAATTTAATAAACCATGGTTGGTTTCATAAGGTAAAGCAAATAATTACTTAGCACCGTGAACCCAGTTATCTTTGTTTACAAGGTGAAATAGGATTTAAATTTGCTGCAGAACTTGTACTATATAACCATGTATTGCAATACACTTAAAGAAGTGCTACAATATACTTAATACATCATTTTAAAGACAACAGTATTGATGGAAGTTTTGCATTCAGACTGGAGCTGTGGGGTGAGAATTTTTGTCCTTTCTGAAGGTCCTAAAAAAAAAAAAATCAACCTTCCCTAATTCACAATTTTTAAAAGGACAGAGAGACCTTTTTTTATCTATCTCCAGAAGTGAAGATGTTGCTTGGATGAGAAGTGAAACTTTTTCAAAGGATAAATAAAAAAAAGTCCAGTTGCCTTTTGGAAAAAGCACCTTTTAGGACAATCAGGCTGTGAATGATTGAATTTTTATTGACAGCTGTCTCCAGAATTTGGTTAACAATTTTAAAAAGACATTATTATGTTCAATACAATCACTTTTTTTGTCTTTTGCAAAGAGATCTGAATTAATTGTCTTAATCAATTTGTCAAATCTTTTAATGAAAATAATGAAAAAATATTTCTTATTTTTAACTACTTTGATACCTATAGAAGAAAATATTTGTATCGTAGGATTAAACCGTAGGGTCTTTGGTGCTCTGAACTTGGTTGTCTTCTTGCAGATATTTAATTGCCAAATTGGGTAACATCATTAGATCTAGTATGGAGTGTGGTTTGCTCTTATTTAATATACTGGTGGCTTGCTTTTTCAGAGTTGGTGGGAGTGGTTTTGGTGGCCCATTGTTAACTAGCACTGATGGTGTTAACTAATTTGATAATGAAACTTCCACAAGAATATAAGTATTCTGATTTGTTACAAGCTAGGATACAAAGGCAGCAGAAGATTAATTTATCAGGACATTTACATGTTTAACTCTGCTTTGTTATGTTTCATAAAATCTCATTTTTTTTTCTTCATGCAATTGAGACTCCAGTTTCATTGTTATGCCATTATTTATTATTTGGTCTGTTGATTACAAAGCTATTTCCCCTCATCCTATCAGTCTCTGTTCCTCAAAAGATCTCCTACAATGAAGCAAAAGGAACAGACTATAATTGTCTCTAGGCTACAGATCTGTTTGGAATGAAGATATTTGATGTAAAAAAAGTAACATGGTTTGTATTAATAGGCATTGAAGTCTACCAATCTACCCAGAATGTGATAGGGGAGGGCTACCCTAAAGAAACTGTTTTTTAAAAAATGCCGGAGTTGCAACACTTATCAGTACAAATAACTCTTTGAGAAAGCACTGTAGTTGTCTACATTTTAAGTTTTTGGTACTTTGACCACATTATATTCTAAAATATGTCCTGTGTGTAAAATTATCAGATCAATCCATTAGCTGACAATAAACATTTACTCTGCCACATTAGTCTACTATCATACCAGAACATTTAGCTTCTATATGTGGAATCTGCTAGATATATTGAGTCTCTATATAAATATGAACTGCTACAATCTGGAAGATAGAAGATCTTCCAATTCCTTCTTTCTATGATCTGAATATACTGCTTAAGAGCATTTAACAAGAGTAAAGATTGTTTAGACTCTAGCACTGTATTTTTCTAAATAAACTTCATAGTTCTTTTTTCAAGTTTTCTAGCCATGAAAGAATATTCTCACAATTTTCACAAAATGAAGTTCTGGAAGAAATAGTATTTCATTCATAGAAGCAGGGGATAGACAGACAGATATTGATCAATGTACTGAAACAAAACTTAGGGTTCAGCTAAACACATATCAGTTAAAATACCCTATGAACCAAGAAAAGAAATAAACAGACATGAATTTATTCTAATACTGTTGCTTTTCCAATTCCCATCAGTTAGCTACAGAAAGTGTTCACTTTCTGTGACCACACTTGGAATACCGCATCCATTTCTGATCCGCACAATACAAAAAATATACTGATACTCTAGAAGGAGTACAGAGAAGAGCAACAATGATAGGGATCTGAAGGCTAAATCATATGATGAATGATTAAGGAAACTAGGTATGTCTAGTCTAATGAAGAGTCGTATGGTACCATAGTCATATGGTAAGCAATTTTCTTGTATTTGAGGGGCTGATACAGTAACGATAAGTTGACATATTATCCAAAGTAGCCGTGGGCAGGACTAAAAGTAATACAAGGAAGATTATTAAAGAGTTAGTCCTGACAGTGAGTCCAATTAATCAGTGGAATTCCTTGCCTCCAGAAGTTGTAACTGCTCCACCATGAGAGGTTTTCAAGAAGAGACTGGACAGCCATTCATTCAGAATGTTATATGGCCTTCTGCTTGAGCAGCAGTTGGATTACTAGAAGACCACCAAGGTCCCTTCCATCTCTATTGTTCTATGTTGTCATTTCCAGATTGCCCCTTCCCTTTTATAAATGTCTACAATAACATCGCTACTGTGTTTTGTGATGGTTTTGAAAGATGGCAAGACAACAATCAGGGTTCCCCTGCTCCATCTGCTACCTCTCCAGCCTGGATCTCAACAGGGGCAGAAGACACTCTACCTGACAGGTTTCCAAGCCTGTCAGATACCTGGGTTAGCTTGAATAGCTGGTAGAACAAATAACAACTCAAAAGTTCATGGTATGGAACTGCACCACTTGTTACTCCTTCTTTGAGTTACTTTTGAAAAATGGTTTACTGCTCTTGCAAGAGAGTTGTGGCCTTTTTGTGCTCCTCTAAAAGAGCAGCAAAACCATCTTCAAAAGCAGCCCACACAACAGCTGGCATGTGCAGTAATGGGCAGATACTTGCACTACAAATAATCCAAGAGGGAGGGAGATAGGGGTGAGTGGGAAGAGAGATATCCTCTGTTTCCCCATGAAACTCTTTGTCAAACACTTCTGATCATCAGCTGTTCTAATTGATCCAGATCTCTGAGATGAGATATGCTTAAAGAACTGGACTCTCCCACTTACCAAAGCAGGATGTGTGCAGAGATGTAAGAGACAACAGGTACACAACTGACAAAATATCAAGTGAAGCACATAAAATAGTACCCATAATAAAACAACTGAAGTTTTTGCAATCCTTTGGGGAGAGGGAGAATGCCACTTTAATACTGAAACAAGTAGAGAAAATTGTAAGTTGTCTTAAGGCTGGATTGGGGACAAGATGAAGGCAATGGCATGGGGACACTGGGAGGAGGCAAAAATGTGTTTGCTAGATCAAATTCTTGATATGGTTATCTGCAAGTGGAAAAAGGCCCAAAGAATAGTTGCTCCCAAATATTTTTTTTTAAAGTAAATAAGCCATCAGATGAGACATGGCTTGGTTTATATGAGCACTACCTTATGTTTGGATGTGTTCTAAATATTGCATATGATGTGGTAGGCCAGCCGAAATTTGTAATTCAAAATAAATTTCACTTTTGGGAGCTATTCTCAAAGATGCAGGAACTAAACAGACACACCCTTCAATATACTGATTTAATCACATCCAAGGCATACAAAGGCTTGATTAAAATAAAGAGAATAGTGTTAGAACAAAATTCACAGGGCGATGGACTAATCCATTTTATTAGGACCAAACATTGTTTGCATAATTAGCAATGTTGTTTTTACTGTAGTAATCAGTGCATTAATTGGTAATTGTGAATTCTTCTAACAAGGAATAAAAAATACTTCAAGGATTACTTAAGAAGAAGGGGGTTGGTGCCAAATAGCCAATATCATCAATTCAAAGTCATTGGTTGGTGAAAAATAATGCCAACCTTCTACCTGTAATGAACTTGCTTTGACCTATTTTAACTATAATTGTTTGAATTACAGACTGTTCTATGTGCTATTGCTATTTATGTTGATTCAATATGCAGAACTCAGAACTGTCTAAAATGAAAAATAATCTGTTTCTTTGACAAATGAAAAATGGAACTAACATTTCAGGAGAAGCAGGGGGAGGGTTATTCTGACTTCTGAGCATCACAGAAAATATCAAATCCCAATTCACTTTAAATTGAGATAAAGAATTTTAAGAAATAAGGAGAATTTCTTCTAAATGCTAACTGCCACCTAAATAACAGTTTTAAATTGTTTTTATATCTGAATGATATGACGGCCTTTTGTTCAAAATGAATAATATGCAATATTTTGGATTCACATCCCAAAATGTTTGCTATATGCATAGACATGTATGTGATTTTGGGGAAAGATGCAGCTATTTTAGAGTTGCAGTTAGATGCTATATTCAGATTACATGTTCCCAAGCATCACTCGGGACACAAATCTGAAGGATCTGGATACCTTTATTAAATATGATCTAACAAATGTTGTGTGCAGCATGAGCTTTGGATTGGACAGCGGTAAATTATTTCGAAGTAAACCCTATTGACTTCAGGTGAATCTACTTTACTAGAAGATGAATAGAGTAAAATTTCAGGTTAAGCCTTTCTTATCTAAAACCATTTTAAACCATATAAGTAGATCAAGTGCTGCAAATTGCTCTGAGAAAAGAAAATGAGGCATTGAATTGAACACTTTCTCCATTAATTTCAAAACAAGGGAAGATAATATGACCACTGGTGCTCAGTTCTAAAATAATTATTTAAAATGTGTATTGCCCTGGAAAAATTTAGATAAAGAATCACCAAGAAAATATCTGGGGAGACTACTTAAAGCCCTCTAGGTTTCAAAAATATTTTTTTATTCCAAAGATAGGACTTTAATAAATAAATCAAAGCAGTTGGAATACACTGGTGTATGTTTAACCTAAGCAATCTGCTTCAGCCATCTGTTCTGAGAAGCTTTAAAAACTATAAGATTCCATGAGCATGGTTAAACTATCAAAGTAAGATTTGTGGCTTTACTGGAGTCACTTCTTCATGGGAACTGCCTGAGGTTCTAGCACTTAAAGCTGTAGCACATTTGGGAACAAGAAAATATCCTACAAGTTTTTGCATCAGAATCATGAACAAAGCTGCTTTCTTCCCACAACTGCTTGGAACAATAGTGTGAAAAAGAACTGAATGAAAGCCTACAATTACTGACTTTCGCTCAGCAGACTTTCAGCTATTTGATTCAGAGATTTCAATGGCCTTATCTAGTTGTTTAAGGCAATAATTGTCCTCATTAGAAATTGACTACCTTTTCCAAACTCTGCAAACCTTCCATTCTCTATGGAATACCAGTCTTGATGTGTTTCCTCTTGAAATGCAGTTGATTTTTAAATAGGTTCTGTGTTCAAAGAAAGACAGCACTGAGCATCACACAAGTATTTAGTAGATCAAAGCAAATTGAGATCAAAACAAATTGTGTGTAGGCACAGTGTTTGCTGTGTTGTAGTACTCCTCTGATGTGCTGCAATTCCCATATGGTAGATCTGCAAACCTGAAACTAGTTGTAGGTTGGAGAAAGACTACACTGCAATATGCCAATCATAGCCACTTGTCCATTTTTTCTGACTTTTCTGACTTCTTGTATGTGTTTAACTGGTGTTCCAATGATGACGGATTGAATTTCCAGTTTCTAGCAGTTCAAACCCTTTTTTCAGCTCAATTGCATAAATAGAAGGGATTTTGGTGTTGTATTTTTAAATAAGTAGATGCACACATTATTCTAAATCATAGCTTCATTTAATTATGATTTGTTGAATAACACACAATGGCAAGTTTCAGCATCATATTACAAATAGAAACAAGCAATGTAACTACTTAGTTGCAGTGTGTTAATATTAATGAGGTCTGCTTTCAGCAAAAAATGCATACCACATTATATCTGTGCCCAGTATTCTTTTTTGAACATATCTTAACATTTTCTCTGCTATTTGATTTATCTAATTTCAATTTCCTAAACATTCTTAAAAGGGTAAGGGGAATATTTCACAAATAACACAGTTAAGATATATCTTTTAAAATTTAAAAATTTAATAATTGTCATCAAGGATTTTAAATTGCATATAACACTGCTTCTTGTACATGATGTTTTTTTAAAAAAAAATCTAGTTTAGAAAGAAAAGAAAAAAGAAAAAATATGGACTAGTCCTCTATCGAGAATAATCTGCCACTTTCCAACATAGACATCAAGCTCTTCATACTTTTTGATAAACACGAGTACATTTGACACCATTCAAGACACATTCCTGGAAAATAAAAAGATACATTCATTCTCTTTTTATAAACAAATTGTTTGGAAGTAGGATAAGGTAGGTGGATATTTATGACATTTGAAGTAAGTTACATTTCATTTATAGTGTAAAATTTAACATAAAAGTCAGAGAAAATTCTACTTACAACTATTAGTTTCCCATCTTCTATCTTCCTTGTTATTGTGGTTTCTTTGCCATCCCATTGTTGGACCTGGGTCAATACATTGTTGTCATCTAAAGTGATGAGGGTCTGTAAAGGAAGACAGAATTTTGGTCGTGTGATCCTTCCTTCATGAATTTGTTTTCAATTTGTCTTGAGGCTGAGGGAATGAAACTTTGGTTTTTAGGCTTCTGATTCTGCAGTGTGGGTATACAATCAAAATCAGAGGTAAACTATTCAGGCACTTCATGTCTGCAACATCTTTTAAGAACTTTTGATTTCTTGATTCTTCTCCACTCAGTCTTTTTTATAACATTCTGACCAATGAAGAATTCTGGTGAGATGATAGCGTGCCCAGTGTTATTTGGCTTCATTCTAATAAACAGGCTACTCAACTATGCATTTTATATCTATTTGTTTAAATGTTTATTATCCAGGGAAAGACTTGCCCAAATACTGCTCTTCCTGCTCATACAAAGTGTTTTTCCTGACTGATAACTTATTTAAGCCTTGTAACGTCTACATGGTTCATCTAACTGCATGCAATATTTGATTAAACAATGAGGAAAATTTCAGCAGGTGCCAAATCTTTATCTATGTGGAAAGTTCCTTTCATCAGATCAAAGGAGACAATACTCTCATACCACTTTAAATATATCTGCTATCTCCAGTTCTCTATTGGGTTTTTAGTATTATGGCTTCTCTCCAAGCCTGCATCCGATTTTATTCTTAAGCATAACTTGATCCAAGAATTCCACTCCCTACTGACTGACCAAGTTCTTCCCCCCTGAAGGCGAGGGCAGAAAGACAAAACATTCTTCACAAATTCTCCATGAGAACAGCAACACCCTTGGCCATCAGTATTTAAGAGGAAACACAAATACAGTTTAAAAACATCAGTGGAAAAATTAAACATATCGTGGTGGTTCTATGCAGCTGTACATTTTTAAACTGTAAAACCTGCAGCAATCTTTGCCAGTAGCTTGAAGAACAGCCAAAAACATTTTGAGCCAAAAGTATATTAAAAGGATGCCCAGAACACCAACTTCTAAATACTTGAAGGATTTGATCTTTACTTGAGTTTCCACTGTGAAAACGTCTCTGTTCATTGTCCCATGATGGACCCAACTAAGTTGTCCCCATTCCTAATCTTAACAGCACTCCAAAATATGTTCCTTTGACTCATAGTAAAGTCATCTTTCATCATTTTGAGATATCTATCATCAATGTTCTACAGTTCCCACTCAGAACTTTTATTTCCATTTTTTTAATAGAAAAACATATTTGGCTTTTTTTTGTTGTTTAAAACAATAGGTAAATCTGTGCTTTTTGTGGCTAATCTGGAATTGTCACATAATACTCTATTTTACTCTGCTGTGATTGCTGTTTCTGAAGTTCCATGATGGTTGCAGGCTGTAGTGATACTGTGGTTCCTGAAATAATATTTTTTTAAAAAAATAGTATTCATAGACCAATGGAAAATTGCTTTAAAATGTTTCCTATGATCTTAATATAAGGTTGATTATTTAATGTATAATAGACTGGAACTGCAACTCTTTAACTGAGATACTTTGCTCATATGTTTTCAACTTGTCCTATATGACTTGCTCATATTAAATTAGATGGTTGGTTTCACTCTGAATTAAAAATTCTTATATTATTCTTGATTATGCAGGTTAACAATAGCAGCTGAAATTGAGAACTGTGTCACTAAGCTATGTAGTTGTAAAGCATGATGGCACATGACACATGACTATGTGGCAATTCCGGCACGTTCAGTTGCCATTGTTGAGCAATCATTGCTTAACATGTGGACATTAAGTGTGAAGTTATAATGGTGTTGAATAAGGAAACTTATGATTGATTCTTGTGGCTGTAGCCATCATAGTGTCCCTGCAATCACATGATTGTGATTTGGACACTTGGCAACCAGCTTGCAATTATGACAACTGCAGCACCCTATTAGCACATGATAATCATTTGGACTTCCTCATTGACTTTACTTGTTGGGGACTTCTGGTGAAGTACACAGCATGCAGCTAGGGGTTTTGTGTGGGTGTAGTGGATATTTTGCCTTGCTATGTCTTTTTTCTGTTCTTCATTTGGTATTTTTTGTAGGCTAGTTTGCTATTGGAAGTATTCAGTAAGCCTTCATGGTACACTAGTTTCAGTGCATCTTCTTTACCATCCTTCAAATATTCACTCAATGTCCTTTTTATTTCTTCTTCAGCTGTCTGAAGTACTTGCAACATTCCATGCCCACCATGCTCTGGGGCAAGGCTGTCAGCATCACTGTGTGGGTGATTAGCATGATTCATTGTCATGATTTTTCTGGTTTTCCTATCCAGGGCTTTCAGTTCTGCTTGAGTTCAGTTCACTATTCCAGCTGCGTTCATTTCCTTGATGGCATTTCCTCCACTAAGCTTGGATTTTAAGATCTTCTTCACTTTCCTGTATTCCCTTCTAACCTTTATTTTTACTTTAATGTGCTTAATATTGTCAGCTATTATTATTATAGTTGGTCAGTCAGTCAGATATTAGACTGGATTTGATATTTTTATATGCTATCAGGTTTTTCCCAAGAATCTAGGATAACAGAAATTCTTTGATTATTATTATAAACACAAAAATGTGAAATTACAACTCTAGTTCTTTAGCCGGTGTTGGTCTTCATAGATCAAGTTCTTCCCAAGAATCTAGGATGTCATAATGTATCTATGAAGATCCAAGCACACTTTTTGTAATTGATAGAATGAAATTTTGTCAATGTGCAGATTTTCTAAGTGTCATCCAAGACTTTTCAGTATGGCATTCAGTGTGCTGACCATCACTGGAACCACCACAGCTGTTTTATGCCATAATCTTTCAAGTTTGATTTTTAGATCTTAATACTTTGCAATCTTCTCCCATTCTTTGCCTTGCATTCTACTTTTCTTTGGATCACATGTATACTTCTTTCTTTTTAGCTACAGTTAAATAGGGTGTTTTATGAGCCAAGGTGTTATCAATTTGTATTTGGAAATTTCACAATATTTTAACTTGCACACCAAACCATTAGTTTTTTATTATATTTTATAGCCTTCCTTCATTCCTTCCTCTTCCTTCCTTCCAGTCACTTCATGGTCTGTTTCTGTTCCTCCCCTTTGGGAGATGGTTTCAGAGTATCTATTGTAATGCTACTAGATTCTGTAACAGCTTTGTTCCTTATGCCATCTGTCTTGTAAACTTGCAGGATTCTTTTTTCTCTCTCCATGTATGTGTATCCATTTGAAATAGACTGTGATGTTTCTCTGTCATATATGTGTATGTGGGTATAAGCATAATGGTTATCTTTTGAGAGCTGAATGAACCAAAATTTTATTGTACATTTAAAGTGACAATAACATTTCTATTCTATTCTTATTGTTGTGTTGTGTTATGATGTGTTATGTTGGAACTCCGAACTGAACATATATGGTTAACAGACACAACCGTAACTGGACCAGTTTAATCAAACTCATCTGCATTTAGACCACAGATCATAAGAATGATTCACCCAGTACTTGAAAGGTGGCAAATTTCAGAAAACTATGGGATACTAGTAAAAAAATAAATCAACAATATGTGGCATCTAGAAATTGATGCATAATGTAGAAATATGTTGCTTGAATAACCAGCATTGACATTCAGTTAATATATTCAGCACCACTGTCTACCTGATTCTGTGTAAGATCTAAGCCTCATTTGTAAATGTTTAAATGCATTTAAATGTTTTTAATAAATTTCTCTTTTCTACTTCTTCCCAGGCAAATGACATTTCTTATATAACCAGTTTCCTGCTCACTCATGTTTTTTCTTCTGTGTGTACAAAAAAAATGACAAATATATACTAGAGCAGAGATCCCCAACTTTGTGGCTATCTACATGCCTGACCCTATAAAAAAGTACCACTTGGGAAAGCTTACTTGGAGACAACTACACAGAAACGTAAATACCACATACAAATTACTCTCAAGCTGATCAGCTCTCCTGGTTTATACAATTGATCCAGGTAAAGATAACATTCAATCTACAAAATTGTAGATTTGTAACATTCAATCTACAAAACTGTACTGTATCACACATTCTAGAGTTTGAGCTTTATTTCTAAGATTTTTGTTTATTTATTTGTGGCATTGCCTTTGCGGACATATGTAAATTGAGAGTAATGTTATGAATTTTATCCCCAAATTTTGCAAATGTACTAGCTGTTGAATCTGGCTTAGATTTAGTTCAAAGAGTTAGTTCAGCAGAGCCAGCAGAAGTTAGCTGCAATAATTAAAATGAGCACAAAATGATGGAAGAGTTACATATATCTGTATAATTGTATACACAAGAACAGTGGAAAAACTCCTGTACGTGTGATCACTGATGAATAGAAAAAAGTCTTTTACAATGTGGTGGTGCCTGGCTACTGAATATAATATCCACAGAAGCTCGTTACTCCAATGCAAATTCCTTATTTTCCCATACAGATTTTACAGTTTATGGCATTGTTTTATGGCCCAGAAATATACTTAACTTCAGGAGCACAAAACTGCAAAACTAGATTTTGGAAGATTAGTTAAAACAACTGGGACAAATTAGCCTTGATCTAAGAACTTGGACCAAACATCATCATACTGAGCCATTAAAAATTTTACTTGAGCATAGATGCACTTTTCTGCCACATGGAGAACAGGAAAATCAATGTTGTTTGCCATGCAAATGATTCTGCTGGTACTAGTACAGTGGGCATTTTTAAGCATGCAGATTGACCGTAACATCTTAAACTAGTTTCGTGTTACAAAACTCACCAGCACTATTCAGATCAAAACAGCTTAGCATAGAATTCTTAAACTGGGTGGTAATTTGGACATATCCTGGGAGTAACAGCCTAGTTTGAAAGTAAAGGATCTATTTTGGGACTGCTACTGCCAAGATGATAGAATTTGTATTTTTGTGAAGGTAATGACATTATTCGACTTCAGCAGTCACTGAGCCAAATTGTTAAAAATCAGTTTAGCATGTCATATACTTGGTGTCCCTGGGTTCCAGTCTCATTTACCTGAGTTTTTCGGCCATCTATTGTGTTTTCATCAAACTTTTCATTTAACTTGAAGCTGAATTCTGAAGTCTTGAAAGTGCTATCAGTTTTAACTGTGAAAGTATCATCATTCTTGGTGATGATAACATCTGGCTTGGCCAAAATTCCTATCTTTCTCATTGCCACACCCACACCTGCCAAAAGGAGAGAGAATTTATTTTTAAATAGGTTCAGCCAAGCACAGTCATTATATAGACACTTGCACACAAGTTCAATTATCTTTTTAATTATCTAGTATGAGAGGGAGTTTTCCAGTCAATGAGCTGATTGCCCCTTCTCATTAAATTTTAATTATACATTGTCCTTGTAAAACTCAACCTAACTTAAAATGAATTCTGTTCAGAATTAAAATACTTGTATGGAGAAAAGCATATTCACAAGTCTGCAGTAGGATTGGAACAAAACATTCTACAGTATATCAGTATATTTCTTCTCACTTTAATCTATTACAGCAACTACTGGTAAGGCAGAGAAAAAAATAAATACGGAGTAATTACTTTGACTCCAATAAACATGAAGTTTGTGTCATTCCAGGAGTCTGGGTTCAACAGATTTGGAGATCACAAAAGTGCCACCTTTCAGATTGGCTTATAGTCCCTAGCTGAGTTCTGGATTTCCTATGTCTAGTCTTAAAGCAGGAATATTGATTAGGCACAGATTTCTTGCATTGCATGTAGCGTGGTGTTCCTAGCTGAGGAACTACATTTTATATATGGTGTACAGATCAATGAAAATGTAGTATATTTTAATTTAAATGGGCCCCAGAACTCAGCTCACTGGGCAATATTTTGACTACAGAAACCAAATGTATTAAATAATCATCACTGAACTCTATATTTCAATGAAATGATTCCAGAAGGACAGGGAGGAAAAGAAACATTTTAATAAAATAGTCATCAGGAGGTTAATTCTGTACTCTTTCTAGCTTCTATCTCAGTAGGAGTCACTGCAAATGTTGACTAAACTCTGTCATTGCTAGTTTCAGTGTTGTCTTCCTTAGCATGAAGTTACAGGAAATTTGCTCATCTTGCAACATTTTCAGTGCTGCATCAAACTATTTGAAACTCCTAAATGTTATAACCATATTACATTCTGTTAATATAGACTCAGATCAAATGCAAGGAACATAGAGTAGCATATATCATAGAAATCCATTTTTCTAAAGAAGTAATCTTCTTCCCTGGGGGAAATTCAAGAAAAGAGCAACTGTATTCATTTAAAGCCATCCCCGCATGTTCAACTCATTCAGTCCTGTTTTCCTTCTCTTACACACTTTTCATATGCAGCCCATCTGCAATCTTAGTTTGCTCATCAGCTCCATTGAAACAATGTTTGTATGCTTGTTATAAAAGCTATTTGAAAATGCCTTTGCAGACCTTGGACAAAGAGCATTTTTAAGAGCTGAAAAAAGAGACACAAAGCTTATAATTCCATATTTCCAAACCTGTATAGGTTTCTAAAAGAGGAAAAAAAATAAAGCTTTTTCATTATTATCCATCACTGAAACCTAGATGACAAAGCCATATGTGCATTTTAGTGAAATAGTTGCATGCTGAAAAGCACATTTTGCATAGCAACTGAACAGAATGTTAAGTGTTGCATACATACAAAAAGAGAGAGAGAGAGAGAGAAATACTACACATACACCACACACTTTGAGCTACAATCAATATTTGAGCTACAATCAATATTTCATTTTAATCCAAAGCAGCCATTTCAAACAGACAAAGACATCTCTTTAAAAAAAAAGTGATGGGCACAGGGTAGGATGAATTAGTTTTTAATGGCAATCCTAGATTTGTTGGTCAATTGCACTTAGGAAATTCACATGCACCTGGAAGTGCTATCTGCATCTTTGAATAAAACACATATGCATGATTACAAGAATGGAACATATACATAAGAAAATGTGATGTTGCTGATTATTTGTCTTATTGTTGTTGTTGCTTGCCCTATTTTTCAGTCTATCCAGGTCCTTTTTAAAATGGTTTTCCCAAGAGGAATCCGAGGTCCTTTGTGAGACGAAAGGTTAATTTTTCTACTCTTAAATCAATTCCCTTCCATCGTTTTCTTTTCTTTCCCCCCCCCCCTTTTTTTTTTGAAAGCACTCCCAATTCCCTTCCCTTCTTACCTAATTCCTTCATATAATCGTCAAAACATTCAGTGGAGACCAGGCACCATTTGCCTAAGAAAGCGTCCGCGTTAGCCATTGCGCCGAGCCGGAGATGCTAAACAGTCGTGCCGCCGGGAAAGAGAAGATCCGAGCCGAGGAGGCTTGGCAGAAAAAGGCACCAAAGCAAAGCAGAGGGCGGAGCAGCGGGGTGCGGGCCGCGTTGCCTTTATATAGCTGTCTTGGGCATGTGCTGCCGGGCCAGGGCCAATGGAGAAGAGCGACGTCAGCGCGGTCGCCCTTGCGCTGCGCTTCGCCAGAGGGAAGCTGCGGTTGGCGATGCTGATGCGCAGCGGGGCTCGCCAAGGGGTTTGGTTCGCTGCACTGCTGAGGAGAATCGCGCTGTCGCTGCTGATGCTCAGAAAGGCGCCGGGTATCCCCACCGCAACTCCGTCCCCTTTTCAGTGGCGAGGCCGGCCTGGATTCCCTCAACTCTGGCGTGGTTGCGCAAGTTGCCTTCCCTGAACTGTTGGGTTCCCGGGCGTCTGTGCTAGCACACGACTTCGTCTCTCCCCTCACCCCAGCCCTCCCTCCTGTTGCTGTCTGGGATCCCCCAAGAAATCCATTGCCGGCAGTTAAATTAGGGAAGCTGAAAAAAATCCTTACCCAATCTTCTACTTCAGCAAAAATTTAAGTATGGAGGAAGGCCGTTCGCACTGTAAAGGCTTTATATTCATCCACTCTTTTTATCAGAAGGAAGGAAGGAAGTTCGCACTGCTTTATATTGGATATTGGATGCATCTCAAGACAAGCTATCAGCGAATGTACCATTTGTAACCCGAAGCAGCCCACTAGGTATGCCCAGCTTTTCCAATTCCCCTTTTACTAAGATCTAGCCTGAAGGATAGGTGAAACTCAAAAAATTAGAATATCGTGCAAAAGTTCATTTATTTCAGGAATGCAATTTAAAAAGTGAACCTAGTATATGAGATAGCCTCATTGCGTGCAAAGCAAGATAGTTCAAGCCATGATGTGTCATAATTGAGATGATTATGGTTTACAGCTCATGAAAACTCCAAATCCACAATCTCAGAAAATTAGAATATTGTGAAAAGGTTCACTATTCTAGGCTCAAAGTGTCCCACTCTAATCAGCTAATTAAGCCATAACATCTGCAAAGGGTTCTTGGGCCTTTAAATGGCATCTCAGTCGGGAAGGATTGCTGACCTGCAATCACAATCATGGGGAAGATTGCTGACCTGACAGTTGTGCAGAAAACCATCATTGACACCCTCCATAAGGAGGGAAAGCCTCAAAAGGTAATTGCACAAGAAGTTGGATGTTCCCAAAGTGCTGTATCAAAGCACATGAATAGAAAATTATGTGAAAGGGAGAAGTGGAGGAAAAAGGTACACAAGCAGCAGGGATGACCGCAGCCTGGAGAAGATTTTCAGGAAAAGGCCATTCAAAAGTGTTGGGGACTTTCACAAGGAGTGGACTGAGGCTGGAGTCTGTGCATCAAGAGCCACCACACACAGATGGATCCTGGACATGGGCTTCAAATGTCACATTCCTCTTGTCAAGCTGCTCCTGAACAACAAATGTCAGAAGTGTCTTACCTGGGCTAAAGAAAAACAGAACTGGTCTGTTGCTCAGTGGTCCAAAGTCCTTTTCTGATGAGAGCAACTTTTGCATTTCACTTGGAAACCAAGGACCCAAAGTCCGGGGGAAGAATGGAGAGGCACACAGTACAAGATGCTTGAAGTCCAGTGTGAAGTTTCCACAGACTGTTGATTTGGGAAGCCGTGTCATCTGCTGGTGTTGGTCCACTGTGCTTCATTAAGTCCAGGGTCAATGCAGCCATCTACCAGGAGATTTTGGAGCACTTCATGCTTCCTTTTGCAGACAAACTTTATGGGGATGCTGACTTCATTTTCTAGCAGGACTTGGTACCTGCCCACACTGCCAAAAGCACCAAAATCTGGTTCAATGACCGTGGGATTACTGTGCTTGATTGGCCAGCAAACTCGCCTGTCCTGAACTCCATAGAGATCTATGGGGCATTGCCAAGAGAAAGATGAGAGACATGAGGCCAAACAATGTAGAATAGCTGAAGGCCGCTATTGAAGCATCCTGGTCTTCCATAACACCTCAGCAGTGCCACAGGCTGATAGCTTCCATGCCACACCTCATTGAGGCAGTAATTGCCGCACAAGGGGCCCAGACCAAGTACTGAGCACATCTGCATGCTTATACTTTTCAGAGGTCCGATATTGTTCTATGTACAATCCTTGTTTTAGTGATTGCATATAATATTCTAATTTTCTGAGATTGTGGATTTGGGGTTTTCATGAGCTGTAAGTCATCATCATCACAGTTATGACAAATCACGGCTTGAACTATCTTGCTTTGCATGTCATGAGTCAATCTCATATATTAGTTTCACCTTTTAAGTTGCATTACTGAAATAAATGAACTTTTGCACGATATTCTAATTTTTCAAGTTTCACCTGTAGGTGCTGAGGAAGTCGAATGTTACTGTGAGTTAAAGCTGTAAAACCTGTTACTAGCAGGTGCAATAACCAGTTTAGGTTCCAAGTGACTCAGCTATGAATGGCCAAAACTATCTATGTTGGTGGAGATTCTACTTCCTTGAATACCAGCTTTTTTAGTGGTGGTGGGGGAGCAACTAGTCATAAAAGAGAATTGTTACTTATTTGGCTAACCTCTGAATGCCCCTTGGTGGCCAAGACTGACTTATTACAGTCTTATTAAAACACTGAATTTACACTGACTTTTATTCTATCCTTCTTGTGGAAGCTATTTTTTAAACCCACATCTTGTGCTTTGAAAGAGCAGAACTGGTGTGACACCTATTATCCTACAGCTCTTACTTAAATGCACACATATGTGAAGCAGGGGTGGGATTCAAAATTTTAACCTGTTCTGTGGGCATGGCTTGGTGGTCATGTGACTGGGTGGACATGGCTTGGTGGTCATGTTATTGGCTGGGTGTGGCCAACTTAATATCACTCACATCAAGGCACACATCTCCTTGCCTGGCCTCTGATGACAACAGTCCTAAGTATGAAAAGCAGTCATAAGTCACTTTTTTCAGTGCCATTGTAACTTGGAATGGTCACTCCACACAAGCAAAGTACCAGCAAAGGAGAAAATAACTCCAGAGAATAAGAAGTCTAGTTCTGCCAAGAACATAATAAGGGTTAACGGAGAGGCAGTTTCTGTAAGCAACGCCAGAATGTTTCCTTCCTGCCTTCCTTACAGGATTAGGCCAGTAATTTCTTCTAACAACTGGTTCTCTGAACTGCTTAGAATGTTAACAACCGGTTCTAGTGAATAGGTGCGAACTGGTAGAATCCCACCCCTGATGTGAAGATCATAGAGTTTGTGGCATGATGCTGTTTTCATCACTCTGGCAAAAAGAGCCCAATCCTGTGGATGCCACAGCTATGCAGTGTAGGAAACAGCATTCTTCATTTGACTGAGACCTCCTGCATTGGTACATATAGGAGGGTGTGAGTGCTGCTTTCTGAAAGAGCAAATGCCTGCAAGCAGCTCTATATATTTTTAAAATGTGAGGAATGTTGTTCAATTTCTCTGTTGCTTTCTTTTTTGTATAAATTATTCTTTGTTTATCAAGGGTCTGTCCTGTTTATGTTAAAAGCAGTATGCAGCAGCAGCAGCCAGAAAAGCAAATACAATCCTGGGTTATATAAATAGAGGAATCAAGATCATGTAAAATATTGGTGCCACTTTATAAAACCCTAGTAAGACTAGCTAGAATACTGGAATTGGCTGGAATACTGAAGCCAATTTTGGACATCATACTACACAAAAAAAGATGCTGAGACTTTGGAAAAAGTTCAGAGAAAAGCAGCTAAGATGATCAAAGGTCTGGAGGCTAAAACATATAAAGAACAACTGCAGGTTTTGGGTTTGGCTAGTCTAAAGAAAAGAAGAATTAGGGGTGGTGTGATAGCAGTATTCCAGTATTTGAGGGGCTGCCACAAAGAAAAAGGGGTCAAATTATTCTCCAAAGCACTGGAGGGCAGGACAAGAAACAATGGCTGGAACTAATTAAAGAGAGAAACAACCTTGAATTAAAGAGAATCTTCCTAACAGTGAGGATGATTAACCAGCAAACAGCTTGCCTCTAGAAATCATGGGTGCTCCATCACTGGAAGTTTTTAAGAAAAGATTAGACAGTCACTTATCTGAAATGGTATAGGTTCTCCTGCTTGACCAGAAGACTTCCAAGGTCCTTTCCAGTTTTTGTTCTGTTTTGTTCTATTCTATTCTATTCTATTCTATTCTATTCTATTCTATTCTATTCTATCTTAATATTTATCATGGAAAATGTACAGCATTAAAACGAAGGCAGAAAGGGTCAACCATCACCCCCTTTTACAGGCAGTCTTTGACTTACGGTCGCAAAATTTCTGCTCCTAAGCAAGATAGTTGCTAAGTGCCTCATTTGATCACATTATTTTGCCACAGTTGTTAAACAAGTCACTTCATTGTTAAGTGAATCATGGGGTTCTTAAGTGAATCTTCTTGTCAGAAGTCAGCTGGGAAGGTTGCAAATGGTGATCATACAACCCCGAGATAGTGAAACTGTTCATTAATACATACTGGTTGCCAAGCATCCAAATTTTGATCACCTGACCATGGGGATATTGCAGTGGTCATTGACATAAAAAAGACAGTTATAAATCTCATTTTTTCAGTGCTGTTGTAACTTTGAATTAACCACTAAACAATAGTTGTAAGTTGAGGACTACCTGTAGTTCAGAAGTTCTTCAGCAGTGTTGAGACATGAGCTTCTGAAAGAGGCTTAGTCAATGCAAGATGGAGATACTGAAAATACTGTCATCTTGTCCTGGAGACGGGATGATCTCCTGAAGAACCAGGTTACTCAATTACCTTGGGAGTAACTCTGGTATCCATTATTATCTATGGCTTGGCGGGGCTAAATAAAAGATTCATTAATGAAAATAACTTTGCCTGATGCTAGGCATTACTCTATTTCATCTGTATTTGCTACCTGTCATGTATAAGGCTGTGATCAAAACAGGTGGGGCTGACTGTTAACTTAGTTGGCTGACACAACCATCCATTAGGATAGCTTTCTTTGTCACATGCTAGCCAGAAGAATATGACCTGTGGGAGGTAGTTGTCTCTTCTAAGTTGGCTCTCAGCAGATGGATTTTAGGGTGTGCTTCCTTGGATTTTGTTTGCTTGAACAATTTAGAGGTCATCTAACTCCTAATAACTCCTGGCAGTTTAAAAAACAAGAATACCACAAAACTTTTTTTAAAAATACCTAAGAATAATACACTCATAAGGGACCTAAAGAGAGGAAGAGGGAGGGAGGAGGGAGGAGGGAAGGAGAGAGAGAAACAGAGAGAGAGCAAGAGAGAGAGAGTTGTATCCAACAGAGGCATCATTATTGACCTATTCCAAGCCTTTGGAGAGCAATTAGGTCCTAAAAATCTTCTTGAACTTCATTAGTTTTCAGTGCTACCAACCATAGACAGCTTCCTAATCCATGATTTTATCTAGTTTCCTTTTAAAACTTTACACTGATGACCACTATCACACATTTATTTATTTATTTCATAAATTTTATATGGACAACTTTCTCACAGACCCCGAGTGATGCAGAACATGTACTTCCATAGTTTATGTGTTGTGTTTAGAAAAACAAAAACCTAAGCACCTAATTCTTCCTCCAATTAGCTTCAGTGGATCATCCTAAATTCAATATGATACTTTTAGAAGTCTGTCAGTTGTTGTCCTGTAATTTACTGCACTTCTATTAACTTTATTGCTGATTTTTATCTTGAGCTTATTGTGCTGCTTTTATTATCCTTTAATTGTACTTTTGTTTAATACACACATAATTTTTATTATCAGATAAGGTCATATTAAAATAAATAAACAATCCCGCGTATATTAAAGGTTAGAGTATTAAAGGTTAAAACATACAGGACAATTTTTATTGCTTTCAAAAACACAGTAAGGAGGGAACCTTCTGATTTTTCCCAAAATGGAATCCTAAGTACGTAAGAACAGTTACAGGAATTGGATATGTCTAGTCTAATGAGAAGAAGGACTGAGGGGACATGATAGCGCTATTCCAATATTTGAAGGGCTGCTAAAAAGATGAGTGGGTCAAACTATTTTCCAAAGCACCAAAAGGCAAGACATGAAACAATTGTTGGAAACTAAATAACCAGAGAAGCAACCTAGAACTAAGGAAAAACTTTCTAACAGTGAGGACAGTTAACTAATAGAATAGCTTGATTTCAGAAGTTGTGGATGCTGCATCACTGCACACTTTAAAAAAACTAAGACTGGAAAACCATTTGTCTGAAATTATATAGGGTCTCCTTCTCAAAGGGATTGGACTAGAAGACTTCCAAGGTCCCTTCCAATTGTATTATTCTATATTCCATGTTTGTATTACTGATAAGTCTTCTTGCCTAACATATTTATCAGAACACATATTAGCCTCTAGAAAGGTTGGAACCTATAAAGGAGTCTGATAGTTATTTATAGAGTTGTGAAAAGAAGAGAGCCTCCCATTGTTTATTCCAGAATATAATATTGTCATACTTCAGTGTTGTATAACAGTAGCCTATTTTTATAAACTTCTTAGGCAGGAGACATATGAAGGGCCATATTGCAGACCCCAGAATTCCAAAAGAAGGCTGTTGGTTACACTGAATTCTGGGTGTTTCAACACACTGTAAGAACCCTGGACTGGAAAAGCCTATGCAGCATTTCTTTATGTGGCCTATTTATTCTTAAAATAAAATCTGGGACATATTCAGAATCTTTGAATAGCATCAGGTGGTTTTGAGTGGTCAATATCTGGAACACTCTACCTGACTCTGTGGTTTTTTCCCCAAACCCCAAAAACTTTAACCTTAGACTGTCTACTATTGACCTCACCCCTTTCCTAAGAGGTCTGTAGAGGGCGTGCATAAGCGCACCAACGTGCCTACAGTCCCTGTCTTATTGTTTCTTTTATTTTTCTTATATGTATCCATGTATTCATAACTATGTTTTTACTTATACCTATTATCTTGTAAGCAATTGCCAAACCAAATAAAAATAAATAAATAAAGGGAAGAAACACAATCAGTGTTAGTGAAATTTAAACTCTCTGTTTTCAGGAAGCTCTATAAAGCTCCAGAAATTCAAGTCAGGGCATGTGCTAACTTTTATACACTGCTTATTCCCATAATTCTGGGATCAATTTCATCAACCAGCAGAGCATACATTTTCCAGTAATATACAATATGTCAGTATACAGAACAATGCAAAGTACAAAAAAGGAATTACTTTGGTGGATTCTCCCCACCCCTGGAAGTTTTACAATGATTGCCTATATTTGAGTACAGGTGCGAGATGATTCATATGAGAGGAGTATATGAATAGACTGAAGATCAGTAGATATGTTTTTTTATTGAGACACTGAGAAAAAATTAAACCCACAAAAATATCTTTGCTGCCCTGCCCAAGTGACTCAATAATAAACATGTAATTAATAATGTGCAATAATCTGATGTCATTGGAAATTCTGATCTCTATACAGTAATATTTGGCCTATGCTCATGAAAGAGATAAATCCAGTTGATCTCCATAATGTCCTATTGGTCCTAATTTGGTAGGAGATAAAACAATACTTTTTCTGTAAGATTGCATTTGTGAACTAAAGACATCGTTTTTCAAAGCAGTCCTAACTAAGACCATTGAGTCGGGGAAAAACGAAAGAAGAGATTTGGGCACATTATATGTGTGGGATGTGTACACACATGTGCAAACAATATTTCCCCTCTACAATATATTACACATTTCTGCACATATTTCTACAAAGCCTATAAACAAAAACACCAGTTCTTTGATACAAGCAACTGGACTGGAAGAATTAAATTATATTAAATTCTGATGTATAAATTTTTCTTTCCCTCTGCATCTAGGTAAGACATGGTCATCACATATTGTGGTATTCATCTACAATATTTAAGAAAGCTTAAACTGAAGAGCTAATAGCAAATGTTCTAACAATGTAAACTAGTTACATTTTGGTTACAAACACAGTTTTTTGGAAAGATTAGTAACGTTTTGTTCAGACACTCTTATTCCTCTTTAACTTGAAGAGTTGCATCATTTCAAACCAAACATGAGAACTACAGCTCCTTGCCAACTTTCCATTTCTGTGTATGTTAATTTCGTTGCTGCTGTGATCACTGTTTCCGATCCTGCTCCTCACATCTCCCACAAGAAGCTAGACACTGGTTAAGATCAACTGTTTTGTCAGTTTCACGGTCTAACTTTACTTTGAGTTATCTAGAATTGTGACTCTTAATTGTGACTGAAATAAGAATTTACACTCTAATTCCTTTATCATCTGCAGAGGAATTCTGGAAGTTGAGATTAGATTAGATATTTGTTTGCTTGTTTGTTTGTTTGTTTATTATATAGAAAGCTCAGTGATGGGATTCCAAAAACAATTTACTGCCAGTTCTGTGGGCATGGCTTGGTGGGTGCAGTAGGGGAAGGATATTGTAAAATCTCCATTTGCTTCCCAGTTCTGGGGGAAGGTTACTGCAAAATCCCATTCCCTCCCTACCCCACTAATCTGCTTTCCAGCTCTGTTCTCCTGTGCAGGGCAACAAAAGAAGACCCAGCCGATCAGCTGGGACTCGGGAGGCAGATAATAGATGGGGGTGGGGCCAGTCAGAGGTGGTATTTGCTGGTTCTCTGAACTACTCAAAATTTCTGCTACCAGTTCTCCAGAACTGGTCAGAACCTGCTGAATGCCACCTCTGAGAAAGCTGCTAATACTGCTCATATCTTCCATAGAACACTTATGATATTCTGAAGCGGAAGAGGAAACATAATTGCATTTCAGAATAACCTTACAAGTGCCTGGTGCTCATCAAAAATAGTACTCCATTGCTGCCAATCTCCTCATTTAGTAGGTCTTCTGCACCAATCCTTTGCTTCTGACATCAACAAATGTAACACCTATGGGGGCCCATTCGTGGGTCTATCATATCTGGAGCTGTCCCTGCCCACTATGAAATCACTTTGGCTGGAATGTCATCACTCGATTGATTCCTTTGTAGGAGTCCATTTGAATAGATTGATGGTCTTAAGGGGATCCCACCATCAGTGTGGGGATTAGTTCTACTATTAAACTGTTCATCTTGTTAGGAAATTTATTTTACTTGTTCAACTACCATTTGCCTTACTGTAACATTTTAAATTTTATTTTTTTTCTTTTATTGCATTTTTTTTAAAAAAATGACAAGTAATGGGGGGAAAAACCATAAAGATAAAAAATACATGCATTATCAAAAAAAAATAACACATTAACATGTATTTTAAAGTAAAAAAAAATACAATGGAAGGAAAAAATGTATATCATTTTAGCTGTAAGAAATTTCTCTCTCTCTCTCTCTCTCTCTCTCTCTCTCTCTCTCTCTCTATATATATATATATATATATATATATATATATATATATATATATATATATATATATATATATATATATATATATATATAATCTAATGCAAATATTACTGAAGTACATATATGTTTCTAATATATTTATATAGCTAATTTATGTGTATGGATAGATAGATAGATAGATAGATAGATAGATAGATAGATAGATAGATAGATAGATAGATAGATGAGAGAGAGAGAGAGAGAGAGAGAGAGAGAGAGAGCTATCATATTTTAACCTACTATATTTTGTAGAAATAAGACTCTATTTCATTATACTTCTGAGATGGTGACAACCAATTCTCCCTCAAAATGACATTACTGAATAGTGCTATCACACTCCTTAGTCTTCTCTTTTCAAATTGAAATATCCCAAATCTCAGTTTCTAGTCCCTTTTCTGCCCTTAGAATTTCTAAAACTGTTCTATTTTTTAAAAAGATTTTCATCACACCTTTTTTTCTTATACAATGAAAAGTGGAAATTATATCAATACTCCTTCCTCCTCCTATTTTTCTCACAACAATCATCCTGTTAGGTGAGTTATGTTGGGTTGAGAGAGAATGACAGGCTGTGTTGGGTTGAGACAGAATGGTAGGCTAGTCAGCTAGTTTTTCATGAATGTGGGAGTAGAACTGACAGTATCCTGATTTCTAGGACCCCACCTTACCATAACACTAAACTGGTTCTCATTCTTGTCTGAATTAATTAATTAATTGAAAAATCAGATGGTAAAATCCCATGGACATGTATTATAAAATTCTTTTCCATTTCACAAAATAGAATATTTTCTATGGTTCTGAGTACATGTCAGAATATCTAGTGGAAGTGACACAAACAATAATTATTAATGAATGAAGGCAGATATACATGTCCCAGGATAATGTTGTAGGATCCAATCTGAGTCAAGTCATGGGGACCAGAAGTTGAGTCTTCCAAATGCTTGGAAGACTAAACCTCTGGTCCCAGTGACTGACCCAGATTGAATTCTACAATTGTTATTACTAATAACCACTCTTTAGATCTACAATTTCTCTGTACAGCAGATCTGTCCAACAGGAATTAAAAGTAAGTTATCCACATTTCATTATCCATCTATATGACATATATCTTGATCAGTGTTTAGGAATATGGTTATAGTCAATCAAATATATTTATCCCATTTCTAATATGAAACATCAGCCTATCCCTGGTCTTTGGGAATAGCAATAGCAATAGCACTTAAAATTATATACCACTTCACAGTGTTTTACAGTCCTCTCTAAGCAGTTTACAGAGTCAGCATATTGTCCCCAACAATTTGGGTCCTCATTTTACCTCCCTTGGAAGGATGGAAGACTGAATCAACCTTGAGCTTGGTGAGATTTGAACTGCCAAATTGCAGGCAGCTGGCAGGCAGCAGAAATAGCCTGCAGTACTGCACTCTAACCACTGCGCCGCCATGGCTCATTTTTTTTTTATCTATTGGGAAGGACCCAATAGGTGGAGGGAAATGCCAAATCTAGTCTGGACATCTGGCTGATTATGATATAAACCATAATAGTGGAAGCTATTTCACAATTCAACTTTATAAATCTATACCACCTCTGAACTAAATAAATTTTAGAATTTCCTTTAGTGCTGTTGAGAAAGTTAAACCTGAAAAAGTTTCATGGGTAGAATAGACGTATACATTTATTTGCTTATTCTCAGAAACATTTTCCATATTTTCAGGAAATCTGTTTCATAACATTAGTTATTTTGCAGGACGTCTATCAATATTAGAATCTATGGATGAGAAGCAAATGGAGATTTAACATTCTTGCACCAAAAATGCCCTGAATACATTCAAAACCCAAAAAGGTTTTATTGTCTAATTCAGGGCTGTCAAACTCCCAGCCCATGGGCCAGATACATTACGTGCTGGCCATGCCCACACCTGGTTTAGCAAAGGGGGGGGAAGTCCCAATATGTTGCATGATGCCACTGATTGTTACGATGTGAGTTTGACAGCCCTGCTCTAACTGATAATGGCTTACTTTACAATAACTTTTGTCATCTAGTAAAATTCAGGTGCCTTGGAACTACATTTCACAAAATTCCCTTCAGGCAGGAATCCTAATTATACTTATTTCTCAATTAATGTGTACACACTGGTATGACCGGCTAAATAATTTATTAAAATATACTTAATATCCTGTTACATTTATAACTGCAGACATTTTCACATTTGAATGTATTCACAAGTATGCAAAAAGCCAGTTATACACATTTTTCCTACTGAATAACACAGTTACTTCATATTATGCAAAACTATGAAAAAAATTTCTTTCTTTCCTTCTTTGGGATAAGAAAAATGAACATACCAGAAGTTAGAGAACTCGTACCATGAATTTCATAAGATTGTAATTTTTTAAAACATAAATTATTATATATAGTGAACAATGGCTTAGTAATTATTACTTAGACAATATCTTAAAATAATATTGTGCCTTCCTTTCTACAATATTAATCCCAGAATTTAGAATCCCTATTGCATTCCAAAGGCATGAATTTAGCTCGCTGAAGGCCTACTATTTTGGTAGTAAAATTAGACCACATAAATCTTGTGATTTCCACAAATACAGAAGAGAAGGATCGTCCATTGTTATATAGTATTATAGAATATACAATGAAATGTGTACCTTTAGAAATATATAGAAAAAATAGATTGAAGTTGTAAAGCACTATAAAATCTTTATTCAGAAAGTTATTGAACTTGTGGTGTCCCAATTCCATTGTTTCTTTAGATTCTTTCCAATTATACATCAGGTCCAGCAGTAGGATGAAAACATTCTTAGTCAATTTGATGATACCTTAGGAGGGGAGAATAAAGTAGTTTTTAATATTCTTAGCCATGATATCCATTGGACCCTATATCCAGGATGAACTTAGCAGACGCTATATAATGGTGGTTGTTACAAATCTTGGTGGATCAGAGAGAATACAGTCCAATTCTATTTTTGGTTTCCATCATTTCATCCTATGGAGATTATGGAATCTTTGATCTGATATCTGGAAACAAACAAGTTGAGACGTAATTCAGATAAAACAGAGCTGCTATTGGAAAAACAACAACTCATAATTGATTCTAATTGATTCTAATAACCATCTAATTGATGGCTCGCAACTGTCTCTGGAGGACAGGCTATACTTTGTGTATTTGACTCAGGATTAATTAGAGAAGCTGAAGGCCCGGTCCCACTGGCCGATGGATGCAAACCATATGCATAAAGGACACAGCGGACGAGCAAAATTTTGGGGGTAGCTCCATCCGTTGTCATCTGCTCTAAAAAGTGGCGAAAATTTGCATAAACAGAACGGAAAAGAACAGAAAAGAACGGACATGGGTAGTATGTAGCGGGGATGTTAAACGGATGTTCATCGGAAGCCTAGCAGATGAAAGCGGATGACACCTCTGAAGGGGTTCCGGGGGAGAATTTCGAAGCGGACGCATAGCGGAAGAGACGGATGCATAGCGGATGAAGCGGATGCATCACAGACGCCTATAGGAAACAAAGGGGATGCCGCACAGATGTATATTGGATGCAAAGCATTCACTGCGCATGCAGGGAGTATGAATTGCGTCAGCTCCGCAGATATAAAAGGATGCAGCACACACACAGTCAGCATACGGGGAAAGACGTGCTGCCACATACATCTTGCAGGAACACCATGGTTCATCAGTCAGGCAAGAAGAGGAAGCCCGTGCCTACTCGTTCAAGCCCTGGCAAGGTGAAGAAGGCCAGAACCAGCATCCCACCCCCTGGCACTAACTCTGAAGCTGCTGCTGCTGCTGCTGTGGTGGACCAGCCCCAAGGCCCTCAAGCCCCTCAAAGCCCTGCTGCTGAAAGTCCTGCTGCTCAAGCCCCTGAAGGCCCTGAACAATCTCCAGAAGGCCCTGATGCTGAAGCCCTTAAAGGCCCTGCTGAAGCCCCTGCCAGAGGGAGGAAGAGGCAAGGGAAAGAGAAGGGAGAGAGGAAACAGTACACCGTTTCTGAGGAGCATCACAATGAGGTGCTGGGATGGCTGAGGGAGAACGAGTACCTGTGGAGAAAGGGCCACAGACTGTATTGGGAAACCAAGGAGAAGCAGGCAGCTTGGAGAGACAAGGCAGAGAGCCTGGAGTAGACTGCAGAAGTACTCCTTGGGTGGTGGAAGCACATGCACACCTGGTATGGCAAGCTATACCTCAAGAAATCCGGGCAGGCCGCTGTCAAGCTCACTGACTGGGAGATGTACGTCATGGCCAAGTGCAGTTTCCTGGAGGATGAGATCTGCCACCGAGAGAAGCCCCTCTGAGACCCCTCTCCCTCAGACAGCCCACAGACAGCCAGTCCTCTTCCAGCCAGGAGCCAGCTACCCTGTCCAGGCAGGTGTCTGCAGAGAGCCCCACAGCAGAGACCCCCCCCCCAACAGCTGCACTCCCCATGCCGGCAGACTTGGAGGATCCCGTGGAGGATGACGCTCTGCTGTCACAAATGGAGGAAGAAGCAGCAGTCACCAGAGGCCAACCACCCCCACCCCTAGCTCCAGAGGATGCAGGCAGAGAGGCAGACTGGAGGGCCAGGACCACAGTGTGCTATTGGAGATCAGGGACACAATGAAGACCAGCACAGAACTTCTCTCTCAGCTGGTCCACTTGGACAAAGCATCCTCGGGCTGGAACACCTTCATCACCTACGTGAGCCAGACCCTGAGGGATCTGCCCGAGGCCCAGTACCAGGTGATGAAGCAGAAGATCACAGCACTTCTGCACATCCCTCAAGGCCCAGCTGAAGCTGCTCCTACCCAATCCAGGTCTGCTCCTCCACCCCAGGCGATGTCACAGCCCTTCCATGGCTTTCAACAGGCCCTCACCTACCAAGGCTATGACTACCAGGACTTCCCACAACAGAAGCAGAACTTCCCAGTCCAGGCCCAGGTTCATCGGATGCCACAGATGCCACTCCTCACCCAGATGCAGACCAGACCCACTGCAGACCCACTACACTCCTCCCAACCCTTCCTCCACCCCATAGCCAAGCCCGTCAATGGACAATCTGTCATCAGTATTGGGCCTGACATCCCAGGTCCTTGATGAAGGGCCTCTCAACCTCAGAGGACTGAGTCAGCTCTCAGATAGCTTCCTGAACACACCATCACCTGTTGTACCCTCGGGGCCAAGCACCCCAATGGTGCCTCAGACCAGCACTCAAGCCACAGCCACCTCTACAGTCCCTGCCTGCTTAACAGCTGAGACCATGGACATGACTCAGAGTGACTGAGAATAGTGTCAGAGACTGAATTGTTTACTTCTTAAGTTTATCTTTGCTTAAGACACTTTACTTGGTTCATTTTGCTTATTTAATACAGTCATAAAGTTTACCCAAGAAAGTTAATAAAGGTTATCTTTGCTTAACACACTTAATACAGTTTACTTGGTTCATTTTGCTTATTTAATAAAGTCATAAAGTTTGCCTAAGAAAGTTAATAAAGGTTATCTTTGCTTAACACACTTAATACAGTTTACTTGGTTCATTTTGCTTATTTAATAAAGTTATAAAGTTTGCCTAAGAAAGTTAATAAAATTTATCTTTGCTTAAGACACTTAGTTTACTTGGTTCATTTTTTTTACTTAATAAAGTGTTGGTGAAAACTTTGAAAAAATGGTTGAGCCTTTGCATGCTTGTGGGATAGACAAGGATAGTTGTGGGATAGAGATAAACCTCCAGTGCAAGCATAGTGGGACTGTATGGTCCACCATCCCAGCTGCCACACATATGGACCTTTATGATCAATAACAATTTATTCATTGATCAACACATTTTAAAATAAACAAAGCTCTTTATTAATGCCCTATTCATTGTAGGACCACTCAACATACATGGCACAATCTCATCAGTGTTATGCGACAACCTCAAGGAACCATCCATTAATCATCTATCATCCTGTCTTGCCACTCCACTGCTCCAGCTGGGGAGTTGCACTAGTGTCTCAGTAGGTTGCGCTGCTTCTTCCCTTCACGTGAAGCTCTGTTGTGGCCTTGCACATCCACAGTGTCTATCAGGTTACGTCCTTGCCTCCATTCACCAGGCTCCATGTCCCCATTCCCTTGTTGACAGTCCACAAGCCTGTTCTGCAACACTGGGTAGCGGGTGCGCATGAGATTGTGCAGGATGCAGCAAGCCTCCACGATGCTCTTCACAGTCTCTGGGTCATGCTGCATGGTGGTGAGAAGTATCTGGAACCTGTTGGCCAGGATGCCAAAGGCATTCTCCACCACCCGTCTTGCCCTGGACAGCCTGTAGTTGAAAATCCTCTCTTCACGGGTGAGGTATCTTGAACTGTACGGCTTCATGAGGTAGGTTCTGAGGTAGAACGCGTCATCACCAATGATGAAGTAGGGCACATCTTGTGTGTCATTGGGTAGGGGGTCTGGACCTGCAAAACCCATGATGAGGTTGCATTCCAGCCCATCCTTGAGGTCACTTGCATTGTATACCTGGCCATCTGAAGCTGACCCGTTGCCTGAAGCATCGATGTAGATGAACTTGTAGTCAGCATCAACCATGGCAAAGAGGATGATACTGAAGAAGCCCTTGTAGTTGTAATAAGTGGACCCTGAGTTGGCTGGAGCTTTGCAGGCCATGTGCTTCCCATCTATGGCTCCAATGTGTGGGGAAAGTTCCACCTCTGATACCACACTTCTGCAAGTTTTCTAGCCTTGTTCAGTGGTGGGGCACCTGAGGAGCTCCTCCATGTATTCTTCAATGATGGCCTGTACCACTTCTCTGACCACTTTTCTGATGCTGTTGTGTGGCACCTTCCATACATGCTGCATGTTTCTGTATGTGGTTACAGAGGCCAGGTCCCACAGAGTCAGTGCCACCTTCAGTCCAGGGTCCAGGTTGGGATGGAAGTTAGTGCTAGGCTTGGTCAACCTGGGTCTCAGACGCTCTACAAGTTCGTCAAACATGGCTGTTGGCATCCTCATGAAGTGATGGAATGTACGAGGGTCTTCATTCTTCAGCTCCACCATCAACTGGTCATACAGTCCAAACTCCATTCTTCTCACGATCCATCCTCGGAGCCACACAGCTCTTGGACGTCTCCTTCTCCTTCTGTGTAAAACTTGATGCAGTCTGAACAGGTTTTGGTTCTGGTGATGAATGAGCGCAGCTATTATATGGACTGTTTCCTTATCCATGGTGGAGAACAATTGATGATGTTGAACCAAGGGTGATGAGGTCTGTACACCACGGCTGCTGGACTCATACTGAGATCCAGATGATTTTCTCCCCCTTTTTATAGAAAATACCAGTTGTCTGCTAGGTGTCCTTCTACATACTCTAGACATACTCCAGACACCCTAAATATACGAGATACATCCCAGATACAAACGTTTTGTCCGTCTATTTCCGTGGTACTAATACTGTGTAGACGTTCCATGTACCTTTTGTTTCCTCCCTCTTTCCATTTTCAGCTGCAGCAGATGTGAGTTGAGGGGATGGCCAGAGGATGCAGAGAGGATACAGCGGACATTTAATGGATGATAACGGACATAGGACATTTGTTGCCTGTATATGTCGCAGATGTACATCGTACGTGGTGGAAAGTTCATCCGTTCACAAAGTTTTGTGCAGTTCAAGACTTCTTGCGCGGATGAAATCGCAGTGGACGGATGCTCGACGGATAGAGCGTCCGAAACATATATGCAGTGAGTACACAATGGATGCATAGCGTTTTCCAATGGATGGCAAGTTTTTTTTAACATTTTACATCCTCTTTGCATCCGTAAGTGCAGTGGGACCGGGCCTTAAGACAACGACCAGCAGTGGGGGGGGGGGGGGGTTTAGCCATCCTAGGCTAATGTGTCAAACAGTGCTGACATTGGAAAACAATTTGCTTTAATAAACTATGCTTTAGATTCACAAATGTATACTAAACATAATAATATATTATGATATATAATCATAATTATATATCATAATTGTGTAGTTAATATAAACTAATATTTAGAAAGGAAACTTGATGATGCAAGTTATAGCTGCTAGTACATTCCAACACTCTTGCCACTTGACATTAGAACTATAGTAATAATTGTTCTTCAACTAGTATGAAAGAAGTTAATAAGGCAGATGTGCAATAACCCCATTACATAAACAAAAAAATAATATTTTTACCTGAATAATCCACCACATCCTGTCCAATCCATCAGTTTCTTTCCCAACTTCAGTCTTTGTGTTAACTTGTACCACATGTCATTGTTTCATTTTTTATGAACCCTAATGGATAAACCACTATGGCTTATTTATGCATCCGCATTATCAGGTTGCTCCGTAACTGGTTACAGACCAATGGCCATTTTTGGTATTGCAGAAATGAACAGCATTGCCTCTAAATTTCCTTCAACCACAATGAGAGCAACCATCAGGAGCATTTTTCCACTCCTGAAGTGTTATTTTCCAACTTCTGTCACCGAAAGTGATATTCATTTTGCTTTCAGCACATTTCTTTCTTCTAAGGCAACTTGACTGGCTACTTTGCAGGGGCAGGAATACCTCATCAATTGAGTCTATCGGTAACATGGTCTCTATAAGTAGTCCTCAAGTTATGATGACAGCAATAGGGCCCGAGATTGCTGTTGCTAAGTGATGCAGTTGTAAAGCATGATATCAGATGACTGCATCATTTAGTAATGGCAATCCCAACTGTAACACATGAGTTGGGAAGAGGGAGAAGTCCCAGGTAAGGAATCAGGTGGGGTTTGCATGGGTGTTGTGGGAGATGGGTGTGCGATGTGCCAGGAAGTGCATATTCTGACCAAGGCTTCCGAGACCGTAATTACGCACATACTTATTTTAAAAACAAGTCTTGTTTTATCGCAATGCTGCGAATTATTTTCTTTCCCAGCCAGTAATGAATCTCAAATAGTCCCTCGAGATAAACACCCACCTTTTTTTCCTGTGAAGTGCTGCCAATAATAGAAGTGTCAAATGAACTAGAAAAAACAACAACCGAAGTACAAAGCGCTTCAATAATGAATCTGAACTGAAGGAATGACTTTGCTTCCTGCAAAGGTTTCATCATCTTTCCCTGTCCTTTATACCTTATGGGAGGGGCAATCACCTCCCAGCCTTACTCCCGAGTCACCCCCTTTGTTTCAGCTGCTCTCGCCTTCTAGCAGCTCTGTGCACACATGCACTGGGAACAGGCTCCCCTGGGTCCTCTGCTTCGCTGCTGCCAGACTCCATAGGCTCTGGAGGCAGCACCCCACTCCCAGATGGTCCTGGCCTCATCTCTGCATTGAATGCAGGACCCTCATCCGAGTCCTCTCTAGACTTCTGGACTGATCCCCTTTCTTCTCCACTGTCTCATTCCACTGCCATCTGCACAGGCTGCCAGCAAGCCACAGCAGTGCAAGAGAACTGATGGAGGATGCAGAATGGGTTGGCAGAAACTGTGAGAGAGGTGGTAGAGACCCTGGGAGGGGCAGCAGATGAGGCTGGGGTGACTTGTGGATGGGAACACACTATGAACTGGAGCTAGAAGGAGTGCTAGATATTTTGCAGCAGACTCCTTCAGAGAAAAAATGATGAAAGTGATTTACAAAGGCAACTTGCAACCTTCCCTGCCACCTCCCCATTGATTTCACTTGTTGGAAGTTAAATAGGAAGGTTGCCAATGGCAATCATGTGACATGGCTTGTTGTGATGTCATAATCACTTGCTGGAGATCCAAATGCTTGGGTCGCAATCACATGACTGCGGGGATGCTGGGACAACTTTGGGGACTAGTCAGAACTTCATTGCTTTTTTTTTATAGATCTGGCATAACTTTGAACAATCTCTGAATGAATAGATGTAAACTGAGGGCTATTTGTCGTATGTTTTTTTAAGTAACTTTGATCAGTAGCCATGCTACAGGGCATTCATTACAATTATTACTTCGCATAGAGTATTACTGATTTAAAAGCCACCAGATTTTTTTAAAGTTACTATTTTTCTTTTCCTGAGATACTTACTAATGCACTGGGGTTACCAGATTTTTTTTTAGTCATCCCAGTTATGCAATTTACTCAACAGACTGAAAAAAATGATGAAACAGTGCATCACTATGCTTATTCATTTTGTTTTAGAGAGCATTTTTTTTAGGTTGGAAGTATTTTTTTTATTTTTAAGCAATATAGGATATATATCTGTCTATATCTGTCTATAACTAGGAAACATTTTATATTGTAAAACCAAATACATTAATTTCCTATGTATGTAAACTGTTAAAAAAGGAAGAAACTTTGCTTTTTGTGTAAGTGAAAGTACATGTACTTTCTAGAAAGACAAAGAAAGGTCTATAAGCAATTCCATATCTCTTAATGTGTAATAGTGGATAAAATCACTAATCTTTACATTGGGAATTATTAAACATTATTGTACCTTATACTTCTGTATAGATGTCCTGCATCTAAATTATTGCTATTATATTAACTGGGTGTATCAGTATATTTTTATATCTAATTGAAGCAATATATTGATGAGCCAGTTTTGGGGTATTAGTTAAGGCATCAGGCTAGAAATTGGGAGACAGTGAATTCTAGTCCTGCCTTAGGCACAAAACCAACTGAATAACCTTGAGCCAGTCACTCTCCCTCAACCTTAGGAAGCAGGCAGTGGCAAACCACTTCTGAAATCTTGCCAGGAAAACTGTTAAAACAACAAGCAAAGGTCAATAACTCTAACTTGAAGGTACCAAAACAAGCATTGGGAATTAGAACATTTGTTTCATTAACAGCATATGCTTAATTACATCAAGTATTAAGTGTATATTTTTGTGTATAAATCCAAAACCACACTAACTGTGAAAAGGCATTTTATATTAACATGCATTCAAGAGACATTCAATCTTAAAAGAGGAACAATGAGAATTTTCATGTGCATAGTCACTTACCCAGTTCATAGTTGGACTCAAGCAGGTCTCAAATAGGTGGCCAGAGATCTGAAAAGTTCCTGCTTCCCTTTTATCAAACATTCATTAATTGCATTCTTTTGTGGACCTAACTGAAAAGAATGCAAGGAAGAGGGACAAATCATACATTATAGGTGGTCCTCCTGAGTAAAGCAATAAAAACTTTGATGTTTCTTTTGATTAACCTCTATTATTTGGCCCATTTTTTACCAAGTCATCTTTGGAATATTAAACTTGGATGTCCTGAATTACACTTTCTTTTCCCAATGTAGAAAGAAGTTTACATAGCTGCATTGCAAAATACTAGAAGTTACTGAGAAAATATGTGCTCAGCTTTGGATCCCATTAAATTGTATTTGTTGAGTTTGGTTGCAGTTCTAAATACACAATTTTAAGGAGTTTCAGAGAACTCAGTAGGACTCCTTCCTGACTAAATATGCATGAAAGCTCAGTCCATCCAATAGATGCGCTTTAAAGAGACAATGCATTGAAAGCCACAGAATTTCTTTTAAAAAAATCTTATGAGACAAGATAGATTTCAAAGCAGCTTGTGGATTGAGAAATCTGTGTACCCACTCCTAGTTATGAAGTTTGCAAATATTTTTGTCATGTTATCCTATGTTATTTTCTCCCATATCTTTGATACCTGAAACTGATAGTATGGTTCTAATTTCATTCAATGATTCAGAGATGACAAAAGTAGCTCTGTTTACCTTCGCTATAGTATCTTCTAGATTTTTTTTTACTGCATATCATTTATTTGATATTGACTTGGAATTATCCCTGTACCAGTTTTTGCCTTACAATATGTCCATTGCAGTAGCACTAAACTTAGCCACTGAGTCAGTGGTGGAAGGTTCAAAATTTCCCAGAGGAACTTCCATTGGCATAAGAGGGGTGTATCCAATCTTCCATTGGCATAAGCGGGGTAAAATAAAATTGACTGAATAACCCTGTAACAATTACATAAATGTGGTAGTTTATTAATTTATTAGTCTTACAAGAAGTTTAATAATATAGGTAGGTTAAAAATTATTGCTTATTGAAAGTTACAATAATAGTGAAAAGTACAAAAAAAAGGATTGCATTTGGTCCTTGAAGTTGCAATTATTGGTCATATGGCCACAATTTTGGCACGTAACAACTGATTTGCAATTATGACAGTTGCAGCTTCCTGTAATTACATGTTCAACATTTGTATCTATCTGTATTTGTTGGAAGTGCTGACTTCCAACAAGAAAAGTCAATGGGGAAGTCAGCAGGAGGTTGCAAATGGCAATATGTGAAATTGCGCTTAACCTCAAGGGCTTCACTTAACCACAACTGGAACTAGAATTGCTATAATAATTTGCATTGCCACATAACATCAAAATTTATGATCATGTGACTTAGTGGCAGAGTTTCCAGTTGCAGCTACTATTGTTAACGAAGGACTTCCTGTACAGGAGTGATTGTTTCTATCTTATTAGCACATACCAACCCTTCAAGGTAAACTAGACCAGAAAATCAATGTCAGGTAAGTTAGTACAACTTTTATTGTAAAGCTTTAATAACAAAATCTTGCAATGTGCTTCCTTTTCTTTATCTTCATGTGCACTAGGAAAGGGTTTGTCTGAATCATTTACTTGTGTTACATTCTTGCTCTGAACTCAACCCCTTTTATATGACAGTTGGTATTTGGTTTTGTCTTCTGCCCTTCAAGATAATTCTCTCTTCCCTGTACACATGGGCAGGTATGCTCAATTAATTTTAGCATATCTGTCTTGCAGCAAAACAGAAGGAATGATGTTATATAACAGCTTTTCTCAGCATGGGAAAAGAGACAGGATGTAAATAATTTGCTAGATCCCATATACTCTTAACAGCCCAAATTCTATTGTTCTGGGACAATCTATTTACCTCAGCTTGATGTTCCATATCATTCATTGTTTGAGTAAGTGTTTGCTTAGCCTGATTGTATCTTAATGTCAATACAAATTGTGCCAAAAGCTCAAATGATGTAAGCTTCTACTCTTCCACCAATTTCCAGTTTGAGGCAATGTCATCAGCAAGAACTAAAGGCAGAAAACTGTTGGGAAGTGTTGAATTTTCAGTCAACAATAAACCATCAAATTTCTATTTAATATTAGGCATTTTTGCCTCCAGAACAGAAATCTATCTAACCTGGATATTTGGCTGTCCTGTTAGGATCAGCAAACTCCTATCTCAATAATTTTGTTTTAGTCCAGTTCATCCTTCTTGGCATAAATTCCCACCTTTGTACCACACAGAATTTAGGCCAAAAATGTGGCTTCAAAAAGCTTTCAAGCAGCTGGTATTAACTGACCACACTAGTAAAGAAAATACATTAAATAGTTGACTATCTTGACTCTTGAGGCTTCACATACTATTTAGTCACAGTGTGTGAAGTCGCTTTGGAGTAGGAAAGCTCTCCAAGATATTTTAAAAATTTGACCAGGTTAATTTCCAGTCTCCTCTTTATTTAGCTTTCTCCTGGAAAAAAGCAGCATTTTTTATTTTTTATATTTTAAAAAATTATTTACCAGATAGTTGTGCCTGCTATGTAAAATATGGCTTAATTGCATCTGTAATACAACAGCAGAATTGTCTGTATAAAGCATGGGGATCTTATGCCTGATATGTTTGCAGTGTAAATATCAGGATTGTATCAAATATTGATATAGTAATATATTAATATATACATTAAACAAAGTTGGAGGTAAGATACACCCCTAATGCACACACACCAGAGTGAGTTAACTTAAGTGAATTATAGCTAACTTTTAGACACACGTTAGAATATAAATTCTGCAGCAAGGAAGATCAATACCATAAATGTGTTTTAAGCTTTTTCCAAGAACAATTCTAGGTATTGAATTAAAAATCGATTTAAAATCTAAAATGCCTACATTCAGGAAAGATTTTATTTTCTGAATATAGCTTTGCACAAGATGATGAGGGATATTGCTTTCTTATTTTGTATCCAAATCTGTATTTCTTTTCAATTAGCACGCATTCATGATCAAAACACTTTGTAGCTTTCTTCAGTTCTTTCCAACTCATCCAGAAGTAATATTCTTAGTATTAAGGGACAAGAGTTATTATAAGCATGAATCCATCTATCTACTGAAATGAATGTAGGTTTCATGAAACCATCCAATAACAAACAGGCATTTATAGATATAAATAACCCTAATAGGTATATTCCACTCTTCAATCTCCCTCTAAAGCACCATTAACTTCTCAGTTTGCTAAACCAAACTCCTAGCCATCTGTTTTAACACAAAATCCTGCCAGGTGACCTCTTAAGTCCTTCACTTCTAGCTACTATTACAATTGCTCCTCATAATAATTCTTAAATTGCAGAAATAAGAAAAGATAATTTGACCTAATTCTAGTGTTCATACAAGAGTTGTACTATTATCTGTAATCTGGGTATGCAAACCAAGTGGAGACATGCATATACTAACCAGACAATTTGTGATCTGTTGGGTTATTCTTCTTTCCACATATAATATAGGCTTGACCATCTCATCTCCCTCAGGAAAACCTCAGTGAAGCAAACTCCTCTCCTCCTTTGCTAACCCGCAGAACAGCATGCTACCTTGGTGGACGAAGCTGTGCACCATAAGAAAAACTGTGCCCCTACTCCTTATATTGGTGTGTCCCCAAGGACCCCCTCCATCCAGGGAGGAAAAGACTTCACATGTTGATGCTGGTGCCCTCCAATCAACATCCAAGTCATCCTTCATCCTTCCTCCACCAGCCACACCATTAAGAGATTTCAAATCTCTTTGATCTTGATCTTGGAATCTTGATCTTTGGAATCAAGATCAAAGAGATCTTTGATCTTTTGATCTTGATTCCAAAGCAGCCAACGGCTACTTGCCCTTTGGGTCTTTCTGTCAGCTAAATAGGTAAAGGGCACAAGGGAGATGGGGAAAGGGCAGCGATACACCCCTTTCATCTTCCCTCACACAAGGCAACCAATGCATTTCTGGGAAGTGTAATCATAAGGCATGGTAGTGCTGAAGTAGTCACAAATTTGCCAAATTTCAGTCCTATGGAAGTCATAGGTCCTGGATTTTGGACACATTAGTTATCCTATTGGAGGTATTTTTTATTCAAAAATTGTTGTTCTATGATGCCCCATTTTGCCCAATTGAAGGTTTCAAAGTATCAGATGTGAGAGTTTTGGATATATATATATATACCCTGTTTCTGCAACAATACGGCCTCCCCCAATAGGAAGTCCCAGCATGTTTTATAGGCATGAAATGAAATTAAGCCCCTCCCCCCAAATTAAGGTCTTTATTAAAATATGCAAAATGGGGAGAATGGGTGGGGGGCTTGCTGGTAGGAAGTACTTTTGTTGCACACCCGGACATGGTGCTGCTTGCGTTGACCCCAGTACAAAGTGCCCCACCAATGCTGAGGTCAACATCCAAGCCATTGCTGCCCGAAAATGCAAGGGGGAGGGAATTAAGTCACCCCCAAAAAGACAGCCTAGCCCTTTTTTCGGGGCTCAAAAAAAAATAAGACCCAGCCTTATTATATGAGAAACACGGTATATATATATACATAAATTGAGTCTGTCTATCTATCTATCTATCTATCTATCTATCTATCTATCTATCTATCT
>BLBF01000002.1:36098544-36122867 GCA_015471245.1 Laticauda colubrina
TCTATCTATCTATCTATCTATCTATCTATCTATCTATCTATCTATCTATCTATCTATCTATCTATGTGCTGTTCAGCTTCCTTCAGATATTATCCCACGTCATTGTAGTGCTTTTAAAATTGTAGCAACGTTTCAGCAGAATCTCATCTGCCATCATCAGGCTTCTGTATTGAGTTCGTCTGTGGGTCAGGCTATCACAGCCGTTAGTTTTAAATTTGAGGCTAGCCTACTGTTGTGCTAGCAAGTAGCAATATATATATATTCATATTGAGACTCAATTTAGAGACTAATATCAATCTCCAAAGATGACAGTAATCTTGAATGATACTGATTTGCTTCTTTTTTTTATTAAATGAGGGCCATCTCACATACTGAAGGGGTGCATAATATTGATCCAATAGAAGTCTATTGTGACTGTTCTGTTTGAAAGCCTTATGGATTATTCAGGGTCATATGAAGCAGTTTTAACAGGTGTAGGTATTATTTTGCATGCCCATATCATGTTGACATTTTACCCAAAGCTTGGAAGACTGTTGGGCAAGATGCCAAAGTTCTGTAGAAACAATCAAAATCTTAAAGCCCATGTCACACTGAACCAACGGATGCAAAGAGGATGTAAAACGGACAAAAAACCTTGCCATCCGTTGGAAAATACGATGTACTCACTGCCTCCGTTTTGCTTCCTCTCTATCCGTCCAGCATCCGTTTATTGACGCTTCATCCGCTCCGAAAGTTTTGAGCTGCCCAAAACTTTTGCGCGGAAAATGTATCCAGTTCGTCTGTTCTGCATCCGCTACGCATCCGCTAGGCATCCGCTATGCATCCGTTATGCATCCTCTATATCCACTAGGCATCCGCTATGCATCCGCGCAACTCCATCCGCCCGGACGTAGGGAGGAAGCGGAACGGACGCGGAACGGATGCAGAACAGATGCAGCACGGAAACAAAGCGTTTAAAATGGAAAAAACATTCGCAGAGGGGACCTATCTCGGATATTAAGGATGCCTAGAGGATGCCTAGAGGATGCCTAGCGGAAAACCTATATTTCCTATAAAAAGGGGGAGCAACTCATCTGCATCTCACTTTCAGAACAGCAGCCCAGCAGTGCAGACCTCTGCAGCCTTCATCTGGCTCTTCCTCTTCCACAGCATCCACGGATGAGATTGGGCCATGTATGTTTGGTTGGCCTACAATGAACAGGGCGTTTAATAAAGAGTTGTGTTTATGTTGACATGTGTGGATAATTATTACATTATTATTGATAATAAAGGGCCATAGGTGTGGCACCTGGGAGGGTGGACCATACAGTCCCACTATGCTTGCACTGGAGGTTTATCTATCCCACTGCTATCCTAACCCATCCCAAAGCTATCCTTACCCATCCCACAAGCATGGAAAGGCTTAAACCATTTCTAAGTTTCCAGCAAGACTTTATTAAAAAAAAGAAATGAAGCAAGTGTGTGAATCATAAATAGACTTGATTAACAACAAGCTATAAAACAAAAATGAGTCTCTGGCACTCCTCTTGGTCGCTCAGTCTCAGGGGTGAAGGGTCCAGGTGCTGTGGAGGTGGCTGGTGCTGGAGTGCTTGTCATCAGCTCCTCCAGAAGCAGAAGCAGCAGAAGCCCCAGCCCCAGAAGAGCAAGCCTGTGCTGCAGAAGCCCCAGCAGAACCAGAGTGAGGGCCAGGGGGCGGGATGGTAGCCCTGTCCCTCTTGCAAGGGCTGGCAGCAGATGGCTGAGGCTTGCTGTGCTTCTGCATGGTTGAGGGGTTTCTGGCTGGCAGGGAGGCTGGCAGGAACCAAGGCTGGCACCAAGGCTGGCAGGGAGGCTGGCACCAAGGCTGGCAGGCAGGCTGGCAGGCAGGCAGGCACCAAGGCTGGCAGGCAGGCTGGCAGGCAGGCAGGCACCAAGGCTGGCAGGCACCAAGGCTGGCAGGCAGGCAGGCACCAAGGCTGGCAGGCAGGCTGGCACCAAGGCAGGCACCAAGGCTGGCAGGCAGACATGAACCAAGGCTGGCAGGAAGACAGGCAGCATGGCTGGCAGGCAGACCGGCTGACAGCAAGTCTTGCAGACCGGCTGGCAGCAAGTCTTGCAGGCAGGCTGGCAGCAAGGCTGGCAGAAAGGCTTGCAGGCAGACATGCAGGCAGGGCAGGCAAGGCAGCCAATCCGTCCGGCAGCAGGTCTTTCCTCTGAATGGCGACCTGCTTCCGAGCTGCTTCCGTTATATCCGCGGGGCTGACACAATGCATCCCCCCCACATGCGCAATTAACGCCAGGCATCCGTTCGGCTTCCGCTGTGCATCCGCTAGGCTTCCGCTGTGCATCCGCTTCATCCGTTCGGCATCCGCTCTGCATCCGCTGTATCCGTTCCGCATCCGCTTTGCTGAGGTCCCCCGGAAGCCTAGCGGATGTGCCATCCACTCTCATCCGCTTCCATCCACTGGGCTTCCGTTCTGCATCCGCTTTCCATCCGCCTTGCGTCCTCCCCGCGTCCGTGTTATCTGCTCCGGTTATGCAAATTTTTGCCCCTTTTGAGAGCAGATAACAACGGATGGAACATTTTGCTCGTCTGTTGTGTCCTTTTTGCATCCGTTGGGCAGTGTGACATGGGCTTAAGAGCATTTGTGATGTGACTTATGTTGAAAGCAGAGCACTAATCCCTAAACACCATGAAGAGTAAGGAGCTGTATTATATCTGGTGTTACACTTAGGTTCTAAGCATCTGCAAGAGATATTTATGATTCATTTGGTATTGCCCTGAAGAAGGGTTGATTCTTTTCTATTGAGAGCATAATTTTAATTGCAAGCAATATACTTGGCCTTTGTTGCCAAGATGTAAAATCAGCTTACTATCTTAATGTTTGTTTTTATTATTATTTTTAAAAAAAAATAAAAAAATATATAAACAAATTAAAAAAAATTATTGGTTTTTAAAACAAACATAAACAAAACATAAAAACATCAAGTCATCTTCCATATATGTACATACAGTGTGCCAGTTGGTTTACAAATTGTTTTGTGCTTCCATTTCATAGTTTTCAATTATGATTACATTGTATATAATCTCGTATTTTCAATCAAATATTAAACACATTAATATCATTATTAATCATTTGACTATTCTTTTATTCATTCATGTTTTACAAAATGATCATATTTTACTTAATTTGTTTTCTGACAATTCATATTATCATCCCAGATCTATCCTAGAATCATTTTGTAGATATAATAAGAAAAGAATACATCTTTATATATTTATTATTGTTTTATGTATAAGAAATATAATACCCTTGTCAATGTAGGTGTTTCATTTTGTTTTATAATCCATATTAGAATACCATTATTTTTTCAGAGCAAGAAATCCTTTTTTTCTATTAAGGCTTTTAATTCCTCTGGCTTATTAGTTTCTTGCAGCTCTTCAAAAACAGATACTGTTTTGTGTACAAAAGTTTTACAACCAAGGACAAATCTGTATAGCTTTCTAATCAGTTACTGTTTCATCTTTTTCATTCTTCAATTCTGTACCAACTTCTTCTCCTTTACTTCCATCTACCACTATCTTTTTGGATGACAGAAATGGTCAATATCTCAGTCTAGTAAAGAATAATATTTAATATCTGATATGATGACAAGAACGTGTGATTTTTCTACATCTAAAGGCCCTGTCACACTGCCCAATGGATGCAAAATGGACACAACAGATGAGCAAAATGTTCCATCCATTGTTATCCACTCTCAAAAGGGGCAAACATTTGCATAACCAAAGCGGATAACACGGACGCGGGGAGGACGCAGCGCGGATGGAAAGCGGATGCGGAATGGAAGCCCAGCGGATGGAAGTGGATGGGAGCGGATGGCGCATCCGCGAGGCTTCTGGGGGACCTCAGCAAAGCGGACGCGGAACGGATACAGAGGATGCACAGCGGATGCACAGCGGATGCACACGGATGAAGCGGATGCACAGCGGAAGCCTAACGGATGCCTGGTGTTAATTGCGCATGTGGGGGGGATGCATTGCGTAAGCCACGCAGATATAAAGGGAAGCAGCTCGCACGTGGCCAACATTTGGAGAAAAGACCTGCTGCAGGATACATCGAGTCCTTGCCTGCCCTGCCTGCATGCCTGCCTGGAAGCCTTGCTGCCAGCCTTGCTGCCAGCCTGCCTCCAAGCCTCCTGGCTAGCCTCCCTGCCAGCCTTGCTCTCTGCCTGCCAGCCTTGGTGCCAGCTTGCTTGCCAGCCTCCCTGCCAGCCAGTCTGCCTGCCAGCGTTGGTGCCTGCCTGCCTGCCTTCCTGCCAGGCTTCCTGCCAGCCTTCCTGACACCTGCCTGCCAGCCTTCCTGCCAGCCTTCCTGCCAGCCTTCCTGCCAGCCTTGGTGCCTGCCAGCCTCCCTGCCAGCCTCCCTGCCAGCCAGCAATCCCACAACCATGGGGAAGAAGCAAACGTCTCAGCAACCTGCCGCCATCCCTGGAAAGAGGGACAGGGCCACCCTCCCGCCCCCTGTCCCTGACTCTGCTTCTGCTGGGGCTTCTGCTGCTCGGGCTCGCTCTTCTGGTGCTGGAGCTTCTGCTGAAGCTGCTCCTGGTGGTGGTGCTTCTGCTGCTGCGTACTCTGCTGAAGCTGCTCCTGGTCCTGCTGGTCTTGCTGGTCCTGCTCGTGCTCCTGGACTTGCTCGTACTGCTCATCCTGCTCGTGCTCCTGGTCTTGCTCGTCCTGCTCGTGCTCCTGGTCCTGCTCGTGCTCCTGGTGCTGCTGGTGCTGCTGCTGCTGGTGCTGCTGGTGCTCCTGGGGCTTACTCTGCTGCTGCTGATCCTGGTCCTGCTGCTGCTGCTGCTGATGATGATGATGATCCTGCTGCTGCTGCTGCTGCTGATGATGATGATGATTATGATCCTGCTGGTGATGATGATGATGATGATGATGATGATAATCCTGCTGCTGCTGCTGCTGGTGGTGTGGAGGAGCAGCCCCTACCACCTGGAAGCTCCTCTGATGAGGGCCCATCTGGTCCTGCCAAAGGGAGGAAGAGGCATATGCGGGGACGGGAGAGGAGGCAATACTTCATCGAGGAGGAACACGAGGATGAGGTGCTGGAGTGGCTGAGAGAGAATGACTATCTGTGGCGGAAGGGACACCGGCTGTACAGGTACACCAAAAGGAAGCAGGCTGCTTGGAGAGAGAGGGCGGAGAGTATGGGTTACACTTCGGAGGTGCTCCTTGGCTGGTGGAAGCACATGCACACCTGGTATGGGAAGCTGCACCTGAAGAAATCTGGCCACGGTTAACGTAGGTCATGATGTAGGTCTCTCTTGATGGACAGAGAGACCTACGTCATGGCCAGGTGCAGCTTCCTGGAGGGTGAGATCCACCATCGAGGAGCACCAGGAGCCCTTCTGTCTACACTCTCTCTCCGGCAGCCTGATGAGAGCCAGTCCTCTTCCGGCCGAGAGTCAGTCCCTGTCTCCAGGCAGGTTTCTGTGGAGCGTGCCACGGCGGAGAACCCGCGGACAGGTGTTGTAATCGTGGTGGAGCGCGTGGAGGACTCCCTGGTGCGGTGGGAGAAAGGAGACATCGAGTCCACCACAGTCAGAGCCGCATCCACCCCCCCCCCAGCTCCATCTCCACAGAAAGGCAGAGAGCCAGACAGCAGGAAGGGCAGAGCCACACTGTCCTCCTGGAGATCAGGGACACCATCCGCACCAGTATAGATCTCCTCTCTCAGCTGGTCAGCACCGACTCCTCATCCTCCAACCGCAAGCCCTTCCTCACCTATGTCAACCAGACCCTCAAGAACATGGAGGAACCCCAGTACCAGGCGGTGAAGGACCGGATCACTGAGCTGCTTCACAACCCTCCAGATCCAGAGGAACCTGCTCCCACCCAGTCCAGGTCTGCTCCTCCACCCCAGGTGATGTCCCTCCCATTCCAAGGCTTCCCACAGCCCCTCACCTACCAGGGCTATGGCTACCAGAAGGTCCAGCAGCACAGGCAGCAGCCCTTCCCAGTCCAGGCACAGAGTCATCGGATGACACCGTTGCCACCGGTTCCATTGATGCCACTGATGCCACCCACGCCAATGATGCCGACGACAGCGATGCCATCCACGCCAGCCCTCACCCAGCTGCAGACCAGCCAGCCCCACTACACTACTCCTTCCTTCACCCCACAGCCAAGCCCAGCCTCAGTACATCTGTCATCAGTACTGAGGCTGACACCCCATGGCATGGAGGAAGGACCTCTCAGCATCGCGGGCCTGACCAGCTGTCTGAGAGCTTCCTCAACACACCGTCCCCTCTCGGGGCCAGGCACCCCAATGACGATACAGACCAGCACTCCAGCACCACCCACCTCCACAGCACCTGGACCCTTCACCCCTGAGACTGGGCACACCTCCGAGTGACCAATAAGAGTGCCAGAGACTGGGTAGCTGGCTACCTGTGGACTTTATTTGGACACTTGACTTGGGTCATTTTTGTTTTACAGCTTGTTGTTCAATAAAGTTTATCTTTGATTCACACACTTGCTTCATTTCTTTTTTTGTAACAAAGTCTTGGTGGAAACTTTTAGAATTGGTTTAAGCCTTTGCATGCTTGTGGGATGGGTTAAGATAGCAGTGGGGTGGGCAGGGATACCTTTGGGATGGGTTAATATAGCTGTGGGATAAATAAACCTCCAGTGCAAGCATAGTGGGACTGTATGGTCCACCCTCCCAGGTGCCACACCTTTGGCCCTTCATTAGTAAGCATTGATCCACACATTTGAACATAAACACAACTCTTTATTAAACGCCCTGTTCATTGTAGGCCCACCCAACATACATGGCCCAATCTCATCCGTGTGATGAGACAGGCTGAAGGAAGCACCCATTAATCATGTATCATCCTGTCTTGCCACTCACTGCTCCAGCTGGGGAGTTGCACCAGTGTTTCAGCAGGATACGCTGCTTCTTCCCTTCACGTGAGGCTCTGCTGGGGCCTTGCACATCCTCAGTGTCTATCAGGTTTCGCCCTTGCCTCCATTCCCCAGGCTTCATGTCCCCATTGCCTTGCTGGAGGTCCACGAGCCTGTTCTGCAAAACTGGGTAGCGGGTGCGCATGAGATTGTGCAGGATGCAGCAAGCTTCCATGATCCTCCTCACGGTCTCTGGGCGATGCTGCATGGTGGTGAGAAGTACCTGGAACCTGTTGGCCAGGATGCCAAAGGCGTTCTCCACCACCTGCCTTGCCCTGGACAGCCTGTAGTTGAAGATCCTCTCTCCACGGGTGAGGCATCTGGAAGTGTAGGGCTTCATGAGGTAGGTTCTGAGGGAGAAGGCGTCATCCCCCATGATGAAGTAGGGCACATCTTACGTGTCATTGGACAGGGGGTCTGGATCTGGAAAGCCCAGGATGAGGTTGCCTTCCAGCCCCTCCTTGAGGTCACTGGCGTTGTATACCTGGGCATCTGAACATGAGCCGCTGCCTGAAGCATCGATGTACGTGAACTTGTAGTCAGCATCGACCATGGCAAAGAGGACGATGCTGAAGAAGCCCTTGTAGTTGAAATAAGTGGACCCCGACTTGGGTGGTGCTTTGCAGGCCACGTGCTTGCCATCGATGGCTCCAACGGTGTGTGGGAAGTTCCACCTCTGATACCACTGTTCTGCAACTTTCTTCCAGCCTTCTTCAGTGGAGGGGCACTGGAGGAGCTCCTCCAGGTATTCTTCGATGATGGCCTGCACCACTTCTCTGACCACAATGCTGATGGTGTTGGGTGGCACCCTCCAGCCGTACTGCATGCTCCTATAGGTGGTCCCTGAGGCCAGGTGGCACAGAGTGAGTGCCACCTTGAGCCCAGGTTCCAGGCTGGGCCAGAAGTTGGTTTTTGCCTTGGTCAACCTGGGTCTCAGCCGCTGCACAACTTCGTCAAACATGGCTGGAGGCATCCTCATGAAGTTCTGGAATGCCCGAGTGTCTTCGTTCCTGAGCTCCACCATCAGCTTGTTGTACAATCCGTCCTCTGCTCTTCTGGCGAACCATCTTCGTACCCAGACGCTTCTTGGCTGCCCCTTTTTCTTCCTGTAGTCGAGTTCACAGAGCCTATAGATGGCTTCGCACTGTTGCAGAAGGATGGTGGCTGCCAAAATTTGAATCAGATGAAGGCTGCAGAGGTCTGCACAGCTAGGCTGCTGGTCTGAAAGTGAGATGCAGGTGAGTTGCTCCCCCTTTTTATAGGCAGTATAGGTGTCCCTTTGCATCCTCTAAGCATCCTCTAGGCATCCTTAATATCCGAGATACATACCCTGCGAATGTATTTTCCATTTTAAACGCTTTGTTTCCGTGCTGCATCCGTTCTGCATCCGTTCTGCATCTGTTCCGCTTCCTCCCTGTGTCCGAGTGGATGCGAGTTGTGGGGACGCGCAGCGGATGCCTAGTGGATATAGCGGATGTGTAATGGGTGCAGAACGGATGCATAGCGGATGTGTAGCGGATGTATAACGGACGAATTGGATACATTTTCCACACAAAAGTTTTGAGCAGCTCAAAACTTTCTGAGCAGATGAAACATCAATAAACGGATGCTGGACGGATAGAGAGGAAGCAAAACAGAGGCAGTGAGTACATCGCGTTTTCCAACGGATGGCAAGCTTTTTTGTCCGTTTTACATCCTCTTTGCATCCGTTGGTGCAGTGTGACAGGGGCTTAAACAGTTTTATATTTTCAGTTGCTTATCCATTTTTTGTGGTTTAAATTACCTTCTGAGGAATTTCCAGGTGTGTTCTTTATCATGCTGCAATGCTCTCTAGTCATTTTAAAGCTCGAGTTTGCTTCCCATTCAATTTATCATTTGCAAAGCAACCTAATAAGCAAGGTAGGAACAAGGATTATAAAATTACTGGTCCACCCCAGGTTGTTGTATACCAAAGAAACTGTCTTCATTCTTACTTCAGATCAAAGGGAAAGGACACTGCTTGCATACAGGTATTCTTTGATTTACAACAAGTCATTTAACAACTATTTGGAGTTAAGATGGCTTCGGAAGGGATGTTTTGTGACTGTGATGACTCAGGACAAGGCACAAAGGTCATACAGCCAGCTGAGTTCAAACACCCTTTTAATGCTCTAAATGTTCCCTCAAACACTTCCACATTCTTGGCAAGTCCCAGAGTAAAGCACACATACACATACACCACACACACACACACACACATACACACACACAGCAGCCTCTGGCGGTGCCCAATCCAGCAAAACAAAGGAATAGGGCAATGAGTTCATGAAACAAGGAACCAAGTCCACAAAGTCAGGAAGAAGATACTGAGTCCACGAAGTCAGAAAGAAGGCACTGAGTCCACAAGTAAGGAAGAAGCTAGTCCTGAAAACTCCAAGTGTCTGTTCCAGCACACCAAACTCTACCAATTCAGCATTTGTTCCAAACAAATGACCCTCCACACAGCATCCCCTTAAATCTGTCCCCAGGTGTACTTTGCAAAGAGGGGCAGGGTGCTCTCCTCCGGAGTCGTCGGGTTGGCCTGCGCTGTTCCTGCCTTTTCTTCACTCTCCATGCTCAGGGATCAGGAGGGTGCAGTCTTTGCTCATCACCTCAGCTCCGTCACTCCTAGTGTCCACTGCTTGCCCTCTCTCGGATATCCTGCCCCCATTCCTCTCTGATGACAACCCATCCAAATCCTGAGGGACCCTGGACTTCCTCAGCCCGTTCTTCCACACATTCCTCTGAAGCTAACAAAGCTGCCCCTTCGATTTCTGTCAGCTCTAACTCTGGCTCATTGTCCTCCACAAATTCAGGCTTCAATGGGGGCATGATAGTGACCAATAAAGTGTGCCATGACTTATGACTGTCAAGATTTAAGACTAAAATTCCAGTCCCAATTGCAGTCATAAGGACTATCTGTATTCCATTTATCCTCTTTTTCGTAAAGTCTGCTTTTAATGCATCATATGAAAAAAAAAAAAAAGCCTTCGAGGAAGCTGTAAAACTGGAAACTCACCCTTTTCTTCAAATACTTGGTGTTTAAACTTCAGGACTGGGGAGTGAGGAAATAATTTTTGCAAGTGGAGAAGCGCATTGCTCATAATTTCTTGGAACACAATATTTCAAAGCAAAATATGAGTGCTATTTATTCTGTAGTTTGAAATATGCTTCAACCAAACTAGAAATACATTGGCTCCAATCTCAACTAATGAAACAGCGGAGGTTTGAAGCTGGTTTTGAATTAACAAGTCCTGATGCAGAAAGGCCTTAGTAAGAGTACCAAGGCAGTCTGGGAGAGAAGAAGAGGTTAATTTAGTTGCATCCACTTTGTTTTGTTTTATTGAGTCAGCACCATGAATGTAACCTTGAACTATAAGTTCCTCCTGTTCCTGATTACAGGAACACAGATGTTTTATATTTATTAAAGCTTCCACATTGAGTATTTTAATGTTGTCAACACTCATAAGTTCATCCACATTTGAATCCAATTCTGATCCCAGTGGACAAAATTGTCCATATGGAATCAATTACAAACCTTGGGTAGAAGGGTCTCAATCTTCAAAATAAATCCAAAGAATCATAAAATATAAGGATTGGAAGAGACATTGATGTTTATTAGTTCAGGGGTGTCAAACTCGCAGCCGGCAGTCCAGATGTGTCATGCACTGGACACGCCCACCATTTTAGTGAAGGGGTGGAAAGTCACAATACATTATGACATGATGCCATGAGTTTTACACTAGTTTAATGATCTAGTTTAATCCCTACCCAAAGCAAATCTACAACCTTGACAGATGTCTATCTAAACCAGGAGTGTCAAACTCATGGCCCACAGGCCAGATGCATCACGTACTGACCATGCCCACCCCTGGTTTAGCAGAGAAAAGTCATATGTCACATGATGTGACACTGTGAGTTTGCAACCCAATCTAGACACTGTTCAAATATAGGAAAGGGGAGACCTCCCAAAATAGATTATTCCATTATTTTACTCATTTAGGAATTTTTGTTTCATGTCCAATTTAAGTCTGTTTCCTTTTAAGTTAAACTCAGGTTCTTGTCTTCTAGAATTGAATGGTGTTGCCTATTTACATAACAACCTTCAGATACTTGAAGACTGTTAGCAAGTCCACTGTAGCTTTGTTTTCTCCAGACTAAACTTATGATTCCAACTATTCCTAAGTTTATTCTTCTCGACCTCTTTTTGTTCTCTTCTGGAGGTGCTTCAAATATGTTTTACCATTCCAACTATTTGGCTTTGGGTATTCAGGACATAAAGTTATTAACTTCGACGATAATTTAAATTTGCTTCCTATTGCTATATGTAATATTATAACGTTCTACTATTCTAGTGTACGGTTTCATTGGGGCGGGGGAAATCTATGTGGCCACTGAGACTTGACAAGCATTTGAATCCACATAATCACCATAATTAATATGCAGTTATTTTGTGTACACCATTTGAGACATCAATGATAAATAAAATAAAAATTGAATCACATTGATAAGATTCCTGTACAAAGTTTCATATTTTGTGAAACAACTCGCCTACACTGTTATTTATATTCTGGAAATGAGAAATCTACATCCTGTGTTTTCTAAACCCATTTATCAATTTCCCCCAAAATGTTGCCTAATTTAGCGTATGTTATACAATGAACGTGCTGTCCTTCTTTGCTGGTTGTCATTTTACATAATGTGAGTTGGAATTCATCAACAAATTCTGAAGTAAATCAGCTTCATCCTTTGAAAAGATAACATTGCATTTTTCTTGTGGTAATTAAATTTGAAATGGCATCTGGAATATTCTAAGCGTCATGAAAAGGGAGGGGACATACATGTTATGGACTCCACATCTGAATTAAAAGTTAGGAGAGGAGGGATGAATAAAACAACTCTGCAATTTCACAAATGTTTTGTTCAGGCAGTATTTTTGCACATAAAGGAGTATGTAAACATCAATCAACAACACTTTGCTTCTGAAGATTGAGATATTCGTTAAAAGCTCGTCCCACATGCTGCAGTGAACAGTTTCTACTGCATTCAAGACTAGCTCCTCATTTGAAATACCAGCACAACTTGTAGAGAGGGAAGTCACTACTCCCTCATGCTTCTATCTTCAATTCTACATGCAAAAAGATCTTTAGTCTGAATAGGATTAAAGTGTCCAACAGAAGCCTTCAAAGCTTAATTAAAAGATTAATTGAATTCTGAGTGTGTATTTTTATTCCTGCAAACACAGAGATAGAACATGGGGAAGATTAACTAGTCAAATGGGAAGTGTTTCTGTACAACAATTCACATAAATATGCCTTCATACTTACTTTTGGCTTTTTTTATCATGCTTCAAGAAGCTTATGCAGGTTATAAAAAGGTTTTGTCTAATGTATTCTGGATGTAGCTTCGTGTATAAGCAGATCATAAGGTTTATAAAATGTATGCAATTCTGTAACATAGAAAAACTTTTATTGTCCAGATTAATAAAACCTTAATAATTTATATTTGTGAATATAAATATAATGATCAAGTGATTAAAAGGATTACCACTTACTTGATGATTTGACCTACTAAGAAAAATGACGTTAATCCAACACTGATAAGGTATTAAGAGTTTAATCTTTAATCAAAAGTCCAGAAAGCATTTTTGAAACCAGAATCCACTTTTCTGCTCTATATATCCACTTCAGATTCTTTCAGTTATTAGGAAAGTCCTTGCCATTTTTCTAAAGTAGCTTCATGCAGATTTTTATGCATTTATATTATTGATGTAAACTTTTCTACTGCCAGTTTCAAGTAGTCTATGGTGGTGGCTATTCTGCCAATGCAAATTCTTTCTTTTGACATCTAGAGTTGAATGCATCTAACATCTCTTTAGTTGTTAAATTGGCTCCTTTCATAATCAATCTTTCACCATCCGCTGGAAAAGAAATATAATAATTTAATTATAGAAGTAACATAAAAAGCAATCAGTAGTGTTAACAGTTCTATGTTACAAAATCAGATAGATATTTAGTAATGTTATTTTCAGTAAGAACAACTAGGACAATTGCTAGGACAATTCCATTCATTTGAACATTAAATGATAAATTATGTTTAAAGATATATGAGATTTAATCTGAAATAATCAGCTTTCCATTCTTAAAGAAGGGGTGGCAATACAAACCTAAAGCTAGGATATGAGATGCCTTTCACTGAAATAAATCCTGCCACAATCTAGCCCAGTGTTTCTCAACCATAGCAACTTTTAAGATGTGTGGACTTCAACTCCCAAAACTCAGAATTGTTATACCAGCTGGAGAATGCTGGAAGTTGAAGTCCACACATCTTAAATATGCCAAGGTTGAAATACAGGGATTTAACCAAGTACTCTAAAACCAAATGGCAGCAAATTCTGCGGTTTCAAGCAATGAATTTTAATATTACCTGGAAATGCCAAGGACAAAAACTGTAATCCACACACTCAAGGTAACCACTGAACTACAAGTTCTTACCCACTTCAACACCATTTCCAAAAACAACATTGCCACCATTTGGCTTGATATACAACATATTGTACTAAGAGCCCAAATCAAGTTCTAACACTTAATGGAAAAAGAATCCTCCAAAAAGTGTTTTGACAAAAACACAAAAATCCTAATTTACCATAGTTTCAATCCACATCCAGGTTCCATATAATAAACCCTACTGATCTAAAGAGAACTTGAATAAACATGATCAGATATGTTTCAAAGCATGCTTTTTTCAACTGTATTCATACTTTCTCATCTGTTTCTGGTAAAATTCTACATTACTTTTTTAATAGTGACGTCCTATTGGTTTTTTTTAAGTAATTTCATTGATAATCTGCAATGGCTTCAAGAAGTTATAATAAGCCATCTAGTGGTAAAAAAACACAACCACAGGATATATAGCTTTACTACAATTGCAGTACTACTGTAAGTATATGTGAAATTAACCTTAATTTAACATGTATTAGCATATCTATATGTATCTATGTGAAAAACTGGAAGAGCTTTCAAATTATCTAACAAGCCTTACAAACATGATGAGGTCATATTAAAGATTCAAAGAGGAATACTTACAGTAATTCTGCTTATATCTGGAAAGTCACTTTGGTCTAGTGGTTATAAAGATACTAGTCTAGAAACCAGGAGACTATGAGTCTCCACATTAGCCATTAAAGCCAGCTGTGTGACCTTGGGCCAGTCACTCTCTAAGCCCAACCCATACTACAGGATTGTTGTTTTGGGGAAAATAGGGAGAGGAAAATGGGTTGGATATGTTTACTCGTCACCTTGAGTTATTTGTAAAAATAAAGGTGGGATAAAAAGAAATAAATAAAAATAATACATGTTGCAAGTATCTCTATAGAAAACATATCCAACTCTTCTTCTCTGCTTTTATTTCTCTCATATTTCCTATCATGTGGCATAGAAACAAAATAGAAATGTCAAGTCTCAGCAAAGACAATCTGCGAAAGCTAATAGTGCAGTAATAAAGGAATATTACAATCAAGAGAATAAAAGTTGTTTACATTAAAAACTATTTTGAATGGTGTTTGATTTTCAAACTCAAGTATTTATTCACAAATATTTCCTGAAACAGAGGTCATTATAAAAGAAGAGTTAAGTAAAAAGTATTTGAAATAGAATTACCTCAAAAACTTTGAAACCTTTTTCTAAATAACCACTAATACTTCCAATTCTTTTAGAAGTCATATTTTGAGCCATTACATAATATTTAGTTTAGTTTAGTTTAGTTTATTGTCATTGTAACTCATACAACAAAATCAAACACCATCTTCATTTCCTGCTATTGATTGTATAAAGTTATATCTTACCAAATGTGATATCTATAACTGGTTCAGATCCATCATGTTTTACCTCTGTTTTCACATCACAGTTCAAGTTTGATTTATATGCGTTCTTTTCAAATAGACATTGAAGAAAATTTCTAAAAGGAAGTTGGAGAAAGATAAAAGACTGTAAAAATGTATTTGTATAACTTATTATATAACAGTTACATACAAAGTACCAATATTTTTCATGTAAAGAGCAAAAGGAGGCCTGTTTAAGAGATCCCGATATATATGAACACAAGATTGTCTTAACTGCTGAGTTGCTTTGTGCAATATCAATACCCACCTACTATATATTAACACTGTGGCTGAGCCTAATTGTAGTTAAAGAATATTAACTACAACATTATCATGATCTAGACCAGTGTTTCCCAAAGTGGGAAGTACCACCCCCTGGGGGCGGTGGGATGCATTAGGGAGGTGCTGAGAGGCAAGGGGGCTGGCAGGGGGGTGCTAAGACGCAGCAGGGGGGCGTTGGAGGTGAGCGGCAGGGCACAATTCAGGGGTGAGAAAAAATCCCGTCGCTGCTGTGTTCGAATCAAGGCCCCGCAGGATCATCCCATTGATTTGCACGCTCTGGTGCAAGGAGCTCCGTCCCAAACGCAGCATTGGGAAAGGAGAGCAAAACCAGAGTGGCTTTGCTCTCCTTTTCAAACATCCCATCGCCGCCGCGTTCCATTCCATTGAGCCCCTTACACCAGAGACCCCTGCCCAAGCAAGTCCGAACAGAGAGGTGCACGAAGTAAATGGGGTGAGCCTGAGAGAGGGAAAGAGAGAGGAAAGAGAGAAAGAGAGAAGGAAGAAGAGAAAAGGGAAATAAAGAAAAAGGGACAAAGAAAGAGGGGGGAATGGAAGGAAGGATATAGAAATAAAAAGAAATAAAGAAGGAGGGAGGGAGGGAGGAGAAAGATAATGGGATATCCATTCTAGTCCAATCACCTGCTCCAACAGGCTTAGAAGGGAGTGTGTGTGTGTGTGTGTATGTTTTCTCTTTGTAATTTACCAGTACATTTTGGTTTTGACTTCTTTAGAATTGGCACTGTAATACATTGTGGAAAAGTAATTTTTTAGGGTGGAAATCTGGTCCAATGGATCCTGTTTAAAGCCTCAACAAAATGTGAGAGCTTCCTGATAGTCTTAGCCATGTTTCATCCACAAAACCTTTAATTAATAGAAGCCAAAGATGTTTCAATGTGCTGGCAAAAATGCTGGCAAAGATGTTTCAGTGTGGAAAAGGGCCTCTAAACTAGGCCTCATTTCAATCTGATGCATCAGGTCTCTCTCTCTCCCTCTCTCCTCCTTCCCCCTCCACACCCCCTTTCTTTGTCCCTTTTTCTTTCTTTCCCTTTTCTCTTTCTTTTCTTCCTTCTCTTTTTCTTTTCTCTCTCTCTCTCTTTCCCTCTCCCAGGCTCACCCCACTGATTTGGTGCACCACTCCGCTCGGACTTGCTTGGGCAGGTCCTTCGAGTGCAGCGAGCTCAATGGGGTGGACCTGCGGGACCGGCACCTAGAACATGGCAGTGCCGGCACATTTGAAAAGTGGAGCAAAGCCAGAGGTCGGTAATTTTTGCTGCAAAGAATCACAAAAGCTTCTGGCTTGTGGGACACACATGTCAATGCAATTCAGCAACATAAAATAAATACAAATAAAACAAATCAACAAGAATTGGCCAAGCATCTCTGATTAGATTTTATTCACTACCAGAATCTAATCAGAGATGCTTTGCTGATTCTAGTCCAATGACCTGCTCCAGCAGGGGTGGAAGGGAGTATGTGTGTATGTGTGTGCATGGCTGTCAAAACTCCAAAAACAGGTCAAGTAGTTCTGGGGAAGCCAGTCATAAATTAGAACACTTGCTAAGCAACCGGCCATTCAGTGAGGACCACTTGTATTTGGTTTGCCAGTCACCAAACCATGCTCACCCAGTCATGTGACCAGCAAGCCACACCCACCCAATCACATTACCAGCAAACCGCACCCTGAAATTAGGCCACGCCTACATAAATTTGAATCCCACCCCTGGGTGGGGGACATTGAGGGTGAGTTTGTAGCACCAATGGGGCAGTGGACTGAAAAAGTTTGGGAACCACTGATCTAGACTGTCATCTGACCTAACTTTATCATGATATCAGGTGGCATGATAGCAAACTTAAAATTAAATTGCCATTAGCACTACCAGAAATTTATTTTGAGATGTAGGAATAGCTATACCAATGCTTCTGAAGCAGAATCACCATATCCCTTATTTATTTTTCACCACTTGTTCAAGGGGATGACAGCGGATTAATACCCAGGCACTATCAGATTAAACAAATTCCAGGTCTATTTTAATCAGGTTTTAGTCCTGTTTATACTGAAGAAATAATTACAACACTTTTGCATTTTCTGGACATCTCAGCTTCTCAGAATTACTACCCATGATTTGCTTCTGCAGGATGCTCATGGAAACTGAAGTCTAATACAAGATGCTAGCTCGGGAATTAAAACAAATGTAAGCGCAACAGTTACGATCCAGCAACCCTGTTATGCCCTCTTTCACCTTTGTTTCCCACAAAGTTTTCTTTTTTTAGGGAACAACAAGCCTGAGCATCCTTGCATTGACCATTTGCATCCAGATAATTTCTTTCTCGATCCCACTCTCTTGTACGGGATTTAGCCCCAAATGAGTATTTAGCGCATCCCGAGGAGGGGCAGCTCATTCCTTGCAAACGGCGTTGTTTTCTAAACCTGCCATTCCCATTACACACAATAGTCTCCAATGGTAAAAAAAGAAAAAGAAAAAAAAAAAAAAGCATTCGCCTTGATAGTCCTATCCGGAAACTCCCGGCTGGCTCTGCAAGCAATCTGGGAAGCCTCTCTCGCGATTCTTCTCACCTGGTGCTTTGCACGTTGAATTCGAAAGGACAAAAGGTGACCAGGACCGTCTTCACCTGCTTGAGCGACACACCAGCCTTCTTCGGGAACACGTACGACATTTTGTCCCATGGGCTGCTCCTTCGTAACCGGAAAACTATAATTCCCAGAATCCCATTCAGAATCCCATGCAGGGCAATTGTCTATGCGCTTAGCTTTCTGGGAAATGTAGTTCATCGTTCTGCTTTATCTTATTATCTCTTCGCAGATTCGTTGGAAGTCCTTCGCTGGGAGTGTGCCCGCGTTCCCCAAGTTTTATTCCCAGGAACTGTTTACACGTGGTTAACTGATGTGAATTGCTGGCTTCGTAAAGTTAGCAGAACCATAAGCAAACAACACGAGTTGACTACTTCGCAGTTTCGTGTTTCATGCGAACTGTGTTTCCCACACTACTGAAGAAAAAAGGCGTCTTTTAGTTGTTTGAGGACACTGTCCCATTTAAGACAAATGATCTTTTGGCAAAAAAAAATATACACACAAGTATATCATAGATCAGAAATCCCAAAACAAAATTAAGCAACATCCCTTATGTTTACTGAGCATTCAGTTTGTTTGACTTTGGAGGGATTTATTTCTGAGTAAACACACCGATCTTAAAGCTATAATAAAGAATATCTTCTTGTGCACCAATATTTCCTCTGCTAGTTGATTTCTGTTTGCTCTATGCATGGTGTGTGGAGCTGCTGTTCATAAGTGAATTGAAAAGTTCAGATAATGCATTATGAGATAATTATTACATTGATTCTAAAGCCAAATAAACAAATTTCATTTATCATTGGGGGTTTGTTTCATCTTGACCTTAATGTCTTGTGAACTGGTTAAACATAAGGAAAATGGTCATTTAAAAGAACAATAATTATCATGTATTATTTTATATAAGAAAATGGAGTTGGTATTGTTTCAAAAAAGGTAAGTGCTTGACATGTCAAATGGAACAATTGAAAAATTGTTTCAAAATTACCTGTATGAAGCAGCTGTGAGGTGGAAGCAGATAAAAAAGCCACCCAAAAGATTCGTTGATCCAAGGAAAACAAGGTTTTATTTACGTGCCTGCAGAGCCGGGTCCCCTCAGGCATTGAAGGAACACAGAACAAAATTCAGGCAGCATTTTTATCCCCTCTTACGAGGCCTTGGCTCACATTCTTTCTGTTTTCAAATTGATACATGTATTTCGAAGGTCCATACTAGCTCCTTATCTAGCAAAAGTAGTTATATGGTTTCTGACATCGCAGCACTTTATGACAGTTCCCCATTGTTCTAGCCTTATCTTGTTTTTTTCTCTTGTGCACAAACTGGAACACTTTCTTTTTTAGCAGAACTACTGAGTTTTGAGACACACTTCCTCATTCAATTCAATGGGTCATCCAACATGGCTTCGGTTCTGCTCACACAGCTAACAGCTAAGTGAGCTTAGTGAGCCTGAATACCACAAGCTTAGTGAGCCTGAATGCCAGCTAAAACCATAAGCAGAGGAAGTACAAAAATAACAATAGAGCTTATGCTAGCCAGGGAAAAGATTAGAGTAAACTTGTTAAAACCCTTTCAACAAAGGTGGAGGGGCTTTTAGGAGAATTGAGTAGGATTCTGTGTCATAAAGGGGAGGGGGGTATGAACTTGTGTAACAGGATAAAAGCTGATGAATGTTTTGTTCACCTTCTGGGCACCTGTGTTTGCAAATACATGAATAAACTACTTTGCTGCTTCCAAATTGTTGTCTCAAGTAGTTCCATATGCAAACGTGCACTGTTTATAACCAACCCAACTACTATAGTGTATTCAGTAAAGCATGGTAAAGCCAAATATGGTTTAAGAATATGCTAAAAGCAGTCTTGATTCACTCATTATGCTAAGTCTCAGTGTGTTCTTACACAAACCCACAAAAATCATGGCTTAAGCTGTGGTATACATTCTCTCCTTAAATTGTTATGCTTACCAGATTGGTGCTATGCTCAATTCAAGACATTGCTTCTTACACTTAGATCCTTAAATATCTTTTGAGTTGCCCAGAGTCACAGAGAAGTGGAAAGAAAGAGGAAGATCCTTTTGCTATATCACTTTGCAGATTCTTTAAAACTATCAGCAGAAGTATCATTGGGGAAAAAATTCATATAAATTATAATTGCCACCTATACTGATTTAGGAGATCAGAGTCTTCTCTGACCTCTGGTTTGTTACTACGGCTTAAAGGTGCATAAGGACATTTTTGTCTCCAAATCAAAAGATGTTTCTATGGTTTTCAATTTGATTAACAACAGCAATCCTTGGAAGAGAAGGCTGGAAAAGTAGCAGCTGCCTTGCCAGAAGTCTCCATATGATGTGTTTTAATCAATCGAATTGAATGATATGAAATCCATATGTAAGCACAGGTGAGTAGAAATGCAACAGTATCCTGGGTGGACTAAAAATGCCAAAGTCTGGGAGAAAGCAAACAACAACTAATGGGTAAAAATGCCAAGGGGCAGGACATGAACTTCTGTGATCAAGAACTGCCCAAGAACAACTAGATTCCCCTCTAAGTCATCTTTAAATTGTAATAATGCTCCATAACTTTAGCTGCTCAGAAACCAAATACATTCAGGTTTTAAATAAATCAATAAATAAAACAATAAAAGAGAGCTCTGTGAGAAATGTGCAAATGAGTATTATAAACTTTGCAAATATATTCTCTGCCTTATAGGTTGTTTTATTTGCTATATTGCTGCTTTGATTTGTATATTTTAAAATCTTAACAGGTAAGATATGCATCTATCCTTGGAACAAGAATAAGTGCTGTATATTTAGAATATATCACTGAGTTTTGATCCTGGCTGAAATGTAATATATTTGGTTATCTGACAGTGTATTGTTTTTCTGGCAAAAACAATATGTGAACAAACAAAAGTCTCAATGAATATTTAATTCTTCACCTGATGGACTGACTGTAACAATAAATAATTGAATAATTATTTTCCATTTTCCTCAATTATATTGTAAGTGGTGTTAATATAACATGGTTTCTTATGGAAAATCTTGAAATCTATTGATGCTAATTTTCCCTAGAAAGATGCAAATCTACTTTCATTGAATATATATTAAACCTTCATCCACAGGATGGCAGTCTTTTCCCACAGCACTTTATACAACACTTTTTAAAAAACCAGAATCGATATTTTCGAATTCATATTTTCCCAATTGGATATTCTCCATATGTGTTGAGTTACACCTGGCCTAGTTTCTTTCAGCCAGTTAAAAATAATGGGTATTCAGGATATGTGGAGGATGTCAAATTAGGAAAAGCTGCTTTGACAACTTTTGGAAGATACTGGTATTAAAGTTATTTATTATGGCATATTCTTTCTTAGATGTGTAAAATTGGATCAAGTTCATAAAATTCAGTCTTTGCCATAGTAAACCTTTTAGCCCATGATGTCATCAAACTTGCTTCCTTGATGTATGAGACTAATAACACTCTTCTGCTTTTTGAAGTTAATCCAGTAATAGACCAATAACATCTATTGTTCAGGGAACTTTGGTAGATGTTGAAGACTTTTAGGTTTTTCAACTCCTTGAATTCCGCAGCAAGCATGAATGGACTTCAACTCTCAGAATTCCTCAGCCAGAATTCCTCAGGATGCTACCTGGGGAATTTTAAGGGTTAAAGTCCACAATCTTAAAGTAGCCAAGTTTGAAAAACACTAATCTTGCAAATTTTATGCCTGCAAAATCTTTTTCAATTGGAGCCTGAATAGCGGTTTTACGAATAAGAGAAATCACAAAAAAGTCTAGGAATAAAACATTTAAAGAGATAATTTAGAAATTTCATAACGTCTTACCAACAAACTATGGTTCAATATACTCAGAAGCCATATGTTGTGCTTTTAATGGTATATAATACCAAGACTTTGTTATTGTTTTGTAGAGCTGTTTTGAAGATCTTACACCTGCAGTATTTGTTTTTATGTATCAGTCACTCAAATAATAGCAACATTGCCTACTTTTCTGCATTTTTAAAAAAAAATAGGAGATCTAAATAAATTGAGATGCTGTATTAGCAAATCTTTTCAATAGTTTTCACACAGTCACTTGACAAGAGGTAACATTGAAATTTGATTAAACAAATAAATACATGATTTTGAGTTTCAGTCTTTTTTATAAAAAAAGAAGTGTGAACATAGCTTCCACAGAGGTATGAAATTTTACATTATTATTTACAAAGTGTAGTAGAAGTAGTCCTTGTTTAAAAACTTTGCTATTTAGTGACCATTTGAAGTTACAACAGTGCTGAAAAAGACACTTTATGACTGGTCTTCACACAGCCATCACAGCATCCCTGTAGTCATGTGACTGATATTTGGGCCCTTTGCAATCTATGGGCACACACATAGCATCCCACAGTCATTTGATTGCCATTTGCATGTGTCACAGCCAGCTTCTAACAGGCAGAGTCAATGGAGGGGTCAGCAATAAAATAGTTATGGTCCTGTGAAGTCATCTCACTGTTTAGCGATGATGTTGCCAGTTGCAATTATGGTCATTAAGTGAGGACTATCTGTATTAGGTCTCTGAAGGTTGACTAATAGAGCTAAGAATTAAACAGGAAAAAATTATGCATGTTTGCTTTTCTTTCAGAGTATCTGTTCCCAGTATGACAGACCATTGCTGCAAAGCTTAACAATTGTTTGAAGTTATGATGACAATTCCCCCCCCCCTCTCCAAGTTATGGTCCAGTTTCAAAGTTCTGATGTTGAGAGACTCCCTTGCTGTCACATGACAAATTTTGAGTGCTTAGCAACCATCTTGCATTTATGGCTGTTTGCAATGCTCCACAATCACATGATCACGATGTATTACGATTTTGCTGGAAACTAGCATTTACTTCCAGTTTCTGACAAAAACCAGTCATAGTGGACAATGGGTTCACTTAATGACTGCCATGTTCGCTTAATGATCACTGCATTCAGGGGTGGGATTCTACAGGTTCGCACCTATTTGCTAGAACCGGTTAACATTCTAAGCAGTTCGGAGAACCGGTTGTTAGAAGAAATTACTGGCCTAATCCTGTAAGGAAGACAGGAAGGAAACATTTTGGTGTTGCTTACAGAAATTGCCTCTCTGTTAATCCTTCTTACATGCTTGGCAGAACTAGACTTCCTGTCTCAGGAATGTCTCTGGAGTTTTTTTCCCCTCCTTTGCTGGTACTTTGGTTGTGTGGAGTGACCATTCAAAATTACAATGGCACTGAAAAAAGTGACTTATGACAATTTTTCACACTTATGACTGTTGCAGCATCCCCACAGTCATGAGAGGCCAGGCAAAGAGATGCGTGCCTTGATGTGAGTGATATTGAGTTGGCCACACCCTGTCAATAATATGACTACCAAGCCATGTTCACCCAGTGACATGACCACCAAGCCATGCCTACCACCTAAGCCGCACCCACAGAACCGGTTGTTAAAATTTTTGAATCCCACCTCTGACTGCATTCATTTAATGATCACTGTGTCATTAACAATCACCATGATAAAGGTCATAAAATCAGGTATAGTTACATGGTACCTGGCTTTACAACTATCATGACTTACGACTGTAATTGCCATGATCAGTTGTGTTTGTAAGTATAGGACTATCTGTAGTATACTTTCACTTGAGAAAACTGAATGAAAATGAAAGCAGAGTTAGATATCATTCAGAGGAAGGAAGGAAGATAACCTTGACAGAGACATTCCAAATCTATTTTAATTTTGTTTTGTTTTGTTTGTTTCCTGCCTTTATGAGTTTTACAAATAACTCAAGGTGCCAAACATATCCAATACATCTCCCTCCTATTTTCCCCACAACAACAACTCTATTAGGTGAGTTGGGATTCAAAAACATTTATTACCGGTACTGTGGGCGTGATTTAGTTGGTGTGGCGTGGCTTGGTGGGTGTGGCAGGGGAAGGATACCGTAAAATCCATTCCCTCCCCATTCCTGGGAGAAGGTTACTGCAAAATCCCATTCCCTCCCCACTCCTGGGAGAAGGTTATTGCAAAATCCCATTCCCTCCCAACCCTCCCAACCTGCTTTCCAGGTCCATTCTCCTGTGTAGAGCAACAAAAGAAGACCCAGCCATGGGGCGGTACCAGTCAGAGGTATTTGCCAGTTCTCCAAACTATTCAACATTTCTGCTACCAGTTCTCCAGAATTGATCAGAACCTGCTGAATCCACCTCTGGGTGAGTTGGGCTGAGAGCGAATGACTGGCCTAAGCTTACCCAGCTGACTTTCATGGCTAAGGTAGGACCTGCTTTCTAATCTGGTGCCTTAACCATTAGACCAAATTTACTCCATTCCCAGAACATGGAGGCAAAAAGTGTGACTTAAACCCAAAACAATCCATGAAGGGAAGGAAACATATTAGACTGACACCTCCTTAGTTTCACAGGAATATAAGGGGGTGGTGAGGAGAGGAGAGGCACAATCAGATTTTGCAAAAATTGTGGGAACTGTTGTCTCAACATCTTTGAAGTGTGCCTGATCAGAAAGACTATAGTAGATCAACTAAGCATCACAACTGTTAGGGATAACATTGTTCACCCTAACTGTTTTAGGTGAAATACT